>OZ001248.1:5316830-5916478 GCA_963924025.1 Ischnus inquisitorius
TTTTTTTTGAGAACTATAAGAGTAATCAGATTCACTTTTTGCTGGAAATAAAATAAACTCGGCCGCTGAAAAAATTACTTTTTGAAATCGAGAGGAATCTACTGTTTCTGGGCTGTATCTTTTTTTTCAGCATCTAGTGATTCTTTTTTTAACTCAAGGCATCTTACTTACATCTACTCTACAGGAAAAAAAAATCAATTCACTTCGTACGATTTTTTTTTTTTTTTTAAGAAAAATCGTAAGTTCATGATTTTTCTTTTTTCCAAAAAGTAATCTTCGACTAATTTTATAGTGATAGAATGAATTCTAGTAGGACTTAATTCAGTAGTCGAATCGCCGGATATAATTCCTTAAGTACGCCCTTAAAATGCAAGATACTCAATTAATAAAAAAATAAAAAACAGGCGAGTTATCCTCCGTTTATACTCGAGCTCTTCCTTTGGTCGAAGATTCTCGAGGCGGAGAGCGAATGCACGATAGGCGAAGAAACGGCAGTTTTTACACTAAAGAAAGAAGAAACGGGCTTAGAATGGCCGTGTCTGGTGATGAAAGACTTGGACAAGGACAAAAAGCGCGCCCATCGTTCCCGAGTCCTCGAGCTGGCGCGAGTTAACGCCGAGGAACGAGCCAAGGCCAGAAGCGGTGAGTCGAAAGGAGAAAAACAATTTCTTCGCTATTTCTCTCGCGAACCGATTTTTCACGATTCGCTAAATTTCTTCGCTATTCAACTGCTTTCAGAGAAGCGTCAGTCGCTGGAGAAGCAAGCGGTCAGGGCGCAGATAGATCTCGACACGAGGACGCTGAACAAAATCGAAGCTATGAGGGATTCCCATCGCAGGGAAGCTATGCGAGAACTCGACGATTGGCGAAGCCGAGCGGAACAACCGATACTGCGGGATGTCGTTGGAGAGTTACAAGAAAACAGAAAGGCTTACAGGTCAACGAAACTTATTGTTAGAATCGTTTTGAAACTATCGGATTGTTTCTTCAATGCCAAGCATAGACGAGCCATTGACTCTCGAGTGCTTCAATTTCATTTTCTAGGCCACCGCTCAAGTGGTTCCAAGACGAGAGCCGCGCCACGATAAGCGAAGAAGCTACCGATTTGGAAGCATTCAATTCAGAATCTTCGAGGACCAAAGATAAAAATGAGATGAAAAACGGGTCGATTCGAGATACTTCAGAAGGTAACATTGTATATTTGTTATTTTTCCAAGACGTAGAAGATAATTCTTCAAAAATAATATCTCTTATCGAAATATCCTTAGCGAAGCTTCTGGATGCAAAGTATATTTAAAAAGTGTTACAAGTCTTTCGAAATCTCACTGACGAAATGCAGTGTCCAAAAAAATTACGTTCCTTCGAATAGAACTTGCAATAATTTTGATTTTTTATTATGTGGGATTTATAATAAATCCCAGTTTCACGTTCTAAAGCTGAAATACTGAAGATATTTTCACAAAAAAATTCCGGAGTGCAACTGTACTTACTTCTTTTCCACATTCTACTTTTCAGAGTCATTGATGAGGAATTCCGACAACTTGGCTAATGAAGTTATCGATAAAATCGTCGTTACATCCGCCGAAGGCGAGGAAGGCAAATCAAAGAAGGACGCACCGGCGAGATTGTTGTCAGCGCGTAAATAAAATGAATAAAGATAATAAATCTGTCGTCGACAATGTCTAACGATGAATAATTAATAATTCCACAGGGAAAAATCTAAATTCCAACGGCGTCTTGGATGCGAGCAGTTCTTCCGGCAGTTCGTCGGATTCGGACAGCGATTCCACGGAGTCACGCGCCGGCGTCACGAAAAATTCGTTTTCGGAGGAAAGGAACGCGAGAGGATTGAGGAAAGCCGATCGACGAAGGGAGAAGGAAAGCGTGAATCGCGGCAAGGAACTCGTGAGGCGCTTGTTGAACGGTAAAACCGGATGCGTGGCTACGAGAGGCGGAAGAATATTCGACGAGCCGGCGATACCCACGCCGAGACCCAGACGATGCGGTACTATCGACGTCACGTTCTCGGAACGACAATTTCCTACGCCGGCCAGAGAGAGTCATAGGCTCGAGGAGCAAGAGGTAAACGTTACGACAGGCCTCAACGAAGCTTCGTACATATCGTATTATTTTTTTTATTCTTCATTAAAACCGTACAAGCGAGTCTGGCGAAGATCCGGCAAATGAGTCGACGACTTTGGCCTTAATGTAAATATAGAACGGAATCGAAAATAGAATTGTAACGAGCGCGGTGATTAACGCGCTCGGATTTACCGCAGTGGCTGGAAAAACAGGCGGAAGCGAGGAGGAAGAGCGGTTTTGTTTCCGAGGATCTTAGCGCCGAGGAACAGGATCCCCAATGGTTGAAGGACAAAGGAGAGTAAGGAATTTCTTTTCACATTTTTATATAATATTATCTTTCCTTTCTCGCCAACAAAATTCAGAGTTTTTTTTTAACGTATTTTCTTCACCAATTTGATATTCGCAATTCTTTCTTGATTTTTAAAAAATTAATTTGTTTTTTTCTTTCAATCGAAACGATAAATCGCAATGAAATATCGCGGTGTCGAATCGATAATTACGGGAACCCGAGTGTTTTTCCTTAACAATTAATTTTAATTACACGATTCGATGATGGATCGTTGCAGCGAATTCTTCAAGGCCGGCAACTATCTCGGTGCAATAAGCGCTTACACGCACGGGATAAAGTTGAGCGATAAGATGTCATCGCTGTACGTTAATCGTTCCGCGGCGCATTATGCTTCGGAGAATTATCGCCGTTGCGCCGAGGACTGTTCGAGGGTGAGTGATCGGATTGAGTTTGAAGAAAAATTAAATGCTCGCGACGAAAAGGGTAAAAGCAGGAAGAGCTTTTTTCTTTCTCGTTCTTCTACGATGGGGTCGACGAATCGACGACGATCAGGCTCTGGAACTGATGGTACCGAAGTGCGAGGCCAATCGCGACTCGAGGGCTCGATGCCACGCTCGGCTCGGCGCGGCGCTCTGCAAATTGTCGGCTCCTCAACACGGCATTCCAGAATTGGAGGCTGCGCTGAAGCTCTCACCGGAAAACGAGACTATAAAGCGAGATCTCCAGGTCGCAAAACGATACTTTGAACTTCGAGACTAGAAGGTACAAAAAAATAGAGACAAATTTCGCAGATACAAGAAATTTCTGATAAATATGTGAGTTATATTGAATCAAAATACAATGGAATGAGAAAAATATATCATAAACGAAAATTGAATTAATACTTGTCTAATCAAGAATAACAAACTTCTTGACAATAACTTAAACGAAAATAATTTCCTAATTAGAATAACATGAAGAAAACTGCTCCAAATTCCCGAAATCGCTGATAAATATCGGAGTAATATTCAATCCAATAAAAATACAAGGAAAAAAATATGACATATGAGAGATTAATTAATTGTTACGGAACATAGAAACATATCACAGACACGATTAACGATCAATTCGGGCAAACAAAATGAGCATAAATGAAACAAAAAAGAGATGAATAAACACTAAAATGATCGAGATGAGTTTTAAATAATGAAGTTAAATAACAAAAAATACTACAAAATTCATGCCAATAAATACATTTCATAGCCCACACTCGTGTTGGCGCGAGATCGGAGACGAACTCCATTTTGTGCAGGGAGTGATATGAGAAGAAAAAAAAGTTATTTTTAATTTTATTCGATCGAGTCGGCGCGCGAGAACCTCCCGTGACTATCGGCCCCGCAGCCGCACTTGGTGTGCTCGATCGCGTGAATGACTTCGTGATGACGATCCCGTTGGCTGTCGATTCGATGCTTAACCGTGAACACGAGACTGACGTTTCTCGTCTCGATGGGTCCGCAGACGTGATTCGGATCCGGACAGCATCCGGCACCGTCGCATCGCGCCAGCACCGTCGATGGTGGATAAAATATCTCGTCGGGACTCGGTCCGGCCGTCAATAATTCTTCGACTCTCACCGCACGTGGCTGCGGCAGGGAGCAACGAAATTGATGGACCAGCTGCACGTGATTCAGATAACCGCCGTCCCTGTCGAGAAAAATTGTATTCTTATTAATACAACCGAACTAAATACGTCGTATCGAAAGAAAAAGCTTTAAAACAAATTTACTATTGAAATAAAAAATGAAATAAATTAAACAATCAATTTGAAGATATCGTAACTTCGATTAAAATTAAGTCATCACCGAACTTACGAATTATTCGTTCATAATCCGTCGATAAAACAATTTTTCGCAATTTTAATAATATACATTGTCGAATTAATTGTTCATTAATTATAAATTAATAATTATTATTCATCTCAATGATTGATTTTCCATTCTCATAATTCGAATGATTAAAGTTAGTATTCAAATCAAATTATTACGATGATTTGTCATCATAAATTGCCGAATAATTAATATTATTATCAATAACTATTATAGATTGTTTATTTGAACAATGAATTACTTTAGAAAATTCACGCTGGTGAAGTTCTATTCAAAAGATTTTACTGTTACGAAAAGCTACGAAAAATAAACCAAAATATCTCACCGATGATGATGAAGTCGGCATTGAACATCGACGAAAATCCCGAGGGTCGCGACAATCAGGAAAAAATTGTAACTCTTCATGTTTTCCTCGTGTTCGTTCACTGCTTATCAATTCACGGTATTTCTAGTTTCGTTAAATAATTTATACCGCCTGTGCGATACGCAGAGCGGGTTTCTCGGTAAGGATACTCCGAACGCGGTATAGATCAATTCTCGCGGCCGTCTCGGGCACGGTTCACGATCGTTCTGAGCGAACTCGAGTCTCGCGAGTGAGTAAAAAGATTTCGCGGGTGCGCGGTGTACCCAACACTATGAGCCCGCTTATAATGCTCGCTTCTCGCGGCAATAACCAAGCGCGCCAAACGAGACGAGCTCGACTTCTCTCCTCGCTGACTTCTCTTCAATCTCAATATCTTCGAATATATGTGTATACTCAATACAGACAAAAAGCCGAGCCAGCAACGCGCTTGTAGACACGTGAACATTTTTTTTACCACCGCTGAAACTTTCTTCGCGCCTTCTCCGATTTCTTTCCACGGCATCTCGGAACTTTTCTTTTTTCTTTTTTTCTTCTTATTCAGTCCCCACTCCGCGTCCCGCTGGGATTCATCTCCGGAGCCTTGTTTTATCTCGCTCGGCTGTACAATTCATTCTCTCGTGCCCCGGACGTACCGCTTCGTCCCTCTCTAGTTTCTCGGTACGGGACGAGAGCCGGAGAGAGCCAGAGAATGGGAAAGAAGAAACGTTCGTCAAATCGTTCCCGGAACATCGTTCGCCCGATGATAACTATAATTATACACGGTATACACTTTACGTACGCGCGGGAGAAATAAAAAAAAATGAAATTGGGCAACGATTGCGTGACACGGCGAATACCTTTGCGATCGTGCATACGAAGAAAGTGCATCCGGTGCGCTCCAAATTTTGCCGCTCGTTACGAAAAGTTACTCATTTTTCGATTTTTTCTTTGTCTTCGACCGAAAGCTTTGATTCCGCCGCATTCGAGTGCGCAGATAACGATTACGAGCTCAGATGTAAATCGCGATCCAATTAGCGGAATATCAGCCCGGAAACTGCAGAGGCGAACGAAACTTCAAGAATTTCCGGACTTCAGAAATTTATTAAAATAATAAATTATTATGTTTAATAATCAATAACAATCGTTACCGTTATTATTATCTCAATTTATTTGAAAGATAACAATTTGCATATTTATTGGAGAATTTCTTGAGTTACATAATAATTTTTTCATTTATTTAGCTTCATTAACGCGAAGACGTTGAGTGAAGCGAAATGGAAAATCTTTGGCTCGGCTTCTGTTCCGTATGACTCATGGCGTGATAAAAATTGCCGACTCCGAGTAGTCTGGACCCCCTGAGGGCCTGCTCGTAATCCGTCATCTCGCGATAACGTCTCCCCTGCATGACGCTGCTGTGCAGTCATGCAGGGAGAGATTCACACGCGGAGTTTCAGTGTCCGGTATGCACCCTGCGCAAGGTCATCGGAATTCGAGGAAAAAAAATTAAAAAACGAAGCAAGATGACGAAATTGCGTGCCCGATCGCAACTATACTTTCCCGCGAAGAGATCTTGACCGTCAAAAAGGAGCACATGCGAATACCTGCGCGTAATATCGTTCGCGAATAATCCACCGTGACGCAGGTAGAGCCCAAGAGAGAGAGAGAGGAAGAAATTTTGTGGGAGCGAACGAACGATGACTACGCCAATCGATGGCCCGCTGCGACCGAAAAGCTATTGCCCGATCTGGCCTACGATATTGCGTTAGGACCGGAGCCCGTTACGACGGTTCGATCACCGCATCTCAATTCTCACGTGAGTCATGGTAAAATTCGCCGCAGGGGGAAACATGAACTGGAAACATATAATACATGTTATACGTGAGTTTCGTCTCGCGTTTCGCTGCCTCTGGACACACGGATGTTACGTCCTATGCAATAAATCTCAAGTTTCGATTTTTTTTTCTCTCAATACCCGTGCAAGTATAAGTTCATGAAAAATTCCATGAAACATCGCGAATTGTGTTCTTGAATTTTTAATCGGTTTTTTTCTTCTTTTCTCGGTATTAATGAAACAAATTAGTGGTCCGCAATTCGGAGAAATAAAAGAATTTCTATGTTTACTGCGAATTTGTAAATTCTCTTTAAGAAAATTAACGACCGCAAATTTGTAGAAATAATGAATTTTCTATTTCTATCGTAACTTTATTTTATCCAAAATTCGCAGAAATAATAACGATTTCCGAGCCGAAGTGGAAACCGGTTAGCTACTAAAAAAGAATTTTAACCGTGTTGAAAAAAAATACGAATTTCCTCGCGGAAGTTCCCGGGTATTTGGGATTTATAACGCATTCCATTATCCTGCAACGGGAAGAAAAAAAACATTTGTATAATTGTAAAATCTGGATTTTTCCTGTCGCGAAACTGTTTTACCGTAAAACGCAAAAATATCTCGTATGTTTATGTAGTCTGTTTGTATACTTACGAATTCGCGTTTATGCAGTTTCGCAACAGACCTATGATTCGTCCAGCCGTGACACGACGATTTCGTTATCCTCGTCGGCTCGGTCCGGTTCCCCTACGTCACAGGGAATCCCGTACAATTCAATGGCTCGTCGATGTTGTAATTGAACGGAGAGAAAAAAGAATGTTAATTTACGTCTGCATAAAACAGCGAGGTATTTTTACACCGATTATTTCGAGATCTCGGATTCATCCGATGGTCCAGGTAAAATGTATGCTTGACGTGGATCGGTCAATAAATCTGGTTTGCGCGTCACCGACATCTGATTTCTGATCACGAACCGCGTCAATATACGTGCTAACGAGGTAGATTGACCCTTTCGCAACGCGCGACGCGCGTTACGTCTTCTGCGTCGGGCTCTGATTCACGTTGATTCGTCGAATAGACGAGCCGGGTACCTGGACCGATCTGCTCAGCTGTGCAAACGTCTGCGATAACGTTCACCGCAACCGACAAACCATTCAATTCCGATCGAATTTGTTGGCGTTAGTTTCCTTGTAGATGCGTTCGCAGGGATGCAGACCTCGGTGACTCAATTCGCGACACGCGCCTCCGTAAAATCCCAGACAATCAACCCGAGTTGACATTTATTTTTCAAATTTTCGCAGTAATTTTGTTCCGTTGAATTGTTGGAAATTCAACAAACCGGTACATGAAGTTCTTATGCATAAACTGGTATTATTCAATTTAATGCAGAATTATGATAAAACATTAATGTACGGTATATTGGAAACTGTAGAAATCATTTACATCGATTCTACTATGAAAATAATTTTCTTCTATTTCGCTGTAACAATATATTAAACTCTCATTCATCGTGCTTTAGATTCAATACACCAGTATTTGAATACAAATTTTCAATATCGGTGGATTGATTTTCCAATAGATTCCTTACCATCAAAATTCAATTTTTATTTTTCCATTTCAAATTAAACTTTCGTTATTTTTTTCTAGTTTTTTAATAGTTTCTTCCACTCTATTATTATTACTTTTTTTATTGTAAATTTTCTCTCTTTCGAAGAAACAAAATCGCCCTTATATTTTAAAATCAGTACATTGTATTTTTTAAACATTTGTTACCGGTAAAATTAGAGTTTTGTTTTAATTTCGAATAAATTTGTGTTTTTTCATTTTTTAAAAACTACAACCCTCAAACTATATTTTCCGAAGGACTAGCGGAGAGTTCGTTTGCCAGTTTATAAATAAAATCTATTCACATCCGTCGATTCATTATTTTTAATGGGACGATTACAGCTGCGAGCGATATAAATTGTATAAAAAGATGCAGCATAGCTCGATAAGAAACAAAAGGACACATCGTTTGTCTTTTAGCGCCTGAAGCTACGCTGAGTTGGTCTTCTTGTTTCTCGGCAGTTTTCGTGCACGTTTCATTCATCCATCTATATGAATATTTGGACTATGCATCTTTTCGTACGCGCGAGACATAGTTAGCGGCATGCCCGACGATTGCAACTGTTGCGCGAAATGAATTTCGGACGGCGTGCCAAAAATTGTAACGATCCGTATGCCACAAAGACTGATCCCTTCTCGCGCGCCACCGAGTAATCCTCGGAGCGTGAATTCCTCAAACCCTCGACAATTAGTGAAAGAAGATTAATGGTGCGTTCGAATCTGCGCGTCTGTCGCAATTATACGATGTCAAATATTCTTGAATGACCATCGCTGGGACTACTCGCGGCAAACGTTTACGTTCAATTCTCGTTCACACCCGAACGTTTCCGCGATACTTTCGCGCCCCGGATGAGTTTTTCTGTGAACTTCGTCACGTCAATCCGACGCAACAAGTTTCACGATCGCGACCGCATGATATTTATTTTTACGTCCATATCCGCGAGAATATAGAATCATGGGAAGTATTATTGTGCACTTTCCTTTCTGCGTCATTATTCAATGCTTACTTTCGTTGTAATTAATGCGTGAGTCAATGTTACACCGTTGTAGGCAATTCTGTCCGAGGTCTGACCAAAGACTGCCCAAACTACTGTGTTGGATTATAAAAAAAAATGACCTTTCAATAAAAATTGGAATTGCTCTGAGTACCTTCGAAACTTCTGACGATTTTTAGATTCGTGAAAAAAATTTACCTCGAGTCAAATTTTTATTCGAGTAAAAAAAGTTCATTTGAAGAAAAATCGAATAAAAATCGATTCGAAAAAATCGAATTCGAATTTAAATCCAATAAAATGAAAATTGAATGAAACCCCCTTAAAATAAAGTTGAAAACGAAGTTCATTCAACTAAAGATTTTTTGAAGAAACTGCTGAAAATCCGTGTGAGTAGCCGTGCCAAATTTTAGTTATCTTTGTGCTCCTATAGATTCACCCGCGATAAATGGCTTCCTTGTGCGACAAAACAATGGTGTATTATTGAAACGATGAGTGGTCGTTGGAGCGCGCGTGAATGAACGAGGATGAAAGGGAAGTAGCCCCGACCGCAGAAGCTGACGATCGGCATTTCCCGAGACTTCCCGCTCCTGCGGGCCCGACCTGCCTCATTGCAAAATGCACCGTTCCTCTCGTTGACTCGATGACACGTTCCTAGTGTCGCACGTCGGTGACAATCTTTCGGGTCTAACGTGCGTGCACCGAAGCGATTGCACGGAGGAGAACCGAGAGAAAGAGAAACACCACGCGGTGGTTCTTCTTCTTCGTTACGCACACCAGCGTCGGCGTGTATGCGGCGTCGTGTCCGGAGCGGCACGCTCATCGTCACGTATAAATACTCGTCTGCCAGCAGGAAAGTCTCAGTCAGTCGACTCTTGGTTGTCTGCCGTTGGAGTCAGTTCGAAACGCGTCTCTCTACTTCCGTCTTCGAATCATCGATACTCCAATCGATCTATAAAAAATCACAACAATTAAACAATTGTCGATTATAAGAAAAAAAGAAAAAACAAATAGTGATCCCGTGAAGTGATCATTGGTGCTTCGATCGTTTCCATTTCGAAGATACGACGTTAAAGAAAAAATGCATATCAATGCGATCTCGTGCCGTGCGCGAGGAATTTCGTGCTTCGAAATCTTCGTTCTAATCCTGTTGACGCTGAACGACGGTCTTCTGGTGCTCTCGACTCCGGCCTCATCGTCGCTGAGGCTAACGAACGCCCGGCAAGCATCGTCCGCCCGAATGAATCTGCCACGTGCCGTCGCGGCATCGCACAAGTTCATCTGCAAAGAGCCCCAAGCGCGCGCCTACAACCTTCGCGATTTGATGCAGAGCCTCGGTCTTCACGAGCCGGGCGAGAGCGCTAATCAGCCGGTCTACACGGTGCTGAAGAGATGCGACGTGCACTCGGGATGCTGCATGTCGCCGGACATGAGCTGTTCGCCGGTGAAAACGTACTTCGAGGACATCGAGATCGAAGTTTGGAGCTTGGAGACGAACGAGACGAAGAGACAGTGGATCAGGGTCGAGCAACACGCGAAGTGCAGCTGCGAAGTTACCAACAGCACCGATCGCGAGAGGCTCGAAACGCAAAAGCCGAACGTTACCGTTCTTCGATAGGCGATCACCGCACTCTGAAACAACGAAGAGAAATTCAGTATAGAGAAGAAGAAGAAATCAACTGACTGTAAATTTCCGTCGTCGTCGACGGAGAAGAGCGAAGACATTATTTGAATTAGTATTTATTCGTATTTATAAGAGTAAAACGATTTTTTTTATGTAAATAATTTTTTCACCCAGTTACGAAAGTGAAAGCCGCGGCTGGACCGCAATAATATTGAAGATATATATACTCTCGATATTCGTAAGTCGTGGGTGACTGTGCTTAACCGCGCGAACGCTCGCGGGAGTTTTATAAATAAACGGGCACCAAGTGATATCGCCAAGCTCCACTCTCGATTCGCCTCGCGCATTCTTATCCGAAATTTTGTGCTGAAAAAGAAATATTCGTGAGCTTTCGACGGTCGGACCGAAGAGAGAGCTTCGTCGGAGCGGGTTCGAAGTTGGGACACTTTTTTTTCGAGATTGATGGACGAAATAGGGATAAACATTGGATTGTGAAGGCGGTGGATTAATATGCGAGGCGACGATGGAAAAGATCGTTTCGCAGGTGCGACAAGCCCACGTCGGTTATTCGTCGGTCAGTGCGCGTTGATCCGCTGTCGGAATAACACGCTTCTTCGAACGGCGGGCGACGATTCTAACGCGTGTGAATTACTCTGGCAGGCTGCCCGGCGAATTGTTGGCGATCGCGTTACGACGCCGGCAGCCCGATAGATCAACCCCCTCGCGAGACGAACGGCGGACACCTGTTTCGCACACTTTATCGGCCTTGGACGTCGGATGACATCAGAATTCCATTAGAACGCGCTTCTCACTTCTTATCGCCCTCGATAAAGGCTTGGAGGAGAAATACCAAAAAAAACGAAAAAGAATATATCAAAATTTCAACGATCGTTTGCTCTCCGCGATCGTAAATCTACGCTTTAACGATGCATTGTGATATTAATGAACTCGGGAAGACGATAAACGAAGATTAACAATTAGCCATGTAAGAGAATCAAGTTTACGCGGTTCGAATCTCGCTAGAGACTGGAGTGATGGACCAAAAACAATATTTTTTTTGTACTCTCGAGCGTAATTACTGTAAATAGTATTTTTATGAAAAAAAAAAATGTATTTATGATCTAGTTCTTATGTCACTAACAATCACTCGACGATTGTATGTCGTCGAATTCGTATATTCTAGGCACGCAAAAAAAATTTAAAAAGTCAATCGAGTGCCCATCAATTTTTTTTCTACTTTCATTATTTTAGTACCAAGTATGTTTTAGTACCGAGAAGAAAGATCGCTGATTATCATTAGCGCATTATATAAAATGAAAAGAAACACAAATATATATCGTCGTATTTATATACATTCTGATTTATTCATTGACGATGACGAATAGTGTCGAGAAAACATCTATTTATTCTAAACACAGAGATTGTACATATGCTAGTCGCAACTTCGACGCCATTAGACCGGCTTTTGTAAAAACAGGTCTCGCGAATGTCAAGAGATAAATAAATGCCAACTGTGAATATTCTCAACTATCGTTCATAGGTTTATTTCTCGATCCTCGCGCAATCGACATCGTTGTACGATTGCCGCCGCTTTTTTTTTCTTTATGTTTATGAAAAAAAAAAGAAACGATATATTGAAAAATGTTAGAGAGATGAAAAAGAAAATAAACAATATTCTTGGAATGGAAGTACATCATTTGGATTGACGAACTTTTTATGCCTCGCGGAGAAGGAACTGATACGAATTAAAACGAAGCCTCTATGAAAATGTAGGCTCGCATGTCCAACACTCAAATAAACATTTGTTCGATCGAACGACATTCTATCTAAAGTATAAAAAAGATTTTTTCTTCGCCTAATTAGCGCTTTAGCAGTCAAATGAAAAAAATATATATATGTGTACGCTCGTTGGAGACATCGGGTGATTGTGAAACCAGTGAGAATGTTGTCAACTCGATGGTTTAAATTAAATTATTAGCGCAATCAATCGTTGCTATCATCATTCGAAAACGGCGATGGCGCGGCTCAAAATATTAATACCTTTCACTTTTCTTATCGCGTCGCTCGTTTCGATTTTTTTTTTTGCTCACGCTTCATCCGGCGTTTATTCTAGGTAAATTATCCCCTCGTGCAGTTGAACTTCAATAACGGGGATAATTATTGTACTTCATTCCTCGCATGCTCCGTGAACGGGCGCGGGTGCTTCGCCCGCGCGCGCTCTCATTCGGCGAGCCTCGAACCGCTTGTCCGCGTCCTTGCGCTTGTGCTGCGAGAAAAAAAACATCGAGTATGAAGCCATAAGAATCGGAAACGTCTCGTTCACGAAGCAAAGTACACTGAGAAAAATTATCAGCGCGCGCAATTTTGCCAGCAATTTTTTTGCGTCCGGAGCAAAGTCTTCGCTGTCGCGATTCATTATTTTTCTCAGAGTCTTGTTGCCTGTTTCGAGAAGCGAGATAACCATAAATATGAAGCCGACTGGTAAGGTGTCGAGTGCATTGTCAAATTTTTATCATAATTTTTGTCTCACCACGTCCGGTTTGATTGTCCCAGACGATGGGAGTTGGTCTCGAGCCTCGAGCGGCTCTGAATCCTCGCGTTGCCCTTCTGACGCCAGTGCCTCGAATCCCATTGGCGCCGGTCGACGCGGATGCGGCCGCAGCCGCGGCAGCGGCAGCTGCTCTGATGGACCTCTGTCTGGTGTTGCTCGACGGCGAGGCCTCGGCTTCGCGGCCTTCTTCCTCGACCTCTTCCTCGTCGACTCCGGTGTCGACGGCGTCGTCGTCGCCGCCGCCGGTCGCCGACGCGGCCACTTCGGCCGCTTGCTGATCGCTCTCCGAACTGACGCCTGAAATTTTATATTCCGAATAACGATGATCTCCGAAAAACGCAACGTGAATATCCCATTAAAAAAGAAATGTTTCATCTTGATTCTGAACTCCGAACGATCGATTATTAAAGCGGAAAATAAAAGCGAGAAATCTCTACGTACAAAAAAAAAGAAACAGAAAGATAGTAGGAAGAGCGGAAAATGTGAGGTACATGTAAAGAACATACACAAAGCAGTGCAATAAAGAATTTAGAAACGCTTTCATATTTTCATACGCCTTTTATCTTTGTAATCCATCATTTTTTCTCGAATTCGACGAAACGAGATCGATCGTACCGTCATTTGTTGTCAAAGTACTCGAGCCGGGCACGGCTTCCATGTGTCCGTGCTCTTGGCCGTCGGCAGTTACGACGCGTATGCTCGGTATGCCGGACAATTGTCCGCTGGCTTCGCTTGCCGATGCGCCAGCGGTAACCGTCGTCGCTGTGCCGGAAACTGGAGCTTCCTGTTCTTCGGAAGTTCCGCCGCTCGTCTGTTCAAAAAAACCCCGATGTATGTATTAATACATTTTCCCATCGAAAGAGAATGGTTTGAAAGCTTGTTATCGTGCTTTCGAGGCGTTATTTACCGAAGGTGGCAATTCGGCGGCCGGTGAGACTTGCAGCGGAGTAGTAGGAACACTGCGGCCCGTACCGCCGTCCTCGAGCTGCGTCAGATCCATCCTCGTGTCGTCCATTCCCTCCTGAACGACTTGAGCGATTCCGGAACCGGAAGGACCGAACATCGCTCGTGCCGTTGGGCCAGTCGGGGTCGCGAGCAGAGGTGTCGAGGATGCCGCTGTCGGGGCAGCCGCGTCGCCGAACGTGAATCGTCCCTGCGGCACTTGCGGAGAGCTCACCGCCTCGCCGAAGCCATCGCCGCGTCGCGGAACGAAAAGAGTCGGGGTACTCGGGACGATGCAGTCGTCACCACCGTCTTCGTATCCCTGCTGCGGCTGCAATCAAACCATGTGAAAACAGTTTATTAAGCTATCGAGCTCGAGTCTCAATAATAAATTAGACTGTCTGCAGAGAAATATGTTTGTCGCTTTTTTCGTTGCGAAGATAACGTTGGTCGCTACATTTGTTGATAACAAAACGACTATTTCATACGTGAATTTTTTCCGATTTTTCGGGAACTTTTATTCGATAAACGAAAAGCTCAAAGTTTTTAAGACCTATCTCCGACAAAAGTCGCTGTTCATGCGTTACATTAACAAATAGGGAAAAAATTACCCACAATATTCTGGCACCCTGTGCACTACTTGGATTTTTTTCCCGATTTGAGAAATCTTAAGTTGCTATCGAGTTATCGTCATGAACAATTTTAGGATCATCGACCGCTGGGACAGTAAATCTTGCCAATATACGCATATGGAGCCCCTATGTGAAGAGTTGAACTTACAAGAAGCAGATGCTGTTGTTGCCGAGGCATAGGAGCGATACCGCGGGTCGATCGGGAAGCGAATGCCGAACTCGGTTCCCCGGTTGGTCCAGCGCTGCTGATCGCTTCGGACTGTTGTTGCTGCGGCTGACTAGTCGGCAATGCTTGCTGGGGCTGTCTCGGCACTTCGACGCTTCTCGAATCTTCCTCCATGATAATTTCAACCTCGTTGTTGTCTCCCTCGACTTCGACCTCGACGCCGTACGGCAGTTCCTCCTCTTCCTCCTCCTCTTCTTCTTCCTCCTCTTCCATCTCTTCGTAAGGATCATTGTCGAACTCTTCTTCCTCCTGTACCTGATGGTGACTGCCGCCTTCGCCCTCGTCGCAATCAACAACTACCACGCAGCCGTCCTCGACTTCCTCGTCTTGGTCACGTTGACTGGATGTTGGTACCTGAATAAAATAAATAAAAATTAATTTTGAAATGGAATGAAATTCAACAGCAGGATTCGGTTGTGACTTCATGAATTTTCCTGTATCGCAAGAACTCGGTAAGAAACTCGATGTATCGAGTAACGAACTCACTTGATACTCAACGTCGGAGCCGCTGGTAGTGGCGGTCGACGGTAATTCCTGCGTTCTGCTTCGCTTCGCCGTAGGGCTGACTTCCAATTCGGCTCTGCTGTGTTCCGGCGCTTCGCCGTCGCCGGAACCCGAAGCCGTAGGTTCCAGAGATCTCGGACGTTTGTGCCCGGTCGAAGCTTGCGAAGTGCTGACCGACTGTGTGGAGCTGCTCGCGACCGTTTGCTGTTGATCACTCGCCGCGACTTGTTGCTGCTGCTGTTGCTGTTGATTCTGGGTTTCGACTCTCGGGCTAACGAGCGCCACGGTTTGCGGTTGGGTGTCTTGATGCTGTTGTTGTTGCTGCTGCGCCTGTTGCTGTTGTTGCTGCTGCTGTTGCGGTTGACAAACCTGTTGCTGCGGTTGCTGCTGAGGCTGTGCCACGTTGAGTCCTTCGACGTTCTCGACATCCTCGCGTTGCGTCGATTCCGCCGATTCGCTCAATTGCGGCTGTACGGCGAGTTGTCGAAGATTGCTCGGCGCGGCGCTGCTCGTACTAGCCGGTTGATAATCCGTGTGGCTGCTCGTCGGCGAGCTCGTTTCCGTCGTGTGCACGACCTGCTGTTGCTGTTGCGGAGCAACGAGAACCGGCGTACTCGCGGTAGTCGGCAATACCGCGGCAGTGCGCGACTGCGGCACGACGCTCATCGGTCTGATACTCGCGAGCGGAGTTTCGGCCCGGGCTGACATAGGTTTTATATTCGCTGTCGGTGGTTCCGTCGTGATGCCAGCACCGCCCGCGCCCGCGGCCAATTGTCTCTGAAGCTGCGAGACTCGCTGAAGCATCGCTTCCTTCTCGGCGTGCACCTCGGCTTTCTCGTGCTCCAATCGCGATATTCTTCCCTCCATCTGGGATTTCAGAGCGGCCAATCGCGCGTCGTGCTCGTTGCCGTCGGAATCGTTCGTGCCAGTATCCAATTGTACCTTTATCTCGGCCAATTCTCTCTCAAGTTTGTTCTTAGCATCGGTCAATTGTACTATTTTTGTTCGCGCCGTTTTGAGCAGTTGCTTCGTACGCTGTTCCGTCTCCAAGCCCGATTTTTGCATCGTCTCAATCTTTTTCTTCAGCGTTTCCGCCTCGGCTTGCGCCGATGTAATTTGCAGATTGAGATGCTCGATTCGCGAGTTGAGCTCGTCGTTCGCTTGACGAAGCTCCTGGCGACCTTCTTCGCGCAATTGATCCTCGCGCTCCTGCGACGACTGCGCCGCCGCTTCGACCACTGCGGCCGCCGTTCCCGCCGCTTGCGACTCTTCTAATTTAGTCTTTTCCTCCTCCACCGATCTCGCGAGCTCTTCGTATTGCGTCTTGTACTTCTTCGCGATCTTTCTTATCTGTATCTCCTTGTTTTTGACGTCGTTCACCACGGCCTCTTTGTCGGCCAATTCTTTCTTCAGTGTCGCGATATCCTTTGCCTTCGTTGTAGAGTCTGCGAGGGTCTCGTTCAAATCTTGGCTGAGCTTGCGCGCTTCTTCCGATACTTTGGTAACTTGTTCGTTCTGCGCTTGGAGTTGCTTCTGTATTTGGGCTAATTGTTCCTCCAGCTTTGTTTTCTCGATCTTCAGAGCGTTGAATTCCTCGGTGCGCTTGGCGTGAGTCTCGCGCTCGGAGGTCAACAGCTTGCTGAGATTCTCGCGCTCGGTTTGGAGTCTACGCCAGTCGTCGGGACTCGCCTTGTTCGCTCTCTCGACGAGGGCATTGGCTCTTTGACGCCATCTCGTCACGTCGTTTCTCAGGCTCGTGTTTTCTTGGGTCAACACTTCCATCTTTGCTGTGAGATCGCGCGATTTCTTTCGCAACGGTATAACCTCGGCCGACAGAGCGTTTACCTTTGATTCGAGATCGGTCACCTTCGCTGACAGTGTGTCGCGTTCCTCGCGCAACACTCTGTTGGAATCGGTGATGGCATTGAGGGTCTCGACCTTGCGCAATATCTCGGCGTGCTTCGACGTAGTCACAACGTCGATCTCGGATTTTTCCCGCTGATTGCTCAACATCGATTCGGTCTCTTTCAAACGTTTTTCCGCCACTTCGCACTGAGATTTCATTCGCAAACTCTCGGCTCTAAGGACGTCGAATTTCGCGACTATGAAGTCCTTCTCGCGACGAAGATATTTTATTACTTTGAGCAACTGCTCGGCCGAGTGTGAATCGTCCTCGTTGAAGCTGCGATTCATCGACTCGACGCTTGTATCGAAAGTGTCCTGAGCACCGCCGAGAGACGAACGATTGCTCTGCATTATCGCCGCGCGATCGCTCAATTCTTGAATCTGATTGTGAAGAAGGGCGTTCTGAGCGTCGAGATCGTCGACGCGCTTCTGCGTCTCCTCGATCTCGTTCATCAAACGTTTTTCGCGCTCTTGCCACGTTGATTTCTCCATGTCCAGCGCCTCGATTGCCGACATCTTCTCTTGCGTTAGCTGCGACACCTTTTGCGCTACGGACTGCGACTCTTCCTTCAGCTTACCCAATACCTGGGCGCAATTCGACGAACAGTTGTTATTAAATATTAATTGTTCAATACACTTTTTATCCAAATAGTAAAATGTTTTTGTACGAGACGATTCGTTATTAAATAATAAAAAATCTTTTACCTGCAGATCGGCGGAATGCAGAACCATCTCCCTGGCGTATTTTTCCTCCGCTTCCTTGGCGGCTTGCGAGGCGCTTTGCAGATCGCTCTTTATGAGCTCGAGCTCTCCCTTGACCTCATCGAGTTCTTCGAGCTTCGCTTCGGCGGCGGCCAATTTTTCGCGAAGATCGGCGTCGGTCTCTTGCAGACCGCTCTTCGCCGTGACTAACTCAGTTTCCAATTCCTTCACGCGCTTCGCCAGATTGGTAGCTTCGTCGCGTGCGGCTTCGAGCGCCGTTTGCAACTCTCGTTTTGTCTGCTCGTGCTGAGTCGTTAGTTCGCGCAGTTGAGCCTCCGTGCTCTCGGCGATATCGCAGTACTGTTGACTCTGCTGTCTCGCGGCCTTCAGCTGTTCCGACAAAGATCTCACCTCGGCGTTGCTGTTCGCCAATTGTATCTCGAGCTCTTTCAATCTCTTGGCTAGATTTTCGTCGCCTGAAAGATATTACATAAAAAATTGCAATCCGATAAATGCATTTTCTTAAACCTTCTACTTATACTTTTCATGATTCTTCGAATGGATGATTGTGGCGTTAAAACTTACCGGTGATCGGCTTGGCTCGCGAATTAGCGGCGGATTCTCTGAGTTTCGCGCCAAGTTCCTCGGCCCGACGTTCCATCTCCGCTCGCGCCGTGCGAGCTTCTTCGAGCTCGTTACGCGTACGCTCGCCGAGTTCTTGCTCCTCGGTGAGACGTTCCTGCGCAAGGGCGAGCTGACGCTCCAGATGCGATGACAATTCTCTGAAGCGATCTTGTTCCTCCTGAAGGCGGCGACGAAGCGCGGCGCATTCGCGCGTAGCGTCGTCGAGACGTTGCTCGGCTCTCAATTGTCCCTCGACCTGTGCGCGCTCGAGACTCGCCTTTATGGACTCGACGTCCGCTCGCAATAGGGCTTGAGTCTGACGCTCGCGATGAAGAACCTCGCGTTCTTTCAAGAGGCGGCCCTCCGAGTCGCGTAGAAGCTGACGTTCCTGGCGAAGATTCTCCAATTGCACCTCGGCACGCGCGAGACGACTCTGCGCCGACATTGTCTCGTCTTTCAGTATCATTATGCTTTGCTCGTGTTTACCTGCGTAAAAGTAACTCATTAATCTTTTTAATATTCTTATCATTGACTTTCTCAATTTACTTAATCATTTTTCAGTGTTTACAATTTGTTTCTTCTTGTTATTTTCGGTTACTTGCAAATGTTTACTTGGGCGAAAGTATTTTATATATTTTTTTTTGTGAAATACTATGTTCGATTTCCTAACGTCGATTTGTCAATGCATCAAGTTATAATTCGAACGAGTAAAGTTTGTTGCCATTGCCGTTTAGCAAAGAATGATAATCAATTGAAAGTTAAAAAATGACGAGAATAGAATTTGAAAGAAACAAAATAACATACCAATCGTCGTGTTGTAATTGTTACACTTCTCCTCGAGAGTTTTGATCTGCGATTTGTAAGACGCGACATTGGCTTGTATGAGCCCGAAGCGTTCGTTGGCCGTGTCCAGTTGAGCTTTGAGACGACAGCAACGCGACGAGTTGGATTCCGCTTCTTTGCGAAGTCTCTCGACTTCCTCGCCAACCATACGCTCGTGCGCGCCTTTCTCCTTTTTGTAAGTCTCGTACTCGTCGCTGACTTGTTTCAGCTTGACCTCGAGTTCCGTTACTTTTTTCTCCAATTTCTTCTCCGTTTCTTTGCTCTCCTGGGTCGGCGTCGCGGTTTTCTTCTCCTCGGGCATCTCCTCGTCGGCGCTGGTGTCGTTCTCCTCGACTTCCGGTGTGATCGACGATTCTTTTGCCGTTTGTTTGCTGCATTGCTGCTGATACATGTTCTTGTACATGTCGCGCTGACGTACCAAACCGTCCACCATCTTCGCTTGACGATCCATCGCCGCTTGCATGTCGGCCAATTGTTCCAAATATCTGTCCAGTTTTTCCTTCATCTCGCCGGTGTTTATCTCATCGGTTGCGCGCTCGATTTCTTCCTGTCGCGACGACAACGTGCGCACGATCGACAGAAGCTTCTGATTGTTTTCCTGCAATTCCTCAATGTCGCGGAACGTTACGAGCTTCTTGCTGATTATCTGGGAGGATGCGAGATCGGTTTCCATGCTCGTCGAGAAATCGCCGCTTGTGTTCATCACTCCGCTTCGGCTCTCTTGCACCTCTTTCAGAAGGAAGCACACCTGCGAAACGCCGTATAAGTATTTTTAACCGAATCATTTTTCTCAATCGAGAGAAAAATCGTTATTATAAAGCTAGAAGCGATGGAATTGGCAGTTAATCAGACGTTAAGAGTGAAATAACAAAGTAACAACAACGTAATCGAATTGAATACTTGTGCGAAAGAATTATATTTTAGTTCGAAATGAATTCGCAATGAATCTCGTTAGATAGAAAATAAAAAAAATATCTGCGGGGGCAAACAAATGTACCTGTCTCGCGAGATCGGCGAGTTCGCTCTTCAATCTCTGATTCTCTCTGGTATGATGTTTCGCGATGCGACTCGACTCGTCGGCGGCTTCGCGGAGACGATGATTCTCGGCGTGAATCTCTTCCAATTGGCTCGTGAGGGTGGCATTGTTGTCCATGGCTAGTTCGTACTCTTCTCTCTCCTGCTGCAGCGCCGGCGCTTTCTCCTCGAGTTCGCGCAGTATAACGTCCATCTGGGATTTCAATCGTTCGTTCTCTTCTCGCTCCATCGCAAGTTCGTTCGTCGCGTCGACGAGTTGCGTGTATATTTGCGTCAAGCTGAGACCCTTCTTGAGAACGCGACTCGCGATCGCCGCTGTCGGGGCCAATTGTTCGACCGCTTGATCGAGCCTCTCCTGCTTTATGTTCTTCAGCAGCTCGTTGGCGCGTTCCAATTCCTTCGTCAATTCCTCGATCCTCTTCGTGTTCTCGGCGTTGGCTTCCTCGTGTTGCAGCTTCAGCTGCGAATGCTCGGACTCGAGAATGCCGTACTGCTCGGTCGCCTGTTCGAGAAGGGTTTGCAACTCTTTCACGGCCTCGCTGAATTCCTCGGCCTTGGCGTTCGCCTCGTCGGCCATGCCCTTGTAGAGATCGGCGAGACGAGTTTGGGCTCCGACCTCTTCGCGATAGGAGGCGTGCATCGAGAGCTCGTGGCTTCTTTGCTCCTCGAGCTTTTGCGCCAACTCGTCGCAGCGACGCTGCGCGTTGCCGTTCGCCTCGCGCAACTGAGCCACCGATTCGTTCGCGATTCTCAGCTCCTCCTCGCGCTGCTGTAGACGCGTGTCCGTCAGAAGAGCGCGCGCCGACGATTCCGCGCGGGTCGTCTGCAGCTCGGACGTTCGCTTCGAGAGTTCCTCCTCCAGACCGGCCATCTGTTGCGCCAGAAGAGTTCGCTCTTGCTCGAGACGCTTTTCCCTGAAGAAAATACGAAATTTCATTCATCAATAAATAATAAATAATTAAATAAATAATTGAATAAATAAACAAATTCGGCATACTTGAAATCGACGGTCATTTCGCGGCTCTGAATTTCCTCTACTCGAGCGAGTGCCTGGCATTTAGCGGTTACCGCTGCCTGCAGTTGTGCTCCGAGTGCCGCGAGCTCTGTGCGCATTCGCTCGACTTCATTGTCCCTGCGCTCGGCTTGCAACTGCAGCGTGTCCCTCTCGTCGACCGCCGCGTCTCTCTGTCTTCTGAACTCCGAATTTTCCTTCGACAATCTGTACAAAAAAAAAAAGTTAAAATTTTTTCTGTCAAAGAACAAACTTTCGAAAGGTGATTTTTGTCCATTTGTACCTCTTGACGGATTCCTGAAGCTTGTATATCTCGTTTTTGGCTTCATCGAGTTTACCCTGCAATTCGGCTGTAAAACTTTCCGAAAGTTCCAACTTTCCTCTGCACTCGTCCAAGTCGAGTTTCTGGTCGGCATTTTCTTTCTGCAGTTTGTCGACCTTTTGTTCTGAAAGTGGTTAAAGAAAAAAGTAGAAAATAAAAGAATTTGTTGTCTGCGATATTTCGGTTTTTTTTTTTCGTTCGCAATGACGACGATCTTTGATTTTGTGAGGGTAAAGAAGCGGGAACGAGGAAGTTGAGTCGCTTTGCGCAAAAAAAAAAGCATCGTTAGTCGCGAGGTTAGGGCGGGAGATGATTTTCTCGAATTTACACGCGCGAAATGATGTTTCTTCGTCCATGAATTACCGAGAGTCAGTCGACCGGTCTGAAAGACCGCTTGTGCCGTTATGAATTCGTCGAAACTCTCCGTGAAATAAGTCGTTAGTTTGCGGCCGATCTCTTGCGGTATCTGCGTCAATTCTTCGGCCGTTAAAATTCGTCGGAGCACGTCTTGCTCGTTGTCCTCCGCGGTTTCCATTGTTGTTGTTTTGTCGTATCGATTGTTGTTGAATACGCCAGTCTGCGTCCCGTATTATGATGCGCCGTTTACTCGCCGGCCTCTCGATTAGAGAAACCCTCGGCTATTCGATGTGCGTTTTCGACGATGAAGATAAAATGATGATGCTTGCTGCCCGCGGGACTGGCGCCGACTAACGAAAATGACGATTATGGCGTACACGGCGAGGAGAACGCTTTGGCCGTCGGGACGATACGTTTTGTTTTATTGGGTGACTGCGAGAGTTCCACCGTGCCAGAGATTGGACTAAAAGAGGGTCTAGTGGCGAAAACTAGTGAACTGTATCGTTTTAGAAGAGCTCCAGTGTATCCAACGTCGTCCGATATAAATCCTATACGAAATAGTCGCCGACGATGCTCAAACTAACGGGAGGGGGGTACGTTCCGACGCGCTCATATTAGAACGCGCCCCGTCGCGATGCGGTACGATTTTGTCTCCTGGCGGGAAATCGCTTCAACTTCGTCGTGTGTCTTCCGCAGTTTCGGCGTGAATTAAAAAAAAAAGCAAAGACAGTCGATACACAATTATGATTGTATCGATGCATCTTTCGTTCGCGTTGACGTTTTGTTACGTCCGATTATGCGGTATCTAGAATTCACTGTACAGGCAAATTGTTTATTTTAATATATTGACAAGCAGCGAATACGACGTTGTTTATTCGCTGGTGCACGACGTTTGTCGGCAAGCCCTAACATGGATAACATTGAACTCTTGTTCTTCGACACTTTTTCACACGATATATCGGAGGTTTGAACACAGAACGGAGCTTTTTTACAATAAATTTTTTAATCGAACATATTCCATTGTTCGGGCACAGAAGTTTTGTGACGTTTTCCTTTTCGTTTCGCAGGAACTGAACTTAGATTTGGTACAATTTCCGAAACCTGTGTACATCAGTGAGGTTAGAATTATTCCGCTCGGTGCTCGAGTGCAAGCGGATTTTCCTGGCGGCGTTCGTCTCGGGTAAGTCTTTTTTTTCGCATCGAAAAAAATATATCGCGTCTCCAAAAAATTACGCAATTGAGCGAACGGATCAATCCTTTTTCTCGCAGCGCGACGAACCCTTCGCAATTCGAAATAGAATTTTTCGTAAACGACCTGAGCAAACCCGGCGCCTCGACTTTCGAATCTCTGGGTGGTTTGGAGTACAAGCAAAACGTTCACATACAACTGGAATGCGAGAGAAAGCAAATTCCGACCGACGGGCTGGTGTTGCGAGGATGGTACACGACTATTACCCTCGCCGTTTACGGCTCGCTGACAAAGTCTCTCAGCAATCCCCAAGAAATCGTGAACGCTTCGGCCACGGCAGCCGTTTCCGTCGGAGGACTGGAACAGCCTGCGGAGAGCGCGCCGCCTGCTCCCGAACCGCAGCCCGATTGGTACTTTGAGAATCAGAGCCAAATACCGACGGTAAATGTACGTATACTCTTTCTAGTATTTTTTAATCTGTTAGAAAGAAAAAAAAAAAACATTTTTGTGAAAATTTATTTTCAACTTGATTCTGGTTACAAAATACACATTTATTTGGAAAAACCTTTGGGAAAGATTTTATTTAGAACGCTTGTTAATTACAGCAAGAAACATGTGCAGTCCCGGCTCCTTCACCGACGATCCAGCCGATACAAACGGTGGAGCCAACGCCGCGAAATCCTCCCGTCGAGCCCCAAAAGCCCGTCGAGCCGTGCCGTTGGAGCGGCGACGAAGCGCCGCCGAGCGTGCCTCGCAAGCCGATAAAACGTCCCTCGTCGCCGCCGTCGGAATCTCTGGTGTCGCTGAGCCCGGAGTCGATATCGGCGGAAGAGGAGGACGATCGGGTCGAGAGAGAAGAAGTCGAGGAGCCCGTCGGCGCGGTGGAGCCTTTCGAGCCGATACTCTCGGACGAGGATATTATGGCGGACGACGTGCCGCCCTCGACGATAGACTATCAGTGCGAAACGAGCCAAGCGGATAATCTCTACGCTCTGAAGCCGCCGGACTTGTTGGATCTCGAGAAGCTCCCGGAAAGTATTCTTCACGAATCGGCACAAAATTCGGACGATAGCGCTTTGGAGAAGGTCCGCGAGATAATTCGTTCGCTCGCGAAATCGGTGATAAACTTCAACGCGGCGCCGGGTCAGGAGAAGGAAACATTCGTTCACAACTGCGAGTCCCTTTGCTCGCTTCTCGGCTCGGTGGCGCAACTCGATCCGGAGGATCTTCGCGATTGGACGGAAATCGTGAACGCCGGACTCGATCTCGATCTCGCTCGTGGCCAGCCGCAACCGGCTTACAAAGTTCGACACGTGAAAGTCGGCGTGCGTCTCGCCGAGGCATCGTGCAGTCTCTCCGGCGGACCGGAAGTGCTGCTGAAAGTCGACGCTCCGCGAAAATTGCTCGCTCTCTGCATGCGCGAAAACGTCGCTTTGCCGGTAAAACTCGCGGCTCTCCGAGCTCTGGACGCGGCCCTTCTGAGCCCGAAGATAGTCGAGGAGTTCTTGAAGTCGGAAAACAATCTCTACAGACTCACGCTCATGATGCTCGACGAGGCGAAGCTCGCGAGATTGAAGTACGCTCTCGCCTCGATGTTGCGCAAAGTTCACGTCTACGAGCTCCTCGAGGAATCCCGACAACTCAGCCACTTGACCGAGTTGGCGATAACGGAATTGACGCAATCTTACGTGTGCGCGTCGACGTTGATGGCCCAACCGAAGCGCCAATTGCCGGCTAGCACGCAGATCGAATTCGAACGGGAACACGCGAGAAATCCGCGACGACACTTGATCTCGTATTTCAATTTTCACGGTCTCGTACGACGAATCTTGCTCATTCTCGCCTCGCCGAATTCGGACAAAAAGCTCATTGCCGCGACGCGACGATTTCTCATGCGTCTCGCCGACACGGGCGAGGGCCTTTCTTATATCTTGCGCGAGCCCGAAGTCGCGAAATCGTTGCTGAAGGCGTTGCGTTATGACAAGCCCGGGGCGGGTTGTACGCTCGGTTGGCGCTTGCAGGTTGTGCAGTGCTTGATACAATTGAAAAATCTTCAACCGCCAAATCCGTCATTGTCGAGCGACTGGTGGTTGCCGCTTCGCAAGCTTCACTCCTTTCTCATCTATCCCGAGGGCTTGCAAGCGATCGTAGCTGTATTGCCGCTCAACGGTTTTCTCGACATTCTCACGCCGTATCTATCGGATCCCGATCTTTCGGAATTCGCCGCCGAAATAATATCCGTGACGGTGCGTTACTCGGACCGAGTCGAGATATTCAAGACTCGCGCGGCGACGATACTCGAGGAATCTCGCAACAGCGGTACGCTCAGGGACGTCGTGCCTTACCTGACGGTCGCCGGACAAGCTGCGAATTGGAATTACGCCGATGTAACGTCGCTCGTCGGTATCGTGAGGAAATACGCCGAGAAGGCCGTCTCACTGCCGGGGGAACTCGTGACCGCTTGTCGAATCCTTCACTATCTGATATTTCCCTCGTACGGCGATATAGATCCGATCGAGAGTTACATCGAATTGAAGCACAGAAACGCTCTGACGCAGTTGTTCGCCGCCGACGGTCTCACGGCTCTGGTAGCGGTGATGACGAAGATCTCCGCTTTTTACGAGCAGCCTTATCTCCATCGGGCTTCTCTGACCGGTCGAAGAGGATTGGCACTCGTCGCCTTGTTGCTTCCTTGCGTGAAGCTCGTTCGAGCCCTACTCGAACGTCTCGTCAAGTGCATGGCAACGGATTTCAAGGATCTGACCGCGGTGGCACCGCTTTTGGGAGTGTACGCTCTCGTCGAGGCTATTCCATCCACGAGTTTGTCGCTTCGGGCTCTCGCCGACGAGATCGCCGAGACGCTGCTCGGTTTCACGCGCGCCGTCGACTCCGACGGTGCCGGGAACGTAGCGAAATCTCTTTGGACGCAGATGATCGGCGAGGTACTGAAAATGGTCTCCTCGAGTCCGTGCAACTTTGTTCCGGGTTTGAAACTCTTGTCGCGTCTCTTGCCACCGATACTACAGTTGAACGACGATCACCTCACGGAGGACGCGACGAGAGCTTTGGGTTTGCGAAAACTGTGGTCGGCTCATCTTCAAGCTCAGGCGACGAATCTCACGGACACGTTGAGGCTCCTTTGCGCTAGTTGGGACGAGACTCTTTTGGAGCTCTTGTCGATGGTCTGCAAGCAACTGAGCGATCTGGCGGCACCCACCGCTCTCGTTGTTGGACGTTGCCTTCTGGATAGAATTCTCGCCGCTGCTCCGCTTGAGAATAACCCGCCGACGCTCGCGCTACTCGCTGATCTCGCTCCCCACGGACCGGTCAAAGCCACTCTTCTCACTTTGATGAGTCCGACTTCGAGGGCTCAAGTTAAGTCCGATCAGAAGTATCCGCCGGTCGTCGAGATGATGTGCAACGCCCTGAAGAACACGAACGACTCGAACGTGCAACTCGAGATTCTCGATACTTTTTACACTCTTTGCGATCACACTCTGAGCCTCGTTCACGAGGACAACAACGAACCATTCGAGATTCGTTTGACTCATTCCGTGCCAAGCAAAGATCCGTTGCTGTCGATTCTCGCGGCGCTGATCGATATCATCGCTAACGCCTCGAAGTATCAGAGAAGCGTTCTCGAGAGCGACGTGAGGATACTCGGTACGCTGACGAAGCACAATTATGGATTGTATCACGTCAAGAGCTGCTTGGAAAACAATCCGGGAGCTCTGAGGTCGTTGCTCGAACACGTGGCCTTCAAAGTCGAGAAGAAGGACGACGAGAATGAGAACGACGAGACATCATTGGAGATCCTGATCGTTAATTTTTTGGATAGTCTGATAAATTGCGGAAAAACCGATATACGATCGTTGTATCTGAGAATGCCGCAATTGGCTTCGCTGGTTTCTTGGGATAAAAGTGGACAGCATCCGTTAGAGAAGATGCGAGGGGCGAAGGAACTCGTGGAACAGCTTAAAGCGAGCGTCGAGGGCAAGGACGAAAAGGACCCTATGCCGGAAATGCTCGAGCCTCTACTGCCCACACCGGAAGCCTTGCTCAATCAATTTTCTCAGAGATCCCTCGGTCGGGCCGGAAAGGATATTCGCTCAACGAGAAAACGTAGCTTCGCAGCGGCGACATTGACGAATCTGGAAGCCAGTCCTGTGGATCTCGTTGCACTGGCCGCGGAACTTTTGCCCGCTGATTTTAACCTGCTGACCGAGGCACAGTTGCTCTGCTCCAAAGTGCCACCCGACGATTCTACGCAACCCATACAACCCAAGGGACAACACGAGGGCCCGGAAGATCCGAGAGACTCGCAAAAACAGACCAACGTCCCGACCGCGAAAACGAAACAGCCTTTCGGTCAGTACTTCTTCCTTGAAAGTATAGTTGTTATCCATGATTTATTTCACCGGTTCACCGTAGATAAATCCATAGAAATAAGAAAACAGATATTCTTAGTCTCTATAACTTTACGGATACAAAAAATCCTGAAACTTGTAAATTTTCGCATTGCTCCCATCTTAGTTTTGTTTTTTCTTTAATTACAATGTTTTTTCTATGTGAAAGCAGAAAAGTTACACATGCTTTCTCACAATAGAAGATTTACAAGTTTCTGGGTTTTTTTTTTGGTACTGCTGAGAGATATTTTTCCAATGTTAGCAATTAATTGCAGTAACGCCGATGAGGGGAAGAGCACAGTTCGTAAATTCCATGAGAGGAGGCTCGGCGGCCGGTGGAGCAGGTCGAGGAGCCGATCCGTTCCGTTCCAGGCCACCGAACACGTCGCGACCGCCGTCGCTTCACGTCGACGATTTCGTGGCGTTGGAAACTTGCGGAGCCCAGCCAACCGGACCGACGGGATACAACAAACTCAGTATCAGGGGTACTTGCCCGCCGAGGGGAGTGATCGCGGGTACGCGTTGTCGCCCGTGGGTCTCCGAACCTCGCTCGCCGTATCTTCGTTGAAAAAAAGAAAAAGCAAAAATACTCGCCGAAACGATCCTTCCGGACCGAAGGTCGTATTATGTACATTGATGAAAATTTAAACGATCGTTCGGTGTGCAAATGGCCGAGATACAATTGCTAACGATTGAATGTAACGGTTCAACTTTATTACAAGATCTTTTCGCGATCGTCTCGTTGTACATAATTGTTATTTATATATACATATCAGTTCGATTATACGCCAGCCAAGAATCTTCGACGAAATCGACATAAAAAAAATATTCGTTGACTTATTTACAAGCTCGAATCGCGTTGTTTTCGATATATTTACAGATGAAATGAGATCGCGGGGATCCAATCGAGTCCGATCATCGCTTTCGTCCTTTGCGCAATTCTTTAAATTCCTCTTCATTGTCCTCAGGCTTTTTGCTCATCTCTTCCTTCCACGAGGCGTAACGGTAATTGAACTTTGCGAATCCGGCTTTGAAGGCGGGGTGATTGGTCGTTCGCGTGAATTTCTAAAATGAAGCAGAACAAGACAATCGATAATTTGTTCCATCCGATAGTCCTCGATAATTTGAAGCTTTTTTTCCTAACTTACTTTGCTCTTGATCATCGTTTCCATTTCCTTCTTAAAGGCGTCCAGTACAGCGTACAATTCCCAGTTGGGTTTAACCCGAAATTTCTTCATCGTTTCCATCATCTCGAGGACATAGCCGAATCGAATTTTCTTGCAGGCAATGTTGATGAGAGTACCGGCTATGACGGCGTTCAATCTGTGCCCGGTACGATACATGCCGTCCATTAGGGTTCTCGCGTCCTCGGATGTTTCGCATCCCATCGCGAGGATTCCCCAAGTAATGATGTCGGGACAGAAACCGCTGCGTTGTATATCGTCGAGAACTTTCTGCGAATTTCGCGTTGTCAATTGACAATAACTTCGATAGCGTACGAAAAAAATATTACAAACATTTTAAAGAGGCTTCTACGAAAAAGTCGTCTGAAACGATTCGATGACAAACGATTTCCGGTGAGCGTTAGAAAAAACTATCGATACTTTCGTATTGTTGAAAAACTCTAAATATTTTCCGCTGAAGTGAAAAAAGCAATGAATATTTTACGTTGTATTGTCGAGACAAATTGTTTTTTCTTGCAGTGAAAAAACTATGGAACCATTGAATACATTATTTTGCGAAAATAAGTATATAAACACCGGTATAAAATTGGGACGAATTGTGTGTTTTGAACAATTCTTTTTGTAGGAATCGTTTCAAAAGCACTTTCGCAAAAAAGAACAATCCCCGAACCTTGGCTCCCTCGTAATCCCGACGGATGCTCCGTTTTTTCATCAGCATATTATAAAAATCGAGATCCAGGGGAATTTTCTTCGATTTAGCGGTCTTTATGACCCGCTGCTCGGCGGCCTCCGAAGGCGGCACGAGTTCCATGAGGAGCGTCATAGTTTTTGTGTCCGGCACAACCTCGTCTCTCTCCATTTTCTCTAATATACCGTTGACCCCGCCGAAGAGTACGAGGCGATTTTTGTGATGAATTCTTTCCAACGGCGTAGCGATCAATTGTTTCTGAACCAACGTTAATTCGTTTTTCTCGCCATGAGAATCCGCTATAGCCGGCAAATTCTCCGACGAATCATTCCCGACTTTCGGGATAATTTCCGGCTTATCTTCGTCGCCATCATTTTCTTGAGCCGCGATTCTCTCCATCACTAAGGAATTAACGCGCGGCGTACGTTCGAGCAAATCGGGCGTCGAATTTTCGTCCAACAATATCGTCGTCTCGCCCGCTCCGCCGGCTATCAGAACATCGTTGACCTTGAGGTCGCCGAGTTTCGTGTCTCTGATAGCTCGCAACAGAAGATTGTACGTATTTATAGTCGGACGAATTCTGTGCCTTCTCATTTGATGCCAAACGATAAGAGCGTGTCTCAGACCGGCTTCTCTGTCGGATATCGCTCCGATCAGCAGAGAATTGAAAGTGATTTGGCCCGTCGGCAGACCCTTGTCTCTCATCTCGTCCGCCAGCGTGAAAGCTTCCAAAACGTTTTTGTGACGGCCGTAAGCCTTTATCATGGCATTGTAGTGAGTCTCGTTCAGCGGAATGTTTTTTTCCAAAAATTCTCGTCTCAGCTGGTCGAGATAATCCAATGCCGTTTCGGAGTGATGATAATTGGCGCAAGCGTTTATCATACTCGTGTAAGTCGCGTCGTTCAATTTCAAGCCTCGTTTCTTCATCTTGGTGTAGAGACTGCGAGATTTTTTGAAATCGCCCGCCACCGCGTAGGCTCTCAACAGAAGATTGTACATGTAGGAAGTTGGCTTTTCGCGATTCGTCTTGGCGAGGTCCAAGACTTCGAGGGCTCCTTTCAAATCGCCCTTTTGCACGTGAGATTTTATCAGGTTGGCGTAACCGCCGGGCGTGAGTCTGTAGCGACGATGAACCCTCGCCTCGTTCTCCACGAATTTTTCCTCCGCCTTCTCGTCCTCGTCCATCTCGAATTTGTGATACTGCTCGCCGCCGATATCGCCGAAAACGTCCGCTTTTTCTGTCGTCTCGTCGGTCGCGTAATCCCGACGCGACTGCAAATGCGCTCGTTGAGATTTTCCGTAATTGACGAATTGCGAGGATTGTCGAGCGAACGTCGAGTAAAAACTCGTCGGACGGAAAGCCGACGACGTCGTGGCGTTGTCGTTCGTTTTTGAGGCATTGACAATTAATTTTTCACACTCGTCGGTCGCGTAGTGTTTTGTATGCACAATGGTCGCGTGCCGATTGTTTGGACAACTCAGACACGATCTGAGTCCTGCGTTGCTCGAGCGCAACGCGAGCCGCGCGGAAAACATTGTTCGATACTTTTGTCCGCGTCTTCGATTGTTAATCGTAATAAAACGGATTTGAATGACACTTTATCAATCGATTGTTATTATCGTGAATTTTACGACACGGCAATGTTAAGGGGGTTAAGCGTGCCGGTTCACTGCGGCAGCCGACGCAAAGCATGGTACTATGAAGCTAGAGTTAAGGCGCATGGTCGACCCGGCGCGAATCTTTTTTGCCAGGTTGCCTGCCGCGGTTGCTTACTTCGCGTCGGTCGCAGAGATAACAGCGACGCACGTGGCGAAATCGTTGACTAACACTGTTCCGCGGACGGTTTTCAATCGCGATATCCGCGGGCATTCGTACTCGTTACCTCTTCTTCTCGTACAAATCGGCAACCGCGGTGAGCACAAAATAACTGGAGTAAACATTCGCGACTCGGCGTAGATAAAGAGCGTTGAGGAAATTAGAGCGCGCAAGCTTCGTATTCCGCGATGTCTCGCGATAGTCTCGACAATCGCAAGGATTTTCGACATTCGCGTTGACACTCTCGGTTGTTTTTGTTAGATTCGCTCGCAACTCACGTCCACGTTTATCTCTCTAGCGCAGGAGAAAGACGTACAGGGGGATGCCCCGTACTTAACCTGTTGCCGAGGGAAAAGTCCGGGACTCCGTCTACTTTCCAGTATGTATATCGCCTATATATATACATTGGGGGTATCTAAGACGTGTTAGTTCGTTGGACGTGCTCGAACCTGCACAGTACTGTATAGTCGGCAGCCAACGACGAATAGACACGTAATTCGTTCGACCACCAAGAATCGGAGTATTTCGAAGACGGACTCCGAAGTCTCGGTCGAGACATCCCTCTCCATTGTACACACGGGAAAGCACCTTAATACATCGCTTGTCAAAACATATCAAAGTTTCGTCATACAGCGTCCCGCGAATTCTGTGATTCTCGAAGAAAAAAATCAAAATAAACATTCTTTCGAACGACTTCGAGGTGACTACTTGTTTTGATATTCTCGACGAGTTTAGAGTATTATTGCGAGCTTCGGAAACCGTGAGTATCGAGAAAAAAAATTGATGTATTCTGATGAAACCCCAACGGAACGAAAATCGATTATTGCCAACAAAATCGTGGAGCGCGAGACATCGAAAATTTGTCTTTCCCGAGAAAGTGTATTGTCGAGAAACGCGTACGTATTAAGGAAATGAAAAGCGCAATGGAACATTCGCGATAGAAATACGATATTATCCTTTGAAAAATGGATTTTCATCGTTGAAAGTGAAGATCGTAGAACACGATCAGTTATCGAAAATTGTGTCTTTCGGTTTATTTAGATCATGAGCAAGACGCCCATATCCAGTCTCCAGGAGATAATGGCGAAGGGGTTGCACGGCCTTCCGGTCTACGATTTGATCGCCGAAAAGAATGGCACTCACGAGGCAAGTTTTACATACAGAGTCACGTGTACTCTATCCACGGGTGTTCGCACCGCAACTGGGACGGGTTCCAATAAAAAGGACGCCAAGCACAACGCCGCCAGGGAAATGTTGAAAATTCTGGAAACTAACGGCACATATGTTGCGAAAAATGTTGTAACGTCGAACAGCCCCAACGTAGCCTCCAGCAAACCCACATTGCCAGTAATAAATTCTTATTACGCACCCGGGTCAAATGCGGCCCCACCCAGTGAAATATTCGTCAATTCCGTTGGAAAACTTAACGTGAGTATTGCACAAAAAAACGCTTCCAAAAGTAAGATATCCATACTTTTGTTTTTTCAATACATTCTACAAAGCAAGAGAGCATTTCTCTTTTTGTCAAAAAAAACATTGCATGAGAAGAATATTTGAATATTTTTTATTACGACAAAAATTTTACAAAAGGAAAAAAATGCATTTGTTGAATTTGAGAAATATTTTTCTTTGTAGGAGTTTTGCGTAACCCGTAAGTTAATATCGCCGCAATACGAGGTCCGAAATATTAGCGGGCCGGCGCACATGATGACATTCACGATAACATGCACCGTCGGAGAGGCGAAGACTCAAGCGACGGCGACGACGAAGAAGCAGGCCAAGCACGACGCCGCTCAGGAGATGCTGCGAACTCTCATGATATCGGTTCCGGGATCCTTCAGCAAAGCCTCGAATGTGGACCTCGAACGTGAGATGAAGCAAGATTTTCCGATGATAGATATGCTGAATTTGCAGCTAGAGGAGCCGAAGATTCCCTCATGGCGTTCGGCCGAAATGGCGAAAGAATTGTTTCCAAAATTGCGTCCTCGCAATTCCGTGAAAATCGTGAGAGATATTAACGTGAAGGAGTATCACAAAGCATTCGGCGAATTAATGGATCCGGGTATGCGCGAAAATGTTCAACAAGTTTTCAAGACGATCACGAGTACGAGCCGGATGGAAGACGAACTCGATAGAATAGCGAAACTCTTAGAAACGACGATTGACACGACGGTTCTGATGAATTCGGCACACGGTTGCGCGGTTAGTTGTAGATTAGATTCGATACCCGTCTTGGTCGATATCGGGCTCGGCAGTTCGATAGTCGAAGCCAAGAAAAAAGCTGCGTCCAATCTATTGTCGACCATCGAGGAGTTGTTCAAGTAAATCGAGAAAAAAAAAACCTCAGTGTTACGATCGTAGCACTGTTGAAGCCAATGTAGTTGGTTTCGTACGCTACCGCATCTCTTGATGTATTTATTCCTTTGCTGTTGCAAACAAAAAGGTGATACTTCAATTCGTGTCTTGGAATATCGCGATAGATAAAAAAAAATCATCGTTATTACGATAATCGATATGTTGTGCTTACCGAAATTTCGACTTTCATGAAGCGCCTATTCGCGACGGTCGAACTGAAGATGATTACAGAACCAATCGGAACCGAATATGTTTTCCTTTCCTACAGTCGAACAAATGAATTCACTTTTTTTATTTTTTTTTATAGTCTATAAACAGAGAAATATTCTTCGATAAATATTTAAAATAGGAAGCAATAATTTTTTTTTGTCAATGAGATCTTATTTTTCACATACTCATTGAACTTGTTGATTAGATATTTTGGAGCGCTTGGTGATAACCATGCTCTGAAGTTAATATCAGATAGTAGGATCGAATATAAATATGAATATAAATATGAATATAGATATTAATATAGAGATTGGCCTAACGGCTCAATGGAGCCTCCGGTAAAATACCAGAAACGAGAAAAGACAGACATGTTTTTGCGATTGTTTTTTTGTTGATCGAAATTTATAAATACTTTTCAATTTGTAACGCTCGTTTTTTGTATTTTGCCCTAGGCTGAAACTCAGTGTTTGTAGGCGCGTTATATGGCGGTAAATGTGACTATCATAATCATGAATTCAATATTACGTTCCCATGAGAATGGTTATTGATGGAAGATCCGACTTGTGATTCGATAAGGCAAATTCTGTTGACTGCTATATATAAAGCGTAATCTTGATGATAATCCTAGGACATTGCACACAGGTCTCGCAGACGCGAGACGGTGAATTGCTGAACTGCGACGACCAAAAATATTGCTTTTTTAACACTTTGTCGATTTAGATTTGTTTTTTAAGAACAATATCTAGTCCCTTTTTTTTGGTAGATATAATAGATATTTATAAAATATAAATAGAATACATTAAAAAATATCTACTATAATTTATATTTATTTCATTGTATTCTTATTTTATACATATCTATTGATATTAGTTGTAGGGTTTCGAGTTCACGGTAATTGAATGAATACAAATTTACTCTGAATTGAGTTTGGGTGGCAGTGGAAGACGTAGAGTCGCGTACAGAAATATGGCCAGTTTTCTAGGATAATGATACGGATTACGCTATTTGTTACTTAATTAGTTAATTCAATGACTGATGTATTCGATATTTATAATGATCATGAGTTGTTCCTCGAACAAGTCCACGCGTAAGGGAGACATTTCGCCGGCCATTTCCAACGGTAATTTGTTTCGTTTATCGCGATGAGCAAATTCATACAAAAATGTTACTTTATGATTTCAACAATTGTTTTTTCACCTTTCTCACGAGGAACTCGTGGGAAGTAAAGTAAATCCAAATCGATCAATTACGTACTCTACTCGATTCAGTAGAGTATTGTATAATAACGAATTTACCGAAAATTTACTAGATTGCGATAATAAGTTGAGGGGTGTGTCTTTACACAATTATTATGAACATACAAAAGTGAAGTAAACATTTTTTTTTAAAAAGTAAAAAAATAAGTGAAGTAAAATGGGTCGAAACGAAAAATATGGATCCAATAAAAAAAAGTCTACCATAATTTTCAACACAGGCAATTTGTAATTCTATAAAAAAAATAACATAAGTTTACAAATCGTTTGTAGGTCGCAAATAGCTTTAAATTGAAATTAATTTTTTTTTATTGCGTGCTAAATTTCGCTCAATTTTTTTTTTGTCTTCCAAGGGGTTGCGTAAAATTGCTGAAGCGGTATATTTTGCCGCAGATTCCTTAATTTGTTAAAAGGCCGGCAAAGGACTTCGCTGACGGTTCATTGGCGTAAAAAAGCCACAACGGTGCATTAACGGAAAATTCAATTGAAAAAGTGCAATCGTATTTCAATTATTAGTTGTAAAAAAAAATATTGTTCGTACTGCGTACGCGGCGTCGATAAAGAGATGTGTTATGCGCATGGGAAAGCTTTTCCAAATCCCCTTAAACTAAAGTTATTCTGAAGCGTTACTACTTATATATAATTCTGTTGTATCATGCCTTTTGTGATCTCGTTAATGATAAAAGATTCAGTTCCGAATTTAAGCGACCCGTTCCTTTCTCAACTGGGAATCCTGTATTTTATGCTTAACGTGAGATTTAACGAAAGTTCCGAATCGGCGGTGAAGCGTAAACGGCGAAAGCACTGCTGCTTCGACTGAGATTCACAACTCGCGATTCACTTTCGAGTGAAACTGGTTCTCCCACTGAAGTTTCTGAGAGCCTGCGTGGCCGTCATAGCGCGGTTATCCTGTCAGTTTTTCGAGAACAGCTGAAAGACGAGCTCGCCTTGAAAATAAGCAACTCCCAGTCGATCTTGCCACAATAGACAAAAAAACAACAAAGCGTGAAAAAAATGTCGATTCTTCTTTTTCTAAGACTTTCTTTTTATTGACGACCAATCCGAAAAGTTGAATTATAAATTAATAAAAAAATTTTAATAACAAAAATTCAATAAGAAAATATGACCAACGGGAGCATCGACGACAAACAAAGTAGCCTAGTCGGGAGTGAAAAATATTGTCCCAGACCGCGAGAAATTTTTCGCCACCGAGAAACGCGTAAGCGCTTCGACGACGAGGATGATTGCAACGCTACTTCAACGAGACGCGGACTACAGGCGATCAACAAGTCCAGAAGAAAAAAAGCGAACAACCGAGAGCGATCGAGGATGCGAGAGATCAATGTTGCATTCGAGACGCTGAGAAGAGCCGTACCGTCGCAAGTACCGAAATTTGCCTTTCACGTGAGTCGCGCATCGTTTTTATTGATTCTGCAATCCGTGAAAATGTTGCTTGATTCATACGGAGTTAAAAATAAATAAAACAATAAAGTAGGTTAAAAAGAAAATTGAAACGTTACGTTATGTTCAAGTTATGGATTATAAGATGTGTAAATTTTAAACAGAGTGATGGGACCAACGAGCAACTTACCAAAATTACGACGCTGCGACACGCGATGCGTTACATCGCCGAACTCGCGGACCTGTTAAAAAACGAAGATCGAAGAGCCGATGCGGAAGAACGCATCGATTCTTATATAAAGTACTATCCGAGCATTTTTCGCCACAACTCGACTACCTCGTTCGACTCGGCTGAAAACTGCGCTGACTCGAGAATTCAATATTTCACGTAATTCGTCAAATAGACAGTTATCATTGTTATTATTGATAACATTGATAGAAGCAAGTGGAACGATTTATGAAGAAAAATCATTTTTTCCAGGATTCCGGAAGTGACTTTGGGAGATAATTATTCGAGCAAATACAGAGCACGTGCGCTAAAGTTGTCGCTTTCACGATGCTATAACGACGGGAGGGTTGAGTGTACTCTGTGTCTGTAAAAGGCATGTAGGCCATTGATTCAGTCTCGCATCTCGGCCTTTTTACGGTCCTCGAAGGCGTACGCATCGGGCACGCGCGATTCTGATTGTCAGATATACGTGTTGATCACTCTTCTCCATTCTAGCATCGACTCGAAAGAGTACAAAGCCTCTTAAAAATCCTTTTTTATGCATTCATTAATCTTTTCGGAATTGCGGGAAATATTTATCTCCTGCCTTGTTTTCGGAATTTTTAAAATTACTATCAGTTGGAAGCTCAATCGAAGGAAAATTTTATATCGACCGGACCAAGTAGGCGGGATAATAGGTTGCTGGAAAAACGGGAACGAGACGAAAATAATCAATTAAATGTCAATCTATCAGAAACCATAATTAGTACGATAATGTTGGTCGTATTACAGTGAAAAATTATATTGATAACACGCGTTGACAAGAACGATGAGCCGGGAGCAAAGATACAGACATCCTCTCTACTCAAGCGCCTCGCGCAGACTGACGCACACTGAAGCCGACCCGAGGCTTGTTTTACCGAGTGCACCGCACTGTAGGTGTCGTGCGAATAATGCGAAGAATTATTCATCAATTTCATCATCGAGCAACTTATTCAGGCAACGACCAAGTGAAACCGATAGTGATCTCTTCAATTGACCAATTACTTTGCCGCAAACGACTCGGAGACGCGAAGTGGATATTTGTTTATTCGCGATCCGCAAATTCGCAGAAATCATATTACCCGTCGGGCGAACCTTTCGTGTGTGTTGACCGAGTCGATAAGTGGTGCCGCGACGGCACGTTTCCAACGGATCGAACAACACACAACAAGCCAGAAAGGGCATACAAAAAAAAAACGCCAATAACAGCCGATCGGTGTGTCAATTGCGATTGTTCGTTTCCCACACGTATTTGTTTCGCGTTCTTGCGGATCGATGTGCCTATCGCCCAAGGGTTATAAAAGTGGGATTATTAATCCAGTTCTCGGTAGCGATAGTTTGCGAGTGAAAGACGAAAAAAAGAATAATAAACAGTGACAATCGTTGTTGTGTCGCGCAAGCGCTGCTAACCTTCATCGTGCTGTTAACGCAGCAGGGTCACATAAATAATATACGTTCGTACTGCGTTGTGTGATCCGATTAACCGAATCTACCAGTGAGTTTCGCGATACTTCTATCCTCTCCGCCCGAACACCCGTGCGACTCGATTGTTCGCACGTCGATCGCGAATCTTTTTTTCTTCGCTACGATGTTTTTGATCCACGAGCGAATCGAACGTCACCTCGTAGTCGAGTTACGTCAGAATGTTCATTAATTAGCGGCAAATCAACGTTGCGTGAGTAACAAACGCGCTGAAAAGAATTCTCTCGATGAGGTACTTCGCAGCCAGTGTTTTCCAACGTTATTTATCCGCCGACTGAAACAATACAAGGAAAAAAAACAAAAAGATACAGTCCCCAAAAAATTCCTTATGAAATGTCAGAGAAATCGCAAAAAATCATCACGAGGTTTCATCCGAGTCACGGCGAAAACATAATACTCTACGATGACAACACGGTAGCGTTCAGAAAAGCAAGCTTCGCCAACGCTCTGACGTTCAGCGAAAAACCGCTGCAGCCAGGGGAGATTTTTTTGTTGGAGATAGAGAAGCACGAATTGGGATGGAGCGGTCATATGAGATTGGGCCTCACGCAGATCGATCCGACGACGGCAGATAGAAACGGCTTGCCGCAGTACGCTCTTCCGAATCTCGTGAAAATGGGATCCAGTTGGGTCTTCGCCATTACTCAGAGTCCTCACATATGGGTCAGTCTCGAAGGTATCAATGGTTACGGTGAGAATCCAATCTTCCTGAATCAGGGTAATTAATTGCGATTCAATATGATAAAATAGTATTCTTGAAAAAAAAAATTATTTTATTCAATCGTTATTATCTTTGTATTGTTATTACAAAAGGGCCGATGTGTGAAAATAAACAAATGAATAAAAATTCTATCCTAATAATAATAAGAATGATAACTTTTTTACTTGGTTGCAGCAAAGGAAAAATCAATAAAAGAAAATGTTATTGAATAATAATTAATTGTTGAATTGATCAACAATTGATCAATGATCAATGATTGATTGATTGATTGATTGATTGTTGATTAATCAATTTCATTATTAATTATTAGTTTGTATTAATTCGAGAAAAAATTGTTTCATTCGATAATAAGGATAACAATTACGAAAGTACGAAATTCGATGCGATAACGATATAATCATTGAACCTTATTTTGCGTTCGACAGGCGAAGGGATTCCGCATAGGGAAATAAAGCTCGTTACGGACGGAGTCAGCGTGCAAACGTCGAGGGGAGTGATACCGTTCACTGCTCTGAGACCAAACACCGTAGGATCGTCGCAGAATTTATTGCCGACCGAAACGGGAAGTCGTATCGGCGTTATGTACGTGCCCCAAGCGGGCTCCGATAAGGCGGAAATGCATTTCATAATTAACGGCGAGGATCAGGGCGTTTGCGGAAAGGACATACCTTACAAAGCTGGGCCGTTGCACGCGGTCGTCGACGTTTACGGGACGACGAAGCAAGTCAGGATTGTACAGTTGTACGGCGGTGCGTAAACCAGTTCACCCGAAAATATGGTCGTTTTTCTTCTCTTCGATTAAGAAATAAGAAATTAATTGGAGATTATACCATTCGTTTCAGCAGTATTGAGCTTACAGAGCGCTTGCCGAGACGCGATACTTCAGTACACGAAGAGAAACGCCGTTAATTCGCTACCGTTGCCACAAATGTTGAAGGATTACTTGCTGTACCAATCGCAGTGAAGGGCCCGCGAGTACCGAGGCTGGAGAAGATTTTCGCGTACACTAGAAGTTCGTTATCGACGATTACTAAGGCAGGTCCTTTTATTTCTTTCCGCTCCTTCGGTTCTTCGTCTGCTCCATTGTTCGTTTCTTTCCGTTTTCTTCTCTACATATTCGCTACGATTTCTTAAAAACACATTAAAACGAGTACCACATCGTGCAGTCTACACACACATACGTACCATTAAAAACACAATGATCATGATTATTATATATTTGCGCGAACTTCAGTCATATTTCTTTGTACCATTTTTTTAATCGCACGTTGCGAGGATTGAGTCTGAGAAAGAGGAAGATTGTGATTTATCAATCGAAGTACATACGTGCGAGATGTTGTATGTATGCGTGGATCAGAATTATTACGAGAACGATTCGAGTTATGCATTTTTTTAAATAAATCTATTTGTAATAAAAAAACAAAGGGAAAAATGTCATCCATTTAATGAGAAGCACTTTTGGTGGTTACATCGAGTCATAAAAACAATTTGATTGTTTTTTTTTATGTACGTATATACGGGTTCTTATAACCCAAGGAACTGATCGGAGGTCTCATCGACGCGTTAGGAACAAGCATGGCGTACATTATAAAGTATGTCATGAGAAAAACAATGAACGATATCCAGCCGCACATGATGGTCACGTAGCCCCAAGCATTGGTCTTCGATTTGGAACTCATGAGATCACCGGAATCCTCGGCGTCGGGTTCTATCGTGGCGGCTACTTTGGGATCGAGCATCAGTAACAAAATTTGTCCAACTTTGCTCCTCAGTATCGCCGCCGTCGACCACGAGATCCACGTTGGTGGCTCGATTTTGCTTCTTTGAAGACTTTTCAGAACGAATGTTAGAACGAGGGCGATCGTGGCGAGGGCCAAAGAGTTGACGTAGAAAATCACTGAAAAAATTGTGTCGTTTGAGATCGGCCTCTTCCTTTTGGATTTCGGGGATTTTAGGGGAAAAATGGTTTCCGTTTGTATGGCACGGATTTTGGCTATGGGAAAAAATCTTACGGGTACTTCTGTGCAACTTTTTTTTCACTCGTAACGATTTTTTGACCGAGTGAAAAGATTCCAAAGTTCATATTCAACAAATTGAAAAATTATGGTGCTTCATTAATTTTTTGTATTTGGACCTGGACATTTTTTTACACGATCAAAACATCATCACGACGAAACATTCGAATTACTGATTCGATGTTTTGTCGCACGATACATCGAATGAGCATTAATTTTCAATGAAATTTCCGGGTCGTTCCCACTTTAATGTTTCAATGATTTCGGCGTGGGAATACTCACGTAGATTGGGCACTGCAGATCCGTTATGCGGCAGAACCCAGTGCAAGTCTTGCATGCAGAATAGATGAATGATAAGGTTGACACAGCCAAGCGCGAGTCGTTCGGTCGATTTCGGATCCAGCCACAGTGTGGTCAACGTCATGATCATCATGACTGCGATGAAAATAAGCGAAACATCCGAAAAAACAATTAAAACAAAGCATTTCAAATGAAACGGCTCAATCGAAGCGAGTATCCATACTTATAACCGGTGTAATGTATCTTCCGCTAAGTTGATTGTGCTCCCGATCCAGTATAAAATCAATCGTAAGCCTCGGCGAAGTCGAATTTGGACTATTGGAGAAAATCGATTGCCGCTGATCGATAACTGCTCTCGACGTGATTAATGTCCATTCTTGGTTCGATTGGTGCATATACATGTGAACCTACACAATTTTCGAGCTTATTCGCGCGTCTCGAACTCGTTAAATTCTTAAATATCAATTATTTAGCACCGGACCGTCGGTTCATACCGTCTGATAACGTTCAACGAAACGTATGTGTTGATCCGAATGTAGCCAGGTTGACAATACGAGAGAGCAGTTCTGACGATCGAAGGGCCATTGCGAAAAATCGGTCTGGCATTTTATCTTGTGAGCCACCTGCGGCCCACAAAATACTGTTCCGTGAAACAGGACGAGGCATGCCTCGCCAGGAGGTCCGTACAGGCGCGCGGCCTCGTTTCCTCTAATTAATCGAAAAAAAAAGTAAAGGCAATTACCAATAATAATAGAAAGCTTAATTTCATTCAGTTATCCATTATTGTTATAGTAAAACACTACCATACAGAAAATAGCTATTCCAAAAACAAAATTCAAAATGTAATCATCATTTTTTATTATTTGACCTAAATTTACATGAAGAAAAAGCGATTATTTAGTAATATTAATCAATAATAGTAGTAAATAATAATCATCTTTTTCCTAACAACAATAACAGAAAAAAAGTTCTAATAATCAACAAATGCATTAATTGAATTTTTCTTTTTTAATGAACAATAGTCATTTTTTCAAATCGAATGTACGGATACTCACGCACTAAAACCGACTATCCGAGGTTTCCATATGCGGTAGGATTTTATCGGCAACGATGTGATATTCTCGTACGATGTGGGATCCCAGTTCAAATGCGGATCGACCCAGTTCTCATTGTCACAATGAAGATTAATACATAAACGGCACAATGACAATAATAATTTCAAATTGCAATTCAAAGGAGTCAACACTTACGGTGACAAACCATCCGAATAATTCCAGATTTCCGGTTTCTTCGTTCTAACAAATCACAGGAAATTACTGATAATCGAGAAATATATTGTTTTCATCCTTTCGTCAATTGTATGCAACTCACGAAGTCAAGTTTAGTCGGTGCTATTTCGATAGTAACGTTCGTGCCATTCACGCCGAGGCTCGGCTTGTACGGCGATTCGTACTCGCAGAAGAGATACTTTCGCAGTCGCTTTTCCATCGTTTTTTCCGTGGTCGATTTGCACTCTTCCTCAGCGTCAGCGAACGACGAGACGATCAGCGTCGATTCGATGATGAAAAGAATCGTAAAAACGAACGGGATTCCCGCGAATTTCTTCATCGTGTGGAAGAGTTACTATTGTACGGTGTGGCGACGGTCCAACTGGCTTGAAGATTCACGCTGGCCGCTCGAAAATCATTTGGAGCACACGCCCCGTGAAACTCGAGACTGCAGATTAACTCGGGACGCCCCTCTCCGTGTTACGTTGTACACTTATTGAGCGAGACTTTCGCGCAAGATCGCGTGTAATGGATATTGCATATTGCAATTTGCATATTTAGTAAGTTTGTCGAGTCGTCATTTTGTGTTTATTTTCTGAAGGATGTGGGTTACGTGTTGATGTTTAAAAAAAGAAACATTTGACAAAAAATATTTTTTTTTACACCAAAAAGATATGTTCGTAATGAAAGATCTTTTTTCAGATCTTCTTTGGGTAGAACATACGTAGGTCAGACTTTTTTTTAAGCGAATATCAGATTGTAAAATAAGGCGACTGGCGGCCGGTTGATTAGCATTCGTACACTTTTCGTTATTGATATGCGCATTGAGTAATTAAAGTTGGCATTATAGCGTAGATTTTATAGAAGCCACTATTATAGTGAATTCAGTAATTTTCATAATATTCAGGAATTTTTATATTTTCCGATTTTGGAAAAAGAAAATTACTCGTAAAAACGAATATTCCGATGAAAAACCTATTGTTCATTGAAAAATTGGGTTTGTCAATGTTTTTCCTAAGAATCAGCGGCAACCCTGTTAGATATCTTTATCGACGAGTTCGAGATAGATTTGAATTGCAATTAATCGAACGGATTACCCATTCTTTCAAAATAAATTTATTTGTTTAAAAAAAATGATTGATCAACTCGAGTAAAGATTCTCCGGCAGTTTCGACAATCAATCGATATTCGGTTCTCCAGTCGAAAATCCGAGAAGCGAATGCTACACGAATGAAGTAAGTCGGGCAATTTAAAACAATTTCTTAGTCTCTGATATAAAATACGAGTCAAACATACGTTGCCCGTAATCAGAGGAAATACATTTTTTCTATTTATTTGTGAAGCGCGATTTTCCTGGTTTCATCGTCAATCGCGCGATTTCGAATGAGAAAAAAAAAATTCATCAGGTTCCTCGTGTGGGATTGCGTTATTGAAACGATTGAGCAAGTATGATAAAAATTAATTATTTGGAAGAACTAGCAGTTGGTCGGAAAAACCAATTTAAAAAATTCAAATCAGTCGTCCCGTTAATTATTATTAGTCGAAATAGTGAAAAATTCCCAAACCCGCAATAGGTAGCCTCATCGACGAGTTAGGAATGAGAACCGCGTACATTATAATATACGTGAAAAAAAAAGTGATGAACGATATCCAGCCGCACATAATGACTACGTAGCCCCAGACACTAGTTTTCGCGTTCGAACTCATAAGATTGCCGGAATCATCGGAATTCGGTTCGACTTCGGCGGCGACTTTGGGATCGAGCATGCTCAGTAACAAGATTTGTCCAACTTTGCTTCTGAGTATCGTGGCTGTGAGCGTCGACATCCATGTGGGTGGTTCGATTTTCATTTCCTTTACTTTCCCCATAACGAACGTGAGGAATAGTGCCATGGTAGCGAGTATCAAGGAGTAGGCGTAGAAAAGCACTGAAAAAAGTGTATTCGGTTGAGAGTTCGGGCGACTTTTCTTTTCTACACAACCCGATTCTACACACTCTTGTCTCCACCAATGGGAAGGCCTGGAATCGGGCTTTCACCGATCAACGGAGCGCGTGTCGAAACGATTTATGTACAGAAGAGTGCTCGTCGAGTTCAGTAACACCCTTCAATCAATAAATGGATCGATGGATCCTCGATGGATCCTCGATGTAGAAATTACTCACGTAGATTGGGCACAGTGGTTCCGTTGTGCGGCAAAGTCCAGTGAAGAGTCTGCAGGGAAAATAGGTGAATCAGAGGGTTCACGCAGGCAAGGGAGAGTCGCTCGATAGAATTGGGATCCAGCCACAGCGTGGTCAAGGTCAAGACCATCATAACTGCGATGAAAAAGTAATGAAATAATAATGCGAAGTGCAGGGGATGGAATTATCGGGATGGAAGGCGCAAAAATATGATAAACTTTCCAAAAATAATGAATTCTTCAAATATAGACCAATTAACAACAACAAAATTAATGAGCAGTCTGGGGCAATATGGACCACCGCGATAGAATGGACTACGCCAAATTTTAAGAAAAAAAAATCGTAGAATGTGAACGAATCCATTTTTGTCAAGACAATTATCAAGCATGGTAACACCGGTTGCGGACAAAGTTTTGAGCTATCAGATCAATATCAATTTTGCTATTTTACACAAAATGAGTGACAAAAGTTGTAAAAAATTAAAAGTCAATTAACAACGATTAGTAAATTAGTACTTGGTTAGGTAGTATTAGTAAGTCATATATTTTGGGTCTTATATTATGAAACTATTCGTACTAATTGCCGGTGAAATAAATCTTCCGCTCAGCTGATTGTGGACGCGATCCAGTATGAAATCTATCGATACTCTCGATGCCGTCGCCTCCCGGGCATGGGAAAACTCCGATTTCTCGTGGTCATAGAATACTCGCGACGCTGTCAGTATCCAATCCCCGTTCGGTTCAAAAAAGTCCATGACGATCTGTAAGATTCATGGCTTATCCATACCTCTTAAGGTGATGTGGAACATTCGCGCTCAGTCGATAACAAAAACAGTCATGTTTTTTTTCTAGGCTGCGTAAACTGTACCGTTTAAATGAAGTACAACGAGAAGGTAAAACAGAATTGATAAGTGCAGTAGGCGTTCATAAGTTCTGAATACAATTTCCTTTAAAGGGTAAATAAACAATTTTCATTACCGACTGCGGCACTTCGCGTGGCCTTAACATTTCAAAGATTGTCAAAACATACCGATTGCCCGGCTTTCTCTACAAAATGTATTTGTTGGGCCGATCGCAGCCAGGTTGAGTACACGAGGGTGCAATTTTGACGATCGAAAGGCCATTGCGTAAAATCGGTCTTGCATCTTATCGTGTGGCGAACTTGAGGTACGCAAATTACCGTACCGCTTCGAGTGAGCGCGCAATCCTTGCCGGCAAGACCGAACTTGTTGGAGTCCTCGTTTCCTCTGAACCATAATACAAAATAATAATATCAATTTTTTAAATATTTTTCATGATTATTTATTTCAGTTGTTTTTTATGTTATTATTTATAAAAGATTATTAAAAAAGACAATGAAAATAAACAATCATGAAAAAAATTTACAAACTGATATGACTATTTTCTTTGCCATTTATTATTAAGTTATAATATCAGTATTTTTTCTTTCTGTTAAATGCTTCTTCGTGCTCTTCACGAATTTATACTCACCCGGTAAGAGCAACTATCTCGGGCTGCCACATTGCGTAAGCGCGCACCCGTAAAAATCGTATATCGTCGTACGACTCGGGGTGCCAAGATAAGTGTGGATCTTCCCAGGACTTGGCCACACAAGATAATTATCATAATATAATCATTTTAAACGTGGTAATAATAAAAAGAAGAACATAGGTGACAAAGGTACTATGAGTAAGTTAATGAAATTTCCTAATCAATTTTGGCTTTCTCGCAGAGAAAGTTACAACTAAATAAAAATTCCCAATGCAATTGGCATCGTTTTTTATTACCACAATTAATTAATCGATTTTATTTTCAATTCATAATATGACCGAAAAACACGACGCCGATCATCGGAAGCAATTGTTGATTTGTATCACAATCATTGTCGACAAAAAAACGATATTTTGCCGATATTTTGTGACGATAGTCGATTTTTTAAATTTTCGAATCAGTCATGATAAGGGAATTTAGAAAAAAAATTGAGAAAAAATTACGATCCTCGCACTTACCATAAACAACCAGCCGAATATTTCTAGATTACCCTTTTCTTCATCCTAAAAGATTTAAAAAATCGATGATAATGACGTAGAAACAGAGATTTTATTCGCTTCTCGATATGAAACTCACGAAACTCGCGATTCTCGGCGCTAGTCCAAGGGAGATGGCCGTGCCATTTTCCGTGTCGATTGCAGTCAAAGACCACGATTGGTATTCGCAGAAAAGGTATTGTTTCAGCTTTCCGCTGGGCGATAATTCATACTTTTTGCAATCGGCGGTCGGTGTCGCGTATCTTGTCGCGACGAGAGTCAGATTGATGACGAAAATTATCAAAAATATTGAGAAGAATTTCTTCATCGTCGTACTTGAAGGCTATTAATTTATGTCGATCGTTTATATTATGGTACCTGCAAGTCTGCCTTCAGAATCTAGACTAACAGCTAGAAAAATAATTTGCATCGCACGACCCGCGAAACTCGAGAATCCAGATGATCTAGGAACGCCCCGCTCTTCGTTACGTTATGCACTTCCGGATTAACCCTCCTCCTTTTTTTTAATTCTCTCCGATTCTATGAAATACATAACTACGGCGTTTATTTGGATTGAATGTCGTTGTACGTGTACGCGATTCGAACACACAGTGCTCGACTAGTTATTGGATACGATCTGCACAACCGTGACGACGATTATCGATTTTCTATGAACCATAAAACATCGGTCTGTCTGCACTACGACAACTATTCGTTCTGTGAGATTTATTATCGAAAACATATAAAAAAAAAAGTTTAACAAGAATTTCAATTTAAAAGAAATAATCAATTAACTATAGTTTTAATTATTTTTTTTATGTTTATTAACATTTTTTTTAATGCGACTTGCAGATTATTAACAGATGTTTACAGCCATCTCGTGCCATTACAGCATTTTTATTCGCGTATCCTTATGACGACTGTCCACGCGCTGAATATAAAGACTTCGTATTACCGGTACACGTGCGAGGCCAGAGAACAATGTCATTGTAACGTTGACGATAACAGAGAAAACAATTTGTCCGAGCACATTTTGCGATAAGAGCACTTCCGGTTGCGAGATTAATGCTAGACGTGAAAATCCGACCCGATCCGATTTTTTTTAATATCGGAAGATTAAATAAAAAATGTTCGTTGTTTTTGCACTTTGATAAAATCGGCTTGGCTGAGGTGAATTTTTTTTATCAGACACTTTATCGATTTTTTTCTCCGTAAAACGTGTTAAAAAACTAAAAGTGAGCAATTGTAACCGTTTCGTTATGCTTCTGTGCGAAAGCAAAACAATTACAAACACTGCAAACCAGCGAGCGGAAAACTTTATTACAGTGCAACGGATGTGAGGTACACTACGAATTCAACACACAGCGGCGACGCCGCTCGTATAAACAATGCTATAAAAGTTGGAAATCTCATTTCCCTCGAACCATTTATGTAATACATTTTTTTCATTACTTCGATTTGATGATAATTACAAATTATCGCTTTTTACTACCACAAAAACATTGTTGTAAACAACATTTAAATAGGCATAGGTGAATAATTATATGAATATTATTTTTTTTGTTGTATTAACGAGTCCCCAGTTTCGGACCATCGTTGCGGAAAAAATGGTTTCATTAACAATATCTTTGTACTCTTTGGCCGGTTGCTCGATACCGGATCTAAAAATATTGACTCAATATTATTAATATTAATAATTGATAATATTAATAATATTTTTTTTTTATATATATTTTTTTAAATATGTATTTTCGTCAGTGAGAAAAATATGTTGTCTCATATCCGAAAAAGGGAATACTGAAATATGATATCGAGTCAATCGACAAGTAGACTCGTTGTCAATTGAAAACACTTTTAGGTCGTAACGTCCTCCAAATAACGGACGCTAAGGCGATCTCAAAGTGTTTCGAATGGCCTGCGCATTTCCTAATTAATCATCATCCAGACGAGAGGCATGTTCTATTTCGTCAATCGGTGGCCTCATCGACGCGTTGGGAATGAGTACAGAGTACATTATAACGTACGTGAGAAAAGTTACGAGAAACGACAACCAACTGCACATAATGGCGACGTGGCTCCAAGGCGTGGTATTCGAGTTCGAGCTCACGAGATTGCCGGAGTCATCGGCGTCGGGTTCTACCTCGGCAGCTGGTTTTGGATCCAGCATAATCGCGGACAAGACATGTCCAACTCTGCTTCTCAGTATCGCGGCCGTCGACGACGAGATCCATTTTGGTGGCTCGACTTTTGATTCCTGAAGATTCTCGAGAAAGAGCGTGAGAAAAAACGCCATAATCGCCAGGATCAAAGAGTAGGCGTAGAAAAGAACTGAAACCATTCATTTGATTTAGATGAGTTTTTGTCGTTAATGTAATATTTCGATAGATCCGAAGTAGAAGTTACTCACGCAGATTGGGCACCGTTGATCCGTTGTGAGGTAAAGTCCAGTGTAGATCTCGTATGCAGTGTAGATGAATAATCGGATTTACACAGGCGACGGCGAATCGTTCGACCGACTTCGGCTCCAGCCACAGTGTCATCAACGTCATGACCATCATAACTGCGGCAGAAATTCACGTGGTAGCGAAAAAAATAAGGCAAAATAGATCAGTTAAGGTAGATTCTTCCGTACGGTTCGGCCAAACGGAAGATTGAAAAAAATAATTCTAAAGCTACGTTTGTGTGGGCTACGTAAAGTATGGGACATTTTTTTATTGAATTTGAAATGAATATTTTGTGTGTAGAAAAAAAATACTTTTCACAGGCTCAGTCGACAATTTTTTCGAATCATCGACGTAAAGTTTGGATCTTTATTATATATTTTTTATTTTCAGGACAGATTTCTATCGAATTTGGCTTTAAGGACACAATGCACTACAATTCTATTTCACCTGACTGTCTCCGACTTAATTCAATGATGTGCTATTTAAAAAAAAAAATTCAGTCAGTAGATAGATTTTTAGTCGTTTTTCCCTAAACTCTAAGATATGAACAAAAAATACCCACTTATCGCCGGCGAGATATATCTTCCGCTAAGTTGACCGTGTACTCTGTCCAATATAAAATCGATCGAGAGCCTCGGTGAGTTGGCTCCCTGCCTCTTGGAAAAGATCGATTTCCTCTGATCGTAGAACACTCGAGTGACCTTTAGCGTCCATTCTCCGTTAGATGTGAACAGTCCCATTTCGAGCTGAAATCATCCGATTTTTCCTGATCTTGAACATCAAAAGATTTTCAAAAGCTGCCAATCGCTTACCGTTTCCGTGGGCTGTTCTGAGAAACTCATTTCTTCGTTCGAGCGCAGCCAGGTTGAAACGACGAGAGTGCAGTTTTGACGATCGAATGGCCATTGGGTGAAGTCCGTCTGGCATCTTATTACGTGACGAGTCTGAAATAAACAATCTATCTCGCCGTCGTCCTCGAGATGGCAGAGAGCGTCGGGCGGAATGTCGGCCATGTGGGCGTCTTCGTTTCCGCTGGGCAAAAAAAAAACAAAAATTTAAAAAATTGTTTTCATAACGGCGCGCCGATGATTGTCAAGAATGCGAGAATACTCACGCGCTGACGATCGCTATCTCGGGTATCCAGATTTTGTGAGCCGGTATATTGATCACATTGATTCCCTCGAAGGAAGACGCATTCCACGTCAGATAATCATCTTTCCAAACCTTGTGAAGATAATAATTCTTTAACGATGATACAAGGAGAGGATTTGACAATTTTAGCCGAGAATGCAGTTTTTATTTCTTTAGATGCAGAAAAAAAATTGAAATCCCTATAATTTTATGTGAATCTTTGGTCCTATCAGTATTTTGACGTTGCATAAAAATCCTAAGGTCTCAATACAAAAAAGGTCGAGTTTTCATTTCATTTTATTTCAGAAACGAAATTTATTTCTGGTAGAAACAATGGGTGTGCAATTTTTCGTATTCGGACCCAAGGATTTTTTTACATTGTTCTATTAACACGAAAAATCGATCGATTTTTGTACGGATTAAAAAAATGAAAACTCCATTTGCTCTGAAATCGCCGAAAGCCCTTCTTGATTATGCATTTAAGCTAGAATTAACTTACTAGGTACACCCAGCCGACAAGTTCCAGATTGCCATCATATTCGTCCTAGACGAAAGAAAAAAAATCCAACAATAATAAATCTTATCACCAAAATCATCGTTCGTTTTTCGCGATGAAACTCACGAAATTCGCAACAGTCGGTGCCATCCCGAAATACACATTCATGTCGTCTCTCTGATCGAGCGTGGATAAGAGCCACGATTCGTCAACGCACAGAAGATATCTTTCCAGTCGCATGTACGGTGATTTCTCTTCGATCTCCTTGCACTCTTCGTCCGTTACCGCGAACGTTAACGACAAAATTGTCATATTCACGATCGATACGAAACAAAAATGTTCAGAGAATTTTCTCATCGTCGTTTGGAAGTCAAAGATCCACCGTATCGTGTCGTCCCGACGGAATTCGCGATCGGTACTGGTGTCTCGAAAATAACTTATATCACGAGCCCGTCCGAGCTTGGAACTCGAAATGATCTTGGAACGCCCCTATCCGCGTTACGCCGTGCACTTTTTGATTGCCGGTTTTGCATCGCCCGTGGACGTTGATGTTCTTGTTTCCCCCGAACGTTATGCAACCGGGGAATCCGATGCTAGCCGGAAGACACGGTGCGAAAAAAATCGTAGATCTCACACGGTGAGTAGGGAGACCGGGGCTAATTGAAACGCGCGCAGTAAGAATGAATAAAGAAATGCTAAAGTAGTGCGACAGGACAACCTGTTTAGATTGAGAGAGCGCAAAAGTTCATTCTAGCCCAAAAAGCTTACCCGATCTTTACATGGAACTCTGAGGAAGTATTTGCCATTTTATCCACCCTAATTCCACAGAGTGCCAATTTTGGTGACTGGTATTTTTTATTGATTTTCTTTTCCTGTATCTCAATTCGCCCCGGTCTCCTTTAATTTGGATTTTTGGGACACGTCTTGGAATACACCTTCGGAGGAGAAGATCTTCTCCAGAAGAATCGAGTTATTCTTTCCACATTTTGCTTAAAAATAGAGATTTATTTCTGCTGTTACTCGCGAAACGGTTCACACTGGATTATTACAGAGATTGTTCGTGTAATTGGCCACGACGATCATCGACGCAGTTTCAATTGCGAGATTAATTGCGTTGATCGCATTTTTAGATTTGATGAAATATGTCGTATCGAAATAGAAAATTACATAATTTACTTTAATCAAGATATAGAATAATTAATAATCACGAGTTTCCATGGAAAAACTTAGCATGAGGACCCAACGTAAATGTTCCAAATTAATTTGTCGAGGATAATGAAAGATCCACCAGAAAATCACGAAATTAGCGTAACCTGATTGTAATCTCCAGTTGCTCGATAACTTGGTTTAATGACATTAAGCAACGGCAAAGGGTCCTCACATATATTCGAAGGGCGAGAAGTAACCGATAGCCGCTAGCGGAGGTTTCATCGACGAATTGGGAACCAGAGCGATGTACATTAAAATGTAAATCGACACACAGATGAGGAACGACATCCAGCTGAAGATAATGGCTACACAGCCCCAAGCTGTGCTCTTCGGAATCGAGCTCGTCAACGGATCTCGAGAGTCATCAGCATCGGGTCCCACTTGGGTTGCTGCTTTTGGATCGAGGATGCTCAGTAGAAAATGTTGTCCAACTTTGCTTCCCAGTATCGCGGCCGTGGAGGACGAGATCCATTTCGGTGAAACGACCCTCGTTTCATGAAGATTTCCCAATAATACTGTCAGAAGGAGAGCGATGGTCGCGAGTATCAAAGAGTAGGCATCGAAAATCACTGAAAATTTAACATCTCGTTGAGATGGTCCATTTTGCCCCGCCTCTCTCCCGACACTGACGTAGAACTTACGTAAATGCGGGACCGTGGATCCGTTATGCGGAATAACCATGTGAAGATCTTGGATGCAGTGAAAATGAATAATTATATTGACACCGGCAAGTGCCAGACGTTCGATCGATCTGGGATCGAGCCACAGCGTCGTCAACGTCACGACCATCATGACTGCGGTAGAAATGAATGACATTACAAGAAAAATTGTGTAAGAAATCTACCATAAACGAATATTCATACTTATAGCCGGCAAGATAAATCTTCCGCTGAGATGATTTTGAACTCGATCCATTATAAAATCAATGGACACTCTCGGCGAAGTTGCATTCGGCTTTTTGGAGTAACTCGACTTTCTTTGATCGAGCACAAGTCGAGTCGCCGTCATCGTCCAATCCTCGTCGTTAGCGAACGCTTCCATTTCCAGCTACGAGTATTCCAATTTATCAAAAATTCGCGGCTAAAAAATTCCGCAAGGAACGTTTTTTTCTTCGTGAGTGTACCATGAGTTCAGAATAATCCGGGTTGATTCTTATTTGTTCGTTCGATCGCAACCACGTTGACAGTACGAGGGTGCAATTTTGGCGATCGAAGGGCCATTGACTGTAGTCGGTTTGGCATCTTATCGTGTGAGGAATGTGATTGCGACACAATATCCGTCCATTGTGCCAAAGTGTACAGGGTGTCGTATAAGGAAGCCGCTGACTATTGGAGCCCTCGTTTCCTCTGATGAATTAGAAAAAAAAAAAATTACCGTTTTTTCGGAACACAGCGTGCACAGCGACGATTAGAGTCGTATCGATGAAGACATTTCCTCTTCTTAAATTTGTAAAAAAATGGTAAAAATGGCAATAAACTTACGCGCTGAGAGTCATTATCATGGGCTCCCATATATCACGGGGGATAACCTTGATCTCCATGATATTGTCGAACGATGAAAAATCCCAGGTCAAAAGCGGATCGGTCCATTCCTTGTTGACAAAACAACGACTCGTTTATAAGCGGATTATTTGATAATAAGTCGAAACGCAAGCCACGACGTTTGCACTCACATACAGCATCAAACCAATCATTTCCAGATTACCGGTTTCTTCGTTCTAAAAAATAAGAAATTAATTCAATTACACTTGCCCTAGGTAATGAATTTCTGAAGTTTGCCTAGAATGGTACTTACGAAATTTGCCGTTTTCGGTGCTAAAGAGATGGTGACTTCCGTGGCAGTATTTTCATTGATCGAAGGTAAATGCAGAGTTTCGTATTCACAGAAGATATAACTTCTTAGACGCGCGTGCGCGCTCGTTTGTGTCACTTTTTTGCAAGTATCATCCGATTGAGCGAACGTCGATGAAAATAGTGTCGAGTTGATAAATAAAATTGTACACAATACTGCACGGAATACGGCCATCGTGCCGTAGCAGCTTCTACTTTAGTATATGCCGCGTGCGCGACTAACTTGATAATTCTGTATTGAGAGGCTCGAAAAAAAAAAAAAGAATTTTTATAAAACGCCCCGCGAAACTCGAAACTCCAGATAATTTTGGGACGCCCCTCTTTCGTGTTATATCGTACACTTGGCAAGATGAGAACTCAACTCGCGATGAGTTGTATCTAATCGCGGTAGTCTCGCTCTCGGAAGGTGACTATTGACCCCTGCGGAAATGACGAAAAAAAAGCAGACAAACGAGTCCTATCGCGATGATAAATCGTATGGCATTATCGTGAATTAGTACGACTTCAATGAAATCCGAATTTTTAATTTTCTTACAATGGCCAGCGATGATAATAAAAATTGTTAACATACGTTGGCGGGTTGTTTTTTTTTTCAACAATGTTTTTGCATCTGTTGTCTTTATTCCATAAACTTACGAACGCGGAGACATCAATGGGGGCCTCATCGACGAGTTGGGAACAAGAACGGCGTACATTATAACGTACGTGAAGAAAAAGGTGATAAACGTTATCCAACCGCAGACAATGGTTACGTAGCCCCAAGCTGTGGTCTTCGATTTGGGGCTTATTAAATCGCCGGCGTCGTCGGCATCGGGTTCCAACTCGGCAGCTACTTTGGGATCGAGCATGCTCAGTAACAAAATTTGACCAACTTTGCTTCTCAGCATCTCCGCTGTGGTCGATGAAATCCATTTTGGTGGCTCGATTTTTGTTTCCTGGAGGCTTCCCAGAACGAACGTCAGAATCAGCGCGATCGTCGCGAGTACCATAGAGTTGGCGTAGAAGAGCACTGAAAAGATTCGTCAGTTTGAGCTCCGATTCTTCGTTCAATCGATCTTTCGATGAGTTTTAACGCGACGCGCTAATACTCACGCAGATTCGGCACTGTGTTTCCGTTGTGCGGCAAAACCCAGTGAAGCTCTTGCATGCAATAAAGATGAATAATCGGATTGACACAGGAAACTGAGAGACGCTCGAGCGATCTGGGATCCAGCCACAGCGTTGTCAATGTCATGACCATCATTACTGCGGCGAATAAAAAAAACAGAATCTTAAAAATAATACAAGTCAAAAAGAGAATTATGAGTTGAACCAATTTTAAATATCACGATATAAATGTAAAACAAAATTAAATCGATCAAAAGGAAAAAAAAATTATACGAATTAAAATTCGCACCGCGTTTTCTCATGTTGTTTCAACTTCGTTTGGTAGGCTTCTCCATGAGAAATTTGCTCGATTACTCATACGATTTTGAGAGACTGACGTGAAAATCTCGAAAAATGAATTTTCCGTGAAAAAGAGGCTTCCTCTATGAGGAAGGGATAATAATAATTAGTATTTATTTATATAAGTAAATAAAATATGAGCATACTTATCGCGGGCGAAATGTATCTTCCGCTAAGTTGATTGTGCGCCCTGTCAAGTATGAAGTCTACGGACTGTCTCGGTAAAGTTGCATTCTTCCTCATGGAATGGCTTGAATCTCTCTCATCGTAGGAAATTCGTGACAACGTTAGTCTCCACTCTTCGTTTGGAGAATACGTGCTCATATCAATCTAGAAAAAGTCTCGTTTGCGTAAACGCGTTAACTCGAGGAATTTTGTCATATAAAACGAATTTTTTTGGTTTTAGTAATTTCACGAACTGCGGTAACACACGTTTGCATAAAAGTCGCGGCCGAAGCGAATCGTTTCGCTCGGTCGTAGCCACGTTGAAAACATGAGGGTGCAGTTTTGACGATCGTAAGGCCACTGGGTGAAGTCGGTCTGGCATCTTATAGTGTGCGTTAATTTGGGCATACACGATACCGTCCCGACTGCCCAAACAATGCACTCGGCGTTCCAAAGATAAGTGTGATAGTTGGATTCCTCGTTTCCGCTTATCAGAAAAAAACGACAATATATTTTTGCATCAGTACCTACAGAGGCTATCAACGAATTTACGGAAACGGAAATAATAAGAAAAGCGCACATTGTACAAAAACTCGTTTCTTATCGGTGGAAACATTTTAGGAAATGTACATGCTGAAAAAGATTCTATCTATCTATGTAATTCGGCAATTTTGGCTCATCGATGTATTAATCGTATGATAACAATGATGATGATTTATTTTTTCTTTATAATAATATATAATAATTCATAGCAATAATTGTTATTATTGTTATTGTACAATGCGCAGCTTCCGAGAGAACTATTATTTTGTAAGAAAGAATGTTCGTATCGATGAGAAGGTAATTGTACAAAAAAAACGTGTTTTTTCGAATCACGAATGGAGACTTACGCGCTAAGAACTGCTATGTCGGGCTGCCATACTGTCTGACTCTTTACCCTCAAATACTGGAGATTTTCGTACTGCTCGGGGTCCCATTCGAAGTACGGATCATCCCAGTACTTATTGACCCATCAACATAACATTTATATTTATAACATTCACATTTATAACGACATATTTTAACGATAATTTTAATAGACAGTTAAACAAATAACTAAGCAATTGAAGATTTACGATATAGGTGAGACCGGGTCAATAAGAACTCCACTGTGTATGGTGCGGGGGGAAGAAGGAAGGGCAAAGTTTACCAGCAAAATGTAAGGTCGATATGGAGCCATATAGTGACGTACAAAATCCCACAAAAATCACCACTGTAAAATTAGTAGCTATTAACCTACTATGCAAACTACAAGATTAAAAATTGTATCATGAATTTCGCAGAAAGTGAACCGCTTCATCAGTTTTTATGTTAGTTCACGTTGAGGTCGAAGTTTTGATCAAATCGATCGAAAAGACACGATGTCCAATGAATTGTAAGAGGTCGCCCATTTTTCTTCCGAAATGTATTTTTTTTTTTTTCAGAAGTTCGGAACGTATCTTATGAATTTAATTTAATAATAAACAGCAAATTCATGCCAGGGTCTGCATTCGTTGGCCCAGAAGTTCGGCCTCGGTCTTTCCCACAATGTTATAACAATTGCAATAATTGAATACACAAATGGTCCAGCACTTACGACATACGTTTTGGTGGTAAGTCTCAGTGTGCCATCTTCTTCGTTCTAAAACGACACAATATGCCACAATAACAGTCGGTCATAGTTTTGGTTTCGTTTGTCCGAATGAAACTTACGAAACTTGATAGCATGGGTTGTAATGCGATATGCACTTCCGTGACGTTCTTCCCGTTAGGCGACCCTGGCATGAACCACGGGTAATTGCAGAAAAGATACTCTCTCAGCCGGGCATTCCCAGTGTCCTTCTGAGACGTTTTGCAACCATCGTCCGTTTCCGCGAATGTCGATGACAAGAGTGCCAAATTTATTAACAATATTATAGACAAAGTTGCGCCAAATTTGCACATCTTTGCGAAACAGACAAAAATCTCACTACTCTGATGGATGTCGTTGGGAGGACTGGCTGGACAATTCGTGTTGCCAATTCGACAATCACTTGTATTAAACGCCCCGCGTCACCCGAAACTCCAGATAATTATTGGTCGCCCCTCCTCCTGTTACTTTATATGCGTGCCCAATTTATCGATCGTCGGGACCGCAAACTTCAAGTAAGAAGAATAACTATCAAAGTGTAGATATTTTTATTATGTTAGCTATCACGTTATCGTCCTTTTTCCCACACACAAATCGGACATTTTTTTCTAAATATGATTTTCAGACGTTTTGGAACATTCTGAACACGCTGACATGAAAACCTGCGATATGATCGCAATTCTCCAAGAATTAATCATATTAATGATAATTTCAGTTGAAATAATATCATATATTACTCATCTTTGTATAGAATTATATAGAAAAAATAAATGATTTCGGTGACATCAATAGCTTTATCGATTCGTTTTTTATTTCTATATAATTTTATGCAAGATAATAATATTTAATATTAATTTCACTCGCGTCATAATCGATATTTTCATCGAATCGTCGTCTTTTGTTGTATCAAAAGCGCATCGCCCTCGCGATATCGAAATTATAATCTTACATACACCGGCACGTTGTTTTTTTTTGTCTTTTTTTTCTATAATATCTTTGCCACTGTCGTCCCTATTTCGACCATAGTCTTACAAACCCAGGGCCTTCAATGGAGCCCTCATCGACGAATTGGGAACAAGAACGGCGTACATTATAATGTACGTGAAGAAAAAGGTGATAAACGTTATCCAACCGCAGACAATGGTTACGTAGCCCCAAGCTGTGGTCTTCGATTTGGAGCTTATTAAATCGCCGGCGTCATCGGCGTCGGGTTCCAACTCGGCAGCTACTTTGGGATCGAGCATGCTCAGTAACAAAATTTGACCAACTTTGCTTCTCAGCATCTCCGCTGTGAACGATGAAATCCATTGTGGTGGCTCGATTTTCGTTTGCTGTAGGCTTCCCAGAACGAATGTTAGAATTAGCGCGATCGTCGCGAGTACCAAAGAATTGGCGTAGAAAAGCACTGAAAAGATTCGTCAGTTTGAGCTCCGATTCTTCGTTTAATCGATCTTACGATGAGTTTTAACGCGAACGCGCAAATACTCACGCAAATTGGGCATTGTGCTTCCGTTATGCGGCAAATTCCAGTTAAGCTCTTGCATGCAATAAAGATGAATAATCGGATTCATGCAGGTAACTGCGAGACGTTCGATCGATCTGGGATCCAGCCATAGCGTTGTCAAGGTCATGACCATCATTACTGCCGCGAATGAAGAAAAAACAGAATCTTACAAATAAGTCAAAAAGTCTATTATGAGTTCTGACAATTTTAAATTATATCACAATACAAATGTACAATAAACTTAACAAAATTTGATCGATAAAAAAAAAAGAAAAATTATCCATATTGAAATTTTCACCGTGCTTTCCTTTTTTTGTTCAACTTGACTTACACAATTTTCAGGGTCCTGACATGAAAATGTCGGAAAATAATTTTTCCACGCAAAAAAGGTTTCCTCTATGAGGAAGCAATAATGGTAATAATAACGAATACTAATAATAGCTATTTATTTAAACTAATAAATAAAATGAAAGCATACTTATCGCGGGCGCAACGTGTCTTCCGCTAAGTTGATTGTGCGCTCTGTCGAGTATAAAGTCTATGGACATTCTCGGCAAAATGGCCTCCTTCGTTTTGGAGTGAACTGAACGTCTCTTGTCATGATAAATTCGCGACACAGTTACTCTCCAATCGCCGTTTGAGACAAACAAGCTCATATCAACCTAGAAAAATTCGCATTTGTCTAAACTCGTTAACTCGGAGAATTTTTTTATGTTAAACATTTTGCCTCCTCGGAGAGAAAGCGTTTTCTTTTTTTTTTTAGATTTCACTGATTTTAGAAACTTTGATTATATACCGCTGATTCACCGACGTCGAGGAAGTGAATTGTTTCGGTCGGCCGTCGCCACGTTGAAAACACGAGAGTGCAGTTTTGACGATCGTAAGGCCACTGGGTGAAGTCGGTTTGGCATCTTATGGCGGTAGTTTCTGGAAGCGAACAGAGTATCGTTCCGTCGGCCCACATTCTGCAGTCGGCGTTCCAAAGAGCCCCGTGTTGGTTGTCGCCCTCGTTTCCGCTTGTCAATAAACAACAACAAAATTTTATATCAGGCTATAAAGAAATTTTATAAAAAAATAGAAGACGAAACTAGAAAATACGGCACTTTTAGGTCACTAATAATACTTCAAACGTATGATAACAATAATCATGACTTATTATTTTTCTATAATAATAATAATATATAATAATTTATAATAATAATTGTTATTGTTATTGTACGATTCGCAACTTCTGAAAGAACGGTTATTTTGTGAAAAAGCAGCGTTACGTTATTGCAGCGGAAAAAACGTGTTATTTGAAACCGCTAATGGACACTTACGCGCTAAGAACTGCTATGTCGGGCTGCCATATTTTGTGACTCTTCACCCCCAAAACTGTGATATTTTCGTATTTCTCGTGATCCCATGAGAAAAACGGATCGCTCCAGTACTATTTGACGCATCAACACAAAATTTATATTTAGACAAACAACAAAGTGATTGAGTATTTACGATGCAGTTGATACCGGGGCAATAAGAGCTCTGCTGGGAACGGGGAGAAAAAAGAGAAGCAAAGTAAACCAGCCAAACGTAAGATCGATACGGAGCCATACGGTGAAGGACAAAATACCAAAGAAATCACCACTACAAAATCAGAAGCAATCAATTCAGTGTGTGAACCACAAGAGTAAAACTTGAATTACAATTTTCGGAGAATTCGAATCGCAGCAGCCATTTTTAGCGTTAGTTCTCGTTGGGGCCGAAGTTTTAATTGAATAGATCGAAAAAACCCGATGTTACATTTTTTTACTTTGAGAGGTGAACCATTTTTGCTCCGATGTATTTCATTTCTCGGAAGTTGAGAATGTATGTTATGAATTTAATTTGATAATAAACAGGTGATTCACGCCAAAGATCACGCCGTTAGCCGAGCCGTTCGACCTTGTCTTCCTTACAATGTTATGTCAATTTAAATAATTCAACGGACAAATGCTCTAGCACTTACGATATACGTCCTGCTGGTAAGGAACAGCGTGCCAGCTTCTTCGTCCTAAAACGACACAGTATGCCACAATAACAGTCGACAACAGTTTCGGTTCATTTGAGCGAGTAAAACTTACGAAACTTGCTAGCTTCGGTACTAATCCGATAAACACTTCCGTGCCGTTCTTGCCATTGGGCGCCTCTGGCATCCACCATGGGTATTCGCAGAAAAGATACTTTTCCAGCCGGGAAGACTCAGTCTTCTGACTCGCTTTGCAATCGTTGTCCGTTTCCGCGAACGTCGATGACAAGAGTTTCAAATTTATTATCAATAAAATTGTATACAAAGTTGCGCCAAATTTGCTCATCTTCGTGATACGGAAAAGAAGCTGACTCCTTTAATGAATGGCGTTGGGACGACTGGCGATTCGCACTTCCGATTCTACAATCGCTCGTATTAAACGCCCCGTGACATTCGAAACTCCAGATAATTATCGGCTGTCCTTCCTCGCGTTACGTTATACGCGTGCCAATTTCATCGATGCACAGTGCGGAATTTGCGATGTGAGAATTATTGTCAATTGGGTGCCTTCGATAGAATGAAATAAGGAATGTGCAGCGTATAGTTCTAATTGGACCTCGAAAGATCGGTTAGCAATCTGGGCAAATAACGAGACGGTCAGTTCGATGTTGAAAAATTATGCAAATTATATTTGCCCATAGCTTTATCATCTTGTTTTTAAAGTCGTTTACGAAGCTTCTCCATGAGAATGTCATGCCAGAAATTGTTGGCTCCCTCACAGAGAAAGCTTTATAAACGGAGTCAAAAACAAAGAGGAAGCGATGTGCGAATATAATTCGCAAACATTTTTAGACAAAATAATAATAAACATAAATTTAGGGAAGATTATCATTAATATAAACGAAATCGAAATCGATAATTTCATCGAATCTTTGTCTTTTTGTCCATACATTTTTATTTTTTTTTATTAAGAATATTAAAAACGCATCGCTCGCACGAATAGTCGTCACAGAAGATATCATTTTGCATAAGCCGGCGGAGTTTTTTTTTTCAACAATATCTTTGTACATTTTGTCGCTATTTCTCCCACACTCTTACAGCTCCAGAGCCTCCAACGGGGGCCTCATCGACGAGTTGGGAACAAGAACGGCGTACATTATTACGTACGTGAAGAAAAAGGTGATAAATGATATCCAACCGCACATAATGGTTACGTAGCTCCAAGCTGTGGTCTTCGATTTGGAACTCATCAAATCGCCGGCGTCATCGGCATCGGGATCTACCGCGGCGGCTACTTTGGGATCGAGCATACTCAGTAACAAAATTTGACCAACTTTGCTCCTCAGTATCGCCGCTGTGAGCGACGAGATCCATGTAGGTGGCTCAATTTTTATTTCCTGGAGGCCTCCCAGGACGAATGTTAGAATTAGGGCGATCGTCGCGAGTACCAAAGAGTTGGCGTAGAAGAGCACTGAAAAGATTTATCAGTTTGAGCTCCAATTTTTCGTTTAATTGATCTTACGACGAGTTTAACGCGAACGCGCAAATACTCACGCAGATTGGGCACTGTGCTTCCGTTATGCGGCAAATTCCAGTGAAGCTCTTGCATGCAACAGAGATGAATAATTGGATTCACGCAGGCAACGCTGAGGCGTTCGATCGATCTGGGATCCAGCCATAACGTTATCAGCGTCATGACCATCATTACTGCGACGGGGCAAAAAAAACAAAATCTCGAAAATTAGAAAACTTAAAAAAATAGATAAGTGTAAAAAAATGTGTAAGCCGACACAATCTAAAACAATTTGACAAAAATAGGATACATAACAGTATTATAAAATATAATGGACTAAATATACAATGCAAAAAAGAGTATTTCGCGATACTAGTGCGATAGAGCGTACGATTTTTTAGAACAAGTTAAAGCCCTTTTTTTGCACAAACACACACCGGACTTTTCGCATCACTAAAAAATCAACTTCCATGAGGAAGGAAGAAGCGAAAAAAAAGTATGAAAATAATAACAAGTAGTTATAATATAAATAAAATACGAGCATACTTATAGCGGGTGAAACGTATCTTCCGCTGAGGTGATTGTGCGCTCTGTCAAGTATAAAGTCTATGGATACTCTCGGTAAAGTTGGCTCCTTCCTCTTGGAATGGCTTGAATTCCTCTCGTCAAAGAATATTCGTGACAGCGTTAGTCGCCATTCTTTGTTCGAAACGTACCCCGACATATCGACCTAGAAATATGCCCGTTTGTGCTAAACGTGTCGATTGAAGAAAAATTGTTTATGTTTCGACTTTTCGAACGATTTTTTTCGAATTTCACTGATTTTACAAAATGCGATTATATACCGTTCTATTAGCGTATTTGACGAATTGAATTGTTTCGCTCGACCGTAACCACGTTGAAAATACGAGAGTGCAGTTTTGACGATCGAAAGGCCACTGGGCGAAGTCGGTCTCGCATCTTATGGTGTGAGTTACCTCGAACGAACAGTGTATCACTCCAACGAACCAAATGTGGCAGTGCGAGTACCAAGGAATACCGAAATGTTGGTAGTTCTCATTTCCGCTGAGGGAGATAAAACGGTCAATACATATTTTTTCTCAGCGTCTATGGGCGCCCCCAACGAATAGGGACCTAAAGTAACACAAGAGTACAGTGTGCAAAAACTCATTGATCATCGACGGAACCAGAAAAAAATATATTTAAAAAATATTAGAATTATTTAAAATCCGGACCTTATATGTCATTTATATCATGATTTTATGTAACTTGTTTGTTAATATTAATACTATTATGGTAATGATTAGGATTTATTTATTTTCTCACTAATAGTTAATAAACTATTATTATTATTATTATTATTATTATCATCATTATTGTCGTACGATGCGCAGCCTCCGGTAGATCACTTTGTGAACAAGCATGTCTCTATTGATGAGCACGTAGTTTTAGCCAAAACAGAAGTATCATTTTGGAACCACTGAGGGACACTTACCCGCTGAGAACTGCTATGTCGGGTCGCCATATTTGGTAACTCTTCACTTTGAAGTTGTCAATATGGTCGTATTCGCCGCTGTTCCATATATAAAATTCATCGGCCCAGTACTTATTGACACAAAAACATTTCATTCATAACATTCATATCTTTATTATATATGATATTTTGTGTGTAAACCACAAAAGCAAAAGATAAAAAAAATATTTCGATGAATGTAGACCGTATCCATTTTCGTCAAGCTGGATGCCATAAGTGATGGTATTAATTATATACATGGAGAAGCCTCGATAATCAAATTTTTCAATTTCAAAGACTGGCTTATTTCGCTCCCGAAATGTGCGTTATGAATTTAATTGAATAATAAATAGCTAATTCGTATCTGCATTTCTTAGTCGAACCGTTTAGCCCCGATCTTTCCGACAATGCGATACTAATAGAAATAATTGAAAACGCAAATGTTCCAGCACTCACGAAATACAAATCGCTGGCAAGTTCCAGCGTGCCTTCGTCTTCGTTCTGAAACCAGACAATGCGCCATAAATCGATGCGTCAATAAATCGTTAAATCGATTAGATCGATAAGTCGATAGATCGTTTTGATGGGTTTTTGCCGGAATAAAACTCACGAAACTCGATAACAGGGGTCGTAAATGGATCTGCACTTTTGTGCCATTTCCCTGGTTGGGCACCGCTTGCAACCACCATGGTTTTTTGCAAAAAAAATTTGCTTTCAGTCGCTTGGACGCAGTTTTCCCAGTCGCTTTGCAATCATCCTTCGATTCCGCGAACGTCGATGACAAGAGTATGAAATGTGCAAACAAAACTGTACACAAAGTTCCAAATTTCCACATCGTTGTAAAACAACGACGATAAAAAGCTACCACTTCACCGTGTGGCGTTGGCTCGACTGCCTTAACGATTCGTGTTGCCAAATCCAAAATCGATTGTATTAAACGCCCCGTGATATTCGAAACTCCAGATAATTACCTGCCACCTCTCCTCGTGTCCTGACGATTGTTCGTGTCCGATCGTCGGGACCGCAAATTTCAAACAATAAGCCTTTGACCACCAAACGTAGGATATTTTTTACTTGCGATATTTTGGCTTTTATTAATTAGGTAACATCGTCGCCAGAGTGAATTCAATGTATTTAATTTTAATGCTCATAAGATTTTATTTATATCAATTGATTAATATTAATTATAATTTGATTAAGATTAACAGTAAATAATACTCCCTTCAATTTCATACAAATACATTTTGTCGCAGCTGCGATTTTCTAAATAGGACTGTGGATCGGAAATTTTTTGCGTTCTTGCGATTTTTTCTACAAGTTTCAAGAAATCCGCGTTTTTCCACATTCTTTCAATTTGCTGCGGTTTTCTTACCGGGTAGATCCGATTTGACCTGACTTCGGAGTTCAGAATCTCACGTCTCCCATCCGTGGTCAATTTAATGAAGAAACCAATGAAATATTTCTGAATTATCATTTTCTTTACTCTGAAAACAAAAACGTAAGATAAAATGCTTCAATGATAATCTCAACAGACTTTGGTCCGTTTGTCTAAATCGAGCTTACGGTTGAAATTTAGGCTACTTCGGTGCAACTTGCCCATGTCACAAAGTACCATTTTTTTTTCGTTCTCATTGAGTCTCTTCGCGGGGGCACTTACGTCCCAATTGTACTTGCAGAAGACACGTTTCTCGAGTGCTATGCGTCACGTGTTCTCCACGATGTTTGCGGACGCATTGTCCGCTACCGCGAACGTCAATGAGGAAATTGTCAATTCAATGAAAGCTAATGAAGTTATAAGGAAAAATTGCTATTAATTATCTCATCCCGACAAAAAGCTCCGACAAAGGTACATGTTTTCATGACGGGATCATCGGTCCGTACGAATTCGAAAATCGCTTGTATATGCAAACGCCCTCCGAAATTCTAGACTCCGTACAATCACGGGACGCCCCTTCTTCGCGTTACGTTGTGAACAATCTACACCTGATTATTACTGTTTTTCGCCTCGATCTCAGTGAATTATGAATTCGGTATCTCCTCAAACTGGGTGTGTCGCGAGTGCGCCATTCCGAAACATAAATTTCAGCCAGATAAAAGTATTTGCAAAAAAAAACGTACTAAAAATATGCAATTGTTCGTATTTATAAAACAAATACATATATAAATGCATATATTATATCCAGATAAAGTGTAATAAAAATTAATAAATAATAATACTTGATAATTGAAATTATATTTCATATCTTCGAGTAAAAAAACGATTCGTTCATTATTTATTGATAAAAAGAAAAACATTACTTTTCGTCGTATTTTAGGAAGCATTCCTTTGCACAACCGCGTATTAGCTTATCGCATTTCATTTACCTAGTCATTAAAAAAATATACATTATTTATAAAATGGACATTAGTTCTCGGTGATTCTTTTTGTTGAAAAAAATAAATATTACAGCCATCAGAAATCTATACTATAATTGATTGAATAAACTTTCGTAATAAAAAAAAATTGTACTTTTTTAACACATTTTTTTTTTTTCAACTAGCAAACAAATATCTAGATTAGTTAAGCAATTTTTTTTTTCCAAATTATGGTGACTAGTCTCCAATACTTTATCGAGTATTCAAGCGCCCGATGTTCCTGTTTCCCGCGAGTCATGAGGAGTGGCTTTAATAACGTTACCGTAGAATAAAAAAAAAAAGGAAATAAGAAATATACGAGACTATTGTTAACGAGTTTAGCGATTCTCTAACTTCCTGTTACGAGATTGTTACACGCGGTGCAACCGGAAGTCGCGTCGTAACGTGTCCGATTAAAAAAAAAGAAGAACAAACGCCACGATATTGAAAGAACATGCCTTTGCCTATTTTTGCACGTCGACAACGATGACGTTAGTCTCAATCCTCGTTCTATATTCGCTGCACAGCGACATTCGCTATCGGCGTCCGCATCGACGAATTCGGCACGAAAATCGCATACAGTATCGCGTAGATGAACAAAAAGCTTATGAAAGATATCCAACCGGACAGAACGATAAAGTATTTCCATGCCGATTTATTCGAGCCGGAGCTCACGAGATCGCCTGCATCGTTCGCATCCGGTTCGATCTCGGCCGCTGCTTTCGGATCGAGCATACTCAGCAGCAAAATTTGTCCGGCTTTGCTTCGGAGTATCCAAACCGACGACGAGGTGATCCAACGCGGTGGAGGAATTTTTGTCTCTTCCAATTTCCCCAGAAAGATGGTTAGAACCAGAGCGATTGTCGCGAGTACCAGAGAGCTGGCGTAGAAAAGCACTAATTAAAAAAAAAAATTGGCGAAATTAAATAAAAATCAAATTACACATTATTTGATTAATTAAAAAATGCATTTTTTTATGTTATTTAAAAAGATGACTAAATAAACAAAATAGTAAATTAATATTTTTATGTTCTTATCTTTTTTTTTAACACATTTGATAAATCGATTATTAAGTTTATATCAATAAACATAAGAATCGCTCCTTTTTTTTTGTGAGGAAACACTTACATAGGCTGGGTACTGTAGAGCCGTTATGAGGCAGAGCCCAGTTAAGATCTTGTATGGAAAAGAGATGAACAACAGGATTGATGCAGGCAACGGCGAGTCTCTCGGTCGACCTCGGATCCAGCCACAGCGTCGTCAACGTCATGACCATCATGACTGCGAGGAAGAAAAACAGGATTTTTGATTAATCACCAATAATTATCGACGCGATTGAAAGATAATTGCACTGCGGTGCAGTAGTACGGATGGGTACGGGGCAGTTACTTATCACCGGCGAGACGAATCTTCCGCTCAGGTGATTGTAAACCCTGTCCAATATAAAATCAATCGACAATCTCGACGACATCGCATTTTCATAAAAGTGAGATTTTCTCTCGTCGAAGAATACACGCGAGACGACCATTCGCCACTCGCCGTCTTCTCGCAGCAAGGCCAACGTTATCTGAAATCAATCATCAATTATCGTCGAATTATTCACATTGAAAACGAAATTACGTATTGAGTGAAAAGGTATATAAGCAAAAATGTAATTTTATAAATTAACAAATCATTTATATTATATAGAAGTGAAACAATGTAAACATTTTTAAATAAACAAATAATAATAATTTATAATAATAATAATAATAATAATAATAATTTATAATAATACTAATAATAATAATAATAATTTATTATTATTATTATTATTATTATGTAATTGTAAAATTATCTTAGATAATAATTAATCATTTTTTGAAAAATTTGAAATATACCGTGTCGTTCGCGTCCTCCCTGAATCGCATATTTTCCTGCGTCTGCGACCAAAACGTAACGACGAGAGTGCAGTTTTGTCGATCGTAAGGCCAATCGGTAAAATCCGTCTGGCATCTTATGGTGTGACGCATCTGCGGTACGCAAATAACAATGCCGCTCATTCGCAGGTAGCACGCCGCGTCGGAAAGACCATAGACATTCGAGTCCTCGTTACCTCTGCACGAGGATTATGCAACAAACCGAGAATGACCAACGAATGTAGCATAGTTTATGTAATGCAATCGCGCATCCATTACGGAGTGGTACACAGCGAGAAGCTCGCATTTACCGCACACACTCACGCGCTCAGAACTGCTATGTCAGGCACCCAGATATCCTCGCTGTAAGCACGAAACGACGAGATATTCTCGAATGAGGAAGGCTCCCACTTGAAGTGCTCGTCGTCCCACATCTCAAAAGAAAATGCCAATAAATTTCGATAACACTTTTTTTTTTTCAAATTCACGATAACATTTTTTAATCATTTTTATTTTTTTTATTTATGGGAATGTAAAATCGCACGAAATTTTTGTGATTGTTAAAAATGCGGAGGAATCGTGAAGAGTCTATTTCCATTCGAATAAGCGAAGAAATGTTTTATCTTTGTTGAATCTCACCGCAATCATCCAGCCGAAAAGTTCGAGATTACCGGAGACTTCGTTCTGAAGAAAAATCGAGAGTAAGAAAAATCATCGGCGCCAAGGATTATTAATAATAACTATTGTGACGGACTTACGAAACTGGCCATCAGCGGTGCGAACTGTAATCCGACATAGAGATTCGTTTCATTGGGAGCTGGGCGCGTTTGTATCCTGTAGTCGTATTCACAGAATAGATATGTCTTCAGACGCATGGCGGGCGATTTCTCGATTATCGCTTTGCAATTGTCATCCTTGGGTTTCGTTGAAGCCGACCCAGAGACGGAGGCGTTAATCAGTACGATTAAGGCCAAAATTCGCGCGCGACAAGTCATCGTGGATAAGATAATGGAAATGAAGATATATTCAGAGAAACAAAAACAAAAACAATGGAAGAGAAACTCGACCGGGCGACGCGGTATCGGCACGACTGCGGCCGGCAGGCCTCTACTAGCGTGGAAAAATCACTTATATGAAACGCTTCGCGAAACTCGAGACCCCAGATGATCTCGGTACCGCCCCTCTCCAGGTTACACACTTCCTGATTAACGCCTTTGCGTGACCTTCCATGAAATACTTGATGCGCGCTTGAATTGACGTTGTTGCACGTGGTATTTCGGGTAAGTGGACTCGCCTGCGGGGGGTCTCTGTCGCTGTCTCTCTCGCTCTCTCTCTCTCCTAACGAATCATTAGATCAAATCCGGTACTACGGAGATAATAAGACATTTACAAGTCTTGCCGAGCTCTGCGAAACGTCATTGGAGACTTCTTGGACGTTACTGTCGTACGAGCTGTTCCAACAGCGACGAAACACAATTTACTTCTAGGACAAACACACATTACGCCTCTCCGGAACAACACTTTAACAAGTCTCCCAGCCGTTCACGTGCGAGCAATTGAAAGCACAGAATTGTTCTTTCAAATTGAAAAAAACAATGTACGATTGAAGAAAAAAAATGACGATAAACAAAAAAATTTCAAACTAGTTATCTTTTATATTTCTTTTGTGACGTAATTAATTCTTACGTCCATGAACAAATATATTTATTCGGTTTGATTGAAAAAATGAAGAGGGAAATAAAACAAACGATGGACCTAGAATCGTCAACTTAACAATTGAAAAATTTATTTATTTTCCATAAGCTTCGAAGCCCCGCGGGTCTAAACCGAAAACTGTGGATATGAGGTGTTTTCCTTTTTTTTTTTTTCATCGATGCGAACGAGAGACGCGCTTCATCTTTCTTTTTTGGTAACATCGTGAACGATGTCTACAGGTTCTCTGACTAGTTCCAAAAGTGCAACCTGGCTTTCGCCGGATCGCGAGGCGGCAAAACGATGGCGAGCATGATGACATAAGTTAATAGAACAACGGTGAAGCTTATCCACTCGAGGATCGTGGCCAGTTCCTGCCAAGTGCGATCCTTCGGTGCCTGTCGCGGCTGTCCGTTGTTCTCGGGCTCCTCGGTTTCTCTCTTGTGCTCGACGCCGTTCAGTCTCAGCAATGTTCTTACGGAATTGCTCAGTATCAGCGTCGTGAACGTGACAATCCACGCCGGTGCCGGTATGCTCATGTCTCGCAATTTTCTCAACAGACACGTGAAAATTAACGCGAAAGCGGCCAGTCCAACCGATGTCTCATAGAATGATACTAAAAAAATTTTTGAAAGAAAAAAACGAAGGGTCGCATGATTCAATGAGGATGTAGAACGGTCCGACGACGAAGTTGCGTAACGCTCTTCTTCGGTACTCCGAGAGGTCGAATTACTCACGTATTTTTGGTGTAGTCTCCGATCCATTAGTGGGGAAGTAATAGTGCAAATCTGATATTCCAAGTATATGGCAAATGAAGTTTATGCAAGCTACCATTATTCGCTCGAGCGACTGCGAGTCCAGCCAAAGAACTATGAGCGTAAGAAGCATGAGAACTGAAAGGAAAAAACAAAAATTACCAAAAAAAATTTGTCGATAAAAATGAAAATCGAAAAATCTTGAGAACTATTTTTTGAGAATTTACCCGCGACGACCAAGATACGAATATGAAAAATCAACCAACCCCAGAAATAAGGCATTTTAGAAAATTCGAAAATATTTAAAATGAATTCTTTCGAATTTTCGTACCGACGATGGGCAAGATGTAAATTATGGCGAGCCTTGAGCCGTGTCTCTGCAGAAGAACGTTGATGAATATCGACAATTCGCCGTCTTGGTGACCTTCTCGTACGTGGTACTCCGGCTCTTTGCACTGTATGTGAACGTGCCACTGATTGTTCTTTCTGAATCCTTCCATGTCGATCTAAAGAAAAAAATGATAGTAATTCGCGATAACGAAGATCGCATCTACATAAGAAATTTTCAACGAGAGTGTAGGCAGTTGGGAATGGAATTCGTACGGAATCATTGCCAAACTTCAAGCGCAACTCGTCCTTTTGGTAGATCCATGCGCCGATTTGAATAGTACAGTCGTGCTTGTCGTAAGGCCACTCGGTGTAATCGGTGGGACAGTGAGCTGTGTACTTGGTCGGTGCAACGCAATTGACTGTGCCGTTGAAGGTGACCAAGCAATCCGTTGATACCATCTCTGTGTCAGTATCGCTCATGTCTCCGCTGAAATAATACGAGAAAAAAGAAATCAATATAACAAGTGATATTCCGACGGAATAAAACAAATTAATCGTTTAAAAAACAATCATTTGTACGCACTGATTGAAAACCGATAAATCGGGTTTCCATATCCTCCAGCTCTTCACGTGAATCTCTTCTATACCTTCCCATTCCGAGGGCGTCCAGGTCAGATGGTCGTCGGGCCAGGTCTAACGAGATAATATAAAATATTTCATTGCAATGCAACGAGCGAAAAACATTTTCCTTATTTTTCTTGTATTTCCATTTTAATTACTAGAATTTATTATTGTTTCTATTGTTAGTGTTATAATTGTTATTATAATGGAAAGAATATGAAAGGCCTTGGAACACGAAAATAGATTTGTCACGCCCACGGGGGGTATTAAGGCAAAAATAATGGGGTAAAATGTGCCGTGATTCAATAGCATTACAAGAAAATTAAAATGTTCAATAGTTTGGAAAAAACAATTATTAAATAATAGTGCTATTTATCGACATTCCAATTTGTCGCATGGGTCCATTTTAGTCCGAATAATAAATGGTTCTAACAATTTCATTAAACTGTTTCCAATCTGTTTTTACGTGAGCGGTGATCTGCAGCATAAATGATTATTAAAAAAAAGTGAATAATGAAATTTTTTGAAAAAATTGCATAGATGTGTCCCATTTTGTCCCGCTGGCCGATTTCGGGGGGTTAAATTTGGCGTTACATTGCAAGGGTTCTATATTGACCGACGAAATGTTAAATAAAGACTTCTATATGAAACAGGTTATTTATATTATTATCTATATGTTTTTACTTCTAATTATAATGATTTATTACATTCTTTTCAATGCTGTGGTACTTACCACATCGAGCCATACGTAGAAATTCAATTGGTTCGGTTGCTCATACTGAAAATTACGTTAATTATTCAAAACGGCTCTGAACTGTCGAATCATTGCACCCTCAAATACGTGCACTCGAAAACATGACATTTAGCGGAAATCATTCGCAAAACGGTACCGAGAATATTTACGAACGAATCGCGAATAAAATAGTTTCGTTTCAAGGCGCACAGTGGATAATCGTCCAATTGACGAGGTTTTATGCTAATCGCAACTGTAAAGATTGTTCGCAGGAACGCTTGAAACGACGTGCGCGCGTAGTTTCTCGAGACATCGGTCTTCTCGGAAATGTCTCTGTTTTTATTCGCGGAAACATTGTCAAAAATTGGAAGATTATTCGCGAATTCGATTTCGAGCAAAACGAAGAAAAAAAAAAAATTCTGCGAACCTCGATGACAGTGTGGTGGAAGATCTGAATCGCAAGAATCACGTTCTCGGACGTCTAAATCTCCAGAAGGGCAACTAGTGCCTCCTGGATTATTACAGCCTTTGTCTGTCAATCATACTACCACCGAGGCGTATTTTATTCGTGTGCCGATGCATGTCGTGCTTGTGCCCAACCGCGCGCATATTCCCGTTCGCATTATACATATACACGCGATTTAACCAAACTGCGACTCGATAAATAAACTCAAACATTTCTTATTTTCCTTGTGCAACGAGAGATTTTTTTCAGAATAAAGAATTTTTTTGTTTTTTTGCTTTTCCACTTACGAATTCGATGTATTGCGGAAACATGCGAACGTCAACGACCGTGGCAGTGTTTTTTTTAACACTGGGCCTCACTTCCGAGTCGTACTCGCAAAATAGATGATTTTGTAGTCGCAGAGTTGCCGATTTACTCGTTATACTCTTGCAATTCGAATCGTCGTCGGCGCTCTCGACGCGAAATATCGCGAGTATAAAGAATACGAGGAATCGCCTCATTGTCGCGATTCGTATGTGACTATGCGGCAGGACAGACTGATTGGGACTGTCCGAGTGAAAAGAAGAATCTACAAACGCCCCGCGAAACACGATACTCCAGACTCACCACGTGGCCCCACCGTTAATGTGTATCGCGCGTACTCGGATTACCGATGAATCTCCGCTTTTTTCGTGTTTCTTTATCACAACGATTACATGATGTTTTAATTATTATCTTCAATGTATCCCCTCTCCACCCCCCTCCCCTTCTCACCTTGTGATGTAAAATTTTATATTGATTTTTCAGAGCCGTTGTTAACAAATTTTTCATAAATTTTTTTCTATATTGTAAAGTCGAACCCCAACATGTATCGATAGTTTTCAATGTACCATTAAAAAAATCGAATAAAAACTTTATGGATGAGAAGCAACAGTTATTATCGTCCGGAGATTCCTTGGCAATAATGTTTCCGGTATTGACTTTTTATTTAAGACTTTGCGAGCATCGAGAACCCGAAGATACTGAATCGTAGCGATGAATAAGCCAGAGCATCAGCTCAGCCTTATTTACCGATCCAACCGCCCGAAACCGGTGCGCAAAATCTGCGAGCGCGTGTGCAGCGACTCTGAATTATACTACGGCAAAACGGGTTACTGATAATTGAGAATTATTAAAGGATAAAAATACCATACGCATTATGGACAATCAACTTCTATCAGGCTCGGGACGTGATAATTTCATTAAGCTGCCTGCTTTTTTCGTCAGAACGTCGAATTGATATTCAATCGTGAAGCATCGAACTGCAGAGCTCGACTCCGTCAGTCGAGCGCAATTTGCTTCAGTGAGTCTCGTGACTACCGCCAGAGAGCGCGAGGCGAAAGCGCCACGAGTCGATGTCAATCGCCAGATGCAAAAAAATAAACAATCGTATCGCGAGTGAAATTAATCACGCGAGGAGCAGCAAAAATGTTAAAATAGCATCTCCGAAGCGCGTTCGCATCGCGTCGACGAGTACGACAAGTACGAAAATTCATCAAATTTTCGTTACTTCGAAATCGCGACGAGTGCACGATACGCGAGGTTATGAGGTTATGTCATCTTTTCATCGACGAAGTGACGTTTCGCATTTTCGAACGAGTCTTTCATTGAGAAAATATCGTTTAGCAATGACGCCCGTGTGTCTGTGATCGAATAATGGAGAAAACGAACAACAAGGAGATAATAAATCTTCTCGATTCGCTTTCGCAGAGCGACAGCGATGTCTCCGACTTGGTGCTCACGCCGAGGAAGAAAAAAGTCAAAAGGTTCGTCATTTTTCATTCCGTATCCGGCATATCCAGCAATATATCAATTTCTCAAACTCACGAAAAGCAAAAAAAAAAATCATCAATCAAATGGAACCTTGAAGAGAATATTTCAAAAATAATTTAACGCTAAAAAAGTCAATCGTCGAATTCGCAGAAGGCCCAGGCCGGGCGTTAGAGTCAAACAGGGCAGCTCTTGCAGTTGCAACCGTTCACAGAGCCGGACAGTGTCGCTGTGGTTGGCTGCTGTGTTAATAACGTTTTGGCTGATAGCGCTGTCCTGGCTTGCCGCAGTGCTGTATACCGAAATCGCCAGGATAGATGTTTCCATTCGTTCCGGTAAGTACTTACATTTTTCAACGATTATTTCATTGTTTTACGTCACCAATCTTAGCTTGATTCAATTCATTGTTATTCCTATTTCATATCGTTTATTATTATCATTTGTAACTATAATTATAATAATTACGAAACAAAAATGAATTGCTTTAGGCCCATTGGGATGCAAATATACAATAATATGTTCTCCTTCAATTAAGTAATGTTTTTTAGGCTCGACTATAATCATTTTTATGTTGAGTAAAAAAAACAAAAAAAAAACACATATTATCATCATTATTACATTTGAGCTATGGGCCCAAAGTAATTCACTTCGACACAAGTAGTTTTGTAATCGATCATCTTATCGGCACGAAACAATTCGCGATTATGAATAGTCGTCAATTATGTGCGAAAAGCTTCCATCGTCAATTCGGTGAAATTCTTGCGGCTTACTTTCGCTGCTGCGTCGAAATGAAAGAAAAAAAAACCAGACATTCCGCGATTGGGTAACATTGTCCCGGTTCGCACGTGGCAACGCGACTCTCTTCGACGCAGTGACGAAATATCGGAACTTTCGATCGCAACGATTAATCACCTCGCGGCTAATGCGCGTCGACTGTGTTCTTTCCGCGAATTGTATCGGACGATTGAATCATTGCGTTATTTACACGGCTTGAAGCGTCGCGATTGAAAAATGAAGGAAAAAAGAAAAGAAAGCGATAGTAACCGATAAGCCTATTGATTGGACGATAAAACGGGGAATCGTTCGGGAACGTCGAGGAAAGAGAGCTCTCTGTCCGGCCACAATCCTATCCGTTTCTGCGGATCAATGATTAAAGAGGCGCGCGTCGACTCTCGCTGTTTTCACCTCCCCCGTTCCCTCTCCCCAACGTCTCTTCTCGCAACGCGTTCAACCCCTCCAAGCGATCTATATAGCACGCATCTCGTTGCAGCCTCCGTAAAAAAATCTATTGGAATGTTTTATTTTTATTTTTTTTACCAATAATCCACTTTCGGAGGTTTCGATTAAAGGTTTGCATGGAAATTTACGAAGAACCTGATATTTTCATGATTCGATCGATTGTCCTGGGATAAGCACCAAATTGATTCAACCCAGATAAGATTATGCCTTTTTGATATCGTTATTCGAAAGTGTTACATGACAAAGTTTCATGTACCGTTGAGCCAGGCGTAAGCGTCCTTATCCACCGACTCGTGTGACCACCTTCCTCGCCCACCTCGTAGTCGCTGTGCGCGTCGAGCGAACCCCCTTTAGTCGATATCTGGCTGGAGAGTCGTCCGCGTTGCTCTACGACAGAGCGGGGCCACACAACCGCACACGCTCTGTGGCTCCGTGTCCCCAGTTACAATCGCGAATCGCGTGGAGGCGGTGGCCTCCGCCAACGGTCTTGGAACGTCTGTGTTTTAGCGAACGAAAAACAAAAATACGACGAAGAGAAAACAAACGAATCCGCCCGGAAGTAAATGTGACTAAATCGACAAGTGTATCAACGGAGAAGCAGATGGTGAAAAAAAAGAAACAACTGGAATACGTCCGTGAATTAAAAAAAGAAAAAAATATAGTCCCCAAGCATCATCGAGCCGCACACAGTCGATTCAGCTGAAAGTTCAACGAGTGTCAAGGCTCGTGAAACTTCCAATAGTCCGAATGTCATAAATTATTTTCATTCACCTTTGTCGTCTCGAAACCTTTCACCTTGACTCGACGAATAACATTGATCCACCAAAGGATAACAAAACGGGCCTCTACCGTTTATATTCAAATTGGAGGCTCTCATATACAGGCTTTTTCGTCAAAGCTGCCAACTCTCAATGTTCTTGTTCGACAAAGGGGCGTATAGAGAAAAAAGAACATCGAGTACAAAAAAAAAATTGTGTCACCGCGCGCGCGCCTCCCCGAGGGATGACAGACGACAAATTATTCCTACGAGTTTCTTAGGACGCGTACATCCTACGTCACGAGTGTGTACACACATAGCGTGTTGCCGTGTAGTAATCGAAACATCGTGTGAGCCGACAGCTTCGGTACACGTACACGGCCGAAACGAATGGCTGTTTAGTGCAACTAACCGCTGGCGGATTGCTCGTCGTAACAACGAGTTTGATGGATTATACTTTGTCGAACTACTTGTGTAGAATGTTATTGGTATCCAACTCGCTCGCGACTCTATCGACGTGACCACTTTAGCGCCGTTAAAAATTACAGAGTGGAGTCTAATTTATTCCACGTATCATCAATGTTTTATGCATTTCCTTGCAATTTTTTGTTCAACTTTGAGGAATTGGAAAATTTCGTATTTCATAAAGATCTTACGTCAGGTAAAGGATTTAAAAAGAATAATCTGGACCTATCGGTTAATTTTTTTTGTAGACTTTTGATCGATTTTTAGAGTTTCTTTGAACATTGGTTCTTTAGTTGAACATTTTTGTGCCCTGGGCAAATGTTAAGTCAGGTGAAAGACCGAAAAAGAAAAAAAATATGGACCTATCGGTCTGACGTGAGAGTCCTTTTTTACGTTCGTATCTTATCGGAGTCATGGTCACGCGAGAAATCAGTTCTTACCAACGCACCGGAGTTGACCACTCGTCGCGAGCGGCTCCGGCCGCGATTGCGAAAGGCGCTTTAAAACAGATTTTTTTTTTTCGTCAGCGGTTCACCTTTGTATGTACACACGCGTTATACAGCTTTGTCATTACTGTTGCGCGTGTTCGCAATTCTTGCAGTTCTGTTATTATCCTCTTCTTCCTACGGACACGCGAATATATCGTCAGATCATTGTCGCAATGCCAAGCGTTTTCGTTGCACAGTCAATGAATTACCTTTTTTTATAATAGCTTCCTATACGGTTCGTGAAACATGACATTTCGCAATCACGAAAAAAAAGGCGCTGTCTGTGAGAAAATGTATTCATTCGATTTCCGTTTCGATCCGTTTGGCGAAACACGCACGAAATTAAAAAAAAAACCCACAAGACACAGATGCGCAAAAGTCTGTGAAAAATAATTCACCGAAGCAGACGTTTTTCTACCTGCTTATCGGGGTTTAGTCAGGTGATAAGAGCTCAGGGCTTTCGGCTTCTAAATTCATCGCGTATACCCGGCAATTGTATTATCATCCACTTAATGTGCCTAGATAGGTACAGACGGCGCGAAACTAAAACGAAAAAAAAAAAAAAAGAATTCGAGTATTTTACGATGTGATTAACGCGGCAGCGTGTTAATTCTTTCGACTTCGTTACAGTCTCGCGCGGTTGCTGTTCTGAGCATTGGAGGCCCGAGTCGTTGAAAAGAAAATTTCAATACTTTTGGCCTCGACGATCGCGAAGGTCGGTTTCAATTACTTATGTACATACTCGTCGTATGTATCCTAATCCGGCGATCTGTGTACCGCATCTAGCGGTCTCCTCTTGGAGTTTACGCAGCAATTTCGACGCATCAGTGACACCTGCGCTCAGCGTGACAGTTATCGCTCGGCCGGGCGTGCGACACGGTGCGCCGAGGTTATGTTTCAAATGAGAAGTTTCGCGTGTCTTCGGTTCGATTCGAAAGTGGAACGATTGAACAGTTGAACAAACAAACGCGAGAGAATAGGCACTAAGCACGATGATTGGGGACTCGATTGGTTTCCTTTTTGTTTCACGTTGTCGCTCGAGAAGAGACGAAAGAAACGTTATTTCTTTGTACATATTACAGAAGTAGATAACGGACATCTCGAATCGGTACGTCGTCCGGGACCGCGACACGGTGCGAGCTCACCGCGTGCCAGACAACGATCGATAATCGAAACGTTGGCGCAAGTTCAAATTTACGACAAGCGCAACAAAGCCGGAAATTCGGCGACCGCAATCGAGCGAATGATATCGCAATACGGGCCTCGATAACGCTCGTAATACGGCTGAATAAAAGACGAGAAAACTCGGGCGCGAACAGTGAAGAGTGGTTGATTTTTAACGATTCAAAAAACAGTTTGTGTATCGCCCTGCGGCGCGGTATTGGATTAATGAAGATCACTTATAACGGAACACCAGTGATGACCGATAACGTTACAGCTACGAGGTGACCGCGCGTGTGTGTGTGCGCGCGCGACCCACGGAAAACGCATCGAAACTGCAAGCGCAAAGGGTACACGTGTGTGCGCGTAGACGCGCGCAATTCGCGATTTTTAAAGAACGGAAAAAAAGCTGGTGCTGCTTGAAATGGACTCGGTTGCCGTGACAGTGCCCCTACGCCCGCCGACGAAAAAAATGAAGAAGCGCAAGGAGCTCGACGCCCTCGCGCCGTCCCACGTGATATCGCGGCGGACTTCCGGGAAGCGCAGCTCGCAGGTACGAGAACATTCAACGGAACTCCTCATATCATTATTATTATTATTTTATCGTAGAATCAGCTTCAAAAAAATATGAAGATTTCGAAAAAAAAAAATTAAATAAAAAAAGAATGTATCGTTATTATTATATTAAATTATTTAATAATAATGGTAATAATAATAATTACTATTATTATCGATCATTATTGAATGAAACGTTAATTGTATATTTTTGTGTATGTTATATATTTTTCGTTTAAAAACGACACAACGAAAAAAAGTACACTTTTTTTTTTTTTTTTTTAGGAGTTACTGACGGACAGCAGCGACGAGCGTTCGGAATACTGGAACCTGACGACGCGGGTAAACCGGAAATGTCGAGGAAGAAGAGGCCGAGCTTGTCCGGGACTGTTGAGAGCTTGCAGCGCTTTTTTCGCTTGCGCCTCCGTTCTCGCAACGGCGAGTCTTATTTGGTTATTCATCGACGTTCGTCAACAGCTCACGGCCCTACGAACTGAGTTGGACCAAGGTAGAACTAGCCACCGGAGCCGAAGTATCTCTCTCCCGCCTCTCCGTGTCTTTTGTGTATTTTGTTTGACAATAAAACGTCTGTTTTATCACACTTCGCCTTCGTCATTTCGTGCGTCTCGTATTCTCATTGTATTCGCTGTGCAAATCGAATCGGTCCATTTTTAACGCTTTTCGTTCTGTTTGCGCCGATAGCTTTGCCGGAGGATTGTAACTGTAGCTTAAATGTCGGAGGGTTGTCGATGGCGCAACAAATAAAACCACCAAAAAACATTTGTTTCAGTATCGGATTTGTATTTTTACAGTTCGAGCCGGAAGCGAGGGCGTTCCCGATGCGTTGCAGAAGTGCCATTCGCTGTCGCGGGATCTTCAGAACAATCAAACAACAATATTTACTCAATTGTCCGATCTGAAACTTCAGATAAATAACTTTACCGTTCAGGTACGTTTTTCTCGGTGAACTTGCGTTCTCAATACTCATTATTATCACTATGTAATGATAATAATCTTCTTTTTCTTCTCGCATGAATTAAAACTGTTCATTAACACTTTTTCCTGTTGTTCGAACAGCTATCCGGCATTCAACAGGGACTGCATCAGGTACAAGAGTCGCTGCAGGCAGCCCCAGAACTGACAAACGTACCCAAGAACATCAAGGATTTGGCGACGAACGTTGCATCGTTCGGCAGCCAGATACGCGATCTCAGCGCCACGGTCAAGACGCTAAAGGAAACGGACGCTAAGCTTCAAGACTATCAGACGACGATGCAGCAAAATATAACTGATATGCAGGTAACACAAATATTCACTGCCAATAGATATTGAAAAAAACAAAAAATGTTACGTGTTAAATTAATCTAAACTTGATTGTCAAACATTATTTTCAGCATTCCATTCTGGATTTGTCGAACGCGACGCAAAGACCACAATCCCCGACGAGCGAGTCGAGGATGAGATTCGAAGAGCTCAACGAGGCGATATCACAGCTCACGAGCAATTTGACGCACATCAACGAGACTCTCTCGCGAAATATATCCTGGATCACCGAGGACCAAACCAAAGATCACGTACGTTCAGAATTACTACTCTCGCTCTTCTCAATGTTCCGTGATTGACGGTCACTCGTAATATGATAATTCGTTGTTTTGCAGGGGATGTTAGTGTCGTTGCAGGATATGACGCAAAACGCGAGTACGACGGTCATGTCGCTTCAGGGAGAATGTGCCAAAGCGAGCGAGCAGACGACCCTAGTCAAGAAATTAAATGATCAGGTAATCATTGCATTGCCCAAATCATCGAGCAACTTTCTGTCTCATGCGATCGAGCGTCCAAACGCCGCACCGACATACCAGCTTAAAAAATTCGCAAAATTAACTCTGCCACCTCGAAATGAGTGAACCCATCCGAAGATATACTCTTGAAAAAATATCCTTCGCTGGAATATCTCATAATATTCTCCATGTGTGCTTACGTCGCGTAAAACAGCGCTTATATTCTCTATCGTTAAACTGTTTTTCTTTTTTCTTTTAGATGAACGAAGTACGTGTGATAGACATGAAGATCAAGCAATTGGAGCAATCCTACGCGGCTCTGAAGAACTCAGCCGGTGCGATGCAAACTTCGATCGCGGACATGAGAAATCAGCAGCAAGCAGCCAAAGCGAAGGACTTTCTTCCGGTTCACACCTCGCAAGAATCCGAGATCTCGACGATCTCGCCGAGCGAGCATGGAAGTCCAGGTTAATACTTATCGTTTAAGTGGCCAGTATTCTCGAATTTTCACGAGTTGCAAAAGCAAAATGAGAAAGGCAAAAAAGAGTTTCGCTCGTGAGGCGATGGATGAAAACACCGGGGGGGATGGAGGAAAAATCACTTGGACGTAGCTCGTGAGTTGTGTGTTCTTCTCGGGTTGTTCCAGAATCCGACGAGAGCCCGACGACCCAGCGAAAATTATTCAAACCGAAACGTTTGAGCGTCACTCTACCCCGAAGCCATTATAGTCATGTCCTCAGCGATTTCGCACGTGTATGATATCGAAGAAACAAAAAAGGAAAAGAAAAATAACAAAAGCAAAGAGAAAAAGCGCTGAAGTACGAAAAATTCGCGTATTAATTGTAAATAATAATAAATTAAGTGTAAGATTAAAAAAAAATTCATGATTTTCCTATAATAACGAGTAGAAATAGAGTTTAATAGTTGCATACATTGCGAGTCTCGATAATGTCGTATCGTGCGAAAAAAAGAATACTTTACATCACGTACAATAAATAGAGTTTTCAGACTTTCCAGTAGCGAAGCAATATATCGAATGCATAACTTATTATTTCCGTATTTGCTAGGTGTATTTTTTTTGTTAATATTTTTTTTTACTTTACACATTCGAACGCGTTTCGGCTTTGATAATAGACGTCGAATAATTCCTTTAGCATGTATAGAGGAGACACTGTCAAAAGTACAAAGTCCACAGTTTTTTCGGGCGTCTCCACAACTTGTTCCTTCTCGTTTTCTCACATTCGTTCACGACAATGTCGAGAGAAAGGTTTGTTTCTATCGTGTCTCAGAAAAAAAAAGAAACTCAGTATCACTGTCAGAACGATTTTGATCGAAGAAAAGACGATAGATCGAGCTTGCAATTTCTGTCGATGATGTTTCATGGAAACCGCAGGATTTCAAAGTATTCGAGAATTATTCTTATACTTTATACAGTCTTTATTACAGTTTGTATTGTAGATACAGAAGAAAAAACGGTGTCTCTAGGCCCAAAAGAGTTGAAAAAACACGCGCTCAATATCTAATCGTATCTATTAGATGTCCATGCAATTTTTACATAAAAACAAAAAAAAAAAGAAGATTGAAAAATCATTCACGAATAATCGCGTAGTAGTTGCGCAGTGTTGAACGCAAGCGATGAATGGTCTACGTCGGGTTATCCCGTACGCAAAGTATTTAGGACGTGCTGAAAGAAAGAAGAATTTCCATTTCCCGTTGTTCGGACAAAGACACCGAAGTAAGCCCGGATGCTACTTAATTAACGCGTCATTCCCGACACCGAAACGCATCAGTGAGAAACAATCAGAATGAAAGCCGCGATTAGATTGACGTACGTACCGGTGTGGTACGTACACGCGTATTAGAGAATATCAAATTTAACGTGCATAATGAATTTTCATCAGTGGCAACCATGTCAGGGTCGCACTGCGCCGAGTGAGCGAAGAAAGAGTCAGATTGGCTCATGAAACTGATAAGTAATAAACCGAAAAAAAAAAACGAACAATTGTTAGTCGGCCATATTGTTATTAAAAATAAAATAAAAATAAAGTACGCTCGTTGTATGGTCAAAGTATGGCTGTTATAATGTGCGAGGGAAGAATTCGTTATGTCGATCGAAATCATGTTAATAAAAAAAAATCTTATGCAAAGAAACATTCCTGTTCCTCGATTTTCTTTGTTACACCGCATTTCATGATTGTTACGACGAAATAGGACAATGTCTTATTAAGTCCAACGCTCGACCTTATCATTTCATTCGCCTCAACTACATTGTAAATACTAAAAAAAACAATTCAACAGAAAAAAAATTATAATTATTATCATTATTTAATAACGATAGTTAATCAAAAATAATGCTCGTTGTTTCATCGTTTCTCTTTTATTGTGAATCCATGTCTCATAATTTTAATTATATCGTCGTTATTGAGAAAAGATTTTATGCAAATGAAATGATTGAATAACAGTTTTTTTTATTTAAAAAATTATAGATACTTAAAATCGAGCGTTCTTGTTTCAGCGTTTTGTTAATACGCGATTTTCCTTCGTGTACATGATCGATCCGTGACCCTTGCTTTGCATCCTAGTCACCGAGCGAAGATCTAATCTCGACTATTTTGCTGCGCAGTAGTCGCGCACGAGCGCGCTAGCATGTTTTTTTTTCATCATTGTTATTATTCTTTCATCGCTTGTATCAGGTAAGCCACGCGTGTGCTGGAGAAGCGCGAGCGTGTGTGATTACAGCTGTTCGGGCATAACAGAGAAATGCGTCGTCGTTCCGGAGTCCGGTGACTTTAGCTCGTTGCGCGACGAGCCAATGAATTTCGCACGGCTCTCGTAACCCCCTTCTCTTCCTCTTCGTGTTAGAAAGAAGAATGAACAATTTCGCTCGCAAGCGTGACGATGCAAACGCTGCACATGCAGGTCTATCGTTCTTTTTTTCTTTCTACGTTGAAACGGTCGATGGCATCCGAAGGATTCACCGACGACGCGTGGACGCGAAGTAGAAGAAAGATATGCGCGTATATATAAGAGGAAGCATAGAGTCTCCGAAGTGTACGGCTTAAATCAGGTTCTGCTCGAAAGGGAGAACGGGAGAGGGGTAGGAAAAACGGGAGGTGCAGCGGGGGAGGGGAACGGAGGCGCGGAGACCCCGGAGGCCCATGGGGAGGATCGTCGGTTAAAGCGTGTCTACTGCGTCTCTTTAACTTCAGTACGTTGTGAGTTTTCAGTGCTGCAGCCAGCTGCTCACGCGAGCGGCCCAACTCTCATACTGTCAAAAAATCTTTATCTAATGCCTGTTTACGAAAGTCTAACTACTGCGGTGTGAAAACAAAAAGAGTAACGCAATAGGAAGCCTTGTTTCTCGCGAAGATTCGACGATCCTTTCGCTCCGTCAGTGGACTCGTCATTTTTATTCGTAATCTACTATTGCGTCGTTGTTTTTTTTTTTTTTTTTTTTTTTTTTTTTTTACGCCACGTTCAACCACACACAAGAAAAACGTCGACGAACGTTCCTAACGCCGCTGCCGCTGCAGTAGACTTGCATCACACGCACACGGACACGATTTCATACACAAATATCTATACATAGAGAAAAGTAGGTGACGTAGTGGTAGTACGCGCTTGCGCGGATTCGCTCGCATCGGCGCTGGCCGTATCGTGTTAGTGAGAGAAACTCCGCGCACTACGCGGAGCGGGGGGAGGGGGGAGAATCGTCCAGGAAAAATCAAAACAATCAAAATGGCTGATCCGAGTAACGAGGCTGCTTCGTCGAGTGGCATATCGGACACGTCCGTTACGGCGGCACCGATACGCGACGATCTCGAAAAGATCGAGGATTTTCTCGAGCCCGACAAGAAGCGTAGGAAAGTGTTGAAGGGCGATGGAAAGACCGAGCAGAAGTTGGAGCATCGGCTGGGCGGTATCCTCTGCTGTGCCGTTTGCCTCGACCTGCCCAGGGCTGCTGTTTATCAGGTAAGCCCCTGTCGTGGTACACAATCCCCCCCTCCAACCCTGCCAATTCCCTCGACGCCGCGTAAGTACGCGAAGCGTTTACCTTATAAACCACAACGGATGCTTTCGCGTCGCAATTCGCGACACGAAGTACCGATCGATTCAACGATCGTTTCAGCACACAGACTAATGAGAAGTGCTCGAGCTGTTTTATTATTCAAACGAGACTACAAATCGAAGCTCTCATGCGACGAGCAGCTTATCGACGTGCAACTGGAATATATATATTTATTGAAATATCTTTTTTTTTTATCACATGCAGCTTTTTTTTGTTCGAAAGATTAGAGCATTTTTTTTTCTCACTGAAAACTTGTGAGATCCGCGAGTGACGCTGTCGGGACGATTAGCGTCGTTTTCTTTGTTCTAACGAAAACTTTCCACCAAACCGATGCAGCTACTCGTGGCACACGAAGGAACAGCTGTTCTAGCCTGACAGGACAGACCCGACGAATCCGGCCCCCGCGTGCATGCCATCGTATTCTTCCATTTTGTTTCAGGACAAGCCCTTTTCGTTTATTCCCTCTGCGGAGAATAGCGACGATCGTTTTTTTCCTTTCTGTTCCCGTCTCTTCCTCTATGACGTTAAGTTGCTAGGAGAGAGGAACGAGACTCCGGCTCATGCCCTTGTGAGTTTCAACATGGGTCTATTGATAGATGTATCTATTTATGGACAGACATTCCCCTCTCCCCGAAATTTTATCTGCCAAGCCCTTATTCCTTCGCCCCCCCCCCCCCCCCCCCCCCCTTCCTCGCATTCACGCCCAAATTTCATTGCATATTTTTAACCTCAATCTCAACAATTTATTATTGTTGAATTAAATAAAAAAAGGGGGAAAAAGAATGAAGGACATCACAAAAACGATGTACATGCAATTATAAACGAATTTTTGAAGGGAAAAAGTCGCCTGTTCGTCGACGGTAGGTAATTGCATGAATCAAACGAGAATAAGCCGAAGAAACCTTCGATATGAAGAAACAGAAAATAAAATTGTGCTCGATGTGTTTTTTTTTTATTCATTGATTATCACGGCGATAAATGGCCTTTGTGACGAAATAACGAATTGTGACTTGGTGCATCGTGAGAGTGGCGAGGTCACTTTCAAATATTTGTCTGAGGCTTTCAATAAAGATAGAGTAATGTCTCTTCCCCCCCCCCCCCCCAAATCTCCCCTTTTACTCTATCGATTGCATAACATTTTTGACGCAGCACAAGTAACAATGCTTGCTTTCGATTATCAGGATGACTCACGTCAATGTGCATTTCCGCACGTTCCAGGGATAAGAGCCTCGGAGGTTCGAGTGGACGTTCTTTTTTTTTTTTCCTTTGTTTCTCTACAAACAATGCACAAGTCACACGGTATATAGGCTGCTTATAGGCAGTGACGTAGCTGACCGGATCAAAGTTTGAATTTGAAATAGAAAGTAGTTTTGTATCGATGAAGTTTTGTGAAGGAAAATAATAATAATAAACGCTTCAATGTGCGCGATATATACCTACCACCAATATCCCAATTTTTCATCTAGGTTTTCTTGTGAATCACGAAAGGAAAAAAAAAAAATTCATTCCTCATTGATCATCATCAAGGCACATTATTATTCTCATTGTCACTGGTCTCCATTTGCATTTAAAATTAATATAAAACGAAAATGAATCACTGAACAGTAGAAATTAGTACACGGCGGTTATAATAACGTTTCGGTTTAACACACTTGTAGCTGATCCCCCAATGTTAATGCGTTTAATCGTTACGCCGATTTATAACGAGATAGAATTGTGTTCTATTAATTTAAGATTCAAAGTGGTGAATTAGCCTACATAAAAAAAGAAAAACAAACGTGAGATTTATGTTTTTTTTTTAACTATACAAAATGGCGATATTATTCAAATTATGTTCGTCGGAGTTTAATTATTGTGAGCGTGAGAGTGAGAGAGAAAGTGAAGCTCCCAAATAATAAAAAGAAAAAAAATACGATTTTTGTATATTTGAAATGTAAAAAGTGAAGAAGAAAAAAAAAGCAATATAATCTATATATACATATATCTACATATATACGTACATCTATGCACTTTTTAGATCAAATAAACGAGATTGAAGGTAATGAGATCTTTTAAATCTGTTCCCTTACTGCAAGTCCCGTTTTACCACCGGTGTCCTCTTTATTAAGATATCCCCCATCATCTCTATCCGTCGTTTCGTCGTTCTCGCAAAGAAAAAGAACGAACGATAATTGCTGAAAATTGTAATGCAATTTTTTTTTATCAATTATAATTAATTGTCCCCAATACGATTTTGTGTTTCAGATAATAAAAAAAAGCATCGAATCATGGTAATATGTATGACATAGTTTCGATACTGTTACGATTATTTTCGATCGATGAAAAATCGATATACTGAAAAAAAAATTGTTCATTGTACTCGTGAAAAAAAACTGTTCTCGCTCTGAATGTTCGTTGTTCGTGGGAATTTGGCCGCTCTGAAAAAGAAATATGCATTCCGTACCCAAATCTCGACGCGACAACGCAATATTTGTAGATTTTTTTTTTTCCTTATTTTTTTCTTTAAAAAAAATTCGTTAATAAAAACATATTGCCGAAATGGTGTTCACAGTGTACGAACGGACACTTGATGTGCGCTGGTTGCTTCACGCACGTCCTCGCCGACGCCAGATTGCGAGACGAGCAAGCGACATGCCCGAATTGCAGGATCGAGATAAGCAAGACTTCGGCATCGAGGAATCTCGCTGTCGAGAAAGCCGTTTCCGAATTGCCGGCCGAATGTCAATTTTGCGCCAAGGAGTTTCCTCGAAACTCCCTCGAACGGCACGAGGATTCGATGTGCGATGAGAGGTAAAATTAAAAAAACAATTTGATAATTTTTCTATATTTTTTTTCAATATTAATATAAAAATAATGGATATTACGGAATAATAAATTCATTTTTCTACTTTCCAGAATATCGAGCTGCAAGTACAGCAGAATCGGATGTCCGTGGCGCGGGCCGAATCACGAAGGTCCAGAGCACGAGGCACACTGCGTGCATCCCCATCGCACAGGTGCCGACGTGATGGAAGCGCTTCGCGATATAGACGCGAGAACGTTGGAGGAGCGTCGATTGTACGACAACGTCTTCGATCTTCTGTCGTACGAAAAGATAACATTCAACGGTCTGTAAAAAACGAGCCGCGCGAAACTCTAATTCTCGAATCCTTTAAAAAGAAAAGAGAGAAAGAAAACCCTAAAAATTCTCTCGATCGCGTCTCCGTAGTAGGCATTTGAGATTTGTGTGCTTTTTTTTCTCGGCAACAATGCGGTTCTGTCGCTCTCATTGTAGATCTCCAGATGAAGCCCTATCGAACAGACGAGTTTGTTCACAAGATATTCTACGAGACATCGCGATTCACGGCATTCAACAATCAGTGGGTCGTCAAAGCGAGGATCAACAACAGTCAACGCGATCCGACACAGAGTTCCGAACGCGATATGACTTACCAGGTCGGTTTCAATTTTTTAAACATTTCTTCAAAATCGGGGTTTTACTAATGTAATGTTTTGTTCTTCGCAGCTAATATTGAAGACGAAAACGACCTACCCGTTGCCCCTTCACTACTTGATCCTTAAAGGGCCATTCGGCGATATGAAGGTTCAGCCCCGAATTCACAGATTCGACTTTACCGAGCAGGAAAACGAGAGCTCGTATTTACCTCTACCGCTGCCCGATACCGCCGAGTGCAATAGACTCTTAGCCGCGAAAGCTATCAGTTTCCGGTGAGTATTTTTTGAGAAATTTTTCTAAAAACTATAATTTATTTGTGAGAGAAAAAACTGGTTTGATGCCCACTTTTTCGTTCGTTTTCTCAGTTACCTGAGCCTAAATATGATAAGTTCGGCCGTGAGAAAGCTCATGAATAACGAAAAATATTTTCTTTGCGTGTTTCAGGTTGATCATGTTTCTGGCGTCCAAGTAGTCCGATTCCGGTATTATCATAATCGACATAATGCCGAGATGATAATTCATTCACATGACACCTTAATTCTAACGTCTCTTAAAATGATAAGTAAATATATTAGTTATATTAGCGTTAGCTACCGAGCTGAGTATCTCGTGTTCGATAGCTCACGCTGGGAATGACATGCTTTAAAGTTCGCGCGCAATCGTAAACAAAGAAAGATAATAAAAGAACGAAATTTCAGCGCGAAGACCGTGAATAAGGAAAAAATAAAACATAAAATTAAAAACATCCGAATAACAATCACTATCTGAACGAGAGATGATACGAAATACTATAGCGTAACGTAATATAAAAACAAAAATATATATATAGTTGTTATATTTAAACGTCTCAACAATATACACGACGGTAAAGCGAAGCGACTACGAGACAAATCGTAATCGATATTTCGCTCTCGTGCGCGGAGTTTGCCCTCGGTTTAAATCTCGATTTTAATTTTCTCTTTCCTTTTGTTACTTTCTATCACAATAGTTTGATTTGTATAGTGTTCATATAAAGCAAACGACAGATTAATGTTACTTAGAACGTTATCGATAAGTTTTTGACGAAGAGAGGGGCAATAAGAGAATCATTCGCTGGACACAGAAATTAATTGTTTCAACACGATTCGCGCATTCTTTTGACGAATTTTCTCCCAAACTCGCGGGTTTACGACGAGTAGATCATTCTGTAAAATCTAATATTATTTTCAATATTAATCATAATAACAATATTACGTCACGTCATCGTTTTAACTATTATTTTTAAAGAAAAAAAAAAAATCAGTCTCCTTTTGCCTCACTCTTCTCTGCAGTCGAACTTCTGATTGACGCTGATCGTTGCAATGAGAAAATAACGCGTCAACGACGAGAGGGATCAATCCCGACATTGAGCGCCATTCAGAAAAAAAAAGGAATAGTCTGCCTGGGAGCCTGCTATTATTTTAGTGTATCAACCCTATCCTCGATCTGGGTGTGTAATAGATACGAATTCAGTATGTCGATAATTGTAATCGCGTAGATTTAAATAAAAGTAAATAATATTCAAAGCAATTTATCAGCAATCACCTCGACGTATTTATTTAATCCTTTTACATGTTTCTTGAATTACATCGTATTCCATCGTTGTCGTCATCGAGAAACTCCATTTTAGTAATATCAATGCGGAAGAGCGAAAACAGCTTTCAAGCTTTTCTTTAACGAAGGGTTAGCGAGATTGCGGTTGGAATACCCGTAACTGAGGTTCAGTTTGTTTTTCGCTTTCATTCGAGTGTTTGTCGATCGTGGAAAAACAAACCGCGATCTTAAAGTAATAAAATGTCTTCTCTTTTTTATCGAGTTTATACAACGAATAAGAAAGAAACGTAGCAAACTTATCTTATTGGAAACGCAAAGAATCACCGGAGCAGTTACAATAAATCCCATCCACATTTGTACGGAGTAGCTCATTTCCGCGAATAAATAAATTATTATTTTCCTGTGTTTTACAATCGTAAATTTAAATAAAAGCAAATAATATTAGAATGAAATGTTGACGCAGAGTGTGTTTATTCCGCCTTTTTAAATGTTTATCAAACGGTCGTTGAATCTTATAATTATTATCGCCGACAAATACAGAAGAACAGAATACATGAAGAAAGAAAATCTTGAAAATTAATGCGGAACAAACATTGAAGAAAAAAAAAAAAATTGCCGTCAATTAAATTTTCTTTTCTTGCTTGTTTTCAAAGTGTCATGACAGTTTTTTTTAATCGACCACGAGGGAGGTTGCTTCTCATTACTTTAAGGTGATGTGAAACACACTCACGCCCTCGGTTGGTAATGAAAAGACATGCCGGTTCGGTACCATAGACATTTGAGGAAAAAGAAAATTGTCTTTCCTCGCGTCTATCTATTCCGCAGGGAGGCAGCATTTTTTTTCTCAAGTATCCACGATTTCAAAATGTCTTACAGTGTTCGTTACCGACTGAGTCGCTTCACATAACCTTAAGAGTAAAATTTAACTTATCGACATTTGTGTTTGTAAGCTCCTGTCGCAGTTTTTTGAAATTCACATCCGTCGCCTTTTGTCGCGTGAACGGTGTCTTCAGATATCGAATGCCAATCCTCTCGATCCTCAGAACGGTCTATCGCGCCATGATCCGAAGTGCGGCCGTGACTGTGCCGCGTGACTTTGCGGTGGTCGTTGGTCCGGAAACACGCGCGGTTCCTTATTCGGATCCTTTCCACGGGCGAGCGCGACATGAAGAGCCTTGGTTCCCAAAAGCCTCCCGTTCCTCAGTCCCACAGCATTGGCCGCGGCTTCGGGGCTCGTGAACGTCACGAAACCGTATCCCTTGCTTCGCCCGTTTTCCATGATTATTCTCGCGGACGCTATCGTGCCGAAGCGTCCGAAGAACCGGCGCAGTCCCTCGGTGTCGACCGCGTCACCGAAATTTTTCACAAAAATCTCCAAACCGTCGTTCGGATTCTTGGGTCTTTCCTCGATTATGGTTGCCTTCGCTTGTCTCGGCTTCGGTTTCGGTGGAGACGGATGCTTCTTGTGAGTGCGTCGGACGCGCAATCGTTTACCGTCGTCGTCGTCGTTGACTCTTTGTCCGTTCAATTCGATGATAGCATCCTCAGCGGCGTCGGGATCCTCGAATGCGACGTAGCCGAAGCGCGGACGTTCGGCGTAGGGATTGTCCAGTATCGCGCAACTCTTGATGGTGCCGAACTGCGCGAACATGTCCCGTAACTCCAGCCAAGACATATTGTGGTTGAAATTCTGCACGTTCACGATTGTGTTGTATCGCCGCGCGAACGACATTTTTTCCGAGTACGTATTTCACAACGCGACGCAAATTTATCGTTCAGCGTTGCAACTTCGAGTGCCGACGGCGCTGTAGTTTCTTTTAGCGTATAGACACGTTACTAGTTCGCAGGACGCTTTGTCTTTGAGCTCGAGACCAGTCGCTGCCGGCGAGGGTTACGCGACCGGTGGGGGAAAGCAACAGTCCGCGTCGGGATGTCAACAATGTATATTGCGTTCGAGAAAGTCTCGCGAGTTTCGCGCGTACAGTTGAGATGTTTCGTTTCGAGATTCTCATCGAGGGATAAATAATGCGGAAAAGGCAAAGATCGGGTTCGTCGGGACGTCAGTCAAGAGAATCGCACGGAATTTACTTCAAGTAAGTAAAACAACTGTGAGGTTCTTAACGTACGAATATTATTGAGATTGTCCGGTCTTCATCGATAAATCTTCGAAGGTAACGCGAAGTACAATGACATGCAGGTTATGACAAAGAAGATGATGGGATCGGTTTTGTTTAAATTTTTTCAGTAAGGAACGATTAACGCTTAATAGACGTGATAAGTAAGAAAATCATTCGGGATTATCGAGGCTTCGAAGGAAACGTTTTACAATAATGAATTTCGATGACGCCGTCGATGCGAACAAGGTTATTTACGTCCTCGATAATAAGGATGGGATTAAACATAGATAAAGCCCAAGCGCGATGAATTATATTTTTCGATTCGATTCAACGTGGATTACGCATTCCAGTAGCTAATAATCGAACCGCATAACGCGGCCCATTAGGTTCGGGCTGTTAACGCAAATCGTTAATTCTCCCGTTTTGCGTTAACGTTGCTTCGAATTATCCATCCACGTATTTCTCTCCACTGCGCAGTCATAATCTCGCGAAATAATCCGTTTATCTAGTTCGAATTTTCAATGTTTTCCCGTTTCTACGTGATTTCAAAAAAATATTATTTTCGTTAAAATAAAAATGCCAACTTTCCTTTTGCTCGTTACTCTCGGTTATTAAAAAAAATGTTCCAATAACAATCAGAATCCTTCGAGATACGAAGTTGTATTTTTCGTTTATATATATTTTTTTAATTCTCGGCGAGTAGTTACCGATCGTTATAGCCGACGAACAAGAGAGCCGCGGTACGAGATACGCGCTTCACAAGGCGGGGGTACGGGTGATACGAGGGCCGATGCAATTTTGCGTTTTATACAAAATCTACGAAGCAAATCCGTCGGATGTTTCGGGACGGGATTCGCGCGAGGGGGTGGGGTTACACGGCACGTGGAACGGCAGCTGCGGCGACAGCGAACGGGGTGAGAAGCGGACGAGAGGTTTTTCGAAGTTAAAAGAGATACGAGAGAGGTAGGTGATAGGCGGAATGATAAAAGCGACGAGAGCGGCCCGAGGTTATTCAGAGGGGGTAGAGGGGGAGAGGGTGAAGGTTTCGCGTTGAGGCGAACGGGTATGCGAGAGCGGTCAGTCTCGTGGCGTTGTTTAATTAATGCCGGTGATTATCGTAATGAACGTTGTCGGCGGACGGCGGGGTCCACCGCTAGCCACCGCTCTCAACCTCGAAACGGATTTCCATTTTGCACCGGGAGCAACCCCCCGTTCTATCTAATACAATACAACGGCGTCACATTCGCACAGTCCGTGTCGCGCACGATGAAGATGACCGATTACGTACGGGGCGCGGTGATGGAGACCGCTGCAGACATTGTGATCGAGCGATCATCATCACCGCGCTGTATACAAACAACTGGTAATAGTCGTGGTGTCGTTATAGCGCTATATCGCCGCATACGAGCAAACGCGTCGAGTGCAGAGAACGAGTACCGCGCGCTCGTAATAGTTACGGAAAAGCTCTCTAGATCTGGGACACTATAGAAATATGCATTTCGCGAAAATTCCCATCCGACGTTTATACTTTGATCCCGCGAGACTAAAAGCAATGGATTTTATTCATATAGTGCTGCAGGGCGAAAACTCATAACTCGCGTTTTTGTTTCTATTTTTTATATACTTCTATGAGTGAAAATAGTGGTTTCAATGTTTAACATAAATGAACGTAACTAAAAACATCGGGCAATTACGGTTCGTATTTGTGGCTTGAAATTTTTTTTAAATGCTTTACTCGTATCTGAAAAAAAATTAACTTCCTATATTTTTTGTATACACGTCTTTTTTAATCGTTCCTTTACAAGTTGATTAATCCGAGCGATTAAAACAGCTACTTAGTTTTACATTATTTTAGCTTATACTCGCTCGTAACCCAGGAAATCCCGCGGTCGAGTGTACGAGATAAATTTCGGTTTTAACGAATTAATCTTTCATAGCCTTGTCGCCGCAGAAGCACAGGGAGGAGAGGTAGTAGTGTACCGACGTAACTGAGCTCGGTAAGCGTCTAGTCGCTGCATTCGGCACGCTTTCCGTATAACTATAAGAATAAGATTAACGAACGCCGCTGTGACCGTAAAAAATTCAAAAGACGAATTATGGGGCCGTTACTCATCATTACTATCAGTATTATCGATATATGATCTATAATATATTGTGGAACTTTGCGCTATGCTTGATTTATTCTTTCTTTCTTTCTTTCTTTTGGGTAATCTTCCATTCATAACTTTTTATTATTTCGGTGGTTTTGTTTCCTTATTTTCGCAGTTATATCGTCTTTCGCTTCTCGTTTTTACATAGTATTTCAAACTCGCGAAGTTTTCCCTCGGCCAAATGCCCCGCAGCGATGCGTCGCAATTTTTTCCATTCTGTATTCATAACTAACGTCCACTCTGCTATACCCACACGCGCGAACTTGTAGAAACTTTCGAGTGCACCGCGTGTGTGTGTGTGTGTGTGTCGATTTCGCAAAGTTTTTCCATCGCGTCGATAAATCCGAACTCCTGTATTTTCTCGAGATGGTAGAAATTCACGGATCATCGATCAATTCTCGTTACCGCGCGAGTTTCCGTCGATACGTCACTACCATTGTTGTCGCGCGCCGGCTTGACACGCAAGTCTCGTTGTAATTACACGAATTTTCCGAACCTTGACACACAATCGAGAAACGGAAAGTTTCGCAGTTGACCCAAATCGAGTGATCGAACAAGAGTGTTCTTCGGTGGTAAACACAATGCGGGATCGATGTTATAAGGACAAATTACACGTAGGGAACGGTAGGGGCAAAATGGAACAGTCGCACTACTAGAATTTTGGGGCAAAATGGACCAAGCCTAAAATACATAAAATTAAAAAAAATCGAATTTCTAATTTTATTACCATTATTTTCGCGTCGAATAAGTGCGTATCGAAAAAAAGATCGGAAACGGTTTTATTACATTCCCGGGAATGTTGACGCTTGCGTGAAATGGACCGATGCGAAAGATAAGGATGCAGTTAAATACAACTACAATTCGATGATTTTCTTTCGAAAAATTCTTAATTATTTTTTTGTATGGGTATTAATAGTTCTTGAACCCAATAATTTACATGTCGCCGGTAGGTAGTAAATTATAAAAATTTACATTTTTTTTCCATCTTGGTGAATGTTTATTTCGTGCGTTATTCCCAGATTGTGACAAATCGATTTTTTCGGTCGAAAAAGTGAAACAACGTTGCTTATATAAAAAAAACTCACGGAAAATGTAAGTGTTCCATATTACCCCCGTTTTCCTTGTATTCGAGAAAATTCGAACCCGGCTTCGGCTCCGACAATACTTAAACGGCGTCTACTATTACGAGGCGGAAAATAATCATACACGGAGAGGGCACGGTGGATTTCCTGACGACCTTGACACAGGCAGGTCACGAGCAGGCTCGTGCGCGCGCGCGCGCGCGTTCTAACTTTCGTCCTATTGACCTAAATCCTCGCAGCGTAGTTCGGGATCAGCGCAGGGAATGAGTGTCTCAGAAGTCGCTTGCAAAATCGAAATGGCGTTCGAGGATTCTGCGCCACTCTCTTCGATTCGCGTTACTCGCTTTCGTCTTCGGCAATGTCTTAAGTGATTCGCGGTGTAAGTTCCGTTATACCGCTGGAAGCGTCTGCCGCATCGTCTCACGTACCGTGCTCTTTTCGCATTAAGGTGTACATCCCTACAGATATGGATGTATTACAGGTCGCGTACAGAGCTTCGGGTATGCATGGCAAAATTTTCTTACGGTAGAAATGAATTATTCATGGCTCAGCTTCGCGGCAGGCTCGAATGACGATTTTCGCAAGACTCAACGCCTCGCCACCTTTTCTCTTTTTATCCTTTCCTTTTCTCCGCGACTTAAGTACTTCTTTTCTTCTATTTCGCACTACGAAACGAATACGAGGGAAAAAATATCCGTAGGCGGCATTTGGGTGGGATCTGTGAGTAATTCAATGGTCAGTGCTTCGAGACGATAAAAACCAGTCTACTTCGTCTATATAAGTAACAAAAAGGGCTATTGGTTAAAAAATACTTGGAAATATCTGGAATCTGGCGATTTTATATCATCGAAATTTTAATTATATAATTTGTTATATATTTCTAAATATATCCATAATATATAATTCTCGAATGAAAATAAATAGGATATATTAGAGGTAAATGGTTTCATTTCGTGTGCAACTATTTAGCAAAAAAGCACGAATGCCTATTATATGAATTCCGCATTGAAGAATAAACATACATTTATATAACTAAATGGAACAACTTAAGATAATGAAATACAGTAAAATGAAAATTATTCACGATTCTTATCCGGTGTCGAATATGTATAAACTTTAATATTAAATTCGATCGAAGACCGTTATTCATTCGTACGTTAACGCGGAAGCCAAGCGGAGCACTGGGTTCTCCGTAGTCGAAGGTTCAGTTTGCCGATAACAATTTCCGATATCTTTATGCAGAGCGTGGAAGATATAGAAGCGTTTCGTTTATTATTATTATTATTTTCATCACGCTCGAATCAGAGAAACGTTGGGCAACCCTTTCGGTAATTCCTTTAGCCCGACATTTTCCTCCGTGGAAAATTCGATTCTCGACTCGAACTTTCCGACGAAATTACCTCTACGGAAATGAAACTCGAAAGGGCTGGCTTAAAGCATCGGGACCGGTGAGAGAGTCGGCGTTCTCCCTTTTATTTCATTAAGAGACACCTTCAACCCGGCTCGTCGTTGGCATCGGCGGAACTCGCGTGGGTTTTTCCGGAAGCTTTTGCCTCGTACCTCAATTCTGCTGTGTGTTTTTTTTTTCTTTTCATTGACTCAGAACTTAAAGCCGATGCGCTTGGACGATCCCGTAATCAGGATGAATTTTAGATTTCACGTGTAAATTCAGTAGCTCACTATTTCCCTTTCTCTTTGGGGGGGTTTACAACGCGGGAGAGCGCGAAGCTAACGAGGTTTGTCCGGGGTCGCGAGGAGCACGGAGAAAGCGCACGTGCTGAAGAGCAATGTGATTAGTCGAGGAGTGTACTGGTTCGTTGGCCGTTCTTTGCGACGCCTCCACACGAGCTTCCTTTCCCAACTCTCGACTCTCGACTCTCCGCAACCCGCGTTTCATCCGGTTCGTAGATATAACCGGTAGAAACGCATAACGCGATTGTTCGGAGGCTTGAAAAACGAGAATCCCCATCCCATAGTCCGGTAGATCCACTATTTTACCGCACGGTAACCGCTTTCGCTAATGGCTAGAATACCACCCCGTTTAATATTGCGCGCGAGCATCAATAATTCAGTTCGCCGGTAATGCAAGAGGATTACCGACACCGAAAGTAATACGAGAGCTATTAACGTTTGAATTAACCACGTGGTTTAACGAGTAAATTCCGATTGAAAACAAAAATGTTTCGACTAATCGTGCTTACGGAGAGCTTCTCGGTTTGTCGATTTTATTGACGACTTCAACGATAATCGAAACGAGATAAACGAAAGGAGATCAGAAAACATATCTATAATGTATCTAATATGTCTTTTATATATATTTATAAATAAATAAACGATATCGATTAAAAAAAGTATCATGATGATAATAATAAAAATTACATTTCCGATAATATTTTACATTTATATTATTTATTTAACCTATGAATTGAATATTTTTAAAAATCGTTCCGGGCAAATAAATTGAAATTTGAAAAATGTACCATTCTTTTTTCTGACCTTGAATCAGCCGTACAACGTGTATACAACCATTGTTCCGGGCTCCACAGTTAATTTCACAAAATTAAAATTACTTCGTGCGCTAGTAAAATGTTTAGCATTCACGAGAAACTCTAATTTGCTTCAATGACTGTTTTTTTTAAATAAGCTTTCACGGTTTTATGTTTTACGTTCAGAATAGAATGCAATAGAACACGATGACCCACGAGGGCTTCGCTTCCCCGCCTATATATATCTATATATATAGAAGGATAAAAAAAATAAAAAAGAAATGTATTTTTCATTCATAATTCATCCCTTTATTTTCCGCTCTCGTGAGGCTACCCCGACGAAGCTCTACGTTTATTCTCGCAACTGCCGGGAGATTGTCTAGCCCGCGGTGGAAGTAACCACGAGACGAAGGATGTTATTCCCCGCTGTATAGAGAGGAAGCTTAACTCCGTTCAACTACCGGGGCAACCTTACTATTTATATCTATATAGATATCATACTACGGTGGAAACAATTACCGTCGCTGTGTAGGGCTTGTATATATGCATATGTGTATGTGTATTTTCTTATAGCCGTGAGAGGGATGTGTTATACACGTAGGATCGTAAGACGATCTTTCGCCCCTTTGATAATCTCACCAAAATCTGCACTACATTGCGAACTTCTCTTGGCGTCCTTGCCCCACTGTAGTGGTCCGCTCGGCGCTGTGTATTACGTACCCGAGACTGCACCGTACGTAAATGTTTTCTCTGTGTAGACATGATCATGTAATGGCAGGTGGCCCAAAATGGAACACCGAGGCATAATGCGAGTCCGACAACATTCATTTTTAAACTCAACGGACCTATTCTAAAATTCAAGAGAAGTTCGATTATCAAGTTTCTTGGCCATTATTTAACTTGCGGATCACCGCTTATCTAGATAAAAAATCAGTAACGACGTTGAATGAAATTCTGCGCAACATTTATTGCCAGGGCTAAAATGGATCGCTAGAAAAAAAAAATTACATCGTTTACAAAAAGCTTGAATTATTTTGAATGCTGGAAAGTCCATAGTTTCCAACTAGAACAGTTTACATGTTACTTTCAAGTAGGAAATCGTATGAAATTTGAATTCCTGATTATTTTAATGAAATTCTATTGGGGTCCATTTTGCCCCATTCTTTCTTTTCTCGCTATACTCTAAAATGGTGTGTCAAAGTGTTGTGTATATCGACATAAATCACCTGAATTGCTGAAGAGGTTCATTTTGCCCCACTTTCTTCCGATCTATATACTATCTGTATACTATACGTATAGCGCTCTTTATTCGCGGTTTTGCTACGGTGGTCTTGGCGCTGCTGGGATTTCCCGAAGCAAGCCGCGTAGGCCCTGACTTCACCCCTATAGCGGAGGGCGACTTCCGGCGCTCCAGACTCTTTAACCTTAACCAGCAAATTCCTACCCTTCGACTTATTCGGGATGAATCTCTCGTAATAAGACCACCTATTGTGTAACGGAGATTCATCATCTTTGACCCTCCTTTCGTCTACGATTGATAATTCAATTTCCAGAATATATCAATAATAATTATCAAAATAATAAAAAAAAATTAATCAACGTAGATTTCGTGTAAAAAAAAATCGAGAGCAGATAAAACAATTTTTTTTCACTGAAATTTCAGCAAATCAAGATAATTGTGTACAATAGTTGGTAAATTCTCTTTGTCGCGATTGATAATAATGACAATGATAATTCAATTTCACTTTATTTCGTTTTATTCGCCATAATCCTGAAGATTGGAATAAAACTTGTTTTCTGAATTCAAGGGAATGAAAAATAAAAAATATATTTAAAAGTTATCTAAACGATTGCTCGCGGTGTTTGTTCACTGGAAAAGGCGGATGGAATAACTTTTTCGTTGCGATGATTCTATGTTGATTGGTAAATGGAGCGGAACGATTTTTGCCGTGCCAGCGGTGTATTTTTTTTTAAATTAATTAGAGCTTCGAGCTTTCCGCTGGTTTTTAACGACGAGAAGTTCGGAGTTTGGGTCCCGCGGGTTATATACAGTGATTGGTGATTTACGAGACGTTTACCCTATATAACGGCGTCGTTGCGAAAAGTATGACTTTATCGTGGAAAGAGGGTTTGTTTGGGGTCGCTTATCTGCAGCGTTGCAAAGCAAACTTTGCGATCGCTCTCCTTCCACCCTCTTCCCCTACTCCCGCGTGCAACTCTCCTGAAAATCCATCCCTTTCTTCAGCCTTGCGCCACGGAAGTTCGGCTTTTTTTTCTCTTCCTCTCTCTGTTAATATTACGGTCAGAGCTAAAAAACAATGGCAGTTTGCTCGCGAGTTTAGTGGAAACTTGAGCTTATTTAACGAGATTAGGGGTAGTTTGGCCGCGAGGCTTATTGCGACCTTGGACATTTTTATGCGAGAATGTCCACGATGCGTTGTCCTATATTCCTTATCAAAAAGCTTCTAGTCCCGAGTTTTTCAAGATAAGATTTTCAAAAAATCTCTGAGAATGTCTTTGCTTACGTGAGAACTACGTAGGATTCGACGGAATCGGCACCCACCGGGCAAGACCTCATAAAAGCTTACTGCATAAAAGAAAACATTGATGCGATATTTCCCTTCCTCAAACTACTTTTTATATTCGTATCTGGCCCGAACGAACGCGCGGTCATGGCGTAGGCGGATGTTACATGCGCTCTGAAAATTTCAAAGCAAAACGATGAACGAATGAAAATCCTTGCACGCTTTGCGACGTTTAAATGCGCTGGTGAAGCTGAAAAAACGCTGTTTTTTCGGAAAAATTTCTGATCCCACCATCAAAGTTGTTATGAATAAAACGTACGTGGGTTTTCATCAGCGATGTTTAGATTGCCAAAGCGCCAAAGGAAATCTTGAGTATCTTTTTTTTGTCGTACGAGTAAACGCGAATCCTTTTGAAAGTTAATATTAAATGATAACATGCGCGACTGCGGTAGGACGAGATTACATTAATATTTTACGTACCTCGCGTGGGCTGGTAAAAAAAAACGAGAAACGAAGAATATCGTAATGTCCGGGGACTATAATTTTTCGTTAGAAATTTCGACGACGAAAGTTCCCTTTCATCGGGTCCGTGGGATGCAGTTCTTGCCGGATTATGCAATGAGATAAAAAGCCCCAGTGGGTGGAGAAGGTTGTAAACGAGAGAGGAAACGCACGAGAACCGTGACGCGAATATCGTTTCCTTTTCCGAGTCGAAATTCCGGCTTTGCCAGCAGTCTCGGTACTCGGTTAGCTCGTGAGCCTGCACAATCTACCGCTGTAATCTAGCGAGGCTTGCAAATGTTTCTCGACACTTTGGTTCTCCGGCAAATTAACACGGCATTTAAACGAACGACGACATTTGATTCTCCGTGTTTATGGCACTAAAGCTATTTTTTAAATATCAAAGAAACAATCTTTTCTCTAAATATTGTGAAAAAAAGTTTAACAATAGAACAATAACTAAATAACAATAATAATGACGAAGGATGAAATAAAAATAATTTCCCAAATATTTCAAAACTCTGTGAGGAAAAAGAGTGAAATAAACACTATTTTTTGCTTATTTATTGCGCTCTTTTTACAGTCGGGAATTTCTTTATTTTTCTAGAATTATTTTTTCATGTACTTTTTCCCCTATTTTTTTCATAAGATATATCTTTGCTCCTACCACATCGCTCTGATCTTCGTAATTTTTCATCTCCTAACGAAATTCTTAACCGGCTTTGCTGACGAGTATACGCCGGAAGTGAGGAAAAAGGGAAGCGAGGCGATGGTGGGCACCAGCCCACGATCGTCACAACGTCGACGTACTTGCGGTACGCGGTTGTGCGAGTAACTCCCATGGGTTTCGGGAAACTGTCTGCTCTACCACCGTTTTCCCTTCGTAACTAGAGACTCCAATCTCTACCCTTTACTCTCCGCTTCCTCGTCCTACATGTATACTATATTTATATATATCTCAACACAATTTGCTCAATCCGCGAGAGCTTTCAATGCGAAATGCATCGGTCCGCGTTTTACGCCTCACAGCACAGTTCGACGTCGATACTCGCGCTTACCACTTCGCCGATAATCCCATCGATTTCCCCGACAATTTTGTCGATCGCATTACGCATGTACAAAGCTTTGCTTAATCAGGGCGGCTACTGTTCTGTAAAACCTTAAAATGTCCAGGAATTTTCGAAGCGTTCGAACGGCGAGGGAATTAAATATTTGTCGGGGCTAATTCGGAAAATCAAATCGAGGAACTAAAAAAATATATGATCGAACTTTTTTTTTCAGCATTTTTTCGGATATAAAAAATGAAAATCCAAAATCGGGTTTACAAATTCGTTACAGTTATTAATAATCAGGCATTTTCTCTGCCGTGAATACTTTGGTCAGAGAAATGTAAGAAAATGTAACATCGTGTAGACAAATTGGAAATACCAAATTTAAGGCTTTGTGGCGTTAAAGTAATTTTTGGTATTTTTAATCTTAGTTTTCGAGTGGGCTGATAACTATTTATCAAATTTGTAAGACAATTTCCATGTATTAAGACGTGGGTTCGAGATTATCGGCAGTTCTCGATGTTGCAGCGTTATCGATCAGTTAATTACGTTCGACGAAATATTACGCTGAATGAATAAATCTACAATAATGAACACCGGAATGTTTGCCACCCACGTTAACGGCGAGAGACCTTGCACCTTACGCCTCGCTCAATCTCTCAATCATATACTCAACTACCGCCTCGGCAATACCGCGTAATCGCGTAGTCACGCCAATATCCCCCGATAATTTTCGAGATAATTAGCAAGCTCACCTATGTACGCTAAACTACCCTCCCCACTGTGCATAACCCGTGTTCATCTATCATCTTCGTGCAATTATGACGCGGGAACGGAAGATGCCCGCAGTGCCCTTGATCTATTTCCTGCTATACATCTTCCCAATCAAAAAAAATTGAAATAAAAAATTATTCGAAGAAAATTGCATGGCGCCTTTTTAGAGCTGGACTCTGTTCCAGTTTTGATAGAATTTCCGATGCGACTTATTGGCAAAATAAAATAACAAATTCTATACTTTTGTATTCTAATATTTCGAAATTTTGGTGTTTCGACCTTTCGATTTTACTTCTAAAAAATGGGTTTTTTGAGCTGTTTTTACTAAGGTCCAAACGTTATTGACACCTCCGCGAAAAGAAGGGATTTCATGCACACGCAGCACCTTCATTTTCTCGTCGCCTCTTTTCATCGTTAAAAATAAACTTCTATCGTCAATGTACTCCGAAGAAATTTCTTTTTAGCTACGTTGTCATCACCATGCAATCTTCAAATAGAACCAGAACGATGAATGCGTTACGCTGAAGCTTCCGTACCGCGGACAGTTTCTATTCTCTTCGTTTTCCTTTTTTATCCTTCGCCCGACGCTTTCTTTCATACACATTTTCCTCGGCAAATCTCTCGAGGGACTTGTGTGTCGCGGGACCGTACGAATGTTTGCGACCGCGCACTGACACGTCGTAGCGAAGCCCCTCGCGGGATACGAAAAACCTCCATGAATAGTCAGCGCGCAAAAGTGAATGCCTCGTGTTTTGAAAGGGTCTTATTATATACTATGCATGTCATGTGTACCACATATGTACACATGTACGTAGGAATCGGTGGGGCAAAATGATACTGGAGTGCAAATCGAATTTCGGGGCAAAATGGACCAGTCAAAACATGTGTACAATTTTTAAAAGTTTTATTTTCAAGCTTCACGGTCATTATTCTTGCTGCCGATCGCAGCTTACCTAGAAAAGCGATCGAAACATATGTTCGATGAAATTCTACGGAACATTTATTGGTCCTAAAATGGACCAACACCTAAGATGAGGATGCTAATAAAACTACAATTTGCGAATTGTCATTCAAAACAGTCTTCCATTATCTGTAATATGGACATATGTATTTTCTCATGGGAATAGTTTACATATTACTTTTAGATACAAGAAATCTGTTTTTTGGTTGAAAACTAGCGGAAGAGTCTATATCGACAGAATTCTCTAAATTTTTTAACCGTTTCATTTTGCCCCACCTTACACTATTGATGAATACGCGATGGTGGGCGTTTTTACCAGGAAAATCCGCAAAGCCTTTTTTTTTCTTTTACATACTGTATTGATATTTTTCGCAGATTTGCGTTATTTCCGAAAAATAATATATGTCCACGAGTTGAACAGTCTCGGCGCTTCAACCGAACAAGTTTGAAGACACAAACGCGACGAATCGTCGAGAGGTGACGCCGTATATTCCGTAATTCAAAACCGTGTGTACATTCCCGTGTTACGAGTACAGAGGGTACGTTCGAAAACTCGTTAAGCACGAAATTCCAGTATTAGTCATCGATGGTTCGATCGATCGGTCCTGTTAGATGTCTCGTGTATGAGGCGGATAACAAATGGCTCGTGGACCATCGCGGTATCCGCGAGCCTTCCCCACGTCGTTCGTTGTCTCTTTGCCGAAATGAAAATTGGAATCATCCGCTTTTGTGCTTATTCGGTGCGTCGATCGAAAGTGTGCCATTCTCTTGAAATTAATCGCGCGGTTGGCGCTCGATTCCGAGTATCCATTGGTGAACGCTTATTGAAAAGCCTCGACTATGTCGATTGCGCTCGCACGATGAAAGATCGAAGGCGTGGGTGGACTCACTCTCGCGTGGTCGATATTATTATTCAAAGCCATTTACCATCTGCCCATCCACTATCGTCAATCACGCGCCGAGCTCACTGCTGCTGCTCGACTATTCCGTCGTTTCCTCTATTCAATCAAGTGTTGCGTGTGTACACAATATTTTGTACATCTATTCCGATATAACGGAATATTGAATTGCTGCATAGTCATGCGCGTTACGCGTCACACCGTAGGGAAAGGATAAACCCACCCACGCGTGAAAACGTACGAATCCCTTTGTGCGTCCTACCGAGCTCGGAGATACATGATGCCTAGTAACGCTCCGGTATTGACTGAGACACCAGACCGTCAGGCGAAATCAATTCCCAATGTCACGGCGATGTTCATGGCGACAGTTTTGAAATTTTTCCATAATCAATTCTCGACTGTCGGGATTATACGCTTAGTGCATAAAAACAAATGTTCAAATTTGAAGGTGTGAACACTGATTTTTCGTTAGTTTGTATTGCAAAGCTGCCGCGAGAGCGCATCGTTTGTAAAGGAAATTGATGGGCTTTGTTAAACAACAGAAAGGCCTGAAAATTAATGATTCTCAAAAAATTGCAATTTTTAAATGTTCAAAAATCTGGAATTCCATTTGTATTGCAAATTTTTTTTTTCGTCAGGACAAATGATTTTCAAAGGTTTTTTGAACTTCGCTCGCGACTCTCGTCTCTTCGCGAGTTTTTCCATTAAGTATCTTTTCTTTTTTCTCTCCACTAGACTTTTTCGTCATTTCATTTTCTTCCTTGTTTGTATTTCACTCGAGACTTTCGTCACGGATGTTCCCGCGCTCATTTCCACGTCTGCACATTCGCAGTATTCCCTCCCGACTTTTGTCCTTGCATATTCACGTTTTCTCGCTTCTTTGCTTTTTCTTCGTACCCTCATCTCCATGTACGTACATAATAGAAGGACGATTCTCGGTATTTCTCGTTCAAGCTCCACTACTCCGAGTGCTATACAGTGTCTCCTGGGACCGCGCACTTATACGATGAGATATATATGTATATATATGTACGGTTACACACACACACACTTGCATCGTTGCCGCTCTCGTTATATCAGATTAATCGCATTAGCACGGTTAAATGTAATCAACCAGTATCCGCGCCCCGGGTAAATGAAGGGACCGAAAGATAAATGAGCTTGCCCGCGGCGGCACACACTAGAAACTTTTCCGGTTTTTTCTTCTCTCAACTTTTTTCTTTGTTTTTCTTTAAATTCTCCGCCGTTCTCTCGCACTTGGCGCCACCTGCGGAGAGTACATCTTGAAACTGTATGCTTTGCAAAATGAACGAAAAATATTTTACAAAGTCTCGTTCGAATTTTTCGCCTTGCGGTCTGAGTGGTCTGAGTAAAACGAAAATGGACCGACAATGATCTACGAGTTGTTTTTTAATGTTTCTTTTGGGCTTAAATTTTTTCTCGATACGTTCGAATAATAATAATTATAATAATGACAAATCTTATTCCTTTTCTGTTTCGAGAGAAAATTTGTAATTAAAAAAAAATGTTCAAATCTATTTTTTGACTCGTCCGCACGTAACCATTTACTCGATACTGAATTCTCTTATGAACGAAAAAATACCATTGTTTTTCGATAAATAATATTTATCTAATAAACAATAATAAATAGTTTATCATAATAAATAAACAATGAAGATACAATTGTGATTAATTATAAAATGTTACAAAAAATTATGGAAACGCAACAGAAAATTCTTTGTTTTTTTGTCTGCTCGTCTGGAGCGCTGTAATTAACTGTTTTCAACCTTTGCGCTCGTTCGACCGACCAACAGGCTGATCCGACTTTTTCGTTCCCCCTTAAAAGAAAAATTCCGCGCAGCGTAGATGAAGAGATAAAAATAAAGCGTTTCGTTAAGAGGATAACGAAGAAATGAACGGAAACGAGCGGGGAGAGCGAGCGAGAGGAAAAAAAAAGAAGAAGAAGAAGGGTTAGACCGAAAGAATTACACGCGGAATTCTCTGTCCGGTTCTCCGGTCTCGCGCCCTCGACCTCGTCTCTCGCGGTCCAACCCTGTTGCCTGCGCGAGGGGGGTTGTCGTATGGTGGGGAAGGAGATAACTTCGTCTCCGTCGCTCTTCAATTCCTTGTCCCAACTCCCTCCCGTGCATCGGTTATTCTCCGCTTTACTCTCACTCGTCCTGCGTTGAGCTTGCGCCGTGGAGTGAGTCGGCCTGCGCGCTGTGTGAAACGGAGCAACGTTGGGGAAGCGAAAGTGCGAGGGTGACGGACGTTGAGGCAAAGGGGGGGTAAGAGGGTGGAGGGTAAAGCCAAGAACGAGGGAGCAAGAAAGGTAGACGTTGAAATTCCAAGGGCGAGAGAGGGAGAAACGATCTTTTTCGGGCAAAGCTTACGGGGGTTGCGAGGGATGGTAGTAAGCGACGGCGCGTTTCCCACCGACGTCAGGTAGAAGGTAGTGGGAGAAACAGGAGACCCGGGCAGTGCAAGCCGGGCAGCCTGCCCGACGATACGGCCCCGCTCCGTGTGTGTTAATTAACGTATATGCAATCCACGCTTTAAAAATCACAAAAAGAAAAAACAAAGAGAAAAAAAGTAACGAAATTTTCATCGAATGACGAAACGATATTATACTTTAGAGACTGTTGGAACGAGATTAACGCGAACGAAGACAAGCCGAAGAGACTAAAATTATTTTTTTAAAGAACAAAAAAAAATAGAGACGAGAAGAGCAAGAAAAACATAACTTTTGCTTCCGACTCGCAATTCGGGGGTTTAAGCGAGGGCAAAAGTACGCGAGTAACGGCGGGTACCGAAGTACTTGGTCGACTGCTAACAACCCCCGGCGGGAAGGGACGAACGACGAGAGGTGCTGGAAGGCCAACAAGCTCTCTCTGTTCTCGGCTGTGTGTGCCTCGAGCCAAGTAACAGGTTGGTGATTCCGATCCCGCTGGATTTTATTCACCTCGCTTTTCTCCTCGAGGCTGTTTCTTTTTTTTTTTTTTTTTACACCATTTACATTTTTTTACATTGTCACGTCTCACGCTCTCCAAAGCTTAGCTCGAAATAAGATTCGAGTTTCTGCGCTCTTTTTTCTTGGTCTTGTTTCGACCTTATTTCCGGTCCCTCATGCATAATGATGGTCGGTCTGCGAATGGAGATTGCCTAGGCTGTTTTGCTTTTCAAAAATTTGGATCGTGGGTGTTGAAATTGACACGTTTCCGAGGCTATGGAATATCTTACGGCGAGCTTAATCCTCTCCAAGTACAGTTAGTCTGAGGTTAATGTTTCGATACAATTTCCAAGTGTAGAAAAAAGGTCTGCAGTAATTGTTTCGAATACAGCGATAATCTTTGTCCCTCGCCCTATCGACTTATGTTTTTATTTCTCGAACGAATTTCGATCAAAGAGCTTTTTTCTTACTGTCCCAAAAATTCTTGGCCAATTTTTGATGACACCTTTTTACGCACTAGTGCCGAAAAGCACACTTTTTGCGCACTTGTGTGAAGCGCCGCGTTCGCTTTCGGCACGTGCCAAACTTCACACTCGTCGTGAGCGCCCTCTTTTCTCGCACTTGCATCGAAAATAACTTTTTCAATTCTAACTCAACACGGATTAAGGAATTTTTTCACGACGCGCTTAAGCCGGCAAAGTGCAGTTACTCTAAGGTCAAAGCTTTGACGCGATTTTCAGGCGCGAGGAAAAAGCTCGGGAGTAATTATTCTGGGAACAGCGATAATCGTTCCGGTACATCGTTTTCCTTTTCTTTCCTCTTATCGGCTTAATTCCAATCCCGCAAGTTCCGCGAGAACTATTTACCCGAGAGCTTTTTTTTCTATTTACTTTTCGCAAAAAGCATAGCGATGCCTGCATAAAACGTTCACTGTTACCGAGCGTAAAACAAAGTGATAAAAAAGATGCTTTGTTGGCACGAAGCCCGTGGCAATTAGGGAGAGATTTGTGGAACGGGTTGTAAGCTCGCGCAAGCTTCGGCTGGAACGAGGAGAACTCCGTGTCTCTGGTATCCTTGTCCTCTTGCTGCCATCACGATTACAGTAAACTGTTGCGCGTCAGAGTCGCGCGCCGTTAACCTTACGTATATAAAGCTTCGCTGGCGTTTTCAGTTCTTGCAGTTTCGTATGTACGATTGAAAGCTCCGCTTTCTCCTTGTCGATCCCTCCCTCTCTCGCCTGTAGAGCTTCGGGACGTACGTCGTCTCGTCGCCGCTCGTGAAAGCATGTCCCGTGATGGACGAGCGTATAAACTGTTGCGCGTCTCGCCGATCCTCGGCTTTTTAGAAGTGGATCACGAGAGATTCCTATAGATGTATATGCTGATGTACCGGAGCAAAGCTAAGCGTTTGGATAGACTTTTTTTATACAACTCTTGCAGAGAGATTATGCTTTTTTTTCCTCGTTCTTGTATTACGCGAAGGATATGGCGGTACTTATCCGACTCCAGTAGCTTTCATTTCATGTGCGCTGGTCTATCGTACGGAGCTTTTTATGTTTCTTTCCGTCTTCCGAAGGTCGCGGCGTTCTGAAAGCTCGGGGAAAAGCTCTTGAAAAATATGCTTCGCGTCTCGACCATCGAGTCGCGTACTCGTGAGGGAAGAATTGATCAAAAAGCTTCTTTTAATCCTCGGAGCTTTCAAGTTATTCACGACAACTGGCGCCCGCCCGACGGCTATTACAAAGCTTCGACGCTGTTCGACAGCGTTTTCTTCTTTACTTTCTTCCTTCCGTTTAGAAGCTTTTTCGTTCGCACAATGCAAAAGATCTCCTTGTACGGAGCTTTCTCTGTGATCGGCCTCCGCCGAGTTTCAACTTTTTGTATTTTATTTTGCCGAGAATTTCGCACGGATCGAGGTGTTTTTTCTTTCTTTCTTCCACTAAGTCGAGCGTGTGTCGTTGGAAAATAATAAAGCTTGCTGATACATTGAAGCTGCACTTAATTTTCTCGATGACTTTGCGCTCAAAGGAATGTCGTATCATGATCCAAAGTACTTTCGAGTGATGAAACTCCTTCATTCGTGAAAAGTAATTTTCTTTTTTGAACAAATCGTTTTAATTAAAGTTTTGAAAAATTGAGTCATTTTTAGAATTAACAAAACTTGATGTTGTGTTAATCAAATTTACACCATTTTAGGTTTTTGTTGAATCGAAAAATTGACGGAAAAACTTGAGAAGTAATCGGCGAACTGAATTCAAAATTAACTTAATTTTAAGCTTTATTTGCTTGCGATAATCAAACACAAAAAAAGCAGCACGAAAGAGAATACAAATTACCACAAAAAAAGTGATAATGATAAACTATAAACTCATATATATTTCATGGAAAAGGGTCATTTTGGAGACAAATGCTTTTCATTTGGCAAATAATCGATCTATGCCAAATATGACGTTGATTTAGCGAAGTGAAATTGCGAAACGAGCGTCTTTTGAGTCGGCTTTAACGTCGAGAATAATCTTAACATCTCGCTAATGCCGCGTGGAAGACAAAGCCGACAAAGCCCTTGGAAAATCCCAAAATAATTTATCGTCCAGGTGAAAACACTGGGGAATTATAGCGGCGAATGTAGCAATAAATGTAAGCAAATCCCGAGACGCGTTCGCGAGAAAACAAAGGACATTGGTACGATTGTCGGCTCGAAGCCTCGTGTCAAAACGTGTAATAAGGATAATACTCAAAGAAGCGCCGTGCGACGATATAACCGAGCTCCACTTTCGTAGCTGCGAGAAAGACAAACGGACAGAGTCGCGACGTGAGAGCTTTAACGAGAATTGCAGCTGTGCACGACGGCACGAAACAATGGATCAGCCTTCGGGCTTTCGTTACCCTGTTTTCTCTTTCACTTTGTCGCCGTTCGACGCTTGTATCCTCGTAATGACATGCGGTCACGTAATGTTGACAAAATTGTTCACAACGAAATTGGATCAACAATAAGAAAAAAAATTGCTTCTCACCCAATAAAAAAAAACATCGCAAAATGTCTCTTCGATATATCTAGTACATCTTTGACGAAAAGTATCATGAAACGAATCTATTTTGGAACATATTTCGGCCAATACTTGTTACCAAATAAATAAAAAATTCTGGAACCTTTATATCAAATATATAAAATGGTCGAATTTCAGACAATTCCATGTGAGTTCTTCTCGCGCGAGGAGGAATTTTCTTGCAAAATATGTCTATAATATTTAGCACTAAATACATATCAAATGATATGATTAACATATTAATTTGATACAAACGCCGAATTTCATATATTGCTAATTGCATATAATCTTTCGTCGTCATCCGGCCAGGTCTGTGCAGCAAACAATAGTGTCGTAGTTTGAAATGAATGGGAACCGAAGTCTTTGCGAAGTTATCAGCGTCGGCCTCTTTTAACTGGTCGATGTGACTGTGGTCGGTGAATTGCCCGGTAGTTTCAAGGCGCGCGCGATCCTGGTCCGTATCTATTCGGTAGTCGAAGGTCCCTGGACCGGCGAGATGCGATGTGCGGTTTACCACCCTGCGCGCAGCTATTACACAGGGGACGGTTTGCGAAAGAGTAGGAGAAGGAAGGTTGCACAGCCAGGCCGGGGTTACCGTGACAGGGTCACTCGTTGACCGACTTTCCTCCGTCGTTCTCGGTCTCGCTCTCTCCGTCATGTTCCATGTCGCAGCTGCCGCGAGATGTGGGCCATGCGAACAGGGATATATGTAGAACTCTGTTGGCGGCTCGCTCCGACATTGATGCCATTATTTTCTGTACACGCTCCGCGCCCAACATTCGAGAGATACAGATATCGCTCCTGCACGTTACGATGGAACGTCTGTTCGCTGCGCACCGTAATGTCTCCCGCAGTCGGGAGCTTTCCTTCGCGACGCTAAATTGCCCCGCGGCGTATTGTTTTCATGAAAATTTCTCAATAACGACGCGTTTACAGAGCTCGCTCGACGGTAGGGGTTCAAGACGGAACGTTTTAATTAGATAGTATTTCCAACTACCAACTGCGCGCAGGACAAGAAGACGGGACTTGTGCGGTTCCCTGCGATCAGCTGATCGAGTAGATTCTTCGTTCTCGAGAACGGCAAAAAATGCCTTTGAATTTGGCACATTGAGATGATCCTTTAAATTCAAGTTTTTTGTGATTAAAATAGTTTTGTAAAAATACAACAAATTTGGAATTATAATAGTACCAAAAAAAAATTGGAATAACACGTTTTTACGCGAACATTACATTCAGAATATTTTCACAACCTTTGGAAAATAATCTAATGTAATGATACATTTTTAACTTTGACTCACATATGAGAAACTTAAAAATTAGCTGAATTACCGTTTCAATTTAAACGTTTTGCAATTAGAAGAAAAAAGAACGCGGAGAAAGCTCATCACAATGCCCAATTATGAAGCACGATTTGACTTTTCTCTCGGTGCACGTTCGAACAATTTGTACAATACTGCCGGGGTTATGGCTGCACCTATAGAAACCATCGACGTCGCGCTGGATATAGCGACGAAATTGCAACGGTCCGAATTCCGACCTTTACTCGATTAGCCGGTACCGGCTGTTCCGCATTACTGAGTCCCGTATTCGCGCGCGGTTCCGTAATTTCGAATTTATGAGAAGAACCGTGTTTGAACTATATTTACACTGGGAACAGTGGCACGCGTTGAAACAGAATCGTATAATACCGTTCCCACAGTTGGCGGAAATTCTCGTGCCGAGTACATTCTCTTTGGACGAAAAAAAAATCTTTTGTTTCTTTTTTATTTAGGTCTAACTTTGCTCGGTTTCGCTTCGGCTTCGCGGAAAAAATTTCTCTCCGCGCTCGCGGGTTTTTCCTCGCCTCCGGGGGCCGCAAATGTTATTAATTGGATTGGAACAAGCTTTTTTTGTGTTTGGGTTTCCAAGAATTTTTTTTCGCGTCTCGTCACAAGTTAATTACAAATTTTTCTACCCCTCCTCTCGTAAGTAGCTCCAAAAAGCACTCACGCAATTGCGTGGTTTGAGTAAAAAATCCTTGTTTTCCCTTCGAGTAACAAAATGCAATTATTTAATGCGTTCCCGGAAACCACTTCCTGCTGTCGTGATGCACATTTTCCATCGCACCGCATGACCAACGGGAATAACCGATGATCCATATTTTACTTCGTTCCTATCCTTAATCTTTTCCATCCATTCTCAAATTTTATTTCCGCGAAGAAAGAAAGAAACAATTCAAAAAATGGTGTTGTTTGAACAAACAATAAAAATTCGAAATATAATTAATTTATTTGCAATCAAGTGCTATTCTTATGCAGCGGTCGGAAATAGAAAAATTACGGAGGCGCCCCTTTCACCGGTTCAATTAAATTTTTCGCTCCGAAACACTATCCTAATTCCAATATTCTCCTTCAAGGGTATTCCGTTCCCTCGATCGGCGGGCATCGCGTGAAAGAGTATTGAATTCATATTTTTTTGTGGGCAAAAAATAAAAAAATAAATTTGCAGCCTACAGATTGAAGACGGTTCAAAAATATATTTCTCTATCGAATGAGATTTCGCCTGATAAATTTTTCGACTCGGTACTCGCGTCCTCGTTCATGTCCCTTTGGGAATTTTCGGCAAGAAGAGAAAAAAAAATATTTTAACCGAAAGATTTTCGATTCACGGAAGAGGGTTAGCCGTTCGGGTCCAAGATTTTTTTCCCTCGCACACGAAAAGGTAATACAGATGATACGTCGGCAGCGAGCACCAAAGGGACTCGTTATTCGAAACGTGGCGTAGGTATTATAGATGCTACTTTATTCCAAGGGGGAAACGGAGGGCTTAGAAAAGGATGAAAAACTACCGCCGGCGTCCAGTTTGTGATAGCGGATGGTCCCATTATATATATTATTTATCATGACTGTAGTATATCCATACTAGGGTTTCGCAATCCTCCCATCACATCCGTATATATTATAAAAACTCTTAACCGGCGCCGCACTTACGATTAACTAATTTCCCTGTCCCCCATCATCGGAACGGAATTATTTGAAGTCTCTCGATACGTCCCCGAGACTAATATTAACATTCTTTCGAGAGGCGAAGGGAGGAGGAGGATTTCTCTTTAAGAGGGTCTTATTGGTTGAGGAGCTTCTTAATGGGGCGAGGGAGATGAAAATTTCCCTTTCCCTCCCTTCTCGTCTGAAATAGTCAAGAAGGGCCTTCGAATTTCGCAAGCCAAGAGAGGACTCAAAATATTTTGAGCCAGGGGCTCCGGGGGTCTCGCAGACCCCGAAAGCCCGCCGATCTCTCCAGTGCATCCATGCCCTTGACGGCTCGAGGCTCGATTCTTACACATGGCGGCAAAATCTTTATATATATAGAGACATATATACATCGGGCCAAAACTTTTAATCCCGGATTATCGCTGATGGACGTGAAGCGAGTTAGAATATAATGCCGGGGCGCATCGTCTCGCAGCGGGGAGTGAACGAGCGAGTCCCAAGGGAAGAGCCGAGAAAGCTTTGTGATATTATTCCGTGAAACATGCAGCTTCATAGGTCATAAAATGAGGATTCCGCTTCATTCAAAGTGAGCGGAGAGTCGTTTCAGCTCGTAAGAAAAAGAAAAAAGGAAAAAAAAAAACAGGGACATTAAGCCGCAACATTAGCCAAGGAGTGCTTGGAGTTAAATAGAAAGGGGTAAAAGCTTTCTTGATTCTTTTCCCCGTTTTTGACATCCTTGACCCAATCGGTGGGAATGAACGACTCGTTGAACTAGAATCTAGTTGAGTGGCTGAATAACATTGCTCAAACATTTTTTATTCTCACTGGTAAAAATCGATAATTCTTTCTGTACTTCTAAGAAGATTTCGACCCTTTTATCAATATTATTAATAATAATTATTCATAATAATAATATGTTGTTAACACAAATTATATAAAAGCGCCGGAATTCGTTTATTTAATAATCGACAACAAATAATCTCATACTATTATTATAAATATTATACTTATTTTGCATACACTTTTTTTTCGTGTGATTTAGTCGATTCAGCGAGTATTCAATAAAATAGCAGAACAACTCTCCAACGAGTAGTCTATTTTTTATTTTATTCTCACTGGTACCAAATAAATTATCCCTGTCTCTCACTCTCTCGTGATAGCGGCGGTAAGGCGGGGGTGGTTGAGAAGGGATGAAGAATCGAGAAACCCGAAAAAGGGTGCCGCACACACAGACACATCGACGCATCGGAAAAGGACGTGCGCGTTCTCAGTGAATTTGAGCAACCCACGCACGTCGCACGCTTCTTTCGGCTTCCTCTTTTTCTTTTTCTCTCCGCTATCGGCGAAGCAAACTTTGCCACAGGGCGTGAACTCTCCTCCGCTATCCGTCGGGACGGTTCCGAACAAGACGGTTGAATCCCAAAGAATTCGAGGATACCTCGGAGCCCTTTTTTTTTATTCTCCCTTTCTTCTACAATCGCATAGGTTTCCATCTCTCGACGTAGCACGCACATCCCCTTATATCCGTGCCGAAAGAAAAAAAAATCTTCCTCTCACTCCGTTTTCATCTTTGATGCATGAATATCCTTCTCTTATCGGTCGGCAGCGTGAACCTTCTATTCCATTCTCGTATCTTCTCTTATCCCCCGTTGTTTCCCTCTTGGGAAGAAGAGACTCGAACTTTTGTATCGAACTTTACTCGATATACGAAATCCGTTTTAGTCAATTTTCATATATATTGGAGTCATCAATTTTCGTTTTCAAAGAATCGATCTCAATTATGTGAAAAAAGCAACTCTTTTCTTTCGTGTCTACTAAGTGTCTTTGCATAAATCGGTGAAGTTTGTCTTTGACAAAGAAATTAATGTAAATAGATTTTTGTTTAGTTATAATTCATATGCAAATAACTTAGTTGACTTAGAAAAATTAGAACTAGAATTTGAGTATACAAACAACTCGATATACCAAATTCTTCTCACTCGATTTCCATCTTTGTATATTAGGCTTGAATATTCTAGTTCAATTTTTGTTTATATTCAGAATTTATTGCGGATAGATAAGGGCGTTTATCCATAATGAATTATTAATATTAAAAAGAATGAACTAGATCTTTTGTATCAAACTTACTCGATGCATGAAATGTAATTGATATATTGATCATACGATTTATTGCATATTTGTCGACGTATATTGACTCAAATATGATATTTAATAAAAAAAAAAAAAAAGACATTAATAAAACGTTATTAAATATATTGATTAAATAAATGCGCATAATGCAACGAAGTGCCTTCGTCGAAAATTGACCGAGCAGAGATTCCATTCCCAACGAAGTTTCTGATAGGGTCGTGATCGTTTATCCGCGGACACGAGACGTGCTGAAATTCGATAGGGTTTTTCCAGGAAGCGAGGAGCGCGAGATAGACCGAGAAATCGAAGGTACGGGAAGGGACGAGCGTATGGCGAGAGAGATAGAGAGCGGAGGGACTCGCGTGCCTCGTAGTTTCGGACACCTGTGGCTATATCGATTAGATGCCGCTGCGAGAGGAAAAAGTCTCTGACGCGGGAGTGTGCCAACGGATATTCCATGACCATATACCGTGCGTTTTTTCTCCCTCCGCCCTCAACAACGCCTCTCTCGACCGCGCGAAGGGTCACCCTCCAATTTTTTTTCCCATTTTTTACCATTTGTCCTCGCTGTACAACTCCTCTCGTCTGTACACACGCACGAACCCTTCGCGGCGTACGAACGCCCACAAACCTCTCTTTTTTCGTTCGTCTCCCTTCCCTAACCCACCGTGATCCCGATTTAAAACAAGAAAAACATTTAAGAGAAAAAAAGTAGCTCCAAATGTCCATGAAATACAAAAGTACGGTCTTAAGTGCACCGAAAAGAGGATTTACTGTCGATAAGACAAAAATGAGTTCTATGAAGAGTTTTAAAGACAAAAGAACTCGAAGACATCTGTTGAGTTCCACGATTATCATAATACTATCTTCGCGAAGAAGTATGACAATTTCGATCGGCAGAATTCGTCGTCGAGTGCACTGAGCAGCTTCGCTATGCAGCTTCATGCTTATTTACAGTTTCTCGCACGACTCGGTCGCGGCTTTGCCATTAATCTTCTCTATGTTCTTGCGAACTTTTGCCATTTTAATGGAACAAAAAAGCCCTTACCTTACGCTGCAAGACGGAGAGTTACTGCCACGCACGTTGATGTCTCGGATGATGCATAAATTCTTGCTGGAGTGGCTGAATAAAGTATGAGCGTTACGGGGGCGCACCTTTGTCTATTCCCGTATATATATATTCCCTGCGGTTTTTCTTCTTTCTTTTTCATTCGCCTTCGTGACTTTAGCCGTGCGTCGTTTTTATTATCGGCTCTCCGAGCTCCGCTTCTTCGTCTTCTGTTCTCCGTCGTCGCGGTACGCGTACGCGAATATTTTTCGCGCGAGCGTAATGCGTCGGATGTATGGTAAAAGTGTACAAACTTTGCCCTTCGCCCGATGGGCCGATATTACGACGTCGTGTGATTTTTTTTTTTTTTTTTTCGTCCTTGGGATAAGCCTCGCTCTTCGAAGTCCCTTTTCTTCGGGTCTTCTTCGTCATTTTCCGTCCCTCTGAAAAAAAAGAGGAAAAAAAATGGTTACTTCATCCCCACGCCGATAAGGACTGTGGCGCGAAAGATACAATTCTCTCATCAACCCTCGCCCTATGCACTCTGACGGAAATACGATCTTCCACTGTGTCACCTTCTATAATGTTTCATACAATATTCACTCCATTCCTCTTGCCTCGGCTCGCGCTTTGCTCCGCACCCTTTATCGACTATAGTTTGTCCTTTTTTTTCGCGGGCGCCCTTTGACGACGAGAAGAAAACTAGATCTTTCTCCCTTGGGCGGATACACCGAGTGAATTTTTATGAGAAACATCACTTCGATCCGTCGACCTTCCTCATTTCTAATCTTGCATGTAAAATTCATGATATATGTATTTTTCTATGCGGCGATTTTACAGGGTTTCGTACTTTGAGGTTGAGTTGCCGTTTTTCGAAATTCGAACTGCATAAAAAAAAAAAATTTCATTACTGAAATTGGCTGGATTAATTTTTACACAGAAAACACTGGCTTTTATGAACAATATACTATATTTGAGGCGATACGAAAAGTCAGAACGAGAGTTCTACGTGAGTTTCGATGTTGAACCGCGCTTTCTAGGGTGCGGCTGGCGCCGCATGTGCGTGCATCAGTGACAAAAAATGTATAAATAAATATTCATTAATACCATTTTTTTCAAATTCCTCGTTATTTATATTTATATTTGTCCATAAAAAACAAATATTTGAAATTAAAAAAAGTCATTAAAACGTAATTTTAAATTTGATAATACATATTTTTCCATTATTTTCAATAACCAACAATCGGTGGGTACGGCGAGGTTTTAGTCGGGATTAATTTCACGCAACTTCGTCGAAGCCCGTTTCAGCGATCGATCGCGGTGTGCCGTACAAATTACCGCGTTGTTGGCAAGAATTCCAAGGATTATAACATTTATCGCGACTAAACTAACGAACTTCATTGAAGGGTATCGACGTGCACTTTCGTGTACTTCGACGGGAAAATAATTATTGGGGAAGATGTTCTACATGCGATGCAGCGTCTGTACACGATATTTCTTCGCACAGCGGATAAGTCGAACCGCATCTACGCTCGGTGTATGGTTCTATGCGTACAAATCCTTGCCTGTTACTCTCTTGTAATGCGGGAAAGCAATTTCTCCTCTCGCCGGCGTGTACTCTGTTTCACAACTCTCTCTGGATAAGACGGCGGGTCTGTTGGATATGTGCTTCGAGAACTCGAGAGATATTCCGCGAGCACACATCCCCCGGGCTGCCGTCGACGTCGAGTTTAAAATTGCTGCTGGCTATAAACTCGAGTTCATATGTATCGCGTATCGCTCCAGAGAATTCGCCCGTTCGGGTGCACGTATAATATTCGAAGCGGCGTGCTTCGAAATTTTCGTTATGAATTCACGATGAACTCGGCGGATTGCCGACAATCGAGAAGATTCTTCCGATCGAAATTCTCTTTGTAATCGATACTCGAAAATTAACCGGTCAAAGTTTTATCGAAATTAAATTTGATTCCTCATTTATAATAAAATAATAACTGTAACGATAGCGTTAATTGAGATTGTTTTTTACTTTCTAATTCAATGAGTTGTTATAACAGCGTCTTATATTCAATTCCTTTTGAAAATCAACAAAATAATAATTTCGCGAGTATTGAAAAAAATTATTTCAGTAACATTTTATTGAAGAATTTTTGCATCGTGGATCTTGGATTGATTCTCGTGTTCCGTGTTTGGCATACATTTTTTATCGAAAAGCCGAATTTCCGTAGGGCAAGGGGGAAGAAAATGGTACAAATAAATTTGTAATATCGAAGAGTTCCTGAAGTTTACCGCGTAGTTGGTGAAACCCATTGAAAGAAATCATTCCGTATCGTCGAATACCGAAGAGCGATTCCGAGCAGCGGAAGGATATCCAGCGCGAAATATTGTAGACTTCGTCTCGAGGGAATTTCAAGGGTAATGCGAACCCGGTCCCCGAGAGAATAACAAATTTCGCTGCAGATTATCGTGTTCCATATCGAAGACTCTCCATCACGCCTCTCGCGAGCCACGCAACGCATACATACCATACAGATCTATCCTATTTCGTTACACGCGGCGCATATCGACAGATCGATGCCGCTTGAATAAACAAGAATACATTTTTCTCTCGAGTGCAAAGTGAAAACAAAGTGAAAATCTCAGAATTTATGCCGTTGCATCCGATCGGCGTTGCATCGCCGCGTCGACGTCGTCGTCTCGAGCGTCGCTTTAAAAACGGTTTTACTTTTCATCGAAAGGGATACGAGAGTCTCGATGGTATTCGAGCTTACGATACGCACGACCGAGTATATCGATCGAGTTTCGTAATACACTCTCGCCTCATAGAACCGCCTTCGCTATCTCGGCCATTATCGCCCCGACCTTCAACTCGCTAATTACAAATTCGCGATGCGTGTAATTAGAGGATAAGAGCCCGGTGACATTGGCGCGAACGAAGCGACGTTGCAATTTGAAAAAAAATGAAGAGAAAAACATTGTGGTTCGTTGGGATATGACTAATGACTATTTGCACAGGAGCGAAACGACCCTTGAGATAGAATCAAGTCGACTGTGATGTCGTGACTAAAAAAGAAAATCCTTTCTACACACCAAGTGTGTCTGATGACCTGAAAATCCATGAAAGTTCCTGAATATCACGAAATTGCACTTAACTTGAAAAAAAGTCTTAAAATATCATAAAAATTTGTAAGAAAATTTCGAAATTTTGTTAGTAGAAGACTGAAATCAATCATCCAATTGCGATCAGCTGAGCAAGAGAAACACATTACGGGATGGAAGTTTGAATCGTTTCGATCATTTGGAATCATTTGTGCAAATTCGCGATATTTCCTGAGTTTTGGGTATTCTATTAAACGCTAATTGCCGAATTATATTCGTTTAGGGTCATCGGGATGTTCATTGGTTTTCATTTTTCAGTGGAAAAATATTATTAATCTATATCGCGCTTGAGAATACCTGAAATATAAAAATATTTTATGACCCTTTGAAAATTTGATATCGAGAAAGATGTTTTTTTTTATAACAAACTTATACTTACTTACTTACTTATGATTTATTATCATTAATAATGTATTCCATTAAAAAGGTAGTAATTTCGATTCAGAATTATTCATGTGAATGATAAAATAATAATACGAAGAGTAAAAGAATCGTATTTTGGATGAAAAAAGAAATCTTCGCATCGAATTTCTGGCGATCGTTTATAGAAAAATATTCGTTGGTGTGCAATCCGAAGTTTCTCGAGCACCCAGCTAAACACGCCGATTATTGCTGTATTAACCTCGGACTTGCAACCCCCCGGAATTCGGGGGAAAACAGAATTGATGACGATATCGCGAAATTAAGGGTCCGAATAACGCCGCTCGATGTAGCCGTACACATGTATCGGGCTGTATACGGCGTGTAATTAAGTTACGAGTTAATTAACGGATCGAACAATGACGGATGTTATGGGGTGGGAAAGGAGGGAAAGGAAGATAAAACGATAAAGCGAGAGTAAACGGTAGCTGTCGAATTGTTCCCCCAAGGTTACTCCCGTCCTCGTCGCGAATGTTCCTACTATTGCCGATCCGAGAGATTCAAGACTCGGCGAGAGAGCGCGAGAGAAGCGCGGGAGCGGGAGTTGAAACGGCAGCGGGGAGAAGAGCTCGAGGAAAATACACTCGGCTTCGCCCTGCCGATCAATAGCTACAGGTGGCAGCCATTTCCTGACCGACTCTCGGGAGCTCTCTGTATGGTTCCTCTCGTTTTACTCTATCTCGGATTCCCAACTTCAACTCCCTCAAGCCTTCCTTACCATTCTTCTTGACCCTCCGGCCAGTGTCCTGGCACCGCAAGAATCTCCAGCCCCCGGCGCCAAAAAAAAATTGGAATAAAAGAAGGAAGAAAATCGACAAAAAGAAGAAAATAACAAGAGATACTGTGAAGATCGTGAGCACACGGGAATTTGTGTAATGATCCAGCTCATTAGCAAAAACTAAAAGATAGCTACTTTTCATTGAAAATTTGCAGTTCTTCAAAAATTTGCAAAAATTTCTGCAATTGCCAAAATTGAGTTTTCCCGTAGAGGTTACGAATGTTTTTGTATTTTGCGATTTTCTTTTGCAAAATCATGTCAACTTTTTATTTTTTCTAAATGTTCTTATGAACTGACGCCTTGAGATATTCCTCGTTGGCGTCGCTTTTCCGGCTGAAGAAAGATCTGATTATAGAAAGATGGTACTTTTGCGTAAACATAGTAAATGAGGACCGTCGGTTAACCGAGATCTATCTACTTCGAGAATTGGCATTCCGATTGTGAGAATGGGAAATTACTCGTTCGCTCATATACGTCATGAAATCGTCTTTCTTTTTATACATACATTGAGACATCCATGTATATGCTACAGTATACATATATAGAAGATGGTAAGCTTCTAGAAAAGGACAGTTCTAATCGAATCGATGACGACAGCGCGGCGGCGTCTTATTTTGCTGCTCGAGGTCACTTATATAGGTATAACGAATTTTTTTTCTCGGTTACCGAAAAGAAAAACGACCTCTACCATGTCACCGACTGGTTAAGCGAATTAAGACCATCTAAGAAAAATACAATACAGATCATGATGAAGAAGCGCTTTTATTAATTCACCAAAATACTTGAATATTTATTCAGAATAAAAAACACCCAAACGAACAAATTTATGGAATGCAAAAAACGCTTTTATTAATTAATTAAATTATTCGTTGAATTACCTTTATCAATTAAAGTAGCACAGTTCTCGATTCAGCACAACGATCTTTACTTCAAAGATTTCCACCGAACGCCCATATCTTTGTTTTCACTCGGGCCGATCGATTCTTCACAAGTCACATCCCACGCGTTTGACATCGCGGCGTACTCGAGCCCGACAAAACGAAGTGATTCGTTCGCCAGTTTGTCCAGACACTGACGCATTGGCTTCGCGAATCTTGAGGAATTTTTGTTTGCCGGGGGATCGAACGAGACGAGAAATAATACTACTTTCTTCGACTTCGACTTTGCCGAGAATTTTTATCGCGCCGACACGAGCGTCCGTTTTATTTTACTTTATTCTTCTTCGAAGTAAGAGAAAATTTACCATGGGAACTAAGATTGGATTTTGATCAAGAGAAAAATTATAACTTTCAAAAAATGTACATTTCTACTTAACTTGATTTTCATTCGAAAGAATAAACTTTTGTTGCAAAGACTAATATTTCCAAGTGAACGCTAAGTTAATTGAAAATGTATTTTATTAAAAGTTATCATTATTTTTTAATGCAAACATAATCCAATGTTCACTTTCGTAGTAATTTTTATTTACGAGAATTGAAGAAACAGACTGGATTTGATATTTACTGTGTTTATTTTTTTTATTCGCTGAAACTAAGTGATACTTTCTACGTTCTGCGTCAAAGTTGATTCCGACAGTTTGATCAACGAAACGTCGTGTTAGTGCTCTATTCGAACAATTCGTGGAAAACAAATGAAACTGAAGATCAACTGAATGACGTGTATTCAAAAATAAAAACGTTGGAAATAGCTGGTCGTCGCCCACCCATTTGTCTGTTTCCTCGTATTCCGTTTATTTCGAAACCTACGCGACCGTATCAAAGTTGCACGCGCAATAAAACACAAATATGAGAGACGGGAAACAAGAACGTCGGCGAACATACGTTCTCCCACGTTAATTAGATAGAAATACGATCATGGGTGATACGTTTCTCGTTGCTTTTAATCTCGGAATGATGACGTAACGAATGAAAAAGGGAAAACGATGAATGTTCATCGCTCCGCAAAAACCATATCGGGAATAAAAGCGAATGTAAACGCCCCCGAGGTCGTATGAATTACGCTGTAAACTGTACGCCGCATCTACGTGAATAGCCGGCGCGAACGAAAACTAGATCGCGGTGTGTTCCGCCAGCTGAGCGTTGAAGTAAATTCACCGAACAAGCGCGCATCTCCAATTTTCCCGCTCGTTGTTCCAGCGCCGCTTCGAGCCATATCATTTTACAAAAAAAATAATTCCGCTACCTTATTTTCTAGTTAAAAAAAGAACGCTAGAGATTTCTTTTTACAACTCTGTTGCGCTGTGCTCTTCTTGTTAACAGTAAATGCATACTTTTTTTAAATATCTTCGATATATCGATTGTCAGATGGAATTTAACAAATATAATTAAATTCCCCTCGACCGTTTGTTTCTCAGTACTTTTGAGTATTTTTTCGGAACTCGAAATAGAAAGACGTCCTTGCATCATATGATTGTAGGCCCGAAAACTTTTTAATTTCCTCCAATAAAAATGTTTTAGGAATGAAGAAAAATGTCTTAATTAAGAGAATTAATTAAAAAATTCATAATCGATAATTCGATATCTAAAAATGCGGGCGCTTCGCGCCATTCACAGACGGACACACACACATTTTTTTAACCAATTTTCTCAACGTTTTTTTTTTAAACATAGCTTCCTCCCTGAGGAGACAGAATGTAAATAAAACCAAATAGCATATAGCTTGAAAGTGCAATTATAAAATAATATATAGTAATAGCATGTATATTGGAAGCCTCGCTGACTCGAATAGCCACAAAAATGAGATCCGGTCTGCGCCCCTTCATGAATAAAAATAGCTCGCAATTTCTGTTCTTCCTCGTTCGCGTCCCACGGACGCGTAGGTGCGTCAATAGCGATGCGCAGGCATCAAAGACGACATTGTCGCGTACTCAGTGAGAGCGAGGACCAATAGGAGATGCGAAACGTTCGCGGGGCATCGATGGAACAGGGGCAAAAGGTTCGATGTATGCTCATGTACTCTCGGGGTCACTGCCGTCAGCTCGTCGCAGATTGCTTCGAGTTAATTTAATTTCGTTCAACCTAACCCAAATAAAGACACGCGTATACAGGAGGGAGTCCGTCAGTCGGCCGGGGTGTCAGCGTAAAAATGCGAAAAAGAGCAGCTTTGCATACGTTTTTTTTTTCTTTTCGCTGTCCGGGACACGCGACCCCCGAATAAAATATTTCCACCCCGCGTGTTTTTCATTTTCACTGTCTGACACAGGACCAGCTCTGCCTCTCCGGCTTCTTTGCGGTTTTACATTTTTCCAGAACCGCGTTATTTTGTTTTTTAGCCTTTTTTCAATTTTTTTTTTTTTTTTTTTTTCAAAGCCTGTATCACTGTGTAACTTTGCTGTGCGGCCGAAGCGAAGCGGTAAAAATCTCCGCTTGTGGGTAAGAGAATAATTCCCAAATTTATGTGTGCCAGACTCCACTTTTTTTGTTCTTTTTGTTTCTTTCAACTCGTAATTCGCCCGGCAGCGGTCTCTTCTCTGCGCGTTGTACGTGGCTCGAACTGAATTCAACGAGATTAATTCACCGTAGCGCCCGGCTGTGGAGTAATTAGAGGGCTCATTACACGTTCCGGCGGCTGTTTTCTTCGAGCAAAATATTTCGACCGCGTTGAACGGCGATAAATCCGTTTCGTTTGGGCGCGACCGTCCCCGCAGTGATAGATGGACAATGATATAAGACCGCAAAGGCTAATACGAAAAAGAATTATTAGTCTAGAATTATTATTTCCAAGGTTTCGTTATAAGGATCATGGACATATTAAATCTATCTGAATAGCAAAGTAAAACACATAAGCCATAAGATCTTCAGGAACGTTTGTGAAGCATTGTTTTTTGGAACTGGCGCTATCAACGCAACCGTTCGATGCGCTTAGCCGATGGGTGCGTGAACTTCTTCAGAGCGATCGAATGGTAGTCGAGTGTTACGTTTCAATCGATCGTGCGCGTCTTAATTCGAGAAAGAGATTGAACGAAACGAGAGAAAGTGCGAGTGAGGAAATAGCCTCTTACGGAGGAGCCGAGAGTCGGGCTGCGACGGGAAGTCAAGTGAAAAGGGGAAACAGCGGCGAACTGTGTGTATACAGCGTGTTTCGACACTCATCGCAGGCCGCGCGCTCTATCGACCACGAAGATATTTCCTGGGGCGTTGAATCTTTGATGAATTTATCCCCTTTTGGCTTTCCCACCGGAGACAGAGTGCGATCGGGCGTTGTAGCTCATCTTTGCACTATCGGGAGTGTAGAAGAAGCTTTGAGATTCAAGTGGAAGCGAAGGCCTAGGATCCGGAGTCCCTGTAATAGCGCCCTCGGCTCGCCCATGGCACAGTGGTTACGGTCTAGTGCGATCAGACGCGGCAACAAGTAGTCATACGCTATTCCTGGTCAGACGGACGGTCGTCCCGACGTGGACAGCAAACATGGTTCGTAGTCCCCGTCGAAACATCGAAAATGTTTATTTTCCAAACATGCCCAGTAGCGGAATAATTGGATTTTATCATAACATTTATCGAACATGTCGTTACCGATCAATGGAAAATAGCAATTTCTTTTTTACTTCTTCATTACAGATGGAGCATCGTAAAAAAACAACAATTCTTTATACTTATATAGAGAATTAATGAAGATTGCGATAATCGATTGGATATCACTGGAATTTCGAAGCAAGATAAACACGAACAAATTAGTTATCACGAGTGTAGCCTCTCCGGGCGTATATCCAGTTAGCCGCGAACCAATGATTCCGATTGTCTCAACGATCATAAGCGTATCTCTCGAAATCGATTGGAATATTGACCCGATTTATAAATACTCGTCGCGCCGTTCGCTTGGGCGTTACGAATTTCAAACTGTCGATCGGCCGAACAACCGCCGATACCGCGGTTATATAAACAGAGGAATTTGCCGAGCGATTAACGGTTCGGTTGACACCAATTCTCCAAACCATTGAAGATCGTTAGATGAATGATAATGACGAGTCGCCGTCGAGAACACGCCGGCTTTTCCACTGATCGCGTGGAGAGTTCCGCGTTTGCGATGAATTATCCCGGCATGAAATCGAATCCGTATCGGCTGTTCGCGATAAATTCTCTTGGCACGATTTTCATCGTCGGCCTTTGGCCGAGAATACAGACAAGCGGGTCGTTGGGAGCAGAGCCCATATCGAATATATATTCGACACTATCCGAGCGCGCTGTTTACGCTGCGGTCGACGAGAGACCATTTTGCATCGATCGATCAGCGTTACGCGAGAGGTAACAGTTTTATATGAGGATAAAACGACACATGGGCGAGCGGGGCAAGATGGCCATAGGGGCAAAACGATCGTGTGCCGCGATCGGGGCAAAGACCTTCACAAAAGTGGACACAGAATTTGAGAAACAATTATGACGAAATGCAAATTTAATTTTCGCAATAAAAGTTCGATTGGTAATTTTTTTTTACATTTTATAGCGTTTTTCAAACACTTTTATTTCAATTTTCGTTTTAAGTTCATCTTAATTTCATTAGAACCTTTTTTCGAGCTGTTTTTCAATTTTTATTGCTTTTCATTTTTCCAGAAATTTTTCATATTATTTGTGTTATCATTTGCACATGTTCCCTCGGATGTCCGTCTTGCCCCATTCTTCCCGATGCTCCGCTCCGTTCGGTCGTGCTCGACGTATATCTATATGTAATGTTCCACGTCCGGTAGACAGACCGTGCGTAAATCTCGTGAAATCGAATACGTTCTCGCGGCTAGGCTCTGCCATCTGGGCGGAACTCCGGGGGCAAAGTCGATAACGCCGAAAAGGCTTGACACTATCGATGCTATCGTTTGTAAGCCATACGTTTCACTCGCGAACCCAACTACAGTGGGGGCGAGACAAAAAGGAAAAAGAACGGGCAACCGAGAAACACAAACGGTTCAGCCAAAGCCATATTTATGGTCGATCAAATTCATTACAAGCGCACGCTAGGCGCACCAGAAGTCCGGTTCAATCCGATCAATTTGGAACTCGTCGAGAACTCTTTCGCACAAACTCTCTGAAGTATTTTTCGCCGTCGTTGAACTATCTGTTATTAGGATCCAATTGTTCTGACGGAAATTGACGATCGACGAATAATTCTCGCGTTTACTCGGACAAAAGTTAGCTCCTGAGATTTTTTTTCTTTTTCCATGACTCGATATACGGACTGAGATTGATTGAAAGATCGAACGAAGTTTCGAAGGATCGCGGGATTCTGTTTAGAGCTCGAACGATATTCAAAATAATTTTTTTTTGTTCCTCTGCGTGCGGATTTTACGCATTTCGTTTTATCCTCGGCGTGGATTTTCTTCGTGCAGTTAAATGCTCTCGTACTTGACAAATCACGACGGGTTTATGTCACGAGATAGTCGACGCTCGATCCATCTCGCGCTTCGAATTTCCACGTGACCGAGCAAACGTCAAGTAGAAACGGGTTCGTGTACAGCGCCGGGGCTCGCGCGCGAGGAGAGTTATATCTCTGATCGGATTACGGGTAATCCTCATCCATCGATTTCGACGGCAGCGAATAACCCACTCTAGCCCCCCCCCCCCCCCCCGCCGATCATTCTCTTTGGAAAGTAGTTTGCGCCGGAGTATATCGTGCGACAGAAACAAACTGAATTCCGAACGAATCACGCGAAGCATTCGCGGATGAAACATGAATGCTCCGCGAATGTTGCATTTGTCGAATATTATAGCGGAAGTACGTTTCCTTTGTGAGGAAAAAAAAATGTGTAAAAGCGGGCAAGATTAACTTTTTGGCAAAAAAGCTCCGACTGAACAGTGTTTAACCTGACAAAACCTCTAAATAATTTTACGGACTGGAGACAAGTCGCCAAAAGTCTTCTGATCAAGCGAAGCATTTCCAGCTGAGGAAAAAACGCTTTTCGAATTTTATATGTGTGGACTATGGAGTAGAAATAGCAAAGGTTGTGAAATGTGAAGAAAAAACGGCAAAATTATAATCATGGCAGAAAGTCCTCAACTCAAAAGTGGTTAATCTACCTGAAAGCGCCCTTGGGAAACTGCAATAGACAATTTCTATGTCGGCAAAATGATTCAATTTTTCAATATATAATACTGATATAATTACCGTTTTTTTTAAAAAAGGGAAAAAACATAAAAGTAAAGTCAGCAAAGTAATAATACTAAGAAAAAAATGAATATAACCGGGAATGAAAAATTATTAACCGGGCTCAACGCATCGTTGAACAGCTGATAAATGATTCTGCGAACTCGTACTCAAACTACATTCAAGGTTGTCCCTGCGCATCGCCGCGACTGTATATTCCGCACGCTAGAAACGGCAGACGAAAGTAATTAGATTAATAAATTAACAAATTGCTTTGAAGCGCGGCGAGCGAGCTCTCTCGTATGCGTGAATGTAAAGCGAAAATGCGATACATTTTGATCCAACAGAAGTAAACAAGTTCCGTCTGTGGATTGTGCTTTCGCGCGCCGGTTCCGTGCGACGCGTCGACGTGTGTGGATGTGGCGTTGTTGCTCTCCGGGGAGCCAAAAGTAAAACTTGTATCCCGCGGGGCTGTTGGACACGTGAGAGCGGGGCGTCCGGGAGAAAGAGCATCAACAAGCATCTCATACGAGACTCGGGACGGTTAATTCCGAGTCGTCGTCGCCACGGAGAGCCATAGACGTTGTTACACCGTCGATGCTTCTCGGCCGCAGAACCCGAAGCTTCGCACACGAACGAGGCGAATCCTCTCCGGCGCTCCGAAGAAGAGCCACCAACCCCGGAGATCTCTTAAGGCTACCCTCGAGATGCGTATAACTTATGTTCCCGGCCGTCTTCAACCCCTGCGAATCCCTACAATTCTCTTTTCTCTCCTCATCTCCGGCTCGCTTTCTCGCTTCTGCTCTCACGAATTAGTTCCCGAAGGGACGAGACCCCTCCGGGGTCAATGTAGCCAAAAGCAACCGAGAGAAAGAGATTCGCTCGCTCGCGGACATTGCCGGGGCTCGCACACACGAGGTGAAAATAAAATCCTACGACCTTTCGAAACTCGTGCTGGAAGATATCTTAACGTCTAACGAATGGAAAAAAACGAGAACGCGAACTTCACCCTTTTTTTTCCTCAAGGGATTTCGTGACTAAAGTAATCCCGTGGATATTTCTTTCTTGTAGTACCGATGATAGAAGAATTAGGTTTCGTTTCAGCAATAATTACTTCTATTGAATAAAATTGGATTCCCATGATGCAGTTATTTTTCGTTAATAATTTCTGCAATGTTAGATGCCGGTGTTACGAGAATTACTGCTGAATAAACCGACACAGGTGTGGCAAAGGAGAATAACAGAGAGTTATGATACCGTCGTGCATCGTAAACAGCACTTTCGCGGGCTTCTAATATGTTTCGAGAAATTATATGCATGTGCATGCACATATACATGTACTCGAATTTCTTTTAATTGGTTGATAAATTGCGCAGCATCTGCGCTTCGAGCTAATTTTTTTTACGTTTTGGCCGCCGCTCGCCGGTTGTAAAACGTAAAAGCTGTAAAAAGCTCTTCCCGCTTGCAGCTGCGTTGCTTCTCGGTATCGAATCGAACCCCTGGGAATTCGATATTTCCGTTCGTAAATTACCATCACCGTACAGGCCACCCTCTCCTCTCTCTACCGCCCTATCCTCTCTCATTCGGATATCCCTTGGTGAGAAACAAGACGTTACACCGCAAGGGCTATTCGATACGTTTCTCGATACTGCGGATTTGCTATCCTTCGGCCAATGGCCTCTGTTTTTTTTTCTTTTCTTGGTTTTTATGCTTTCTGAGAGTTGCAAAAGTTTTTCCGCTCTAACGTCTATGTACACATAGATCTTCGATTTTTTTCCTTCCGTAAATCGGCACAGCCCTCTATAATTTCTATCCATTGGATTCTTCTGCCTTCGCCAGTGTTCTCCTTCCGCCGCTACTTTTGTGAGGAAGAAATATATACGGTTTTCTGGAAAGCTCGATGGATTCTTCTCCGCCGGCTTTTCCTCATTCGCTTGGCGCCCTCGATTTTTCTCTCGCTGCATCGGCCCGTATGTTCGCGCGACCGAACGAGCTTTGTGTCAACACGAGAGAAATATCGAAGAGAAATATCGATTTCCGGCCCTCGAACAAGCCTCTTCTTCGGCGAAGTCTCCTCGGCACGCTTTTCACACTCGTACCGTTCCTACCGGTGTCCCGAAGGATATTCTTCCACGGTAAAATGTACAACCGACCTTTGTCCCTACCTCGCCGTGCCTCCCACTACGAACGGTCTGCTCTTCCATCGACGAAGAGCCACGGATTCGCGGCGCGCCGCTGCTCTATCCCGAAGAAAATGCCGCTATTGTTATTCCTCTACTGTAAAAGCTTCGGCGATCGCTCTCCGGGATATTTCACGTCTGTAGAACGAAAAATATCTTGCGCACACTTCGCACGAATGCAATCACGTTTCGAGTTTGTCGATGGTGAAGAATATATATTCAACGTCGATGGTGAAGAATATATATATAAATCCGGGAATTGACACAAATAGCGTGAAGCAAGTAGATCGTAAAAATGGCGAATAGAACAAGGTGTTGCGTATTGTAGGGAAAAGTGGAGAAAAATGGCCCGCCGAAGTGATTTAGGGAGTTTTGTCAATAACTTTTCAATTACATTCTTGAACCCCATCTCACAAATAATTTTTTTTTTTAAAGCGATTATCGGATTAAACGTTTATTCATTTGCATTCCTCTTTTTCGTGTCGGTCCACGACAGTCCAGTTAATAAATGGCAGCAATACTTAAAAACCGAATTTCCAAATGAATTCATGAATCTTAGAGTTGGTCCGTTTTGTTCCAAACATTGAGATGTGCAACTCTTCAATTTTTACCGTTGTTCCATTTCGCAACAGCTTTCCCTATCCCATGCCTCTCATTACAAGTACGCACGTAAACAAGCTACGGCGTGGATGGAGTTATTTGTAATAATCCAAAATCACTCGGAATTTATGTATGAGCTTCAGAAAAAAAGAATCGCACAGTGTTTCGTATAACGTATATTGTAATGTCGATCCCTCAATTTACATTTCTGTCGGGTCGACGTCGCACTGTAATGGAAGGAAAGTTTTTAAATATCAAAAACATAAATTGTCACTTTAACTTTAATGTACAATAGTGAGGAAAGAATAAAGCGTACTTTTGTACATTACAAGAACATTACTAAAATTGAAGCATCGACTACGGTTTTCAATATACTTTACATTAATTCGTAATTAGTCGTACATTAAATTTAATGTACCAGTTTATAATGATGCGTTAAAATTTTCTTCAGTTTTCTCATTCAACACAGAAATATGTGAATCGAATTTCAGTTAATACCGTTGGAAGTATTGGATCGGGAAGAATGTTTAAAACATTTTTTTCTCTTTTTCGTAGGTTAAAGTATCGGTTTTTCAAATGTTAACTTTGGCCGAATTGCCCGGTACCACATTGCGATAGAGTGTGAGAATTATTGATCCATAAATATTCAGTGTATCGCATACTCATAGTTATGAAAAACAAACGAGCAGATAAATCGCGAGGGCGAGGAGGAAAAAGCGAGTCTGACAATGGGAATGCGAACAGTTGCGACTGTTGCAGTCTGGTATCAAATCGATGATTCACCCGGGCGTTGTACGGCTTCGTTCATTAGATATATGCAAACGGGACGGTACCGGCAAATCCGTGGCGGAGATTCATAGAACGAAAGGGCTCAGGACGGGAACGAAGGACGGAACGAAAAGGGACTGCGCGTGCAACCTACGATGTTCCAACGGTGGGCGTGAAGCGTTAATTGCATTCGAGACAGGAACATTGATGGTACTCGCATGCAGCGACGAACTATCTATTAATCTATAGTACTGCAATATCGGTTTAATAAACTTCGCTCTTGTCGCCCTCGCGAAACTCCCGAGAATCTACGATATATGCATTAATCTATTCTTCATTATCATAATTATTACATAGCTCTCGCATTTCGCGCGCCAGTTTTTAGTGGTTATAAAAAAAAAGTCTATCAGAACGAAAATAATATTAATGCAGTTATATATTGGTAACAATGTTAAGATATTTGTTACCCGTTTTTATTGGTTTTTTTGTCATTATTTTTTCCTCCGCCGGGTGAAAACGATAAATGCAGTTGATAAAAAAAAATGCATTTATATTTTCCAGATTTGCCGGGAGGAGGCTGTGGACCCAAGCATCGAGAATACGTGAACGCCAGGGATGTTCCCGTGTCAAAGGGTTGAGCCGGGTGGCCCGTCACATCGGGATCGAATTCGCAGCGGTATCGAAGAGATGTGAGGTGGGCCGGTCGAAACGATTAGAACGAGATTGCGGTGAGAAAATCTCGAAGAGAGACGAGCCGAGCCCATTGGCCAAGCCGGCCAAGAGCTTCGCATTTATGTGACTCGTAAAGAGAGTCGGAAGCTGTTTCTTCGTATCTGTTTCAAGCTCCAAAAGTAAAAGTAAAAAAAAAAAAAGAACCAACAACCACCGGAGCGACACCAAAAAATATAAAATTCTAACGGCCCTTGGTTCGTTAAGTTTTTTGTTAAACAAAACACACACACACGCGGAGAAAAAAAAACACGGCGTTGCACGGAAAAAAGAATTGTCGAGGTGCAACATCAAGGAAAAGCCTGAGCGCGGAGTAAAAAATATAAAAAAACAAAATAGAACGAAGAAAAAAGAAAAGTTTCGAGACTGCAAAGGGCGCGCGAAAAAAGAACAACGGCGTAATAGGAAACGCTAGGGAAAAAAAGCAAAGCTCGACGAAGAGACGGAGAAAAAACTAAAATAGAAGAGAAACAACCGAGAGGAGAGCGAGCGTGGTAGAGGAACGAGCAAAATGTTGAATAACACAATGATGTCCTTTATGAAAAAGGTGAGTTGACAAAAGTTATCTTCCCTCAATTTTTTTTCCAGTCTCATTGTTTGATCTATAGAATTGTTCCGGTAGCTTTTTTTTCGCCCTCCAGATGTGAAATTTTCTCGTTTGCGTCGATTTTTCGCAAAAAAATTGCACGTTCATGGACACTGTATGGACGACGAATTGTTTTTTTCTTTGCCTCGCGTTTGTGGGAATCTCGTTTCGCGTGTGTAACGACGAACGAAACGTTGCCGTTGCGCCGTTGCTTTAAATTAAATCGTCCGACCGATTGATTTACTCCGACGGGACGTTTCTCGGTCGCGGACACGCGAGACCGATAAATTTACGTGGCACTCCATACGCTCGCTTTGTCGACCCGGCCACGACGGGGTCTCTCCGAACCTCTCGAAATATTCGGCGTTTGTCTCGTTGTACGAAAACTCGTACATTCATTTGCATTTTAGATCAAAGGAAGGATCTCTTGAATCGGTAATGAGTAATGATCGATGACGATAGAGCGATTGCCGAGCTATCGCATAAAGGGTCTTGTAGAATGGAGTTTGAACTTTTTAACGAACTTTAAAAAAAAGGCGACTCGTCTGCAATTTTTTAAATTGTATACTTTAAGTATTACAATTTCTTGCCGTAATACAAACATAAATTTGAGTCAAACATTTCAATCAAGCCACGCTTCCAATGTCCAAACCTTTTTTACTTTTCAACGTATTACGTCCATTCTTTTTCCTACCCCTCTCGACCTATTTATAGTTCAGTATTAAAAAAATCATTCTACTTGCTCCAATAATGTGTGAGAAAATAAATAATCAAGAAACACGTCACGAAGTAGTACAGCTCCGGTGACTTTTTCAACGCTTTCGTCAGCCACGATTCAGTCTAACGCGACTCAGTGATGTTCTTTGCGGAATCTGCGGCATCTTCGTCGAGGTCTCGAAGGATTAGGGTTAATCTATTCCCGTAGGAAAGGGCGTGCGCGACTCACCTCGGTGAATGTTGCGAAAAATCCTTGAGAAATCTTTCTCCGCCCGAGCCTCGTGACCGTAGAAGCTCATTTCCTATTTTTCCAACCACCCCTTCGTCTCGCTCTCTTTCGCACTTTTCCACTTCGACTATGTGCAACCCACATGTATATATATATATGTATGTATATTTTTTTTTATCTCCCGTTGCACTTTCTCACTCCCTGTACAAGCGCCACCTCTCTCTGATTCCAGTTGATTGGAATTCTCTCGTTGCTCGAGGCCGTTGCGCGCACATTCTCTCTCGACCGCCACGTGTCTCTCTGTTTTATTACTGTTCGATTTCTCGAGCCCTCGCGAACCAACGATTCTACACGCTCCCGAGGCACAGCTGTGGCAACTATGGAGTAGAATCGCCGCTATATAGCTAACCCGCTATTACTACTTTCGCGGCAGTATTTCAAACCCTTTTGTACAGCACGATCCATAATAAATATCGGATGTGTTTTTTTCTTCTCCAATTTGGGTGAAAAAACATGTAACGAGAAAACTAAGACTGTGACTAGTTAGTAGGACAAGAGAAATGTTGTAGTCTTTTGTATTGCATTCAGCGCGAATCCGTCGAGACATCAAAATCTAATTTTGTATAAGTAATCAAAAAATGCTTTCCTTCCGTTTACTGGCGGAGTTTGTAAAGTATTGGGCTTGAAATTCAAACTGCAAGTAGACTGTAATAAATTAGAGTTAGTTATTGAAGTTGGACTTAGTTGGATTTAGTTGGACTTAGTCCCTCAAGGAAGTCATCGGATTAATTCATCGGACCATCAACTTTTTTCTTATTATCCATTTGCTTTCTCATTCTTGCAACTTCCGAGTTGAAGTTGAGCTTAAATAAAAAACGAAAAAGCTTCAATAAAAAAATACGGAGCCTTGCAAAAATATATTTTGATAATATTTGATGTTTGTTCTTGTTTTTAACTATAAAATTTGGAGACGAGAGTTGCGATACAAGATGAAATTGATTATCGGACTTTCTCGTGGAGGAAGCCACCAAAAAAATTGAAAATGACGGGGAAGTTTCCTCCCAATCACTCCTGTCAGGCTCTAAATCATCTACAGGGCGGGCGGTTTTATAAAAATTATTACTGATGATTATTCCTTCAACCCGGTGGTAAGTAATCGAATCAATCCAGAATCATGCTGATGAATTAGGCGGAGCTAGCCTAGGATGATCGGTTTCGCAATTTTTTTTTCCCTAGTGTGTCGACTTTCAAGCCTCCGAACAATCAATGGAGGATCACCAGTTTGACTGTGAATCCTCCGTGTAGTCAGTGAAACCGGAAAAGTAGCGCTTCATAATCCGTCATCTTCTGTAGCGGCGACGTTTCCACATCGGGGGCCGAAAACGCGATGAGATAAATCATTTTCCCCCTCGTAATCGAAGGCGACCATATCAGGCTTATTCGCTGCTATCCACCTGCCAGTGGGGAATAAGTAGTTCCGGTAAATTACGCACCGCTCAGTCTTCACCATGCACTCGATATCCCTTGGGGCATAAGGGTAGCACTGGCATCTCGCTCACCCCATAAGAGTGCCGGAGGTGCCGGGATGCCACCGATCGCATTATTATTATTATTATTATTATTATTAATGTTTAGTATATTACGATAAGGGTGCAGATAAATTTTTTTCTCCCGAGTATGAGGTTGCAGTACAAGCCGAAGGCGAGTGTTGCAATCACATGAGCTAAGAAAAAGGTGTCCGTCGAGTATCGTACAACATTTTATTCGACAAGATGTGAAATGAATTATTGTATTATATAATAAATTTCTTTTTATGGAATTGGAAGACAAGAAAAAAGATCAAATATTTATCATGAATCTCACTGTACATGCACCGTCACAACCACAGAATTGCATTGGAAGTAGATACGCGGAGGGAAACGAGTTTGTTTTCTCTACACCGGGGAATTGACTGATACAAATTCCACCTCATAAAAATGAAAAAAAAAAAAAAAAAAAAACACTCTTTTCGTTCATCTCTATGTCTTGCGTCGAGTTCCGCGATTCGAAGAAAAAAATAGAATGAGTATTTTATGCAAACACAACGAGCTTTCGTCTCGAAGTCGCACAAAAGAACAATGTCTTCCGTCGGTCTTAGAATGCGCCGGCTTTATTTCTTCGCTTTAATGCTCGTATTATCATCGTTATTATCATGATTATTATTTTTATTATACTGCATGGGGATAGTGTATAGCTATAGTCGTGAGAAATGTGGGCGGCAAAGGAGCATTCATATGACGATCTTCTCCGTTTGGCACTGTCCCTCCCGCTATCTTTTCTTTCATTCCCCTATTTCTCGTCGACTTCTTCCTGCGCTCGCCTATCTCCTTTTTTTCTTTCTATCTGGCCATCTATCTTTCTGGCCTATCTCTATAAGCGCCGCGCGGGACAGCTACCCTATTGGGGAAAGTGGGGCAAAATGGAACAGTCGCGTAACTCGAATTTTAGGGCAAAGTCGACTAACGTCAACATCCATAAAATTCCAGAGAAATATTGAGAACGTCCTTTGATGAAATCGTACAGTATATTTATTGTCTGGGCCAAAATGGACCCATACGAATAATAATAATACGAATGAACAAAACAAACAAAAGTACAAAAAAAAAAGTGTAAATAATTAATTTTTTGGTCAAGCGTAGCGGAAGGTTGTTGTGGATTTCAACAAAACTCTGGATTTCTGAAGCGGTTCATTTAGCCCCACCTTCCCCTGCGCGGCAAAGCATTGTCGAGGTCTCGTCGGTATTTCCGAGTAATGTCCCGGAGTCTCGTTTCTTTATGCCCCTCGCGATGCCGTTTTCCGCGGGGTGGGGTTGAACAGCGAACCTAGATTCCTCGGGTTCTCGAAGGCATTTTCTACTATAAAGAGGCCGCGGGGTTATTCTCGCGGTGCTTGCCCGGTGAGCACTACTTCTTTCACGCGTCCCCGAAACGATCGTCGTATTCGCCTCGGTTATTAACTCTCGGTTTTATATCCCTTCCGCACGTCGCGCAATCATCTTCAACGCCGCGCGAATTCAACGTGTTCCTTCTCTTCGCCCTTGACTCTCTCGAGGGCTCCGCTGAGAATCTTCGATTCCCTTTTACGCCTTATCTGTTTCCCAACCCCTTTCTTCGCCTTTCTCTTCGAACCGGATGATATATATAATTTCCGCTGTGGGGTTAAGCATTTCAAGGTCGTAACTTTTAGATGAATATCTGTGAAGCAAATCTGGACGCAAATTTCGGAAAATTGAAGAACCGCACGGCGATAAAAATGTATTTTTGTTGTTTTCGTAAAATTTTTTAATGCGATTTTTTTTTAAGCTTGAAGCTAAATTTTTCTTTGCATTTCAGCTCAATATTCAGCGTAAGAGAATACATTAAAAAATATCGAGATGTTCTTATGCCTTCAAAAGTTCTTACAAAAAGTTGGTTAAAATTTGTTCAATCCTTCATTTATCGAAAAATCGATCGAATAATGTATCTATCGTCGTTCCACGAGACTCGTGTTCTACGGATTTTTCCTCCACTGATCACGGTCAAATAATTTATTTTACTTCTACCTCGAAGGGGATTGAAGAAAAAAAATTGCCTTCCGCGATTACCATTAATTCGCATAGCCCGCGCTCGCTACAAGGTAAAATGAAAAATCTTAATACTCTTTTCATCATCCCTTTCCTCATTTTCGTTTTTATTAAAAAAAACCTTTTTTTCTCAATTTTTTTTTCCGCACGTTAATCATTTTCCATTTCCGCCACTTGAACCGAATGCGAATGAAAATTCTGGCGAATCTTTCTCTCGTCACCGACCGCGCGCTCGTGCCTCGGTATATTCTCGCTGCGTTTTGTGTTCCGCGACGAGCCAGTTCGTCCGACTTCGTTTCTCCGCAATCTCGCAGTCACGATAAAGTCGCAGAGAACGGAAGAGCGAAAGGGGGGAAACCGGAGAGACTCGACGAGGAAAGAATGAGAGCCCGAACGAATGCGAAGTAGGTGAAACAGAATACGGCTTACATTCCGCCCGTGCGCGCGCGAGAGTCTCGGACTAATAATTTTCCCTCGACGAGAGAAAAAAAGAGTTTCAATTAACGTCCGCGACTCGTTGCTCCGGGGACTTGGAGAGAGCGAACGGGAAATGATGGTAAGAGGCAAGTCGGTACATTCACGGTGAAACTTTCAGGAACAACGTTAACGCTAGCCGCCCCGTTGTTACTACTTAGTTCTCCTTCACTACTTCTTCTCATTTATTTTTTTCTTTTTTTTTTTCATGAAGACTCCCGGTAGCCGTCGCTAGCTCCGAACGTGCTAACAGCTATTAGTTCAACCTTGATTTCTTCCTTCCCGGCTTTCTTTATCTTCGCGTTACTGTTAAAAGGTCGAGCGTCGAAGAACGTATCAGCCGATAGTTTTCATTGTTGGAAGAAGTGAGAAAATGAAAACGAATTCCAATGAAGTTCAAATGGAAACGGCATTGTTCGACCTTCAGTTTAATGGAGTGCGAAAAGAGTTTATGAATAAGGCGAAATAAGTATTCAGTTATTCGGAGCCTAGAGTATTAGTATATCGGTTCGTCCAGTTTTTATACTATCGTTGTACTCATTTTTATTATATCTGTTCATTAATGAACAATAATGAAATATTTAATGAATTTAATTAATTGATTCATTTAAATAATCCAATTAGATATTTCTGTTTGTTATACTATATTAGTTAGTGTAGTTTTTATATTTTTTGTATACTTTGTATTTTTAACTATTCTTCTTCATATTGACATTTTATAAAGTTTTTTACATTGTGTTTCTTTGCATCTAACTATAAATTTGTTAAGCACAAAATGTTTTCTTGGTCTAGTTATGCAAAAGCTTCCGAGACTTTCATTCAAAATTTTTGTTTTCCGGTTCATATACGCCTATTCACGAAATCCATTTTCTTTTTACTGTTCATTTCTCCTCGCTGAGGGAAGTTGTCGTCGCTCTCTTCCTCGAACTCGAAGAATCTTTCGTTCCCAGCCGTATCAGCGTGTCGCTTCTATCGGGCACAGTCACGTAATTAAAAGCTTCCTCAGAGGGTGCCGGGAGAGTGATTAAAAGCGTAAACAAAATTGAATTTAAGAATTGAGTGCTCCTCACTCCGACACCTCGAGAAGAGTGCGAGCAAGCAGCCGTGTAACGGAGACGAGAAACCCCGGCACCTGGCATTGGTGCGACGAGAGAGAGAACGCTGTCCGTTGAGGCAAAGCGTACACAATTACGAAATAAGGGTTGCCCTTGGTTGAAGTGTCTTTCCGCGTTTACATTTCTCTGACTTTCCATCTCTCTCTCTCTCTCACACTTCGACGCTCGTACTCACCTCGGGCATTATCTTTGCTTAGCTCGCTCGCTCGCTTTAATTTCGCTCGAAATCTTGGTCTACGGCCCGCGACGCCGTTCAGGACCTGTTCTCCAACCTTCTCGGTATAATCACGAACGATATTAATTGAGCGGATGAGTTCAACGTGGCTGCGGACTATCACCTCGCTATTGCGCTCGGGTTCCTCGACGAATCTTTGCAACCCTCCCTGCCCCAACCCTTCGACTCACTCCCTTCTCAGCCCTCTTGGCACCCAGACGAGCTGGAGACAATTGTGTGCTCGGTTAACGACGACACGTAAGATGTCTCTTGACTCTCAAGATTTCAATCGCGTAACAAACTTTTCACTTCTCTATCTCAACAAGTCTGGAGTTTCTCGTGTCTACAGACGTACGGTCTCGAAACAAAGGATGTAAATCGTTCGATTCACGAAACAGAGCAGTTAAAAGGTTTCCGCTCCGTTTAATAATAATAAATATAATAATAATAAATATATGAAGGCAGCAAATTTGATTATTTTGAGGCATTGTGTTTCATTGTGGGAAATCTTCAGTATCATCAGTATGAGAGGTCTTTTTTTTGTCCCCGAGACGATGACTTCGGCGGGAAGTATCGTTCAATTTTCGTCCCCCCTTATCAAAACTGGGAAAAAAAAGCGGTCCATTATCTCTTCGATGTTATCCATAGGTCGCAGCTCCGGGGGGTGAAACGATAGGACTCGATCACCTCCTTCGAGATCTCTTTGCCCTCTTTGAAAAACGGCCGCAAAAAGTTTTTGCTATAAATCAGCATTGTCCTTTGCGGTCTACCCGGTAGTGGGGCATTGCGCTGTATATGTATCCTTGCTACTATCATCTACGTCTCGTATCCGTCCTGAACCCCCGGCCGGTCCCGCAGGCACGATTTCCGTGCAGTTACGTTTCATTTTTTACAAGATAATTCGTCATTCGGTATTCTCGCTGTGTGCTTCCCCGACTCTTCGGAGAATCGATAGAACCACCGACTCACTGGTATGAATCACCTTCGGAACGATTTCCTTCGAGACTCTTCAATACGTAATATACGCACACGTGTTTTGCCGGCAGTTGAGAGAATCCATTTATCACTCTTACTCGGGAGTTACGTTCTCTTTCGCTCTTCCCGAAGCCACCGCCGCTTCCCCTCTTAGTTTACTGTATAGCTCGTACAACGATAAGCGAGAATCTGGTTCGAGTATAACGCTTCGTCGGCAAATACATTCATTCGCAAAGTACGAGTTTTTTTTTTCTTGATTTATTCACGACGATAGTATACAATTTTAAAGAGTCGATTTATCGCCATTCATCGGGATATTTCTCCGGTTCAAGTCTCTTTATGCACGCACTGATGGATAATCATGAATTACAAAATTGGTTGTACGACCGAATAGTTGCTTTTTTTTAATTATTTTTTAACAAATTGCGTCACCGAAAAAACGTAAATAATAAACGAGTTGTTGTCGGGTCATTCTTATTGTTGAGCAATAGAGGGAATCCATTTATGATATTCTTTTTGCCGAGGGAGAAATTGGTTCGATGAAATTATCAACGAGAATTTAGCTCGGCCGTCATGACCGTGTGATTTTATCTTAGCGTCACGCGAAAACGGCGGCGTTGAATGTCGTAAAGTGTTAAACGGCTTAGCGGAGAGGGAAACCCGCTATCTGACCGCAATAATCGCGGGCAGGCCGCAATCACATTGTTCATCGATCCATCAACGTATAGAACTGAGTACCGAGGAGACGCATAGGTGGTTTGAGCTCTTCTGAACGGAGGACCCATCAATCGATTCCCTCTTGCCCCCCCCCCCTCCCCCCCCCCCCCCCCCCCTTCCCCGTCCGACCGCGCGAACGGCATCTCCAATCAATAGCATTGAGAGCGATCTTCATTCTCAAGCCGAAGGGAGCTTCTAACTCATCATTAAATGGAAATTCAGATACTCCCGGACGATCCGAATATCTGTAGAGACGCACTACAATAGCTTGCGGATTTATCAATCGATGCGGAGGCTTACCGGTGAGGTACATCTTTGACAATTGTCGAACCCGATCGCTAGAATACCAAACTCGATAGGAATCTGCACGGCCTCAAAGACCTAACCAGTTTAACCTCTAAACCTTGCGTTCTTCACGGTAATCACAACGATTTGTGAATTATGCTTTGATCCAACAGAACAATTCGATTCCGTCTCGCCGAAACGATCAAAGATGATTTATCTAGTCATTCTCTTATAACATTAAAAAAAAAAAAATGTTTTTTTATTTCTTTATTTACAGAGATTCTCCTATGAAAATGTGTACTTTATGGTTTTTGTTTGACTTTTCTATGAAGAGCGATTCGTGTGAAAAATAATTAGTTTTTCAAGGTTTCCCGTACGTGTAACTTATGGCGATTAAGTCTCGATCCATGCCAATTTCAATGCCAAGGATCGTTAATGTGAGACCAAAAACAGACGAGCAAAAGTGGTGAGAAAAGTGAAATTCCAACAAAGATTGATATTAATTATTGATTGCTTATTGTATGTGAAGGTTATAGATTTATTCGTTTACTTATTATAAAGCGGATGGTCGAGAAACTTTAACGCAGCTGAGATATATCGCAATCCGTTCGAAGGTTACTATTTTCTATACTATTTCGTGGGTTCGAAGATCAAACGGTTTCAATAATCGAGCAAAAGAAAAAAAATGTTGTTCCTGCGATCCCTGCGGGTGTAATAACCACGTGCGACCCCGCTAACGCCGCTTTCCATCTCTTCTGAATGTCCCGGTGTGGTATACGATCTTCTGCCGCGGACGCGAGAGAATTTCGCGATTGAAAATTGAAGCGCGGGACATAGCACGACTATGATCGCGGTCCCGAGGTTGTGTCGGAGCTCTCACTTGTTGTCTCCGTCTCTCTTTCTCGATTTTTCTCTCATATCCATAGAGCAAGGCGGCTGCCGCCGAGAGGGAGCGAGAAAGAGCCGCCGAAAACCTGATAGGTTTCGGAAGTCCGATCACGATCTCGTTGGAAACGTGTTCCGGTGCGGTGAATGTCCAACACGCTGGGTAAACTACCCTTTACGCGGCCAACTTTTTATAGATACCTATCATCATCCTTTTCCCACCAAAGGCGCACTAGACCATTTTCTTCTGCATTGATCCCTCGCACCCCATTCTTCCTCTCATTCTCGACTTTTACCAGCTTTCTTTTCTTCTTTCTTTCGACTTTCATCATTCTTGTATCCTCCGCGGGTAATTTTGTTCGAACTACCGGTTCCTCGTTTATTTTTTTTTTTATGTTTAACCGGCTGTTTTTTTTTCGGCCGAAGTTCTTTATGGCTCGTTCGACGGGACGATTTCGAATAACATCGAGAGTAAACGATCCTGTATGCCGGCTCGTTCGTATCGGTTGAATTCCATCGGTATTCGAATTTTATAGAAGTCACGTACGAAACGTACATCTATGGGCGAGGGCAAGAGCCCGTCGGTATAGTATGCTTGAATAATGTGAAGGACGAGGTGTACCTCTAACGTTGTACGGTGTTGGTACACTGCACCCCTTTGACATCGAGTTGGGTACTCTCACGGAACTTCTGGTACGTGACTGGAAAACGTTGCGGGAATCGGCCCATCCTGCGACTCGCGTGCCTTCTATACCGTAGAATATTGCGATTTTTGCTTCGTGTCGATTCAAATTTATTACACGCATCCATATTAAGCGAGACAGGGTTGATAAAATTTAGGAAAATTGACTGGATTTTTTTCTTCTTTCTGAAATGTATGAAACTTCCGAACCGTTCAATGAATCGTTATCGACGGTTTACGGTATGTTCGGAGAATTGATAACATTCTTGAGATTAGTCCCGTTTTTTGTTTTTTGGTAACTAAGAAAAGAGGTTGTTAGAGTTTCAAAGAAGTTCGAATGACGTTGAGATTCGCTGGTGCACAACTCTAGACTTTCGTACAGGGTTTCGGTGCTCTCCTTGCATCCGAAGTATTATTCGATAGCGGTCAAACTTCCTGCATGGCCTTTGTTCCCGCCCACAGTCCAGTCCAAGCGGGCCCACCGGATCGAGATAACGATTTCGAACTTGCAACGCCGTATAAACTTCTCGCCTGGATGCTCGTTTCACTCCGTTCGTTTGCCCGTTGCCGACCAAAGCGCGTGGGATTTTATCGCCGAGAAGCGTAATTCTTGAGTGTCCAAAAGCGATTAATCTCGCCACGGTAAATGGACCGACCGTATAAATAGCCACTTTCTATACGAAAGGTCAGCATTCGAATAACCCACAACGCGGACCTGAATAGAATACATTTTCTACCGGACTTCGACAGAAAAAATTCGATAAAAACGACACCGAGCAAGGAAACAATAGAGAATAAAATAACAAACGCGAAAGAGCGGTGTGAAAGCACGGTGATAATGGAAGAGTCAAGGACAGAATAGAAGTAGGGGAGAGCGGGGCAAAATGGCATACCGGGGCAAAATGGTACGAAATGGTCAAACAAAGTCCCCCGTATGATAGAATTAGGGCAAAATGGGACAAGAGAAAGTCCCATGGAAGTAGATTTTTTTGCTGTCCCATTTTGCCCCAATACCATTCTACCCTGGTCCCATTGTCCGTGAATACCATTTTGCCCCGCTCTCCCCTACGGCTTTTAACTCCCATGTTCGGAAGTACGGAACACTGAGCGAAATCAAATTAAGTTTACGGCGTGTTGATCGTTCCATACATTTATAGGACAGGGTTACCTGCTTCTTGTCCACTTTCAGCTACCCCGTTACAAATCACCGAATTCCCATTGAAACTCAATAACCTCGACGACGGATTGAGTATTCCATAAATTAAATCAATATCTCCAAACTAGTTACATTCGAATGTGGTCAAACAACTATTCGACAGCAATGTATAGTGAGAAAAAGCCACAACCGTTGCATCTGCACTTAAGCAAATTTTTTCCAGCGATTTAATCAACACAGGAACACCTAGACATGAATCTAGCGAGTTAGAAACCGTCTGATTACACTGTCATTTCTACGCTATCTCCCGTGGACATTATGCTTCTTGACCAATGAGCGTGCTACAGTCATAACTATATGCTGGTATCCCACAGGCAAATAATACTACGGTAGGTATGTACCAACTGGGGTGTAAAAGCAGAGAGATATAGATTGAAACACGTAGAATGGCCGAGTCGTGTACGAAGGGCCCGGAAGGGTTGAGCAAGGGATGAGAAGAGAAACAAGGGAAGCACATCCACCAAACATCGAAGCAAGCCTCGTACGAAGTCTCTGGCTTCGCGCCAGATACTCGGAAATTTACATCGTGATTATACGAGATTGGCTTTGGTCTGCTTGCCCGCCTGAGTGCCGCACTATACCTACAACATCTTCACAGCATCGCGGGCCTAATACCACCGGTGGTACTACTACAACCACCGTCAGTACCATTACTACAACCAATATACGAGGGCTTGATGAAGATCGGAAGGAAGGAAGGCCAGTCTTGCCTATAGCCTGGAACCAATAGTCCTTCGGTTGGGTGGGGACGGATGTCCCCGATTATCCGGCACGACCTTGCAACCTTCGACGCTGATCCCCAGGAAGACTGGAAACCCGACGAACCCTTCGATCTTTACTCTGGGGTTGGCAAAGAGGGGGGGGGGGGAGGGGTCTAGAACTCGCGCGTTTGATAACCACCTTTGTAAGGGTTAGTTAGCTCTTGATAGGCACTCTTGATTTTCTTGTAGTTTTAACCTTGAATCTTCCGCTGTAGAAGGTTATGCGCTCATGGTTTTTTTCAAAGGAGGGCGAGACTCTCGCGGGACGGAGCGCTTTATGGTTTATCGTGGAATCGCGGTCATGGTATCGCCAATGGCAAAACACGATTCTCCACTTATACTTTGCATACAAATAGAGGCAAACCAAACTTTGGATGATCAGATACATTTTAGAATTATGAAGGTCGCGATACGTCGAGAGACCTTTGTCCAATGGATTTTTGTTATCCGCATTGATACTCGCGACTAACTGGATATTTTTTTTGTGTTTGAAAAAACGAATAGATGGTGCCCCAAACGGAACCGTCGGGCAACGTTGGCTCCGTGACACCGGATGATGGCGGCATGACACTCAGTAGCAAGCTTCGACAATTGGGCACTGGATTTATGAATGCTACGGCAAACGGTGAGTGATCATTTTTGAATTTTTTTTTCCATTATCATATTTCATACTCCTACGTGGAAAGAAAGTATACCAAACATAGGTAAAATATTGCCATCGAAGAATCGGATATCTCGGATATATTTTTTGCGTATATTTGATTTTCCACGGAGCCTGGAAATTTACTTTGTCGCGTACCATCGGAAATAGACTCTTCGCGTATACTCCGAGTTTCGTTCACCCCGAGAATTTTTCATAGTTCAGATACCACTGACTAGGTAAAGGAAAATTTCGAAGACGTGCTATTTTCCGATACGTGGAACATCGTTCAATAAGAACGCAAAGGCAAGAGAGAAATAGAGACGATAGGCACGCTACGGCGGGATACCCTCGAGTGAATAAACTGCTCGTAAGAATTCCGCGGTACGTGTGCCGGCTCTAATCGATATTCCGCAAATATTCCTTGAGCTCTCAGAGGCTCGATGGGCCGATCAACCGATTAGCTACAGTCATTGGCCACTCTGATCGGTGGGTTATTGGAGCAGGAAAGAGCGTCGGGACCGAGAAAGATCAAGCTATGCCAATGATTGTGTCGATCTTTTGGATGAGTGCCCTACCACACGAGTAGAATCTCGAACTGTGCTTGGCTCGTTCGGAAACGTTCTCTTTTTCATGAACCATCCCTCCTCGACGGGCTACCCAGTGAAACAGCGAAGTCGAGAATCGAGCCGGCAGAGGGAAAGCAAATCTTTGATCGTGATCTATCGCAAATCGATCGATTACTCGTATATATTCAACGCTGCACTAGCGCAACACTGTCGATGAATGCTTCTCTATATTCTCTCGCTCGGATAATGAGGAAGCTCGAGTTTCCTTTTTTTTTTCACTTAAGCCAGCTTTTATCTAGGCCTATTTTTATCCCAACTTTTTTTTTATCCTGCGCCAGTCGACTCGAAGAAAAAGGACAAAAAAAAAGGAGGAAAGATAAAAATCGTATTTTTAGCACTGTTTCTCGCGTCACGGAAAGCCTGACAGATTTTCCAATTTAAATTCTATTTCGAGAGGGGGAAGGCTTTCCGCGATCGAGGACGACTGCACGTCGTGTTGCATCTCTGTGTATATCTTATCCACTCGAGTCCCTCCTCGAACCCTCGGCGCAACTCTTGCGTGCCTTTCTCCCCGTGAATTCGATCCGTCCCTTATACTTTGCTATTTGTCACCTCAGACCCTCGAACCTCTCTTTTTTATACATTTTATTGGATTCCGTGGATGTGCTAGCGAATAAGATTCGAAATTGTGTTCGATTTTATCCTCGCGGAATGTCGTTAGCGGTTAATGATCTATGGACAAAGTTCACCCCGTTGCGGTGAAGTAATTGAGCTTCGATCAGCAACTGATCATTGCTACAGGAAATCGTATTTTTTATGAAACGGGGCGCGAGCATTACGATTACTATTGCTCGAAATTAGCTAACCGGCCAATCGCTGTATAGTTTCTCGTGATCCATTTCGTTTAGGCATCGTAGGCGATCTGGATACATAAGATTTGTGATTTAGCAATAGCACCAAGTATCAGGTATTCTAGTTGAGGCGCCGATTCGTTCGTCTGCCTATATTGCTCCGGTGGGACTACGCCGCACCCGTAAATGGGAAACTTTTCCGCACCCCCTTTCCGCAACGAACCATGAACCAAAATAACCGTTATTCACGACGGCATAGAAGGAAAAAAAGTCGCGTGCCTTTCCTCCACGTGAAGATGAGGAAAATAGGCTCGCGTATCAGAGAAATACGAGACGGAAATGGCGCGTGTCCCGCATCCTGGTATTTCCAGATTCAGGTCAAAGCATACATCCGAGTGAATGAAATCACCAAAAACATATATTCATAAAATTATTTTTTTTAAATGAAATTTGATTCGAAATTTTTTAATTCTTAGATAATTTGATAAAGAATCGAAATGAAAAAATGAAGTATGAAAACCGGTATTTCCCAAAAAATGTCTCATCAGTTGGAAATCACAGATTACTGGTCAGCGGGAAATTTCTGAAAGGTTTAGATCTTTTGTGTGATCTTTTTTTATTCGCGCTCCCATCGTTTTCTCGCTTCCAATTAGCTGCGCTCTTGTGTCCCCGAGAGTTCTAACAAGCTGCGAGCACTCTATCGTCCCTGCAGAATAGTCACTGGTAGACGAAAGGATAGGTACTCGAGCGCTCCGAGGATCTCGCCAGCTCGGCGTGACCGATATCCAATTCTCTCGGTCTTCTTCCTATGCATCCCTTTTCTCTATACACCACCCGCTTCTTTTCTCGACTCATCTATCTCTATACGGTCCCTTTCCATTTCTCCTTCAACGCATGCTGTGAATGAAGCTGCCATTCAGCCTCGGGGATTCGACAAAAACGAGTCGCAAAATGTGCATTTGAATTTGTTCTTTCTTCGACAATAATCGCGTGTCGTACAAGAACTTTTCATACCTCAAACTCTCACATTCAACACTGTCAAATGGTTTCTCTATTAAGATGAGAATTTACGAGAGCCAAGAGCCGTGCCTGAGACTGCATTGAACGAATTTTCTCGTAAGTGGAGAAACGCGGCGAGCCACTTAAGTGGGTTTATAGCTCGTGAATTCCGAGATTAATTTAGAAACGTCCACGAGACGGCACATAATGATTTTCGCAGTTAATACAACATCAACAATTTTTGTATGACTCGAGATGGATTCATGAATCACGACGGATGTTGATGATAACACTATTTTCATATATATTAAAAAAATATTATATATATTTTATATAGTATTTTTATATCAAATACAGCTCCTTTTATGAAAAATGTAAGATCGATGAACCACACGAGAAAAATTTCTAAATACATCCGTTGCGAGAGACGTTCAAGATATATGCTCTTGGAATCTATGGATATTGGCATGATTTCAAAGTAGCTGTCTGCAAGAGCTGTCTCTCGAGAACATCGGAAGCATGAGCGCGGGCCGTCGCTATGTTTCGCCTTTCTTGATGGTAAATTCGATAGAATTCAGCTTAACCGATTGGACAACGCTCGAATAATTTTGAATATCGAAGAGGCGTTTCGCTCCGGGGTATACGCGAAATTCGCTTTATAGCCCACTGCTCGTCTACCAAAGCCGGGCGGGGATAAAAAAGAGAGGAGCGATGAACGAAGCTCGAAGAAAGGAAAGCAACGATGGGAAAAAAAAGTGTCTAGGTTCGATAGCGTCGCGTTGTTCGAAGGGGGTCTCCCTGGGTGTACACCCCGGAATAATCTTGCCGTTCGACGTTGCAAAGAAAAGCCGCGAAAGGGGTGGCGGCAAGAGGGAACGAAATAAAGAAGCGTAGACTCTCGTTACGAGGCCGATTGATGGAAAAAGACACTCTACTCGGTTCTATTTTCGTGTACTTTTTTTGTCATCCTTTTTGTTACCTTCTCGTCGTTCGTCAACCAATTCAGTTGTATACGGCTTGTTAGCCTGGCTTCGTTTCACTTTTCAACATTACCCTCGCTTCTCGAACCATTCGAATTCATCGCTCTTTTCGATAAACAAATGATATCGGAGCCAGAAAAAACGTTTGTTTTATTCAACTCAATTCCATTTAATTCGCAAACTAGCTATTTTTTTTGCTTAGTACAAAAATGGCGTGACCTTAATTAGTACAATCGATACTGTGATCTTTTTTTTGTCGTTCAATCATTCGAGGACAAAAATGGAGAGTTTTTATTTGGATTTTTTTTTATACAATAGGAAATACAAAACTCTATGTTCTTCCATGATGGAATGTTAATTGTAGCGTGATAATGGTGATCCACATTTATACAGAGAGTTGCCGGCTTTTTTTTCTTACATGAAAGAACGAGTTTCCCCGTGAATGGGAGCTACTTTCTCGACACACAAGCCTTCCTCTTCATCTAGGTAAACCTTTTGCTCGGAGCTTTGGATCATTTGAATATCCGTTACTCGTCGATATACCTCTTCTGCCTCGTAACCATCGCAAGCGCCAACCACGCGTAGCGCAATCCTTTATGCCATCGAGGAAAGGGCTTTTGTTCGCTTTCAGACACCCGCGCATCCCTCCAAACAAATTGCGGAAAAATAGGTCGAATATCCGGTTCTCTTCGATGCTCTCTCTATCCCACGAATGCTCACCCGAAGCTACCCTGAGCTCTCCTTTGATACGTACCACAGTGATTTTACTATCGCGAACGCGAAACACCTGATTATTTTCTTGTTTATTTCTTCTGGCCTTCTGCAATGTGCGTTAGATTTTTCTTTATTTTTCGTGTAACCACGCTTCAAAGTACCGTGATTTTTCTGCTCTTAACTATTTTCCACTATCTTTTTTTTCGCGTGAAAAAAAAAATTCATTGATAAAATATTTCATATAATTCGGTTAATTTGCTCATCAACCTCTTTTCCTGAGTTCCTCTTCGACGCGACATTTTTCCTATCTATGACTATTTTGTATTTTATTTTTCGATGTATGATGAACAAAGTGCGAATGAAAAATTAATTGATGAAATATCCCAAGCGATGTGGTTAATTTGTTCGGCAATATTCACTAATTGCGTTCCCGTTACCAGTTTTCCGATCATCGTTTATTCAATAGGCCGATTAATGCGTTATATTTGCAAAACGGCGCCGTCGTTCGCGTGAATTATTCCGCTAAGCTAACGTTAACGTACCGTGTATCGGTGTCATCAATTGAAATACGTGCGATAAATCGCGGAGTGGTTTTTCAATTTCCCATTGTCCATGGCGCGTGGATCCGATCGATTACGAACGGCGGTGTGTAGCGTTGAAGTATAACAATTACGCCGGGAAACAGTCTCGGGTACATCCCACGGTGAATAATAAATTTTTTATAATTAAACTCGTTATCCCGGAACGAATATCGTCGTCGTTGGTCGAGAGTTCCACGCCCGTGGATTAACGTTATACGTTTCTCGTTAAGCTTTTACCTCTTTGTTTCCTCTCTTTATTTTTCTCCGTTCCGAATCTCCGAATATTACTTTCCCATTCATATCCACGATTCAGTTATTCTTTCCAACCCGTCCGCCTTCATTTCGCACGTTTCCTCTTTCTATTCCCACCGCAAGTTGTGCCTCGTTAGCGCGCCAAATCCTCGGGCAATTAAGTTACGCATACTAGGATATGTAATATTTTTCTCAATTAATAAAAAGCACTAATTGCAAAAGCTTAAAGGCTTAAAGTTCATCGATTGTTTATGTAATATACGTTATGCAAACCATAATTGGCGTCCCGATTACTCAGCATTACGGTTTACATCACAACTACCTGTGGCTATAATTATGTAATGCAATTATTTATTCTCTTATAATTTGCCATGGTGGACGCGGCTCAACTATTTTTTACAATTTGTTTTATTAACACTGATTTTTAAGTCTTAGCGCATCATTCTTTTTTTTAAGGAAATATCAGAAAAAGTTTCTGGCTTATATATTTTAAATCGTATTAAGTATATAATATAGATATATTTTGCGATATACTTCTGTTCCATGTTGAGCTTCTCCGATTACGAGCGACGCGAATAACATTCGTCGGGATCACGACGGCGTAAGCGCCCGTTCGATCGATAATTAATTACTCAATTGTCAAGTTCGGCTCGGGTGCGTACGAAGTTATTACGAATTCAAGCGATTGCTATCAAGCTGAACGACAGACACCTTCCCTTCATTCCGTTAGGATTATACGACGATTTAGTTGTCCTTGCAGAGCGAGCCGAGCCATAATGGTTAATGGTATAGCTTTGAGCTCTCGCTCACTTCGTTGACTGATATAGATGTATATACAAAGCTGCGGCTATGCGTCTGACCGATACGAGGCTTCACCACTGAGCACGTTCAACTGCTAATGCCAACGTCGCCTCACCAATCTCAAATTTGCATGGCTTCACGGCCTCGCCATTGTCCGTTCTGATAATGTTATCGCGCAGATGCTTTCAAAATCTAGACTTCATCGTAGTCACGTAATTTTTTTTTTAATAACATCAAATATTTCATTAATCTTCCGTAAGCTTCATTCTGATAGCCTTGCAGAGAAGCAAAAAAATTGAACCAACAAAGGCTTTTTATCAAGGTTTCATGAAAAAATATTAAGATTACAATATGAATCCATAAAGATTCGATATTTTTAGAATAGACTCAGTTGCTCATTTAAGGTTTTTTCTAACGGAAAAATTGTCATTACAAGCAATTTGTATTTCACAAAATTATGAAATAAACAATGTCGAATTAATCTTCGGACAACATCGGGCGAACGACACTTTGTTACTTGATTCTTCTCCTATATAATTTGTTTATTACAGTAATTTTTTGTTCACATTTGTCTGAAATCGTGGGATGTTTGTGTGAAAACAGTCAACGCTTTTGAGGATCACATTACGTTTCTGTTACTCCCGATGATAAATCTCTTTCTTTTCAATTACAGCAATTACTCGGCTGTTTAGTAGTCCTTGAATTACGAACGTGGTACGCGTAGTGACGAGATTACATACGCCTCTGTGAGCTGCAGAAGCTATGTGTCTGACCAAAGCGCGGCTATATCACTTCGCCCGTTTCAACCCTCCCATTCCACTCTCGTCAATCTCCAATTTGCATGGGTTCCGTGGGATTCAACTCTGTCTACCCGCATTATATCTAGGTACGGAAATAGTGAGAGAAGGAGGCACCTCTGTGGCAGCTGCGGTGAGGTGTCGCTTGGAACGAGTCTCGGCTTTCCCCGCCAACGACGATAATTAATGATAATTAACGTCGTTTCTGGTACCGGTGACCTTTGCGACGAGAATTTCGTAGTTACGCGAGACACAAGAGCACAAATCCACATCACAGATAACACCGAATGGATCCGATAGAATTTCACAAAAAAAAAAAAAGAAACTGTTTCACAAAAAATAGCCGAAAACAAAAAGAAACCAGCTGACTCACCAAATTTTGAAAAAAAGAGACAAAATTTTGTTTCCAAAACTAAGTAAGGATTTTAGGTCGCTAATAAAATCTCCCAGAACATTGAAATTTTTATTAGCCACACGGAAAAGCGACGAAAGTGTCGTAAAAAATGGAAAAACGTAAAACGGACACCGGCTGGCCTTTTTTCCTTGCGGTAACTTTTTCTTTCCCTTTTTTCTGCCTCGTTCGACCGTTTCTCCATTCGTTTTCTACACTTCTCTCACGGTCCCTTCGCGGTTCAGAGCAAATAATGTTCAGTCTCTCCGTAACAACGGAACGTACGTCCATTACCGGAAAGTGAAAAATATTATGCTCGGACACGAGAGCTCCGGCGTTTCCACGTAAGCCCGAGAGTGTAATTAACGGAAGGGTACTTAGGATGCAGGAACGGCATCGCTGCGTAGGTCTTCACAACGTTTTTTCTCTCTTCGAACCGTTGATGCAATAGAAAAAAAATAATGCGAAAGAAACCGATCATCGTGATAATTATCCTGGTTCTTTTTTCGTGTTTCTAGGTAAAATGGGACTTTGACCATTCGTCCGATGAACAAAAAATATTAGTCTCGTTCGACGTCCCTCGTCGAGGGTGAGCAAAGGATAAATCGATACCTCGATAGAGTTAGAATGAGACAAAGAGCCGTGCGTTTTTTTTTTCACTTCCTCACCGTGGCTCGTTTGATAGGGCTTGCGGGTGTGAAAGTCGCACGAAGGGAGGAATATCGTTTGTGCGCTGCGCCTGTCTGTGGGCCTGTCTGTGCGCGCGTGTATGCGAAGCTCGAAAATAAGGGTCCTGGGTAAACAGGAGGCGGCGAACTTCGAGGCCAACGCACGACAGAACCTCGAGTAATAGGGGTAGCGCCACGCAGAAATATGTTGGCTGGGCGTGACTCGTATTCGTCATGTGTATATCACACACAGAAATCGTGCGGTTAACCTCCCGAGAGCTCATCGTACGAACTATCGTAACTCCGCAGCGTATTGTATAGAAATATCATCAACATCGCGTGAATCTTCGTTCTCCACCGCACAAACTGCGTCGCGGTAACGCGAGCGCGTTAAATTCAAAACCCTCACAAAAGAGAAAGCAAAAAAAAACCCTAAAAAATCTGAATTTTCACATTGATTTCTTATTTATTCATATTGTTCACAAAAATACTACTGTGAAAAAACATTTTTTTTTCATATTACGCTTCATTGCAGTGAACATTGGTTGATAAAAGAAATTAATGAGAAAGCAATGTGAAACTATACAATTTTAAGATTCTCTTTAAATGTGACCGTACAATTATAGAGATTCAGAAAATCAGACAAATTTCTCACCAAACATTGGTTCTTTCCGAATGCGTTCACGAAAATCAAGCTTGCCGAATGACTAAAAGAAAAGAAACAACGAGAAGAAAGTGCGTTCCGTCGTAAAAACAAATGACCTAATCGCTCTTCGTTGAGTGAAGATTAATTCGTCCTTAGCAACTGGGAAATATTTTTTTTTCCTTTCCGAGCATTTCATTTCGGCAACGTGGCACGTGTTTGACGTTCCTGATATACGGCCTATTTTCACGGCTCGATGACTAAACTTGTTCGCGAAAATCGTTGAAGCGTGATAGAAAAAACGAGTGAGAAGAAAAAATATATAAATCTCCGTGTTCGGTTGGCAGAAGAGATTCAACCGTTTTTCCACCTTCCTTTCGTTGCGTGTTTCTTTTTTTTGCTAGATTGGTTACTTCGTTATTGAGATCCGATCTCTTCGATGTCTTCGCTACCGTTGGATACAAAAACAAGAATACGAGATCGATTTCGTCCCTCGGTAACTTTTTATCCATCTCTCACCTTTGCGATCTTCTTTGAGCTTTTTTTTCGGGCTGTTTACCTGAATCGTGATTTTTTTTAACAATAACGATGCCCGATGTCGCTGTTTGTTTTCCACAACAGTTGACTCGCAGCCCTCAATCCCTCATTTTCGCTTCTCCGTCCGTTCGTCCGTCTGTCTGTGTCCGTCTAACTGAAGGACAAAACATTCCCATCCAATTAGCCTGAAGGGATGTTGGCGCTACAGGGTGAGGTACGAGAGAATATTACCACCATCGGGTTCCGCGCAGTCGGGCATCGTCAGCTTTTCCCGAAATTTCCAACCGTACAACGAAGTCGAGTTTATTACAACCGTTATTGGAGTAGTTAAACGCGACGTTGGCGTATGAAGCCTACCCCCCTCCCCGGGCTTCTCCACGGGCAACAAAGTGATTTATTCACCGACAGCGAAGGATTATTAAAGCCTTCGATGTGATGGTAGAAGAGAAAACAGAGAGGCGGAGGGAGGGTGAGCGAGTTCGAAACGGGAGATGAGGGCGGATGTCTATCCGGTCCATTTTCAACTTCCGTCCCGCTCTCTTCCATCTTCAACTTTTGCGAAAGTTCGCGCAACCCCACCCCGCCCTCGCTCCTCGGGCAAAGAGTGTCACCGAGCATCGACGATTATGATTAGTGAGCGCGAACAAAAAACACTGCGGTAACACGGCATTTTTTTTTTGTCAACAGTTTTTTTTTTTATTTTTCATTTGCCATGGGCGATTCATCGCTCTTCGATGACGAGTAATTTTCCAATTATTTTTTCGCTCGGCACACTTCGATGAGGTGGAAAACTTATATATAGATAAATGCGGGGTAAAATGAGCTCTGGGAATTCATGTAATCGTGTCGATAACAGGCTTCCGATATTTCCGAACCAAAAAATACATATACCCATTCGGCATTAATGGCATTAAAAAAATGAAAAACACAAATTTTAAGTAATTTAAGCATTGGTTCAATGTGCCTAAAATTTTGAGTTACGTGGTGGTTCCACAATGTCCCGTTGGTCCATTTTGAACCATTTTCCTCTATATGCGCCGGGAAGGTATCGGTGAAGAATATCGAACGGCAAGGGAAATGGTATCATCTCTCGGGACACAGCGATTTTTCAGAAAGTTTAATTAGATCCGGTGGATGAATTCGTTCGCTCACTTCGTCTCATTTCGTTCCTCGCGGCTCGACGAGGCGTCTCTAACTCTCTTCTGGCTCGCGGTATCTACAGCGCGAAGGCCCCTTCAAGCTCCCGATGCGACAACGACGAAACCACCGGCGAGGATCTTAATCGAATTTTTTTTTCTCCCGCTATCGTTCGCGATTTAGCTCCGCGATGTTATTCTACTTTGGCGCACGACGACGTTGCGGCAACGTAGGCGGCGGGTAATCGCGATAGTTATACTTTTTATCTATCCTCTCTACTCGTCTCTCCGAATACTTTTTTTCTCTCCGTCGCCTTGCCCTCGGTGCAGGAGAAATAATTCATTTTCAAATGCTCCTTTATACCTTATTCGCTCAATTATGCACAAAGCTGCAACGCGCGTCCGACATTGTTCTACGCTTATTCAATCTCTTATTATTCCCTTCTTTTCCCTCGTTGTCTCTATATTTCTTTTGTGTCTTTGCAGCTGCTAAATTGCCACCGGCGAAGAACACGGTAGAGGACGTTCCCAAGGAAGAGGTACCAATCATCGAGCCACCGAAGCCGTGAGTTTGTTCCGTCTTTAATATTGCAATCCAGGCTCTATTTTCCTTTTACTTCGCTCGCATTCTATAAATCTTACTCCGCACTTCGATCATTTTTTTTTCCACTCAATAACGCTGCCATCAACGAGACTGCCGAGCGATGAAACGCAATTATCGAGATCGTACGAAAACGCAGAAAAAAGTGTCTACTATGAAACTTCTTATTTATTTATTTTTTCATACTGAAAATCTCACTCGCGTGCCGAGTACGCGAGAACTAAATGGGTCACCGGGCTTTTCCCAACGAAGTTTATACTGTACATCGCATATAGTCGTCTGTGTAGATAGTTCATGCATATGCATATATCTACCGGGGTTATACGACATTTTCACCTTTACTATACGGTCATGTATTTCTGTGTATATCTATGTGCGCGCTATATATAGACAAGTAAATATATATATGTATACATGCATGCATGTGACTCGCCGAACCTGCCCGTTATCGACTCCGTTCGATGTCACGCGGAAGAGACATTCACGATATTGGGCGCGTCCATTAAAGAGTGCAGATTGATTCATATCGAAGTCCCGGGGCCAAACAAAATTTGTTGCTTTGCTCTGGAAACCATTTTTTTTTTCTTTTCCTTCGCCCGCTCGGCAAAACCGTTTCGGTTGACTTTGCCACATACGTATAGGTCGAAAAATAAAACGAAATGGTTATATACATATATATCTGACGTTTCTAAGGGAAAAACTGTGGTCGCTGCTGCTCGAGATTTTGTCGTTCTCGTTTAACGAAAGCTCGTTAACTCAATACGGAACGAGAAACGCCGCTGACCGTCCCATCGGAAGCTACGCTTCTCCACCCTGTTTCCGTTCCCGTCGGTTTACCCCTTTTTGCCTGCAGTCTCGTCTCTCTGTCCTACTTTCTTCGTCTCTTTGAACTTTGAACATGCTTTTTTTCGGGAGATGGGAAAACTTGTTTAACCTACAATTAATTTAGCTACCGTTGCCCTATATTCAGATAATTTTTTTCTATCAGTGTTTAAAAAAAAAAAATTGGTCATCAATTTAAGTCAGAAACTCGAATGCTCGATGATATATCACAATTTTTTTACGAATGTTGGGTGAATATTTTACGCCTCCCGTCTTCTTTTTTTTTTTTCATTTCAGTCAATGTTATTCTGAAACTCGGATGCTCGCTGATTTGTCGCGATTTTTGACGAATGTCACGTGAATATTTTACGACCTTCAACTTTTTTTCTATTTAATCAATACTTTCGCTCGTTCGATTTCAATTTTTTTCTTTCGTCCACATTATTTAGAGACTCGACTGCTCGCTGATTTATTGCTATTTTGACGAATATCGCGTGAGTATTTTATGGCTTTTGGATTTTGGATTTGCATGTTTTTTACAGGAAACCGGAACCTGGGAAACCGGCGAGTCGAGAGGGTGCTTGCAGAATTTGCCTCAAATCCTTCAAGCCCGATGACTTCTCGAGAACGTGCTACGAGTGCCAGTACAAAGTTTGCGAGGACTGCGCGTACTCGACGAAGCCGGATTCCGATGACCCGGTGAGTTTTCATGCGAATATCACATATCAGTACGTAACATTGAATGTTATCCATTTATAAATTCATGAATAATCAGATTTTAATTTTTGTTTCATAATTTTTCTTAAGAATTCCTTCGGTATTTCTATCGTTTAACGAACGACGAAGTCTCTGATTAAATATTCGAGGCGCACATTCTGTTTTTTTTTCTTGGAGATAGATGAAAGTCGCGCGCCTTTTAATTTCTTTGCTCTCCGAGACGACAAGAGGAGCGATACAGGCCCGCTGTTTCCGCCTGGGGAGGGGTGAGAGAATTCTTTACTAACCCAGACTCATAGTTGGCAAGTTCCTTCGCCTCGCGGGGATAACAACCGCAACTCTTCTTATTATTTTCCCCTCTATTCTCGCTCTCGCGCCGGACGTTCTTCTTCGCTTCGTGCCTCGCGCTCTCCCACGGTGCGTGTGACGCTCGAAAAAGTATTTCAAAGTTTACTTTCAAGCCCGCGAGACGACAAAGAAGCCGGAGGCGCGATTAGTGTAGCGTTTCCACAATGGAACCAGTTGGTAAATATCTATGTGCACATTATTCTACGCGGCATCTACAGCGAAGCGGAAAATTCTGCGATGTCTCTTGTGTTTTGAAGTTAGTCAAAGGACATTGTCTCGTTAAAACAAAATGTATTAGATCAATTGGTTTTTTCGATTTTTCGCAAGAAAACTGCAGGGTCGTGGCTTACAAAAAGAAATTGAATTGATCCATTTAATTATTCATAATTAAATAACCTTAAATAATTTCAATAATTTCTCTATTTTGTTATTGAAATATCAGTGGCAATTATGTTTATTTACTCGAGTACGTATGAGAAATCCTCCTTTTTTCAACTGTATATAAAAATATATTTTTTATACATAGTTTGCAACACAAATATTTATATATAAATCAAGGTTAATTGATATGTATCCATAATTGCCTCAAAATTTGTGGCAGTCCCGTATTGGAATTACACAATTTGCAAATGCATAGCAAACTGAAAGAAATGTGTGCACATTCGGAGTAATTCTCGTGTCGAAAAAGCGATCAAATAAATCTCTTCGTATTACGCGATTTATCAATTTGGCTGCCGATCTCGCGGTGGTTTTTTTCTTTTTTTTCATCCCCTACATCTATCTACGGAGAACGTTCGCTCGCTCACTGTTTCGTTAATCCAGTGCGTAGGTAGTTCAAGGCTTAAGTTTCGCAGTAAAACCGATCGTGCTCTCTGCTCTTCCACCTTCATGTGCTCTTCCAACCCCCTCGCGCCCTTATCCTTTGGCGCGTCCATCCGGCGTTCCACGTCGATCCATCCCGTTTTAATCCCTCGCGTAGGCTGTGTCCCGTTCGGGAGCTTTACTTTTGCCCTCTATCTTTCGTTTTTCTCTCCCTGACACGCCGGACTCCCTGGAACGCAATAACGGAAATATCGCGGCAACCGAGCGGTCTTTTATCGTCTTCGCTGAGCCCCCGACGCTATTCAACCCCAAACCTCCCGCTTCCCTCTCGAAAGTCCTGCGCGAAACGATAGTACGGACTATAACATAGCACGTGCCCTCTCGTACCTCTCGCACTCCAGCGTTAATCACGAAAAAAGCCCCCGGAGGGCGCTTACAACAGTCCCGAAAGTCGGAAAATTTCGCGCTCGTAACACTCGTGGCTCGATTCGCGAATGAAAGGCGACGGGCAACGTTAGGATATCAAAGTTTATGGGCATAAATAGCGATCCCGAAGGTCCCGGCTTTTGATATTCATTGATAACAAGCGTGCCCGTGTGATGCCGGTGCAAATGCGAACGTGTGAATGAGTAAAAATGTTCAAAGAGCAAAGTTCAACCCTTAAGGGACTCGACGTCGGGTAGTTAAGCAACGCGACGACCTCGCTTCGCACTTGCGCCTTTCGCTTCGTTAATCACCGACTTTTTGCGAAGATCGTTACGGATTTTTTTCTCTTCAATATTTCAATTCTCGGAGAGCCCGGCTTTGCTATTCATTGCGCGAAAACGAAAGGGTAGAGGGCGCAGCTGCGATAATTGCAACGTTAATTAATTTCCGAATATAGAAATGACAATTGGTGTCCAAAAGAGAAAAAAAGTGTTTGGAAACTATATTCTGTTTTTTCAAACTTCGATTCATTTGATGATTCGAAATTCAAAAGGAAACCCCAATTTTTTAATTGGGATATATTGTCTATATTATAATCATTATGAATTATTTTTAATGATAACTAGAAATACTAGATGTAATTCAATCATATAAAAACGCCGAATGTAATAATGTTCCAATATTTTTCCCCGTATTTGATTTGAACGTGGTTAAATATTATTAAATGATAATCGATCATGTATTTCGGGCTCGAAACCTGTTGTTTTTTTTCGTCGTTTCAATTGCATCATTTCGCTTTTGTTCTTTTCAGTCCACGTGGTGTTGCAGCGTGTGCAAGAGAAAAATGTCGAAGATCCTCGTCAACGAGGATTCGACGGAGTCGCATCTCGATCTGCCGCCGCGAGAGATTCCGCGGCGGCACAGCGACGCGAAATTGGGTTCGCAAAACGAGATCCAAGGCGGTGGTCTCGGTTGGGGATTAGCGCCGCCGCGAGGCCAGGACACCGGACGCCGACACTCGGACGTTTCGCCGGCGAGTCTCAAAGAACTCGAGAAGGTAAGTCGATCCGTGGACGGTCATTCGCGAGAATGAAAAACGCTAACATACTCTCTGTGATTCCGTAGGTACTGTTACGCCCGTTCCCTGCTTTTAGCTATTTCTGGCTTCAAACGCTCGTAATGAAAAAAAAATCTAGATAATAAACAATTCTAGCGAAGCGTCCGTCTGTGATGCAATCACATTTCGAAAAAAGAGTTACCCATATCCGCCGTGTCGACTCTTGTCAATCGAGATGATGAATCGAGGCCGGTAAATTGGTTCGCGCGCCGGTCACGATTTCGGCACGGCATAATCGATTATTCGGCGACGAGAATGTGACCGGAACACCAATCTTACGTAACTCTCGATATGAGACACTCTAAAATGTCAGATGTGATAAATCGAGACGAGAAAAGTTCGTCGTCTCGTCTTTGCCCCATTCGTCGATGTGACTCAATTATTTAGAGAAGAATAAAAATGTTACCGAAACACACCAATCTTGGATACGCTTTCCGGCTGTTCGGTGCTTCTGTGTACACATACGTGTATTCTATCGGCTCGTCCCGCTCGCGCGCTCGTTGAATCTGTCTACTATATTATAAAAAAAAGACCTCACCGCCGCCGCAGCTAACAGTTATCGGGAATGTCAATTCCCCCGAAACCTTTCATGGGCCTCATCTAAAAATCGAGGATTCTCAGTCCCTCGATGAGTTCCAGGAATTTATATTAATATTTCCTATTATTTATATAGAGAATATTAATTCCCCTCGCGGTCTTTTAATATCTTGCACCGAGGAGCCGCTAAAAGGAGGACAGTACTTTTGGGGGGAAGGAAGAATATTTCGAACCTTGTGTTTTTCTCTCTGGTCTTCCTCATCATTTTCCTTAACCCAGGCTCGGAATACATTGGGCGAAGGCGCCACCTCAAAGGAAGACTGAATATTTCAGGTCAACGAAGGAACTAGAATATTTTTAGCGAAGGGGTTGTCCAAGGGAGGACGAGAGGAAATAATAAATCCCTCCGAAGGGACTTGGAATAACCCCCTGTCGATTCTAGTACACGATGACTGTGGTGGCAGCGGGCGTGTGATTCTTTTTATGATGTAGAAAGATATGTCGATATTTATTTGTACGACGTGACTTATCGACTCGAGCGTCGGCAAATCGTGTATTCGTGGACACCGGTTTATAAACGATTAACGCTTATAAATAAACATTATTCCGACGAGTGTCTGCATGTATATCCGAATAAATAGCACGGACCGAGAAGCGATGATGAGTTCTATTTACTCGGCGTTCTACCGCGCGACGAAACCTCCCGTGATATCGGGCAGAGTTCGTAAAATTGCGAGCGAAATATCAAAGTATCGAGATTCAACATTGAACAAAAATATTTTAGAACGTACAACCGTGAGACAATTTTTTGTATCAACCTTAAGGTTAATTGATAATATTTTTTCTATATTACTGAAAAACGAATTTACTTTTAACTTTTCGCGTAAATGAATGTCGGACGGACATTCCCGCTGAAAGAGCAATTCGGCACGCGAAATCACGAGATTCGGCGAAAATGAAATGTTAAGGCACCAAATTGAAGTTTTTCCATAACGTCCGAGTTCATTTCTCCTTATGAGGTATTGTTCGTAGAATAAAATGTCGAAACGAAGTAGAACATTTTATACCTCTGACGTTTTCGGAAATAAAGTCCGTTTGGCTGAAAGGCCGAGAGTTCACAATGAAAAATAACGAGACTTCTCGAGAATAAAAACAACAGGGAAAAGTTCTTTCACAATTATTGAAAAAAAAAAAAATTCAACGAATAGCTTCATTAATCGAAAAAATAAAAATACGGCTGTAGGGTAAAAAAAAAGAAATCGCGGTAACGGCAACCCACGACACGTGCCTGCGAGGCGGACGATAGAAGCGAAAAAGGGTGATCCTTCATAATGTCATCGTGACGCAACGGTATTTCGGAAATTATCGCGAAGTCCGCTTACATTGGCAAAACCCCGGATTGGTTCCTCCATCGGTCCGCCGGCCGTGACCGACAAATATGGATTCAGCGAAGCTCATAAAGCCGCTTTCTCTTCGCGCACACGAGACCGCGGCGGGCAAATAATTGTCGTAAATACGTGACCGGGACGACGAGAGCCTCCCGAATATTCGCTCCGAGAGAGGTTTAGAATTTAGATATTTGCATATTGTAATTTACACGTAATGTACATTATGCTGCTGTGTTTATATTGCGAGCACAAATTTGTAATCCCCGCTACGGTTCCGTCTATCTTGCAAAATCGTGCCCGTGAATTCGCAGCCCGCACATAAATATCGTGCATCGTGAAAATTCCAAAAACGAGCGAGGAACTTGCACTTTGCGTGGAGCTTCGGTAAACCGTGTTTGAACAAACACACGTGCGAACGAACGTAAACGCGCCAGATTACAAAAGTGCGAAACTTTAACATGCCGTTCTCTCACGTTCCATCAAATTGTATTAATCCGAAGAAAAACCTTCCTTCCATTTTTAAGTTCTTTTTTGAATGCTCGTAAAAATGTTAAAAATTCATATTACCCCGAGAGAATAATTTCCACCAAAAGTAATGCCATTTGAAATCGCGAATAGTGCGCTAGAGCCTGCGCCGTCGGGTCCAGGGTCTCGAATATCGGCAATCTTTTTCCTTTAGATCGCTTTATCACGTTCAATCGAATACCCATAACGACGTTTAAAAAAAAATACTAAAGCAAAGATAACTGAGAGAAAGTAAATACGCTGTTTTTCTTGCGATAACGACGGTTGTTCTTGCTTATCGAACCGAAAGATAATAATGCTTTTATCCGTAAAGCTTTTATGGCACAGTTCAAAGACCAACGGCTATTTTTCCCGCTTTCGCAAAATCACCTAACTCGCCTTTCCGAGTGTGCATTGCCGTCCCACGGCGTATCGCAGCGCGGACTCTTTTTATACCGAGTGAATTTCCCATTTCAAAGGGGAAAGGATTCCATGGACACGCCGTTCTATTGCCCCGTGTTTACGGAAAATACGCTCGCGATTCGTTCGCAACCCCCGCATCTGCATCTGCTACTATGTCCATCTCCCCTCCCCCTTCCTCCCACCCGCTTCTCCTTGCTCCGGGCATGTGTGTCACGTCAAATTCTCGTGGCACATCCTCGGCGTGCGTTCATCGCTTCCCGGCTCACTCTCTGTATCTCCCATCTGCTCTTTATATCCGCATTTATACATCCGAATCCATCCACCCGTAAACGAGAGTTTATCGCTGACTCGCACGCTCGCACAATCTCCGGTTCTATTTCGATTTTTACCTCGGTCGTCTCTCGACAATTGCGCCCCACGAATCCGCGCCGGATAATGAAAAAAGGCTCGACGAATCGAACATTTGCCCTCAAAACTTTTCTGAACCAAAGCAATTTTTCGATGATGTTGCAGTAAAATTGCATAACCCCATACATAGTTGTTGAGGGAATTAGGCGATTGACGGTTTTGAAGAAAAACAACAGGTTTTATGGATTTTTATGGTCGAAAAGAAATCACATCGCTAATTCTATGCGATTGTTTGTTGTTGGTGTTGTGTTCATGTGAACACATCCCTAGGTTCAAATATCAAAGATTGTAGGAGACGTGTGGTTTTTCTCTGAATGGAGAACATCTTTCCGGTGATATGAACAAATCTCCTTCGCGTTGGTATATTCAGACTTGGCATTTTTTATACATGATCAGGGCACCGGTATAAACAATTACTCGCGCCGAATCTTGTCTAAGATTTTGTTTTACTTACAGTAAAAACAAATGAGTCGAAAGCCTTAAAGATCAGACGAGTAAAACCACAAAACAAAAACTAAAAGCATAAAATCAAACAATAAAGATGATAATTGGAAATTCTAAAAACTTAGGATTAAAATAACGAAATTGGAAAATTCGGGTCAATTTTACGTTTAATAAGCAAACATCACATTTCATGATATTTATTGCAAACGACTGGAATATACTGTATACATATACACTTAGAAATAGCCTTGCTTTCGTCGGCGCAAGAAGGAGAGTGGGTGAATACACCCGTCTGGAGTTGGGAATAGCAGCATAACTGCAAGACAATACGCGGTATTGTTTAGATAAATGTGCTAATAATCGTTACTGTTGGCGATGTTATCCCTTTTACGTGGAGTCCTGTGGGAGTAATCCGTATACCCATTTGGCGCTTCGTAATTTGCACTATATGTGCCAAGCGTTGTTTGTGTCCGCACAGTGGAAATTCTCGCATATGACTTTTGCTGAGTTTACGAACGTAAATTGGTGAACATACAATCCGACCGTTCGCACTCCACTAAACAAGAGACAAAGAGCTCTTCCTCATCAAAGACGAAGAACCAAAGCCATCATCAAATCAAGATTCAGTAGCATGTGAGAGATTCCACTGTGTCTTATAAAACATTGTCGAAATAAGCGCAAATGCATCATTGATGGAATTTAAAAAAAATGAAGTCATTTGCTTGGCTTTGATATCATGAAAATTCCTGGCTTTTCTAGATGTACCACGTGGATGTGCAGCAGTAGACGAACAACCCTTGCACATGCATACATTTTAACAATACACGTTTCTCATGCAACATAGAAACAACGATACATCCAACGCACAGTTCGCGTGAAAAAAGAAACTAAAAATGTTTAATTGTGATGGACCGGCAAAAGTTCTATAATGAATTCCGATGCCTGGTATTCGTACTTTTTTGCAATGTCATTTTTTTAAATTTATTTTACCAAGGATACACGTTTATACGTCAATAACTCGATACTTCAATTCTCGAACTTTTAGACGGCAGGATTCACAATTATTCTGATAACTTTCGGTTGGAAAACGTATAGGTTTTTGGTTACTCTGAAATTGCAATACACGAAGAAAAAAAAAACTTTAAATACCATACCGTAAAAAATGATGGTAAATTCAAATACAAATAACTCTAAAAGTATAAAATGAAAATGACCTTACGCGATTTTTTAAAATTTGAAATTCAAACTCAATTTTCTCCGTGTGTCAAATTTACATAACAATTTGAATTATTCAAATTTCATCTCAATGTTTTTAAAGTGTCTAAATTTGTGCTTCCTCGTAGGGGAACCTTTGTTTTCATGAAGAAAGAGTAAAAAAACTAAATAAGAAAATGCTGTGCAAATCTAATTTGCACCATTCATATTAGACTTTATTTTATAATAATTACTTTCGATAATTTCTGTTTCAATGTGCCAATCTTGTTCTGTGTGTCCATCTCGCTCCCGATTCCCGTTTTGCCCTGCTCTGCCTTACATGAAATTTACCATTAATTTTTACGGTGCACACATACACCGTTGAACTCGTACACGAGTGAGACGAACATGCGCACTATAAACGCTGCTGTGGTTTGCTGCTGCCAGTCGACTGATATGATCGTTGCCTTAGCCCTTAATTGTGGTGGCGTCCCTAGTTTCGAACCCTAATCGCCTCGTAATGTTGTAGTTTCGAAAGGTTGCAGGAGAGCGTCGTGGTACCGACGAGCTCGGTTGGGAGTTTAGAAGCAAATCCCGGGGAGGTTCACCCGATCGTCATCAATCGGACAGAGGGGACAGAGTCGAAGGGAGCGACAAGGCCGACAGAGGCGGAAGAAACGAACGCAGCGAAAGAAGCGACAGAGGAGATAGGAGCGACAGAGGAGATAGAAACGACAGAGGGGATAGAAGCGACAGAGGAGATAGAAACGACAGAGGGGATAGAAGCGACAGAGGGGATAGAAGCGACAGAGGAGATAGAAGCGATAGGAACGACCGAGGAAGAACATCGAGCCCTCAGCGAACCTCGAAAAACTCCTCGGCAGGTGAGAAAAGAGACGAGAAATCCTTAGAACCGAGAACTATTGTAATGTGAGCAACAAACGGCAAAAAGTCGTTGACGCACGTTTCGAGGAGCAATTTCATACGCGAATACCGGCAAAGTTTACCGTCGCGCCATCAACGGGCGAAGAGAAATGGTAGCACAGGACACAGAGTCCGCTGTAATTTATTCCGTGGGGGATAAACTGTATACGCAGAGAGAGCTATGCATTTCCCATTGTATCCTCTCCACTGCGTCAGTTCGCTCCAAGGGATATGTAAACTCTGCCCGAGAGCTGTGGGGTCTACGCTAACGGAGCTCGTGTGTACTCTGGCGCGTTGCACTATATGGGGTGTTAGAATTTTATGGAAATTCGAAGCATACGGGAACGCTCTCGGAGTTTCGAATGGCTCATTCACTCTGTGGGTTAAATTTTCCGCTTGCCACCCTCGTGTATCTCAATTAGTTTGATGACGATTCGATGTGCCGCGGGAATTTTTACTATTTCATCCCCAGGGAGTAAGCTTTGCTTTCGGGGGAAAAAATGTTTTTCCGCGGTTTTCATGTCAACGTGTTCGGAACGTTCCAAAACATAAAAAAATCACGTTTCGATTAAAACAAACGATGTGCAATTGTTATTTGGATCATTTTTTCGCAATGCTCTTGTATTTTTGATTTTATAATCTTTCCGGTAACGGATGAATTTATGCTCACAGCGGATCAGGATGCGCAATTGGATCTCGACGACGAAGAAGAACGTCGGAGAAGGTCGCGTCGCGGGGGCGGCACGGTACGTCGAAAGTCACGTGTGACGAGACAGCATTCGTACGACGACGAGATAAAGACGGCGTCGATGAGCGTGGGCGGCGGGGGAGGACAGCAGTCACACGGCGGCGAGCCGAGTCTCGGGGTCGGGGGATATTCAATGGTTCGTAGGTCATCGGCGTACGAGGTTTACTCAACCGGAAGTGGCGGTGCTAGCGGTCTCAATGCCATGGCGATAGCTGCCGCTCAACAGATGCAGGGCAATAGAGATCCCGAGCCTATTTACACCAAAAGAGCTTCCATCTCGACTCAAGGTGAATATTCCGTCGACTTGGCGTATTTTCGCTACCATATTATGGCAATGAATGAAAAAAAAATGAATGAAAAAAAAAGATTGTGGTTAAAGCCATCTCATTATGGGAGATTGAAAGATAAAAATTCTTATAATTGAAAATACTTATATCGCTTCCTTTTGAATTTTTGCCAAAACTCTGTACTATGAGAAATTAGCATACCGTCCAATTTTAAAGGTTTTTTTTATTGCAGAGTCGAAAAAACTGACAATTTTTCTCTCTAAGCCTTGGTTTTTCATTTCCTTAACCCGACTGTATAATGTTTTTCTTCTCTTCGTTTTCTATCCTTTTCAAGAAAAACAAAGAGCGCGTAGAAATGAATCTGGTTATTCCAGTTCCGTGTTCTTCGCAGAGGTTCCACTCTGGAATCATATCGTGGATGAATGCGAATGCATACAGTGAATAGCTCCTTAACCAATGCCCAATGTGTGAGCCATCCGACCATACATATCTGCAGCACGCTGGCATGAAGCATCGGTCGGGAAACGATTCCACAGTTCTAATAGCGTCGAGTCTGCCCGGTTTGATAGCGCAACATTTGCCATTGGTAGCCCGCAAAGAGAATTTCCCATCGGTCTTCTCGTTTGCGCTGTGAGCCCGCACTGAGAGTTCCCCGGAGTTGCTCTCGCTTCACGGCATTAGAAGTGCAACATCGGTTAACTATAGACCGCTTTCTGCTCTTCCTTGCCGACCCTTTCACCAGTCGAGTGCGGAACGCCATGGCCTCACCGCTCTCTATCGTTCCGCCAACGGGTTTCCGTGTGGACCCAAAACGAGCGATTCAATTATCCCTCGCTTGCGTGCCCGATGCCTCGGAACTATGTTTCACCCACAGCCCACTCTATATCAATCGCTATCGTTCTCTATATCGAGCTCTCGGGCTTTCGTCTATATATACTACATATAATGCACCTAGGCGGTGATCGTTTTTAGACTAATCATCACTAAGTGAGGTCTTGACGACACAAAATCGGAGGTCTCAACATTTTTCATTAGAAAATTCTCATGAATTATCGTCACAATTGTTAATTTTTCAAAGTAACGAAATAATAATTGCATAGTAATACCGATTTACGTTCAAGTTTCAATAAAACAGTAATACTTTTTTTCCGTTTAACCTACGATCGGCTTTCAGTATTTTTTAACAAGTCTGTGGTAGCTTTACTTACAATCTCCAAGTGATGCCCCCGCGATATAAAAGTAACGATATCATCATTTTCATTGTTAAATCTTGAGCCAATCGATTTGGTATTATTTGCGTGAGTCTTCATAAATTCATCTTTATAAAAGGGGATAACTTATCATCAATCATTGTCGCAGGTCTTGGTTTTCTTCGAGTAATGAAAAAACAGTTGCACAGTAATGTTTGATTATTTGTAAGTCTTATCCAAATGGAAACGATTTATCCTTTGTGTTGTAATCAGTTTTCAGCATTTTATTTTTCAGTTAACCACCGAGTAGATATTCTCCGAAGCTTCCAGTTATGAGTCTGTTGCATATAGGCTCTTCAACTTAGACGTAGCATGTGCGGGAAAGCTTTCCCTCTCCGTAACGTCGGTCTCACGGAGACCCGTAGGAAAACCCGAGGGTTGCTCACTCGCGTTCACCTTCCCGTTCGTAATCGAGTATAACTTCGACGCGGAGTATCGAACTCGCAACTCGCTTAGGCGGATGCTTCCCCGGGCGCGCGGTCTCGGCGACCACGGGTAATATCGGGACGCCCGAAGCGAGAGTAAATAAAACCCAGTGGTGCGCACATAAACCGTACATTAATGTCCACCGTTGTGTGTATTCGCGAAAGTGGCAACTGTGTACCACCGTCCTTCGGAATAACGTTATTACGACGAAACTGCAACAAGTGCGAAACCACTTTTATTCTTTGTCTCCCATCAGCGAAATCGCTCACTCATAATTTGTAACAATGCCTTTTATTCCTCCCCCCAAATGAGACTTCCTCGTATATTAATTTGATTTTCCGGAGAGCGAGATAATTTCATTGTTTCCTTATTTTCGTTCGGTTCGCGCAGGAACGAGGGATACGGAAGAGGTGAGGCCGACGGTAAGAAGATCGTCTTTCCGCGCCGTTAAGCCGTACGAGATGGGAGCGGACGATGAAAAAATAATCAACTTGGAGCCGGACGTCGTGCCTCCCACGCAGCCTCAGAGACGTCGAGGCTCCCAATTGTGAGTATGAATTTCATTCCCAATCTACGGATACGGATTTATTATTCCGCATAGGTCGATTCTGATTTTGTTTAACATCAGCCCCTTCGAATTGATGTATGTTGCGGGAGTCTGTTTCGCTCTTGTATCTTTTTTTTCATTTTTGGCAATTTTTTTGTTTCGGTGTTTCGTGGAGCTCGAAGTGGAACGACTTCTCGTTTTCCTCGTTGCATAGCTTTTCGCCAGACTAATTTCACATCCCTCAATCTGGCCTCGTACGGTTTTTGCGTTTTCCCCTTCATCTGCTCTCGTATCCAACCGCGGTCTATCCCCGAGTATTCGCGAACGTTCGGGGCTTCGTTGTTTTTTTTTGTTTGCTCGACGTTGCCTTTTCTCCGATGGATTTTGCAGCTGCTGCACGAAAGAGAGTATGTGGAGGAAAGAGATTGGAGAGTACAAGCTGTGCAACGGCAGCTGTTCGAGTGGTCGGCAAACTTGATCTCCGCAGCTATCCCGCGGAAAAACTATTTCTAATGCGAGATAAAATTCCACGATACTATATACGGAGTCGCAAAGAGAACGAAAAAAAAGAGCTGCGGCCACGGAATGCGCTTCGGCGAAACTACGATTACAACTACGAAAATGTTGCGCTACCGATACGTGAAAGAACGCGTCGATCAAATGAATATCTTCCGAACGAATGAGCGCAAAAAAATTGGAAATGAATGTTAATCCGCAGAAGAGGAATGGCAACAAGAATCGCCGATAAATTCATCATTCGCTTCGACCACCCTTCGAAATTGATTGGAAGACAAGCGTGAAAAATGAAGTCACTATCATCGAGGAAGGTGAAAAAAGATAGGATATATAAGGGGGGGAAAGGGATATATGTCGTCGCCGTCGTTTGGTCTGATGGAATGGGGTCGTTTGACCGGAAAAGCGCTCGATGACACACACGAAAAAAAAGTATAACCTTCGATACTGCAAGAGCAGCGTCCCCTTTTTTTCCCTCGCGACCTACGAGAGCCGAGCGACGAGTTCTTTCGTTCCGGGGGATGGAAAAGTGTCACGGAGCGGACAGATTGTTATGGCCAAGCATCGTAGGCAGAGATATATTGGCCCCGGGGTCACGATGAAGAACGGAGAAGGAGCCGAGCAAGAAGCACGACAGCATTAGACTAGAACGAGGCAGACGGAACGCTGGTGAGTCCCTTCGAAGCGTTCTCAGAGTTCACCAAGATGATGTATCACCCTGTGTCAAAATTGGCTTATCCTGCGAGGCACGCGCGCAACCCGCGAGCCGAGGCGAAGAGATCGTCTTTTCCTTCGGCGACGACGTTGAGAAAACGCCCGGAAGGATTCTCGACGAGGCATCGAGAAGAATTCACGAAAGCTTGCCAGTCACGAATTTCTCACGGTTGTCCACTGACTTACACAGGAAGCGCGGTTGTATTACGTTGCAATGTGAATAGTTCGTTGATGACCCGCAAAGGCTTTATGCGGTCAGAAACGAGGGAAAATTTTTGGGGAATAGTTTGACTGATGCTGAGAGACAATACTCCCCTGTGTTGGCGCAATCGTCCGTTACGCAATGGTTATTCATTTTTGCTACTCATTTCTTCGCAAGTTTTTTCTTCTTCGCATCGATTCCTCACCAGAAACTGAGATTTAAATGGATGTTCGATAAGTAATTAATTACAAAAAAACTCTTCTTTGTATTAGGAATTATCGTAAATTTCGTAAATTCATGAGTTCCTAAGAAATATATATTTGCAAACGAGTTCACTTATTTTTTCTGCTGGTTACTTTGTAAATTTTGTCTTTTTCATCCAATCGCGTTTTTGTGACTTGACATTTTTTTTTGATTGTTCAAGAATCATCAGAAGTTGAGATCGAAATGCATATTAAATAAGTACTTCATTCGCGAAAAACTGAAAAAAAGCCTTCTTTTATCTTTTTGTAATTACCAATTCGCGGTTACGAACTTCGGTGCAAATCGATGACTTTCTATAAAATCTACACTCCAAGAATCGTAAAAAAAAACATCATTTGTGGGTCAGAGGAGTTAATGAAAGGGAAAATTGTATAGAAGTGGTACAAGTGAGCAATGGTCAGACGCATTGATAAGTGGATTTTGCGCTCGCGGAATCTCGCGCACTCGGAGATATTTTCTTTCGCGCCACTCGAAGGCAATTGATTGCCCGGTTTGAATCGAGAATTTCCGTTAACCCTCGCTCTCTTATTCATTGAAATAACGATGACCAAGCCCGACCGGTAGTCCGGTAATTATGCGCGAGGCTCAGTGGAACCATCGAGTTCCATCCATACAACGGATAAACGAGACTTGATTTATTATACCCCGAATAAGCGGATCGGAAGCTGGAATTGTACGCGAGGGTATCAAACTTCAGTTTGAAACCACAAATTATGTGCTCTCTTCTCGAGTTATCTCTTCGGTCGTATGACCTTTCGACATTATTAAACGGAACGAGCTTGGGAAAATGTATTACCGGAGTCAGACTCACCCGGATGTTGTGCTTCGTTCGAAATGTTTTCACGGTTCCGTAAAGCGACGCCCACGTCGTCGAGGCTCGCGCTGAAACAGAAAGTCGAAACTCTGTACCAAGCTGTACAGAACATATTTCATTTCGTTATAATGAGGTAGAATTTCGATTCGACATTCGAGAGCTATGTCGGAGGATTAAATTTAAAAAAGCGAACAAACAAAATTTCTCCGAAAAACACAAAATGCATTTCGATGCACAATATTTGTTGGAAGATTAAGACTATCTAATGAAGGAATAGACCGCAAAAATATTAAATTCTCTTTTCTCTTCCTTCGTCACATCCTCGTGCGGCAACCAATTCGAACAAAGTTTCGCGAGGAGGCTCGAAGATAATTCGACACTCGATATTCCATCGTGAAATTCGAGTTTGAATTTCAAGGATGGGGGCCATCGAGGAGCTCCGCAAAAGTACGTCGAGCCCGCGGAGAGAGCAGTACGCGAACGTTCTTTTATCCAGAAAAAAAAAAGAAAATACAAATCCTTAAAAACTACTCAGCCGGCCGAAAGAAGCTTCGGGATATACATTTGGGCCGTAGAAAAGAGGGCGCGAGGGAAGTTCTCAAACGGAGAGGTTTCACCCTCCCACGCATTTCCATTTACATCGACGATTTTTTTTTCTTCCCTCAGACAACACAATCTTCTCTGTGGCAACGGTTATACGACCGCACCATTCCCATCGCTTTTCTTTTTTCTTCTCGACTGCCATTGACTTCTATTTTTTTTTACTCCACGAGAAAAGACCCTCATCCGATCGCTATCGTCGCATATATCCGACTCTTCGATCACTATTCACCGTGGATTATCGGTAGTTTATCTTGGTCTGGAGCATCGCGGGGGTGGCGGATTTGCTTTTTCTCTCAAGCCCGACGGGAAATTAAAGACTAAGCATTAAAAAGGTTAGTCGTGTCTTTAACGTCGATTAAGATATCGTTGCGGGTTACTTTTATCTATGCCGCGGCGTTGGATACAGATATAGAGGGGGTTGAAAACTATGTAACGGATGGAGTTTCGCTACGTGAGCAACTCTCGAGTGTATTAACCGGTGTATATCTCGAGTAGGTCGTTCGCAAGCTTCGCAGCTTCGTTAAAAACGGCCATCGGTATTATCGCGCATGTAGCGCGGGAGACCCTACGAGAGAACTCTCCAAGGGTTCTTTTCCAGCCTGGCTGACAATGCTGGCACGGTTAAGTCGAGGAGATCGCTCTCGTTCCATCGCTCTCGGCTCGCACGTACTTTTCCACCCTTTTTGCGCACCTATAGATCGCTATAAAAAGAGACCCTTAACGCTGCACGGTATTGCTGGTGCTGCAGCTAATTTTATTGTACCAGTTCTCACACTACCCGCCCCCGACAATAATGAGCATATTACGCTTTTCACTATCCCGTATTTTTCACTGATCTTCCGCTCGCATGATAGTGTGAACGAATGCCGCCCATCCGAGGGAAAACCCGTTGTTTTAGTTATAAAGTAAAGATTCCGTGGAAATCTTGAATCTTTGTAAAATCATTTACAACTTGTACTTGTTAATTTCTTATTAGAAATTTCTACCCTTCAGCTTTCTCTAAAATAACCCCTTATCGATATCGTAGACGAAGATTGAATACTTTATTTTTCCCTTCTCCAAACACGTTTCAAATAGATGAAAAATGTTGTTAAGTGAAAAGTTTTTCTGTGACTTCTAACGCGGTGCACCACTGTCGATCCTTCGTTCCTCTTTGGTCTATGCAATTACTCTTGGTTCACGTTAATGATGCACTAACAAACAGTGTCGGCTCTGGCAAACTTGTATCGTGGCCCGTGGTTCTAACTGCGGTCTCGGTTGTGCGCGCTGAGTACTCTCGTAGTTGAGGTTTAGCGGTCGGGACGAACGTGGATTAGAGCAGGGCAGTCTCGTAAGTTGCGGCAGTTCACATTTCTCTCTCTTTTATGTTACATCTCTCTACAAACTGTTTCGTCCTTTCATCTTTGTCCTCCATTCGCGGCAATTTCGCGTCGCTTCCTTCGCTTCCTTTTCGGGGGTTTATCGTCTCGATCGTACACTAACCGAACTAACGAGCAAAACTTTTATCCCGGCTGATTATGTTCGCGACTAACACTCCACAAGACGCGGCACGGCTCCGATAATCTTCCATCGTCTCTTTTTCCGATCTTCGAAACTTTTCGCGCCGAACGAACATTTTCAGCAACGTCTTTGGTAAGGATGGAAGCTTTGGACTCGTTTAACTCGTTTCGCGAGTCACGACAACCAAAAACAAGGTAGCGAGCGGAGCGTCAGCTCTAATTTCGAAGGTACTCATTGATTAACACCACGCCCAGTATTGACGAATGCACAGTTTCGCCGCGGGGCTCACGATTTCGACTGGCGTAGAGTTTTCCACGTGCGCTTTGACCTGACATCAATTATTATATATGTCGGTATACGTCGGTAGTTTAAATTATTTTGCAGGAGAAACAGGCCAACTGACCTTCATTTGTGCTCTGGGAATGCTAGTAACGTAACTGCGTTTTAAGCGGTTCATGAATGAATTATTAAGATTTCTATGTTTCCCTCTTTTTGGCGTAGGAGAGATTGCGTCAGTCGGTAATACGGACGATGATAGAGAGCTTTCCGGAACCGATGTCGTTTCGATAAGGTCAACGTTCCGTCACGAAACCACTCGCTCAACGACAAACTTTCGGCTCAACCGTTTGATCCATTTTTCCCCCCACTGTTGTGCCGATTCCAGCTTTCTCTTGCGACGCTCGAAACGCACTTTCGTCCCACCAGCTCTGCGTGCCGGGTATCCTGTGTACTCACGACTCACTACCAGCTGTCTACACAGTTTTTTTTCACCCTCTTGTCCATTTTTTTCTACTCCGTAACCTCGGCCACGAACTTTTCGTTCTTTCTTCTGCTTTCTCCATTCTTTTTTCTCTCCCCTTCTTTTTCACCCTAAATCACGCAGCGAGAAAGTTTTGTGACCCCCCCCCCCCCCCCCCCTCCGGCCGTGCAGGAGTTATGTATCGAAGAACCGAAAAGTATCCGGCAAAGTAGCCAGTCAGCTCGACGAAACTGTACACAAGAGACTCTTTTAAAAATCTTTGTCGAGAGGAAACGACGCTTGACACTGTTGGCGTTTGACGAGAGCCAGCAATCTCGGGACAGTGGAAAGGGTACTGTGCGATCAGACGCATCGTCATGGAAACTTGGGTAGTCACTATTAATGGCTCATTAGTGCTCTTGTGATTTTTTTTCCATTTTTACTATTACATTATATATTGAGGTAGATATGGATACGAGAATCTTTTGATGGATATTACTAATTAATGTCAGCTGGAGTTTTCGAATTAGGAGAACGATCCGATAGTTAGAGTGGGCGCGGATCGCACGTCAGTGAGAGAAGCGTAATAATGATTGAACTTTCTTCCGGTAGATTGCAGAGCTACTAATGACTCAGTATCTTTGTAGAACTATTCAAACTATTCTAGCGTTTTTTTTCCAGCATTATCAAAGACTGTAAGTTGAATATTCGAGCTTCTGGCATCAAAAACATCGTCGAACTGCAGAGAATTCGAAAAAGTTGAAGTACAAATTCTCCAAAGATGGTTTGCTACGTTTCAATTCTTTCTAAAAGATTAGTCCTCTTTAAAAAGTCTGCATTTATATATATGATTTCATACAATACTGTCTGGTCTCCGTGAAGTCGCTGCCTCGTTACGGAGACCGTACCGTTTATTCTCAGTCAAAGGTGAGATTTAAAGAGAATTTCGAAGACTTCGCTAATTCTTTAAAGAATCATACGGAATGAAAAAAATCAACGGTTCTACTTTTGCCCCAAAATAATGTTATCTCTCGGCATTATTCGTTGACCAATTTTTTACATCATTTTTTGAAAAACTTTCAAAATTATTATTATGAAAAATGAATATTCTTAGCACCTTCTATAAGGTCGATTCTTTTCAGATTTTCATCCCATTGAGCAGCATTTTAAATTCACTCTGAGTCTCACTCCTAGCTGAGGTCGTAACGATACGCTCTTCTTGAAACAGGACCAAGTTTTTGTATTCATCGTCGCCCCGAGAGCTGCATCAAAGGAAAATCGCGAGACCGAGTCATATTTGTTCTCGTCGTTTCGCGAACTGTTGTCCACAATTATCTCGTCTCGCGATGGAAACAGTAGAAGCATAGACTCTGGTGGGTCGTTGCTGCGAAAAGAGAAGGCTGCTCGACGCCGAAAGTTCGTTTCGCAGAAAACTATATTGCGAACAGTCTGTCTGTCGGATTTCGTTTGCTTCTCTCGCGCGGCCGACGAGAGCGCGTTCGAACCCTTTCGTCGGAATTCCCTCGTGAATTTTCGCCAGTCTCCTCGTTTCTCTCCGCTCGCTGAATACAATAACGCAACCCTCGCGATGCTTTCTTCGCGAGAAGCAATAATAACGTTCGCTGTCTCTCGCGACTCGAGTGAAAAGAAATATCTCCATCGTATTTTCGAACGAAACGTTGTAACGAACGAAACACAATTAATTAACTCGTTAAACTCGAAAAACTCTTCATTGGTTATTACAATCGTATTTAAATGGAAACCCAATTAGTTAATGAGTCAGGGGCGGGGGGTCTTATTATCAGATTACGGCATATCGCGGGCTTTAATCTCCTTGTAGTCTACGTCGGTGATAATGCTAAATAGAGAATGAAATAACACGTCCCATACAGAGCTTCGACGTTTATCTATCCCATTCACGTGAATCCTCTTCAACCGAGGGGGGTATATCGACGATATTTTCTCTGCGATATCCCCCTTAATCCCACCGACAATCTATCGTAATCGTTCGGATCCTCGTCGTTCCATAATATTTGAGCATTTCTCTTACTTCCCCTCGCGCTCGTCGTTCACTCCTATCTGACGATTCTGCGTGGCGTTAACACACCGAGAGGAAGAGAGAGAGAAAGGTGAAGGGAAGATAGAGAGAAAATTTCTCTCACGAGCTTAATACCCCGGGCGTTTCCGAGTACGACGACAAATATTTATGCGCGAGACCGTGGCTCGTTATTGGTCGTGACGGGCATCACGAACGATGCAAGCATCGAGAGATATCTCCAGGTCGGCTCTTCAACCGGCGCGGCATGTTCTCTCCTTCCGGTCTGACGCTTTTCTTCGTTCCCTTCGCATTTCTACGGCTCTGTTCTCAGCAATTTCCCGCGGCGAATGCTCGAGGAAAATTTTCATATTTCTATCCGTCGTTGCGGCAACAAACCCAACAGTATAACATCTTCGGTGTATTGTAGCAAGATTTTCATTCCCTTATCTTCGGTATTCTTTGTGAAACAATTCATGTTCGATTCGTTGTTTGTTTTGTGGGAGACTTTGATATTTATTCATTCAAATTGCGTATTTATTTTCTTGTCTCACAGGCCAGATATCAATGCTATAAGAGGACTCGCGTCGGCGCCAGGATCGGGCAAAGCTGCCCAACCAGCTGTTGCCAGAGTCGCCGTACAGGACGAGCGCGAATTACCACGACAGGGAAGCCTCGCCGATGGTGAAGGCATTAAAATCGTTATTCACGACGTGGACAGTGAGTTAAGTAAGTCGATTTTGTGGAATACATTTTTTCTAAACGTCACGAACAGTCGTCGGAGAGAAAGTTCTTATTTCTCCTTTTGCCTTTACGGTTTGTGCGAAATATGGAAAGCAGAAGTAAAATAAGCGGCAGCGTGGCTTTGCGGAGCGATAAAAAGAAGAAAAAAAAATTAATAACCAAATTTAACATACTTGGAGATCGTGAAAGTCTTGCCTGAAAAAAAATACGCGTTTTTTTTAAATAAATTGGAGGAAGTTACTAAAAATCGTAGGCTGGGTTCGATTGAGCAATTTTCGATTGTTATACGTCACTAATTCGTTAGTTCCGAGTACACCGAAGTACCGATTATTTTGTGAAGTGTCGGAAACGGTTAATGGTTAACGATATCAAGAGATTTTTTTCCGCAACAAGTCTCGTCAAAGAGCTCGTTTACTTCTGTAAATCTCCAATAAACCATTATCAAAAGCTCGCATGCAGTACGGTTAACTGTCTGTGGATGAGAGGGAAGGTAATTGGATTCGATATCCGTGGGGTAGACACAGCGCGTAACAAACGTTTTACATAATCAAGCCCGCGCCATATAGTTTGTATGTACGGATAGAGACGTATACAAACTATATTGCGCAGACTTGATTATGTATAGAGTTTGTTGGGATACACACGGAGGCCGAAGTGGAATTGCCGTTGTGTTTGAACAGGAGCAAAGCAGTTTCTTCCCATCGGAAAATCCCATCGACTGTCCCAACTAACTAAACCGATCTCGCACCCCGAACAGGCATGCAATGGGATTCGATAATGCGATACCCCGGGCGGTGCTCACACCGAGCGATTTACGTAACCGCACGCGCATCTCCGTATCCTCCACCGAATTCCTATACAGTATCGCGGTAGATATAGTATACCGCGATACCAACCAGGTTGAGCGAGGGGGGAGGGGAGGCGAACGAGGGAGTTTCGGGCACGGAACCCCTACCAACGATCGCGGTCTGTCCGCTCGGTAATTCACCGCATTATATCCCAAATTGCGTCCACGATCTCGTCTGGCTTTTCGGATACCGGCTTTTCGATTCATTGTGTTACAATAATAGCTCGCGGTTATAACAATATCCTGGGGGAGCCTGTAGCGAAACTGATGCATCTACGGACGGGTATACAATGGTCATTAACTGAGTGAATACGGAAACTCGGATAGATAATAAATAACGATCCAACCGTAATTGAATTACACGAAATTGTAATTTAGTTATCGTCGAGCGATTTCTTGCACCGTAAACAGAGTATTCACATTTTGAGCGACGTAATGCCACTTTCGTTCCTTTTGACTAATTGCAGAAAAAATGTCAGTCGTTATGAACAATGAGAAGCTCGAAATGTTGATCAAGTGAAATGTAAAGATAGAATCTCTTTTAATTGGAATTAGCTGAAAATTGCAGTTTAGTATAAACAGTCGAAAAATTGTAACGATTATAGTGTATAATTTGTGATTATGTTTGATTATCAATCATAATTTTTCTTTTCTCATACCTTTTGTACTAAAATATTCGAAGGAATTTGGAGAGAGAAAACGCGTTCGCGTGTTTCTTGGAGTTTGCTGGAGGCTTTACAGCAATTCAAGGGGTTGATATTGACGCGAAGGGGTTAAAGGTCGTTATGAGCGGGAAATACGATCGTGCAAAAAGTAGGCCCACGCCAGGCCATGCGTGGCTCGTACCGGTGGAGAACCAGAATATATAAGTGAGTAGACGTTGGTAGAGACGTCGTAAAATGTGCGAGACCATGCTTTATTGGAACAATTCGCTCGGCTGTGCTCGAGCGCCGTAGTTCGAACCGCAAAAAGCTTCGGTAGGGATAGGATTGCTTGTTTTCTCGCGTGTGTACCAATAGTCGAGACACTTACGCCACGGGGGTACACACGATTCTCTACGTGGTTTTTATTGCTCGTAAACTACAGCCCCGACGGTTGAATCGCGAATGAAGCAAACTCGACCGGATGAAAAGGTTTTCAGAGCTTTCGACCCTAAGTAGGACTCCGCGGTTCATGTCTACTCGGTGTAAAGCCAAATCTTGTTATCAATATAGTAATGCGGCCGAATTGCTGCAGAACTATTGTGACCCCTGTGAACTTTTATTGAATTTAAAGGCATTTTATAAACTTCCTAGAGTTTCATTTGCTGCAAAACAACGGAAGAGAAATAACGATTCTAAAAAAAGTCAATGACCTTGAAAAGAAGCTTATATAAAGAATATAATGCGTTGAAATTGAGTCAAAACTACTTTCAAATTTTAAAGTCGTTGCTGTTAATGAGGCAAGAATTTATATAAGAAGCTTGCATATTGGCTATAAAGCAAACGATTCTTTAGAAACTTGAGTAACGATAAAAAAAACCGCTTAATATTCCTAAAAAAATTGATAACAATGTTGCATGGCGGAGGTTTTGATCGGTAAAAAAATTCGAAAAAGGCGTAGTCAATAGTAACAAAGTATATCACACTAGGGGGATGGAAAGTTGCGTCGTAGTCCTCGCACATGGAAGCTCAAACGTCCCTGATAATTCTCGATTCTCCGAGCCCCGAAATCGCCTTTACGCTCGATCGAGCGGCAAAATCTGTGGAGGCTGTAAAATTCTGTAAACTCCCTCGTTTCTGAATTTTGCTCTGCATATGGCTGTCCGCTACCGCGTTGAATCCATTTTCATGCGCTCATCTCTATGATGAGCTTTAGTGATTATTTTTTATCGGAATCTAGCCTCGCCGAAACGGTCGGTTCGCAATCGAACTAGTGATAAATTTAATCTCATCGGAGTACGATGATCGGATCACATCATCATCATCATCGGATACGCTTGTTGTTAAGCTCCACAAGAGCTTTATTTGACGATATTCGGGCTCGCGTACTCGCGTTCAATTCTGATCTGTGCCTGTAACGATTTCGACAATATTGACCGATGCTCGCCGCTCGTGCTTGTTGAGTGGAATTTGAGATACCGACGAAGTGGCTCGCAAGGTCATGCAGTATGCACGGATACACAGCGATAGGCAAGGTCGATATTGGTATACGAGAGTAAAATCATAGGGCATGATAGCGGTGGCAATTTTTGTAATGATTTATTAACGAGACTCCTCGTTCTTGCTTTTCAGCTTCGAGGGTGAATCCAAAACGGAGGGTCGTACTACGAAGGGATCCTCAACTTCTGGACAAAGGGCACAGAAGTGAGTACAAACGATTCTTCTGCGACGAACGATAATCGTTGTCTCAATATTTCGATTACCAAAAAAGAAAACCGCGATTGACTCATTGGAACGGCCGGGTAAATGGTGTCGACGGTATTCTTCATAATTTCGATGTTGTTTTCAATTCTTACGATTTTATATGAGATCGACACGAAATCAACGAAACTGGCGTTTCGAACTAAAAAAAAATCCATTTCAAAAGGACGATACTCCACGTGAAAGCAAAAATATTTCTTTACGACCGAGCAAACTTTTATCGTGCCCCTTCTCGTGTCTGCGATAAGGAAAGATAAAGTCCCGGATAACGTTGGCTCGAAATTGTGAAAATTTTCGCTGAGATAGAAGGGTCACCCTTTCCGGATTATTGTCAAGCGCGAGCTTTCCGCGCGCTTCCATAAGGCGCGAATGGAACAGAACTGAAAATAAGGGAGGTAACGAAAATTCCTGAATGTACTTCGTCGCATTGTGCGTTACCGGCGACCCCTTTGCTCAATTTCTCTTCATTCTCTTCGAGGAATACCATCCACCCTCCCGATCGGTCGTTAACTTCTGAACGCCCGTGAGCGTATATTTTCAGCGAAAAACGGAGGGAGAATCGCCCCCTCTGGAACACCGTGCTGGGGTATTATGGGTATTCTATAAATAGCTTCATAACAGTGGCCATTACCAGAGAAAATACAGTTATCCGGGTCACCCAGAAATGGAATTTCGAAAGGTCAAACAGTGAAAAAAAATTGCAGAAAATGAAAATATCCGTCCCAAATTTATGACGAGGATATAGACTCGTTTATAATGCAAGAGAGCGTTGATATCACCGCTCCGATTCTCAAAAAGTCAGATTAAACAATGAAACGAATTCCGAAAGTCCTTTTCCATCTGGAATATCTTCTGGAGCAAAAAATGCAATTATAATTGCAGAAAATAGTTCTTCTATAAAATATTATTTATTCGTAGATAAATAAATAAAATTCGGAATATTTATTTTGATTGAAGATAACTACATTTTGTATGGGTCTATTCCAGCCACATAGTAGGGAACATTCGCGTATATTAAGGTTTCCGCTTTCGCGTATTTCCCTGTGATACGCAAGCTCGTAGCAGGCTTCCCCATGTCGTAAGGGCTAACCTCGGTTTACGAGTATCTTTTGGCTCGAAAGTGCTTCTCATACGCGGATACGGGTGTAAAAGAAGAAAGAAAAGAAAAATCGTTGCGACACACACACAAACACCTGCGTGAGAAGGGAATGAAGCGGGGCAGAAAAGATGGCAAGATAATAGGGGTTGCCTGCCGCGCGTCTGCGGCGAAGCGCAACGGTGGTAACTTTTGTTTAACGCAAACTTTTCTCTTCTCCGTGGCCTCTGTGCATCAAGCGGGTACGCAGGTATCCTCTCCATCTCAGCTGTGACCGACCATCGTTCTCGTTGAAACTTTGTTTCAACCCTGCCGCCGTTACGACCTTCGTAATTTTTGCTTCTCGGTTTTATATCTACGAGTTTTATACACGAGAGAGCCAACCCAAAGCCGCTAAAGCTCGGGAAGGTAATTGCGCGTAAAATTCCGAGTGTAAACTTATTAATCCCGTCGTCCATCAAGCCGCGGGTGCGGCACGAAAAAGAGGAAAGAGAATGAAAGATTGAACCGAGATAAATAAAGAATTGTAACGTTGCAGGGCAAAATAATTTTCTTCGTTCGTCTTGGGTAAAAATATTCTTGGCAACAGTGTTTTGTGGAGGCAAATGGAAAGAAAAATACCGACGCGGTCTCGAAACTTGCGTAGCGACACGATTGTTTGCGTAATTCAATAGAGTATACAGGATCGTTGTGCCCCGAGGGCTCGTCGTCGTAGCCTTGCTTCAAGTTTTAACGATGAAATTCGTCAAATCGATATTAACCGATCGCAACAACGCCGAACGCGGTTTGCTCATCGACATTTATACGACAATATCCTCGGGCTGTTTATACGGAATTGTTTGCCTCGAAGTTTGAACGTGACGCGGAGGGCACGTTCTCGTAACGCGCGGAAGCAAATTTTTCAGATATTGTCCATCGAAAAAGAAACGAAAATTTTCTGTGTGAAGTTCAATTGTCATTGGAAATATTTTATTTGCATAAACAAACAATCGGATATTGTCCAATAGTATATTATTATGTTATAGAATGTCTGATATATTTCTGTTTATCGTATAAATAAAAAATGTCCGATGGCTCTTCAGTTTCATACAAGAAAAGGAAAAGGAAAATGTAAAAAATTACCCGATCTATTCAAATTCAAAAATAAAATCGTTTTTCCTTTTTAAACATCGTGTTATATCGTACATTGAAAAAAAAAATCAATTTTCTGTCCACATTTGAATAAATCAAGTTATTTTCAATTTAGCAATATTATTCTTTATTACTATTGAGTAATTATATTTTGTTTCAATATTTTTTCAATAATAAATTCCAGATTTATTCTAGCTCCTTCTTCTCATTCTCTTCTCATTTTTTTTTGTCTCATTAAAAATACTTTTTGTCCACGGTCACATGTGAACGTTTTAAATTTCGAATCTGGAATAAAAATGTCCGAATCATTCGAAACTCGTCGCTCGTATAGGATTTGCATGAACCCCAGAGTATTTCTATGGAAGTTCGCAAATCCGTGAATTAACATTCGGATAAGATCGTCAGAGAGTGATGAGCTCTTGAGAGCTCGAAGAAAAGAGAACAAGCGAAGAGATAGTGGAATTCTCCTTTCTCAAACTCATGCATAGATATACGAATTCTGAAAGGCCGAAACGGTTCGTATCTGGGGTTGCAAGCTGCCGTCGGGTCTAGTGCAAGCTGGTGTCTGGAGTCGAAATGAGGGGAAACGTGCCCGCAAACTCTATCCTCGTAAATCCGTTTTCAAGACGTGTTCTTCGTGTTTTACACCCCGGAATTATCTCGTCGTAAATTCAACGCCCGCGGGGTGGTAAAATTTCCTTTCGTATTCGCTGCCTCGAAATTAACGATCTTATATTATGCGTATATCTATATCTCCACCCGTTGATACATACCGCTACTGTCGTTCAATTCTCTCATTCGCTTTCTCGGCTTTCACGGCCCCACGACTTCGCTGTTTCGCGTAACGAATGTCTTTCTCGTAATTGTGCCATAGGTTTTAACGACCATTCGTCCTTCATTTTTCTCCACTCTCGCGAATGTTTCAATCGTTATTCCAAAATCTAATTACATAGTTTTACATCGTCAAGAAAACGCGTCAAATTAATTTCTTAATCTGCGACAATTGCATTTATTTATCAACGCAAGGTTCGATTCTTTCCCCAATCGACGTTTTGAATCGAAGAAAATTGTGTATTGTGTCTATTTTAGTTTAATAGTGTTTATTAACGAAATGATGAATTTCATTTTAGCTTCGAAATTCGAATTCATCTTTCGTCGAATGTATTCTATAGAATCGCGAAGAACTGAAGATTTCCGTATTCCGTCGAGGGCTCGTCGTCATCTTCGGGTCCTCGCATCTGGAAGTTTCCTCCTCGGGCTCGGCTGCGCGTTGCATTTCACGTGATATCGTTGGCACTCTACGTGCTGTGCATACATTGCGCTTGACACCCCACATCGTCGCATACACGCGAAACGAGACCGGAAAATGAACGGACCGTCGGTGAATGCGCATCGAATAATTAAACGTCGCTCACACGCCTCAATGTCGCTCGGCGCTTTCCTCTATATTTCCCGTTCTGTCATATATATGCATATATTTTTTTGTCTATCATGCCCAAGCGGCTCCGCACGTAACGGCGTGTCCCTCTATTCATTCGACGAATGTGTCGAGAGGCACCGACTGGAGAAACCTACTTTCGATTCTGTCATCCTCAGCGATATGGCTTCTTGCGTGAAATGAACGGTTGAACGAACGAATAAAAATTAACAATATATAGTATAGCACGGAAAAATGTACTGCGAGCCCTTTAATTTGATCAAATCGCGAGCGCACACCGACGCGGTGAATGGGAATGCGAGAATCGAGCGGATTCTCCGATTGTTTCGATTCGCTCTGTCGTCCTTTCCGTGCGATAATTAATTCGTGCAATTAATTTTAACTGCTTCATTTGCAATTCCGAACGACAAATTTGCGCGTTCGCGTCCAAGTTTATTTCTCGCTTTGCAGCTATCTCGTTACACTTTTTTTTTCATTCTTTATGCGCCGGGTAATTCATGATTCTCAAACATTTTCTCAATAAGAGGAAGAATTCTGAACTTTAATTTTGTTTATAGGCGAAAGGAAATTGTGTCGGTGATTCGATGCGATTTTTTTTCGACGCCAGTGTTCTCGATCGTCAAAAAAAAAATTCGAGGTTCCAATATTGAAATTGTTGAATTTTCTTTTTCACGTGGTGAAAACAAAAAATGGTATTACAAAAATAGAAGCGCATTTACGGCTTGTTATAGCCAGACTTGGGATTTTTTATACACACTCGGAACACCCACGTGAATAATCAATCACATGGGATTTTTTTATGAGATTTATTTTCACCGATAAAAAAACACAAAACACGGGGAACCGAAACGTTCGTTCAATAATTGTATCAACTGCCTTTCGGCCTTTGCGTTGCAGTAACTTTTTTTCAGCCCGGCCTTCGTTTTGATTATTCGCTTGTATGCATTTCACGCTTGTCGTTGGTTACACCGAAACGACCGGCAATTTTGGCGCTTCGCCGTTCGCTCACCGTGTATCGCGGTCTCGCGTGAGCGCGAGCCCCGTAACTACGTTCAACAGGTACTGCTATTCTGCAGTCCAACGGTAGTAGAGCAAACCCGGGTGGAGTGTCGTCAGCGAGTAGCAACGGTCTACACCTGGGGAGCACCGTTTGCGGAATTACGGGGGGTCACGCGAGACTGTCCATGGTCACGCGAGCCAACGAGAGCCGTCGAACTCGCCAGGGGCGCGCGTCAAATTCGCGTTAATTTTAGGGGGACGTTAAAAAAGAACGGCCGAAGAAGGGGGAAAAGCGTAGTAAAAAAAAAAGGCTAAACTGCAAAAAGTAGGTCGGTCTCGTTGCGATAACGGAGTAATTGGGGCGTCGGCGAGAGATTCATACCGCGAGGTAGCGTTAAAAGTAATATCTGAAATTATATGCAATTACGAAAGCCGATGGTCAATTATGAACGGCTGAGGGAAAACGTAACGACGGCGCAATTGTCCTGTTCGCATAAATGAATTGGCAAACTTTTGTCATTACGGAAGACACAGTCGAAGCCATAGGCGAAGAAAGATGACGACAATGAGAAAAATAAATAGAAGCGAGAGAAAGGGGTGTCGAGGACAACAGGGAAGTACGGATTCAATGAAAATGGCGTGCGGCACGTCGACAGACCGCCCAGTTACGACGAGAGATAGAGACGAGGCCTTGGTATTCCCAGCGTTGAAACTTTCTCTCCCGCAACAGGTATCCCTCTATCTACCCTACGCGTTCACCATTGTGAATCTCACTATTCCACGTTCGCGTTCAACTCCCCTCGCTATCCTCGCAGACAGGCAAGCCTGGCTTTCGTTCGCTGTAGCATAACTACCCTACCGCGCGCGGTTCGCTTCCGTGCGTGCCTGAATGATTTTCCACCGCGTTGTGCTCCATCGTACAGAAATTTCTCTGTGTGGATTTTCCGAGAGAGCGAAACAAATAAAGTATCGCTCGCTCATTCTTCATTCTTCACTCTCGGACCTCGCGGCGATGAAACGCACACGTCACTCTCATTATCGCAGCACGATCCGTTCGAGAAAGCAAAAAAAATCTTGATGCAATTTTCTTTGCGTCCGTTGCGGTTCATTTTTTATTATCTTTATGCAAAAAAAAGTGTATGCAATTTCTTCTTGTCCTTTGCCTTTTAACTTTTACAATATTCAAACTCTTGAATTTGAGCGGCTAAAATAAAAATAAAATCGCATTGTATTACTTGGGGAAAAAATATAAATTCGAAAAATCGATGATTGTTCGGGACAACTATTTTTCAAGGAAAAATAGTTTTTCTGTTTTGCACAAAGTTTTGTACATTTTTGCCAACAAACTTTCTTTTGGCTTTTGAGATTTCGTAATTTTTTCGTTGTGATTGAGGCTTCGATAAGCATTGAAAAACAACGAGTTCCAAACGCGAGTTACGAGAGCCAGGAACGGAACGATGAGACGGCCGAGTTCTTAGCGCCCTGCGCGTTCCTCGAGCATAACCGAGCCGAGACATTCAGCTCGCGCTTCAATTCTATCGGAATGGTGGGATTTATGCCTATAGCGAATTCTATAGCGAAATAGGATAAAGCAACGTGAACGGTAGGCACGTCTATGTTCACTGGTATTGTGAGACGATGTCAGGCACGCATGTAAAATGTGGGCCGAGTATTGAGAAGTCCTCGATCTAGGACGGGAGGCCATAGAAAAAAATTCACTCCAATAACAAAAAACTCCAGCTGATACAAGTCGCGGTGTAAAAAAAACATAAACCCGCAGTTTATTAGTCGTTTCACAGTTATCTCGTAATCTTTTTTTATAGGGGAAAAAGACCGTATTGCTAAATGAATGCTTGTTCGAAAACAGTTGAAAAAACGTATCTACTGTGTTTCCACCGTTTCGTTTCTTATAACGTCATGGTTTTCATTTTTTTGTTAATATGTGAAGGAATAAAATCTAGTCAACTCTCCATGAAACGCGATTTTTTTTCACTCTATAACCGCGAATGCTAATTCCACCAGAATTTCGTCGTAACGACCAATACAATCATAAATTCCATGATACTCAAAATTCATTAAATACCGTGTAACATGATGAATAACGCAAACGCTGTGCGGTCCTCGATACACAATGTGGTTTCCTCGTCGGACTGCATTAATTGATAATTCGTTCGCATACCATAAAATTCCGCAACCGAGCTTTCCCTTGTTTCACGCTCGACCCCGCGGGTCGCTAATCATTCCGCGGCTATTGTACCAAACCGATATCGGAGTCCGCGCTCCGCCGTTCTGCACTACCGCGCACACTACTATCCCAATATCTTCCTGTCCTATCCGTGTATCACCTGAATCATACTTGGCTGAGTAGCACTTGTGAAAGTGACTCTCTACCTGTGTGCAATCCGAGCTTTAGCAGAGCTTACGCATGTACAATATGTGTACACATATGCGCAGTAAAATTATGTACCAAAGCCAGTAGATCTGGAGGCGCACGCTACTTTAGGAATTAATTCCTGCGTATCGGAACGAAATTAAGCTCTCTCTTGCATCTACATCATTCTGCCTCTCCCTCGAGTTTCCGATCTCGCTCCATCTCTCAGTATAATAGGCCCCGAGTCTCTCAACGATTTCGCCCTCTTTCACTGTCGCCGGGGGGGTCTCTCCCTTGCCCACGATAACGCTTAATTAAGTGGTCCTTCTGAACTGCCTATTCGATGTACTCGGATTTCCATCATCGTCGAAGTACCTACTGGTCCTTGGTACATCGTAGCTATCGCGTGACTAAAATCACAAAAACGTATTTGCTTTTTCTCTTTTTTTTTTTGGGTGTATAAGCACACAAAACAAGCCCTTCTGCTGTCGGTCACGCGATGTACACGTCTCGATGGACGAAAGTTTCGCTGTTATGATTCTGTTAGACGGGCAGCGTCTTGGTGCTTCGTAAGATCCGAGAGAGCCGGGCACTTTGATATAACGTTGCCCGGGCCAGCTGCTGACCGCTTGCCCTGCGAGGCCATCGTTTCTTCCCCGGGGCCAACGAAAACGATAAACTATTGACCCAGTGACGCAATATGAGGAAACGACGACGAGAATACGGCGAGGCGAATGCCAGCGTTCCACGCTCCTGCGGTCAGCCGTGGTCAGCTTTTAACCCTCTCTCAATGCTTCGCGAATCGCGAATACACAAATTTCGCGAATCTGCGTATTCATAGCTTTGCGCATTGGCGTCGAGCCATTTTTGTCATTATCGAAACTCGTTGCTTGCGGATGAAAAAAAAAGTCGAGTGGGTATAAAATTATCAGACTCGAAATTTACGTAGGCGTTTCATGTTTTTTTTCTCGTATATTCCCTATTCACATTATTCAGAGCTCACTTTAGTAGAGCATTTTTTTAGTTTTACGTTAGAGACGACGAGACAAATAATGACAAAAAATATAAAATAACGACTTGTGGGTTAAAATTGCAATACATTTTTTTAAAATGTGCAATAGGCCCTTTTTGCCTTGAACTTGAATTTTTCAAATCGTTTCCAAGTAAATACCATTTAATTCTTTCATGACGCGAAACTCATCCTTTCAGCTTGAAATCGAATTTTTTTAAATCCTCGCATCCGCTTATAAATTTAACCCTTTAACGGTCCATAAATCCATTCTCGCTCGTTTATTTTTGTTCCAACTTAATCATTTTTAACACTACATCCTAAGTGAAGGTTATTCAACCCTGTAATCATACAAAACAACTACAATCCCTCTTCTTTTTACCCTTAAATTAATTTTCCTTCTCGTTGCATTCTCTTGTTGGCTTGAACTATCGCGATATTTCATCCCTCGCAATGTCCGTTCTCGTTTGAACTGTCTCTTCTCCGGGCGTTTTTACACCGAACTCTTCAATTTCACCAGTGCGCGAGCGGCACTTCTCCCTTTGCTCTCTCCCGTCCCTTTAATTCATCGTTCTAACGAGTGACACGAGCAAGTGCGTTCCAGAATCTCATGCATACATGTATGAACTATGAGGTAGAAGCGTAGTGCTTCGTATCACGCGCATATACATGCCCGTACAGAGGGATTCCGTGAGGTACGAGTTTTGAAATGTGTGAGACGCTCGTCGGGATTACACGTTACGTAACCCACACGCGACGAGCACGTTCCTTCGTCGTCCGTTAAGTACCCTTCGAAAATTCAGTAGAGCAAACTCGCCCAGAAGAACAGAAACCCACTTGTTTCACCACTACAATACCCGTTCTAAATTCATTGCCTTCAAGTTTGCCAATTTTATCGAAAATTAAAGATAAAGAACTCGAGGCCTGCAAGGAACAAAGGAACCTGCAAGGAAGTTATTTTTATCTTATATCTCGTCTCCACCGCTCTCGAAATTCGTCGAATCGCGGCGAACACGGAATTGAATGTTCAAGTATTCACGAGCATATTTTTGATAATTTTTTTGACTTCAGTCTATTCCGCGTTTGAATTAAACGGGATGCCGCAATCGGCCAACTGGATTCTGATAGTACAATATCGGAGCGCGATGAATTCCCAGCTCGCTAGCTCGTGTGGCTTTCTCGCTTGGATACAAACGCAGATGCACGTGTACAGATAGCCCCGAAGCCCGTATATTCAACGATTATCGATCGCGCACACCCGGAGAATGGCTAAGCGACACGAGGCGAGAGTTAAAGGGGAAGCGGACATACAGAGTACGCGACACAGCGTAGTTCTACGTATGCATGCATACGTATCGAACACATGGGCAGGAATCCATTGGCGGCTTGCGAGATTACGCTCGAATGATATTCGATGTCATCGTCCGAGGATATTAATCGATTAGCTTTATACATAACAAGATAACGGACTGTGCGTATGTGTATCTTGTCACGATGACTGCGATAATAGGCGGTAATATCCGGAGCATTAATAATGCAAGAGGCGCCCCGTAACGCTTTTGAACGCTGTGTCATTCCGATTTAGTTCGATGAATCATGATGGTTTTTTCAACGCGAAATTAGACGCATTCGTGGGGGTTGGCATGGAAATCGAAGACCTGAGGGAGAGCGCCGTTCGATATTCCACCGGAGGGTTCGATGTCGCGATTGCAACTGGAACAAACTAATTGGTTGTCGCGCTGCCAATCGACGCGACGTTCGAACTTCATCGGAATTCGTTGGCGCGCATAAACGCGCGTTTCGCTGGAAGGGTTCCTGGACATATTTGCCATCCGACGAAGACAGGGTAATGCAACCAGTCGGAATTATCCGGATCCGGATAATGATTAAATTCGGAGAATTCACCGAATAATTCGAAACGAAAATGTGGGTCAGTTGTCACTGTCGGCGAAAGGTCGGACGAATTTATTCACGTCGTTAATATTCTTGTTTTTTTCGGTTCATCAATAGAAAATTATTCGCGCTCGAATTTCCCGGGATAATCGTTCTCCGAATCCGACATGATCGAAGTGAAAATTCATCGAATAATCGACTTTGATTTAATCGTCAGTAGTAACAGTCGATAATTTGTCGGACGTAGCAGAAAATCATTTTGAAACAAATTTCCGAAGAATACGTTTTTTTTTTTGCTACGTTTAGATTTGTCCACTCTGTGATTTTAGTCCCCAATACCCAAAATTCATGAATTTTTCCATCGAATCCCTCGTGCGGGATGGTTATCGAGAATAATTCACGAAACGTTTTTCTACCCTCTTGCCTCTTGTTTCACGTGATTAGAAGAAGTATCGTATGAACATTTTTTTTCCCCCCTTCAACACATCGCGTGCCTCCGTGTCGTTTCACTGTGGCGCATAATCACGCGAAGGCACGCCGAGTAGCGCAGTAGTACGAATTACACAATTTCACCAAGTGAATTCGACGGCAGGAAAGCCTGATAGCACAGAGAGAGAGTCCGGTAGCCCTCGCTGTGGCCGAGGGTATTGCAAATCGATGCTATGTTTTTGGATGCTGGAGTATCGGATCGGCTCCTCGTTCCCCGGACCGCGACGTAGCTTCCTTTCATCCCCAATTTCCAATGTATAAACTACCCTGGCTCTTTCGCTACCGTCATTGCATCTCGTCGGATCATCGGCTATGTTGCCGTTTCTCGTTGCGTTCGTTGTTTCCTATTCACGGTACTCTCTGTACGCCCACAAGGAATTTGCGGTTCGCGGCTAATAACAAGGCACCTATCGACTACTTTGATTGATCGAAAGCCTCGGTCGGTCGAACGACGGTTCCGCGCACAAAATTAACATATGCCAGGTTCATGTATGCCAGGTCAACGTATTTTGGAATTTTCTGTTGTTTAATTTTGCAAGATGATATTCCGAATAATTTTATCGATTGCTCATTACTATTGATTAGCGTAATACGACATTAAAACGTTATTTTTCATCGAAATGTGGAAGTTTTTGAGATATATTTTTTTTAATTCGATATTGCTTCGCGGTTATGTGGAGAATATTGCGGTGCTTAGTCCTGTAAATGCCATTAATTCTATTCTCGATGTCTGACGAGACAGCGGGTCTGAATGAGACACACATTGGGTCGATGTTTTGGACAAACAGGAAAAATGTCCTTTATCGTTGTGTTTCATAGCGCGAATGAAAGCCACGGGCAGGCTGCAAGGGACGAGAATCCGATGGGTTCAGTACGCAGTAGAGGAGACAGGAAGGTTTCGCTACCAGATGTGCGTATTACGGGAAACAGAATGCTCGTGACAGGTCTGAGGTTTGTACCGCACAGCGCTACAGCTGGTTTGATACAGTTATCTCACCTCGAGATGGACCACGACGACTGTTGCCCACTGTTGCCATTACGCTCCAACTCAGCTGTACCCTTCGAGCATCTTTCACTTATATTTTTTTTGTTCTAAGGGTCGAAAATACATTCGCGCGCAAAGAACTCAGGCTCTTTGGCCCCTTTGACCCTTTAGGGCCCTTAGTATGGCTTGAATCGAATTCGAAAGACCATGTTTTCCATGCCCATGGTGCGAATATACGCTCTTAATATTTCAACAGCGAATATGATGTACCGTGTACATTGAACACAGATTCGACCGTGTCTTCCGTAATACATTGATTCGTCGACCAAGCCAGAAAACCGGTACCCAACTCTGCTCCTCCGAGGACGAGGACCACTTTCTTAGGGCTTCGTTGCGCTTTGCTCTATTATCTACTGACCTACATCTTCCATAGTACTTTCTTCTATGAGAACGGAACACGTATTCCCATGTGAAATTATATTTTGGGAAAATGATGGTACCCAATTGTGATTTTTCTTATCGGAGATATCCAGTGAAACCATAAAATGAGGAAAAATAATGAAGACTTTTTTTATCTGCTTCATTGCCTTGTCTACTAAACCAAAAACCTATATCTTCAATTTTCAAATCAGAAATCTGGAATTTTCATATTGGAGATATTGAATAAAGTATTGGATAAATTCATTTTCCAAATAAAAAATGTTGCACCAGCGTTTATTTCACGTGATTTTTTTATTCAGTTATGAACTTCCAATATCGGCCGGAAATTTCACATTATTCATATAGAAGACACTATTGTCAAATACGGGCAAAAATCCTACATTTTTCATATCGAAAATATCGAATACGATATCGAAAAAGATGAATTCCTCAAAAATTGAAAATTGAGATGTCAACTTTCTATCGGAGTTTATTTTAATAAAATTTCATCTCGTTCCATGTCGAGGACTTTTTCTTTATTGGATCGCGCTTCTTTGTACGACGTCCTATTATCTACTTGACCTACATCCTTCATCGGTTATTCAGTCCCTAAGGTGACGTCTTCCCATGTACAATTATAATCTCGGAAAAATTACAGTGAAAAACTACATATTCTTCTTATCGAGTCGATCGAATGTAAAATCAAAAAAACAAATTGCCCATATTTGAACAAACGTTATCGATGTCTATACCGGACTTTATTTTTATATATCTTTCCGCGTTGAATGCAACCCGCAGAAAATCCGACTTCGAATCCCGAGGGGAAGCGGAAAAAAGCGGGCGAAATAAGAATATCCTGAAATATCTGTTGTTCCGATTTCTTTTTATCCCACCGCTTGTCCCAAAAGGCGGAAAAATTCTCGGACCCTTATTCGAAAGAAATGCTAACAATAACGCGACGTTTCCGTGGTTTACGAAACATCAGGTTTTCCTTCTGGAGAGAAATACAAACATCCATGAAATTGGAGCAAGAAAAAAAACGTATTTATGTCTTGTTGAAAAATGTCGCTACTATTTGGAAAAATTATTGTATCATTACAGCACGAGGTTTTGGGATGCGCGTAGTCGGTGGAAAGAAGAGTTTAGACGGGATGATGTACGCGGCGATCGTTTGCACGGTGCCAGGTGGGCCAGCGGAGAAAGCAGGACTCCAAAAGGGCGACAAGGTACGTAATCGACAATAAATTTAACAAAAATTGCTTCTCTTTATTCCAACTCCTATCCCGTACTCCGACATCTCTACTCCCAAAATTGTTTCTCACGATAACCACGAAATTCCTAAAGTTACAGTGATACAAGTCCTACCAAACGTGCATTAATGTCATCGCAAAAAATATCAATCTCGCCGCAGGCCGAGAGAAGCGTGAATATAAACGAACCGAGCGTATTGCATCACGTTGCGAATTTAATTAATTTATCGACAGGCTCAATTGACGGTTGAGTTAAATTGGTATGCGCCTTTCATGGAAAACTTTTCACCGGCGTATCCGGCGACGTAGCACAATTGGTCGCTTGCCTGTTTAATGTTTTGCGAACGCTTCGTGAAACCGTGAAATATTGGCAGCGGGAGCAATTTAATCGAATTTCGGCGATGCTCGAACATTCAAAGGGGTTTTTAATAATTCATATGGAAGAGCCTGTCGAGAAGCTGAACGCTTCACATGCTCGGTATAACCACGAAATTAACCTTCAAATAGTATAACAATTTCTCAAGCTTTTTTTTTCCAAATGACGATAAACCATTTTTCTATTCTTCCATTCGACAAAAGGAACGCTCGGCCATTTAGTCCTCATTATTGCAGAATCGAAGGCTTCTACAACTCGTATTCGCTATGCTCGATATCTCACTCTTGCATCTCGTTATTTCTGCATAAAAAAATGATTCATGAGAGACGCGTGCAAAATTGCGGAGAGTCGACAAAGCGCGTAAAATAGTCGACAGTCGCAGAGCATTTTTGTTTTCTACGCCTTTTTCTCCATTCTCGAGACATTCTGTTGTCTTTGTCGAGTGTTACGATCTAACGATTGTATGCGAACGTGAGAAGATCGAACTACCGGTGACCCAGAGACGAGACACGCGATATTTCTGTCGTCGCGAGCGTCAATCGCAGCTTTATCTCGTTTTTTCTCTCGTCTCGTTATAACAAATTTTTTATAAACGCTCGAACGTCTTCGCGAAGCATTTCCTTTGTTCTGCGTTCTTCCCGAGAATGGCAAACTGATAAGTAAAACTAGAGATAAAGAGATTTCGTAACCAGCTTCCCTGGAGGCATTACACAATTGCTACGTTCCCTGAGAAGCGCGCAACCTGCAATTGACGATACGAAACTAATCACTTCCTTTCTCTTCCCTTGAGACGAGAAAACGAGTAGCAGCTAGAGAAAAATTAATTGAAACAAGAAAGAATTGAAGTCCAAACGTTCAAGGTTTCCATAGTTCGTCGTATTGAAAATTAGATAAAAACGATATGGCAAAAGATAGGTTACTTAGAAAAAAATTAAATGATTTATTCATCTATTGGATTGTTTTTTTTAATATGTAATAATATCAAAATGTTATATTTATTAGTATTATTGTTATATTGAAGAAAATTCTCTTCATGAAATTTCGAATCTCTTTTTCTGCAATGTGTGTGGATTTTTCTCTGATCCATTTATCACAACTTCGTTTGATGTATCAGAAGCAGGTGAAACCTAGTATCAACGCGAACTCAGAAAATTTCTACCGTCCGAAGACTTAGAGTCGAGATCTCTCAGGTGCATGTGGACGGCAGAGATACTATTGTCATTCCGGAAGGACCGAAGGCTCCCCGGGGACTGGTACAGCGCGAGAGCACTCAAAACCAATTCCCTCCCGTCTCGTAGAACGTCGACGCTTCCTCTCGGTTCTTTTCTTTTTTTCCCTCTCTCTCTCTTATTTCATCTCTCCTTCCGCTATTTGATTTTCATTTCGCAGCTTATTTGGTTACTTCGCGGAGAAGATGAACGGAGAGCGGTCGTCGGGAGAAAAAAAGGATGACTGCGGAAAGACCGTGAGCGCAGTCTCGCATTCCGCAGTCTATTCTCCACTCGACTGAAATATCCTTTCTTCGCTTTCCCGTTGTTCCTTTCCTTTTTTTCGTTTATTTTTCTACTACGGCGCTCCGCCGATATATCCTGAGAGGAGAGAGAGGCCCCGGACGTTTGAGAAGCTGCCGAGCGACGAACGACAGAGACGTGGCGCGAGCAAAGTAAAGAAACGGAGGAAGAGAGCGGATGAGAGCAGCAAATAAGCAGTAGATAAAGGTGGACCCGGCCTCACTGCTTGCCAACCAGTTCTTCAACGACGACTAGAATAGTCGGTTTCTTTATGTCTACGATACGACTTTCAACAACGCCAATATACTCCTTTCTTTGCTGTCCGTGCGATTTCTCATCTTCGTGCATTTCTGCTTCTTCTCCCTTTTTTTCTTCTCTTCCAGCAAACTTTACTGCGGTTCTACCTCTTTTTTTTCCTACTCGAAAGTCACCTCCGGCTTGAAAAAAAGAACTGCTCGGATCTGTTCTTTCTTTACGCAAATATCGCGAACTGTGAATTTGCCTAATGAGCGAATTTGCGAGTGTTTCTCGTTGGAGCATTTTTAATTCTTGAGGAATTATTCCCTATGACATATTCACTTTGTGAATATGGAAAAATGCAGAAACTCTTTTTTTCCGTTTTATACAATTTCGTCTTTCTTCCTCGATCTTCGTCGAGCGAGCTAATTGCATTATCGTCCGAACTTGGAGAAACTTAATTATTGGCCTGCAAACACCTCTTGTGTGTTTCTCGTTGCTCATTTCTCGTTGCTCGAAACGGAAAATAGCCCGCGGGTTGCTCGAAGAACTGTGATAGGCCCGGGGTGTATATAAAAGATTTTCTTCGACGCCTTTCTCCGAGCAATTGCTTCCTCCTCTTCGCCGTAGTCGGTGTATTATTTTCCCCAATTGGCGGGAAGCAATGCTCGGCAGCTGCTGCTAATGGCCGAGATCCCTCCGCGGGGGGGTAATGAATTGCACGAAACACAACTCCGCGAAGCATTTGTATCAAACGAGCGACCGACGGATGCCCACTGTGCGGGTGCAAAACGGCACGCTTGCGGATCAATGATACTGCGCCCCATAAAAGACAATTTTTTTAGAGTCGAAGAGAATATTCGGCAGGAAAGAAATATAATTTTTCTTCATTTGGACGATTCGTTAAAACTTTGGGCTCCCAAAGTTTCGAATCAGCTTCGATTATCTTAGGGACGATTAATTTTTCGAAAAAAACAAACGTAAAAATGGTCCATTGGGAGATTTTATTGGAAAATAAATAAAAAATTCTCCGCAGTCCGAAATGTTAAACTCGGGTCCACCGGACACTCATTGGGCCTTTTGCAGCTTACCGTTGAGTGACGATGAAAAGGCTTCAATTATAGAAATAAACACAATAATTATCATATTATGGGTATTATTTTTATAATTTATATTGATTTATTTTAACCATCATTCGGCACTTTTTTGCGGTCATCGTCCTTCGAATTTGGCGAGATTGAGTATCGAAACGAGCTTCATGTGGAGCTGAGCGAGCGGAGACGACGAAAAGATTCGAAGATTGTTCATCCTCTGGAGACACTTCGCGACGTTTCGGACGCTCTGGTCGCGATTTGTCGAGAATGGAATCCTAAAGTCCAAAATCCGGGCGCGCGTGCGCGCTTGTGAGTGGACGAGTGAGAGTCGTTGGTGAAAAGTTACGCGGCGGGGTTGTAAATTCATCGTTGCGTGAGAGAAAATTTTGAGGCACACCGTTATAAATTCGTTTTCCCCGGAGAAACTCGCGTCCCGAACATCGGGTTTTCGGAGAAATGGAGAAAGAAAGTTTCTCGAGGTTAACAAAAGAAGCCGGAGAAGTTAAGTCGAGAGGAGACGAAACGAGAAAGGCGGACGGGGCGCGCGAGAGGTGGGTGGAGGAAAAACGTCGAGGCGGAGAGGGACATTCATTTTGAATAATGCGTCGCGGGATGGAACGTTCCCGAGGAACGATGCGCTTGGGCATCGTAAATAGCGGCGTAGCCCGGCGTACAGATAAGAGTCTCTTCAACTCGTTTCCACGTCTCCCCCGTTTTTTTTTTTTCGTCCACCAAACGAAGAAAAAAAACACGACGAATTGCGAGTAAAAGAAAATAGTCACGCGTACATATTCGTAATGCGAGCGAGCCGGTGAATTTTCAAGCTCGCGAGAGAGATACTCCAATTTAGCATAATTAATCGCCGGGCGTTGAGCAACTCGAAACAATTCATTAAGTGCGCAATTTAAATTGCAAATTGTTACGATTGTACTCTGCGGAGCGTCGATGCGACTCATTAACGAGTCGCTCATTAGCAAAAGAAATTAATGTTTACATGTCTCTTCTAATAGAATGCCTTTTTGCTTTCTGATGAATTTCTATTGATGAAAATTGATGAACGATTGAAAAAAAAAAAATAGCTAAACGGCGAAATTTTGTCGAAAAAATGATAAATATTTGTATCGATACGGAAGTTCTGATTTACTTGATACCGATAGTTTTGAGAATATATTTCGAGGCTCGGCCGCCGTCGACGTTCGGAACCAAGATAGATGCACTGCACTCGGTAACTTCTGTACGCTACGTAGGCGTATGGGCGCCAGTTCCCTTGACGCGTTCCCACAGCCGGATGTAGGTCGTGACGTCTATATAAGCGAGCGACGAGAGAAATGTTTGCACGCCCAGCCGATACGGGACACTAAAGGGGTAGAAAATTGCGTGGGGATGTTGTAGGCATGGACTTTCTCTGCCTATCCCACCGTTCCCCCGCTCCGGCTTTCACTCCGTGTTTCCGGGCGATGTTTCCAACTTGTGTAAAGGAAACCATAGAGGGGGCAGGGAAGTAGGGAAGGCTTGCGAGCTATAAACTACGTTTACTTAACGTTTATCGACGTCGTTCGTAGTTTCACCGCGTACGATACGATCCCCATTAGTTTACCCGGCGTGCACGGCGACGGAACGACTCGATCGCACGCCGCAAGTATCTCAGAATATCGCTATACATATTATACACGGAGGAGAGACGGCTATCGATACAGGAAAATTGTAAAACACATGTGGGACGAATTACTCGAACCATGATATTGAAACGCCCAAGTCTCGCGAACCGCGCTCGAGGCTATGTTGACGAGTTGTATTGCAAATTCTGGAAGGTCCGTTAAACGAAGTTTGCGCATCTCGGAAGGCAATGTACAAGCGGAATGGAAATTTCCAAGAGTACGAGCGAATGCGAGAGAATCCGTGGTCGCGACACGCGTGGGAGGACATCAGGCGCGTCGTCGTTATCGGATTAATCGATGGCGTAGGCGAAACGGGATTTTCCACTTGTAAAGTTTGGAACAGCGATGCGATAATCATTGCGGTTCGGGCTTCCGGAAAGATCGAAGATTTTCCAGTGGAATATTTTGTACTCGCGCGCATTCTACTGTTGGCTGCGAATAAGGGTATTAAATATAAAAAAAAAATGTGATACAATGCTTCTCAATGCATTGGAACCTGAAAAAAAATGCAATAACGTAATATATTTTTTCAATGAATTTATATTATTTCCTAAATCATTTATTTATTTATATTATTTATGGATTTAATCCCGAAATGTAGGACGGTCAACAAAATATTTGTTCGATTTCACCTATGAATTAAATATTACTTTTTCACTTCATTCTTTGTTGAGTGAGATAAATCGTGATTTCGGTTGAACGGATTGCTTGTACTCTGCGGACTGTACGGAATCAATAGATCTCGATGGAGCGCGTGAGAATTTATCGTACAAAGTGCCTCTTTGGAAAATTGTGTCCACTGACAGTCGTCTGACCAATGTGTACTCTCATCACTGGCGTTGGAAGTTCTCTCTCGTCGCACGACTATCCGTTCGCCGTCGACGAACGGCTGATACCCGCTCGTATATATCCCCCACGATGTTCTCTTCGAGTTTGCGAAACCCGCGTTGTCGGCACTCGGCCGAACGGACGGTTCACCGTTCGAACGGACCGAGTGGCTCTTTTAATCCTGAAGGATGTTCCCTTTCATGCTGTGGCCCAGCGGTGATTTGTAAGGATTTCTCGGTCACCGGAATTCCCCGAAAGTTTGCCACCTACTTATTCACTCCGAGTTACTCCGTCACTCGCGGCATTCTATTATTCCTGTTTAGCTTTACATCCTCGCCGTCCCTCAGCTACGGCATTCGCGCGTTTTCCGGACGCCGAAGGGAGAATGCGAATGCCGTGCGGCGCGCCATCCGTGGCCTTGCACGTGAAGTGCTTGGGTCTCATCTTATCCTATCTCTTCGTATCCTCTTCGGCATCGCCCACCCTACGCAGTCGTCACCTCATCCACGACTTCGGCTTATTCGCTTAGATTCATTAAAGCAATTAAAGTAATTAAGGGTCTCCGAGGCTACGTGGCACGAGGACGCGCGGCGCTTCTCGAATGTTCAAGGCTCTTATCCGTCGTAGCTACCTTAATCACGAGCTTCTTAACTCCCTCACTCTTGATCACTTCCAACCGTATTCACTGGCGAACGATAAAATGCTAATTCCTGCGTTTTTTTCCGACTCCAATTTCGTCGCGTTTTTATATGGGGCTTGATTTCTTTCTTTCAATATGCTGAACACCACTGTTTTCTGCTCCCCAGCAGATTGGACTGGTAATCGCAGTCGTGCGATATTTTCATATTCGTCGAGAAGTCTCTTTTTGCGCTATGAAATCGACTATTATTCGAACGGCAGAAAAATCCTTTGAACATTTTCCAACATGGTGCAATTTTCTTAAGATTTTTGTATCGGCTAAAGGAAAAACTATGCTCTGGCGAACATCACCATTATTTAGCCGACTCGACCCCCTCAAGAATTGTGGTTTGGAGTCAAAGGAATGAGATTGTGTATTATGTGTACTTTACGGCTATCGCATGACTGCGCGCAATTACCGCAGGTCTTTCACCTGTGCGTGAAAAAATGCTACAAAGTTCTAACCATCGTGAGAATCACTTCACAGGATCAAGACCATGAATTCGGGAAACGAACGAGCATTCACGAAAATTAAATATCGCGAATAGGATTACACAATCGCGAAGCTGAAAAGTCGATGTCTCTGCTGGATTAATTGTCGTCGAGCCGAGTAGTGATGGAACGATAAGTTTACGAGAGGAAGATCAAAAAGTACATTGAAAGAGACACTGTGAAAGCTCGTAGCATAGGTCGGAATTGGTTGGACGAGAGCCATGCGATAACTCACTGTACCACGGATATATGTAACAGGGGATGAAAGATAGCGGACTCGCGCACCCTCGACACGAATGATGTGCCGCGCCTCAATATCGCGCATCTACGAGATCTCTAATAACTGACTATCGCCGTTACGATCGCGGCCGTTCACATTCTTATCTCACGCTTCGCGATTCATAAGCTTTGTTAACGATTCGTCCCTCCTACGGATCTATATATCATAGAACGGATAACCACGGTTTATCGTCGAGATACAGAGCCGAAGGGGCGTTGGAAAAAGCTCCGGGCTAGTTTTGTCAAATTTCGTGCGCGATTGTATCAGATTTTTTTTCTTCAACAGGTACAAATAGAATTAACTGACTGCTTCATATTTTTTTGAAGATACTTTGAAATGTTATGAAAACGAAATGATTTTTCAGGATGTTTAATTACAAGTTTAATGGATCGCCGATTTGTTTATGATTCAATTTGACTAATCAGAAAAAAGGCAAATGATTAAAAATGCAACAGAATTAGTGCAACATTTTTTTTGTATGAAAAATCATCTCGATAATAAAAAACTGTATTTATTCATCACTCATCGTCAATCCGGATTTCTATAATCGAATTACAAACATTTTGTATTATAAATATTTTTTCAAAAATGTTTATTTTCAGATTCTCGAATGGGCAGGTATGCCTTTGATCGATCGAAGCTTCGAGGACGTGGCGCAAATAATTGAGCACACAGGAGACGTGGCCGAGCTCGTTGTGGAACACGCGACTGATATGTGAGTTTTCTCAAACTCCACCCAAACGAAACTAGTTCAGTTTTTACATTCTTTTTATTTTCGTTAAGCGAAAAAAAATCGCCTCGTTGAACAATGAAAAATGTAGCGAGCGTGTGCGGAAAAAGAATGTTCGTCCAACTAGTTCTTTTTACTAGTTTTCATCGCCGTCACACATTTTTTTTGGTACTACTTCACTGTTTTTCAACGCAGCATCGATTTACTCGACGATCCGGGAATGGTGCAGCCCACTGGAAAGAGTTCGGGCAGCATGGGACTGCAATTAGGTGAGGACGGAAAAAAAAATCATTAACGAGGTCGTGAAAATATGAGCTCGTTTCGGAAGAAAACTTTTTTTCCAACTGCCGAATAATTTTTAACAATGTGAAATTGAAATAACGAGCTTCCTGAACTTTTTTCTTTAGAAACAAGGAAATTTATTGAGAAAATAATTTTGGCAATTTTCCATAATATAAATTTTTCCCATTTTTTCGAGAACAACTGACGAATATTGTCTTCGATCAAATTGCAGAATCAGAAAGCGAGAAAGCGCCTTCGTCGTCAAAAGGACGCAGGACGCTACCAAAGACGCCGGTATAACGAGTTGATAAATTGAGCCTACAAGTGTGACCATTATATATATATATATATATCTATTTCTATCGTCATATTCGCTATCACTTTTTCTCACGAATCCTCATCCATTATTTTTCTCCACACGCTGACGCTATCTATTGACACCTTTTTTTTTTGTTTCGCTATCACATCTGAACTCGATGGAAAAAACGAGCATATATCCTATGAAAATGTGTGTACAATTGCGGCCAGGATATAATGTTATTGAAACAACGACCCCTACATTCAGGGGCTGTGGCGCGTGCAGCCAAAGAGATCAGAGAAAAAAAACCCTACACGAAACAAAACACAAGTTTTCTTGAAAAAAAAAACTACATTTTTTTATCATTTTGTAAATAGTTATCGATAGTATACAATTAGCATACGTGTACCAGTTTCGCTATATGTAATGCAGTGTAAAAAACGGCAAGGACCCCCGTTACACGTATTTGTGATTTCATTATCTAAATCGTCATTATCCGGTGTTTATCACAAAGCGCACCTAAACCACGTATACATAGTTTAAAGATTTAGAAAAATAATACAAAAAAGCAAAGAAACACGGTGAAAAAATGAACGAGCTCGAGAGTCGCGTAGGGGAGAGTGAGCGAATACTGGGGCGGCTGATTTTTGAAGAATTTATCGATAATGTCGAGACGAATCTTGAATTATTTAGTTCACATTCCACAGACGAGCGATTGAGAATAACTTTATCTTTTCAGTTGGGTCGATAAAGTTTTTAGAGCAATCGTTTTTGCATGCCAGAATTATTGCACTTTGAGACGGAATTTTTTTGTAGTCAACGTATTTTGGTACATGAATGATCGTAACGCACCGCTTCGTTGTTCTTTTACCTGTGATTTGAGCTGTGGTAGAAATCAACATTTTAAGATATTAAATTTTAGTCGCGAGAACGAAGCTCGCAGAGACTGACGAGCAATATGAATCGCTGTGCAATCTAATGAGATTCGCGAATTAAGATTGTTTTCTCCATAATATATTTATTTATTTTTCACGGTCATCTTTTGACGGTAATCTATTTGTAGAATCATTATTGGATGAATGGTATTGATTGGGTGCACTTTTTGAATATCGGATATATGCCCTTAGAAAAAAGAAAACGATTTTCGGAAATCCTTACTACTTTTTTCTAGCCAGAAATATACTTTTTGTATATTGTGATAAACATTACGATTTTTTACGCCCCATATGTTTGAAGCCTGTATCAATTCAAGATTCGTACGGAATCTTCAATTACGAACTAAAATAGTAAAGTTTTCGCTCAGGTGGCCAGCATTCGAACACTCGCCCTTGTGCGAAATTTTAAAGAGAGGACTTAATTCTCTATACGTGCGAATGCTCTCGAATTCGACAAATATCAACAAAATTTTCGATATACAAATATTTGCAAATGAGATGTTGACACGATGGTATGCGAAAAAAATCTGAAAGAGGGACGACTGACCTGTAAATAACCGAATGGTTGCACGCTCGATATTTATATTTGTGTGTGTGTGTGTGTGTGTGTGTGTGAGATTAAAAGAAAAAAAGACGAATTCGTTTAATCGATAGCATAAATTAATACACGATGTATTCTCATTACTTTTTTTTCTATTATATTCGCTGTGTCACGATACTGTCGCACACACACGTATATACACACACGCTATGACAATTTCTATATATCTATCGATATCTATCTAAACCTCTAGCTCTATTATTATTTCGTATTATCGACGAATTTTCTTCATACATTTTTTTTTCTTTATTTTTTCAATCATCAGCGAGTAGAAGTTGTTGATGCTTTTTGTCGGGTCTTTCGAGCTATTAATTGTAGTCAAGAAAACGATTCACGTCGGTTAGAGAGAGAAAAAAATTTAACGGGATCGGTTGGTAGGGTCTCTAATAGCATTCGTACAATCAGAGTTTAGTTCGCGTTTGGGCGATCGGACAGCTCGTCGAATCTTGGCGACTCCAATGGCCGTAAAACGGTGAAACAAAAAATGCTTTCGTACAATCAACGGTAGTGACTTTTCGCCGCGCGCAGATATCTCTCTGCTTTCATTCATTCTCGTTGCTCTCGGAGCTTCGCGCGACGGGTAAATGAGAAGTGACGTTTTTTAGACTCAAGAAACGAGAGCAACGAGTTTCGGAGCAGAGACTCTCGTGGCATTTAGGAATCTCTAATACGAGCTTTTAAATTTGAATCATTCATCGTAAAACTAGATTTAATGTGAATTTTTCGAGTGAAATTTTATTAATCTGATACTCTCGTAACGAAAAAGTAAAAAGTAAAAGTAAAAAAAAAAGAAACATTTCTAATGAACTTTTATGCAAATTTATCTTTGATGTTCCATTTCTTTGGATGAACTAACGGTAATAGAAAAAAAAATATGATAATCAAGCCCACTGTCCCCTCGGATTATCGATCACGTAGATAACGAATTTTCGGATACACGATGTGCTCGTTAGAACGAGATTCAAACTGTTGAAATTTACCTACGAAGAACAAATTTGTACCTTCAAATATTGACCCATTGACATTTCACGGATTTATTGTTATTCCATTATCGAAGTGTTAGTGAAGCATACATGTGTAATTAATGCCTATAGGCTTTAGCGGGGATTAGACGAAGATTGGTGGATTCGATTGTTTAATAGTTTCGTGAAGTTGGAGGCGTTGACGGTCTCGGTCTCGTGTCTTTCGTAAAAGACATTTTTATTTATCTGTTTCTCTTTTTTCACTTTATTTTCCGCTTCTCTTTTTCTTGCACATCCCACTATTATCGTCGCCTATCTGCCTTAGTTTTCCGAAAGGCTACATACGAGGGACGGGAGGGGCAAAACGGGACAGTCGCACAACTCGAAACTTTGGGGCAAAATGGTCCAACCCTAAAATTCACGTAATTTCAGAGAAGTTCGAATTTTCGGGTTTCATGATCGTTATTCACGCTGCAAGAACTGCACTGGTTGCAATGACTCGATTGAAAAGAATAGAAATGCAGATAAATTAAATTGTAATACGATAATCTTATAAAAAATCCTTCATCGTTATTATTATAAGTGAATGTCTATTTTTCAAGGAGAATCGTTCAATTCTTGAATTAAATCAAATCACGGTCCATTTCGCTCAATTATTTTTAACTCCAAAGGGACGTGGGAAATTAATTTTTTTGTTTAAAAGTCGTGGAAAATTATCTTCGACATTGGAGAAATTCCCTGGATTGCTGAAGCGGTTCACTTTGCCCCACCTTTCCCCTATGTTTTTTTTCTCACCATGCGTAAGAGCACAAGGGCGCTTCTCGAAATACTGCTGAGTCGAATTTTCACGCAGTTTCTCATAGCAACAATCATGCTATTATTAGAGGCAGAAAGAAAAAACCAAAGAACATGTGTCAGTTGGGGCGAGTTGCGTCGATGATTTTTTTTTTCTCTACTTTCGAGACAATTACGATAACTTTTTTACGCGACAGCATTGTTATTTTTTTTTGCGCGTCTGAGTATCAACTGCGGCGTTCCATTGATCAACGTGACCAACAGCCATTAGCGTGACAATGGAAAACCGTCCGACCATCGCGATACGCTGTCCCTTACGATCAAATATCACGTATAAGTGAATGCAAAAAAAAAAAATCAAAAAAATATATACGGACTAACTGTAATATTGTCACAGATTCGCTGACCGCATTCGAACGGATGGTATGTTATTTAATCGCTAGATAAAACATAGACCGACATACCGACAATGTAATTAAAATTAAACATTAAACTTTAAAAGAGAACCACGAGAGGATAAAGATAATTATCATATGTGTAAAACTGAATGTAAGCTGGGAATAAACAAAACGAAAAAACCATACACGGTCAATGCATCGTATATTTTCAAAAATTGTGCGAACTGAGGATTTTACGATTCATTGGACGTTCTTTTTGCAAAACTAATAGACTATCTTACAAAGATTTGGGACAAAAAAAAGCATAACTATAACTACTGTATCTCTCGAAACTGTCGTCTTCACTTAGCGCTGGATCTTCGTTTCTCTTCTCTTCCGTTCTCCATCGTTGTAAATAATTCACAAATTTTTGTCGTCTAGTTTTTTCGTTTGTTTGACCTCTCTCTGACAAAAAACCCACCCAGCGAAATCTCTACTCTCTTATGTACATTATTCTCTCTACATATGTCCTTTCGCTGTCACTGTCGCTACTTGTTTTTTCGTCTTCACTCTACAACTCATATATATGGATTATCGTCCTGTGTTAATGTCCCTCCCGCCCTTCATTAACGAAATGATAAACCGAACAAAGCGAATAACCGCAGACGAATCACGAAAGAGAAAATGTAAGTTGTCATGCGAAAAAGTATAGCATTGCATTATTTGCATATTGAATAATAATAATATAATAATAATTGATACTGGCCCTCACGCTACTCTCTCCCAACTGGCACGAATCTAGTGTGTATTAGCGTTATACTACTATATTATTATTATATATATATTTATCCATTATTATCATTATTCTTTTTTTGTTCTGAATTTTACATTTGGCTCTCCTGTGTGTGTTTCGAATGTCTCGCAAGAAAAAAAAACTATAATAATTACAAAAAAAAAAAAAAACATCACATTACACAGAACAATCGACACTCCACATCGTATTCCTGGTGCGTTTACGCGAGTTATCGTAGTGTAATGATGCGAATAATTGTGTGCAAACATTGTGTTGAGTTGATTCATCGCTATCGTTGCCTACGTTCGAAATTTCGTAATCCAGACAATGGTCGAGCGCAACGGAGACCAAGCTTTTCGACGATGCTTGAAGATACTTGGAATTTCTAGCGAACTTAAAATTGTTAAGGCCATATAACTAACCGAACGGATGAGGAAGTAGAGAAAAATCGAGGAAGAGTATACGAGAAAATAAGTTGTTGAATTATTTTTTGCCTGAACATTAGTCGATCGGAAGCGCCATTATCGTGGACAGAGTATTAATAACGATATTGAAAAAGGAAATCAAATCTCTACAAAATATTTTTAACACATTGATTTTCAAAAAAAAAAATGACATCAAATTTTTACCTGGCCTTGAATATTTCAAGAAAATCGTCGTACGTTTGGTCTTCGAGAGGCATTTTCCCTTGTATTATCAATTTTCGCCTTGCAGATTGATTGACAAAACATTAGAAATCAACATTCGGTCGAGAGGGCAACGACCGATTAATCAATAATCGGGGATGCGTAGCAGCTGCTCTCGACGAGCGCAATAGCGAACTGTTAAAAAGCCTAACGCGAAAGATGCAAATTACAAATTGCAGCATCAGGGAAATATCTAATGGAAAAAAAAATAATAAACATAGAAAATTCAATAATACAAGACAGCATCGGCATGTACCAGGGAAAAATCCTACAACACGCTTTATCCTCGAAACTTTATCTCGGAACGCCGTAGTAGCGCTTACCCCGATCGCTAGCAACCCCCCCACACGACCCTGCTCGCCACCAAGCGCCGAGTTGATCCTCTACTGTTTCTTGTTGCGCCGCTGTTAAAAACGAAACGTTCCACAAAAATAGAAAAAAAGGAAGAACGAAGCCCGAAAAAAAAAAACCGTATTACAATACGTATACATCGAGTCTAAACTTAGAGAACCGTGAATACGAGTCTCGCTTGCATAACTAAATCTCTCCTCCCCCGAAAAGAGTAAGTAGAGCAGTGCTCTATTCAGCTCGTCCGGAAAATCATGGAGAAACGAGAACGAAAAGCCGAGACGATTCGGCTCTTTGCTATCCACTTTTTGTTTCTCTTTTTGCCTTCTCTTCACTCACCGAGTAAGAAAATCTACTGTAATCGAAAATGAGTATCGATCGAAATAAAAGGTACGAAGAAAAGATAAATCTAGCTGAATCTATCGGAGAAAAAAAATAGAAAGCTACTTTCACAGAGAGGCGAGAAAAACTAAAAACTTTTGTCTTTCGATATCTTCATTCTCGTTGTTCCAGGTGTTTCCGTGTCCATATGCGCTCTTGTCCATATTTCAATATTTGATCCATTAAGGAAAGTGCATCGTTACATTTCCAGCCAAAAGCCAGATTCAGAGAGAATTTCAGAGACCTTCGAGTAGAGGAAAAGAGCGAAAAAATGTTATCTACATAGAAGGCACAATGAAAATTAATTCTGCATGGTAATTCACAAAAGTAGTTAATAAATCAGTTAAGAAAAAATTGTTCAATGAATCATCCTAACCATTTTTTTGCAGATATTAATTCGGTCATTTTTCTGAACGTGATTTTCCTTTTAGAGCATTTATTCGAATTTACGAGAATCCGGTTTTGCGGAAAAATTTAATCGACATTTTCCACTATGTTCGATCAATTGGCCCCGAAACTTTTTGAGTCCGAACTCTCCGAACTCTCATCCGAAATCCGTGAATTTTCATCCGTGAAGAACCAACATTCCGAAGATTAGAAAACTTTCTTAGAAAGCGTGTATGTATTCAGAAAAATGAAACGAGTTTTCGAAGGCTGATTTGGTAATAACTTTTCGTCATTACTATTCCGCAAAATGTATGTCCTTAACACGTTCTATGTCGTCGATTTCTTTTCTGGAGATTATCGTCCCATTGGAAAATATTTGAAATTCTCGCAGAATCCCCCTTCTGGCTTGGAATATAGCGAAACGCATTCCTTGATATCTAATCCATCGCTCTCATGATCTTCACTATTTTTTCTTCTATATCTGTCTATTTTATTCGTTTTAATTGAATTTATCTGTTTCAATAGTGCTTTGATCATCGCTCTTTCTGTCTCTTCCTATCGTTGCGCTGACTCGATTAATATATTTAAAAACCACTTTTGAATTTTATACGTAGAGCATAGTATCAGGTGAACGAAGCTTTTACGATTTACCCCGAATGCCGAGCATGCAAAATTGATATTACTCATATAAACTATAACTTTGTACCTTACATACTATATATCATGTATATAATACATACGTAAAATATATGTATAAACCTTACCTATAGATATTTGATACTCTCCACACTGTGTACGTCCTCGAGTTAAAAGTTTAAACTTCAAAGTTGAAAAGGAACGATTTCGCGTGGGCGAGCGTGTTTCTCGCTCGATTCCTGTCGTAACATTCAGCGAGCCCGTCTCGATCCCATATCTCTGTATCCATTTCGAATGGAGATACGTATCCGCTATCTTTTTTATTCGCAAAGTTCAAGTATCTCGGTTAGTCGAGCGTTCGAGGCTCTCTCGTGTGCATCGATCCGCACATTTTTCTGAAAAATCTTGACTCTTGCATCGCCAAGGCGAAAAAGGAATTTGCGTTAGCATACGTTATAAATCTCGAATGGAAAACGAGCTTGTCGTTCGCGTTCGCGGGATTCTATTTTTATTTTTCTTGTCAGCTCCGAGATAAATAAAAAATCTCGGCGATAGCCGAGACGGAAATAGCTTTCGGTCGAATTTCGATGCGGGAAATCAGCTTGCATCACTCGCGCTCGCCCAGGTGCAATTCTATTCGAATTCTTATGAACTAACACACAAGAAATCTCAAAGAAGAAAAAAATTACACGAGAATCCTGTTTCTCTCAATTTTTCGATAAAAAAAAACATATTTTTTCTAACTCGGTGCCAATACAATTTTTAGGAACAACTCGCCAAGCAGGTCACCGGCAGGGTGCAGATTCAAGTTTGGTACGAAGCCGATCGGCGCGAGCTCGTCGTATCCGTACTCGCGGCCGACGAGCTCTGCACTCGGGACGATTCTCAACCCCCTCAAGCTTACGCTAAGCTCGTTCTTTTGCCGCCCTGGTAAGTTTCATTTATTTAAATCTTGTAAAACCATAAACATTCATACTTCAATTTATAATTGTTTTCCACCATGAAGCCTTCAGATTTTTATCGTTGCGCATCGATGAAGTTTGAAGAATTGTTTTCGATGGAACAAAACAGTTCTTTCTTTTCAATTTTTTGTACCCACGAAACTTGACGATATCAAAAATCTAACTACGACCGTTAATTCGAAATAGTGTTCAACGTTTTACAATAATCGAATTTTTTCAGAGGAAAGACTGATTTTTTCTAAGTTTGTAAAAAAAAGTGGGTTTTTTTCCGATTACAGCGGAGATCAGAGTACGCTGCAGACCGACGTATCCAAGTCGACGCAGAATCCAATTTGGAACGCGAATCTGACTTTCCCGGGTATATCGGGCGAGGATCTAATGGATCGGACGATCGAAGTCACGCTCTGGGATTGTCTACCCGACGGGGATACCACTTATCTCGGCGAATGCTCGGTGGATCTACAGAATGCTTTCGAAACCGATCGGGCCGTCTGGTAAGTTTTTTCTCTTTTTATCTTTCCACCATATCCATTTTTTTGCGCCGTTCTAAGAAGATGGCAACTTGCGATATCCGCCAATTTTCCCTATACCGAAGAAAATCTTCAAGATTACCGTTAGATAGATGCGCCGCTGATTAATTTAATGCCAACAGGTATCGTCTGGAGGACCCGCGTGGTTTACGCTCCGGCAAATCGCCGTTCTGCTCTCCACGTGGCTCGATATCAGTCGAAATCGCGCAAAGGCTGTTGCGACGCACGGAATTGCGCGACAGAAGTTACAGCGACGATACGCAGAGCGACAGCGGCAGTCCGGAGCCGTATTATCTTCATCCGGATCACGCTTGGCAAGTCAATTCGCGAAGAGGCTCGAGTCAGTCGGAACAATTGGAAGTGGAGCCGTACGACCTGAACAAGGACTACAGCCGATCATTACCGGGCAGTCGAAGAAGCAGCTTCCAGAGTCAAGGGGGCACGGATAGCAAACGTAATTAATTGTGTTATCGAAACCGTTAAATCTATTGAATCTATCGAGTGCAAAACGGATGGCTCGATGCGTCAAAACCGAGCGTTTCACAAATTGAACTCGCTCGTCGTAATTAACGATCAATCCAATAATTGTGGCTTTGCGAGAATCTTTCAAGAGGTGAAAATAATTCGCTCGACTCAGCAGCAAGGATGAACGAATGAATAATGGAGAAGAGAAAACTCAGGTGTAAATCACGATCGATGGTACGAGCTTTCTCTGTCCACTAACAGTGAACTGCAACCCAACAAGGGACTTCGAACTCCGAGTAGTTACACTTCGCACAACAGCGGTTCAACGGAAATCGAAGCACCGTCCAGTTTGATACAAAGAACTCGTAGCAACAGAAAGGACTATTCATGCGGGATTTCTCGTTGCTGAGTTGATCGTTAGAGAAGGTCGAGTCAAAGGGGAATTTTTGAATCGTAATCGGACTTGAGACACGGTGTTCTCTTTTAGATTGTCATAGCAGCAACTCTATCCGAATTTTATTCCAATTAATTATCGTCGATATTCACAGGAAGTGGTTTGATCGAATGTGCAATTTTCAATCGCGAAAATATATGGCTCGAACTATTGAAAAAAAATTGTTCAATTACAGGCGGCAGTATGGGCGAGACGGATGTGACGATAGCCCATTACAACAATCGCGATCGACGACGGAGTTCTTGCACGAGAACGCCGCGCGATCCGGAGGAGTTTTTCAGATCACTGAAAGCGTCCAAGGGCGAACTGGGCAGAACGATGAGCTTGTCGAACGACAAGAGGCGTGCAAGCCGTGAGTAACTCAATCACAGTCAATATTATCGACGAGTGAGATAAACGAAAAAGAGGATTAAAAAAAACGAGCCTGACACAAGTTTAAAATCTCTTCATTATCCGCACAATCTCGGATGACTCTCTTTTTCGTAAAATTTCTCTCGTCACCGTGTCGAATTTTTGATAAAAGCAAATATCTGAATATGAATATATATCGATCGCTGCTACCATGGTCATTGTTTCACGTCTTAAATCTCTGTCTCGCATATTTTTCTATCTATCTCACTATATTGTATCGTCAAACCTTTATCTATTTTCCTCACTTCACTGTTCGATATGATATATATATACTGTTATGAAAATATGCACATAATGTCACGTGTCTGTGCGCAACCACGACTACTCGTCGGTTCATAAATACTCCTACTATTACTACTACTACTACTACTACTACTACTACTACTACTACTACTACTACTACTACTACTACTATATAAACAAGCATCCATTTCGCCGACAAGAGTCTCGTCTCCCGTGTGCCATCGATCCTCCAACAGCAGTACGTGTTCATCTGTGGTACCAATGTTATCTGTGCGCATCGCTTACATATATACCTCTATCTATCTGTCTATCTATCTCTATTTGACTCGTGCCATCTCCCGTGCAATGTGTACTATGTACCACTTACCACCTAAACCGTCACCAAACTCGAGCACACAATCACGCTGATTTACCTATACGCTCGCCATATAGCCCAAAATCGCTCAATTATCACAAAGCATTCGAAATTCGACAATGCCGCTAATACCGATACTATAACCGTATTCATCGATTAATATGTAAGTGATACTATTCAATCTCTGCCGATAACGTTTTCTTTTGTACAAAAAATTAATTGTCGTGTCGAGAATATCGATTTTTCTTAGATATTTTTTGTTCTCAATAACTGATAATGAAAATAGTATTCAAAAATTTAATCGCTAATTCGATACTTTTAATAGTCATGCACCTAATTTTGATTCGCAATTTGACGAATCTTGTTATCTACAATTTATAGAAATTAATTATTATTGATGACAAGAGAGTTCGCTTTTTTTCGATAATGGCGATAGGAAAGAAAGATTTAATATTCCTAACAGTCATGCACTCGGTATCAACTTTGATTCTTACTTTGACGAATCTTATCGTGAAATTCCTTATCTGTAACTCCGCACACTGTCCTTTCGTGTCACACACGCTCGCGTTCTCATTAAGCGCTTTGACCGAGCGAACGAAACATCCTGTGTCGCCGTCCTTTTGTCTTATGTATTCCGAAATCCATTTACTGTGAACCGTGACGAATTCGTCATAACGATAAGCATAGCTTCGAGATTATCTAATTTTATTATTAAATTCAATGGGGGTTTTTCTTTACTGGGTATTCTTTTCTCACGCGTTGAACTATCGACCCGAACAATGACGCACTCGTGTGTATTATTGTGAATGTTGCGCAGCTCCTTTATCGCTCCATTCAGCATATGTTCCTTATCGTGTTGAATTTTCATTACGTTCGCACACGCGAAAATCAAACGCTTTAATCGTTAATCATTCATGTTTGCTCGGGTCATCGAGGAGTCATTGTCCGGGTCACGTGGAAAAAAAAACGTATAAACCAAAATCTCTACTTCTTTCATTTTTTGTTAGAAAAACGAAAAAAAAAAATGTTTATCAAAAATCCTGCTGCGTTCTTCGCGTTATCACCCACCGTTATTTGTCTCTCATTTGATTGTCGCTGAAGCCACTGTGTCGAGCCACATATATATCACAATCCAGCTGTTATTATGCCGTTCTTGTGCCGATTGATATGATCAATATAAACACCAACGATGTGTTGACGAACAACCTTTGCCTGTGATCTGTCCTGCCTGACAGTCCGTTTTACCAGCCTCGTTGTTATACACCCATAACATAACTAAACTGTACGTAATGCAAGAATTGAACGAAAAAAAATCGTGCTACCCCTGCTATCGCGATATCGGAAGTGTTACAATAAAAAAAAATAAAAAAAAAAAAAGTCTGGACGACAGTTTGACGTCGAGATAATTCAATGTCCATCCTCGAGTGAACGAAAACGGAATCGATCGCTCAATCGACGTTATCCGTCTCGCCTCGACCTCAACCTCGCGTCTGACCGAATCGCGGGCTGCACTACTAGCTGTATATTCTTGTGCGCAAAAAAATCTCTGCTGAACGTTCACACCTCGAAGCTTATAAAAAAAAAAGTTATATATATATACCCATCGAACTTTCATTGTAATCGTGCGATTGGCTGAATCAGTGGTCGATGTGACAAAAACAACAATTGGGGTATTGACAATAATTTTCTAAAAATCTTCGTTCGTTAATTTTATTCTTTTCTGGCTCCTCGAAACTCCTCGAAAACAAAAAAAAAACTCAAAAACAAAAATCATTTCGGAAATAACGACGTTCGCTCGGTCGAAACGCTAAACGATCGGCCACACCGTCCACGACCGGCATCCGAAAAAAAAAAAAAAAAATACATCTCTCTCTCCAACGCCACAACATCCGTACGAATCTCTCGGGCCATGCGTGACCCGGGGGACAACCAAGCAGAGTGCGTAGTCCCAACAGTTACTGTGTGCCAGTTCGAGCCTGTGTCTCCGAGGACCGCTAATTCGGCCTCCTTCCCACTACCGCACTCCACACCACCCCGATAATTAACGCAAGGCTATGTCGTCCAACGATTAAGGGCTACGGTAAGAACTCCAACTGTTCTCTCACGCTCAACTTATTTTCTTCTTTGTTTTTTTTTTCTTTTTACTCGATCTATTAAGGCTTCTTATTATCTATCGCCTACGTCGTTCTATCGAAGTTGAACTCTACGCTGCAATTATTATGAGAATTTTTGGTAAATGGTAATATTTTTTATCATAGTATTATTGAGTAACAGAAGTAATAGTATCGATGATCAATATTGCTTATACTGTTATCTTTACGATATTTTTTACTGCTGATAAATTCAGAATTAAATTTTTCTGTATTACCCGATGTAGACTATTGAAATAAATAATAATAATAGAATATTGGATATTGGATTGAATATTAATTTTTTCAATGAATATTCGATCAATTCGTCCGATCGCAATTCACATTCAGTTATTCAGTGAAATTCGTCTCGGTTATTGTTTTTTGTTTTGTCTCGATATTTGATTTGCAATTTTAAAGCTGCGACTTTCTACATAGACTTTGAAAGACCGCTAGATGCTTCACTCTCGCCGCAGTCGAAAATTTTATGTACTCGATTTATTTACGAACTATGGTTATTTATTTCCCACTACTATATGATGATACTGTAAACTTGTATACCTTGTGTATCGTGTATACCGTCGATATACGTGTATATCGAAGCTTACTCGTAGATACTTTGGTTGCTACCAGTTGCTAAATCCTGCAGTCGTGCCACTTTAGGTAAGCGTATAAAAAAGAAAATATATCGCGACTCGATCGGCTGATGAGGCGTGTTCTGTTCGATGCCTCGTACGAACGAAATCCATTCATTATATCCCTGTTACACCGGTGCCACCGGTACATTTGATGACTCGAACTATTATGGAGACTCCTCTTCGCCGGAAAGTCTTTTGAAAAATGTGCCTCGCGGTCGACAATTTATTTCTTATAGTACACTCGAATCAGTCTCAATTCGTCTCTCACTCACAACCAGCTTGATACACTATTTCTACTTTCTTCCTGTCGATATCGATACCTGCCCCCTTTCGAACTCCTCCCTGTAACACGTTTCTATCGTTCACTTAACTCGATTTTTCTTCGAGTACAAAAAGACCACAGACTCCGGTCTGTTCAATTTCTTCCGAGAGCCAATGCACAAGGATTCGATTTATTTTCTGTAAACCGATCGGTCGAATCGCTCGATTACTGAAAATTGCGTTTTCATGGAATATCTCGGCGGACTCAATCTAACTAGCCATTAGAACTGCGACGGAGGTCCGCGCGGTTCTCATCTCTCGTTGCTCGTTTAACTTTAATCTTTTTATCGTTACTCTCGTTCCGCTCGTTCGACCGCACGATTTTTCGATGAAACTTCGATATATCCGTCATTACGACTGCCACTCGTGTCATTCGGAGAGTCTTATCGTACGATTCTTATTCGAACAAACTCGAGGATATACGATGCTCGTGAAGAGCATCGACGGTTTGATGGATGTTATTCGTTTCGTTTATTTTTTTCTCATGGCATCGCCATGGATTTCGTTCGTGGAGCCGAAAGTAAACGTACGAGCCGGCGAGCCGCAAATAGCCCCTCGAATATATAATAGTTTCTTTCTTCCTTCAGTAGGTCGCAAAGTAGAAAAAGTCTTATTGTTGGCAACGGTATTGTGGTAGTTATATCTTGAATCTCTTTGACCCTCTATCTGTCCTACATTACTTTATATATATATGTATATTGTCGTAAATGGTACACTGCAGTTTATCACTACTTTTTTCATTTTATTTTCTTCTCTCGTAAAATATTGGTAATCATAGGGTAGAAGCTTGTAGCGAGTGGTATATCGATGATAAAAGTAGTGAGTATACAAATCGTTATTTTTTTAGCACGTAATCTAGATTGAATTAATTTTCAGCTTAAATCAAAAGTTTAATTAGTTTAGTCCGTCGATTTTAAGAATATATTATTATACAATATCCGATTAACATTTTAAATGATTCGAACAAAATTGGCCTCAGGCGGGAAATATCGTTAGAGTTTCCGACAGTAGTGAGATTTAGAGAGAATTTTGAATACTCTTCATTTTCGATGACTATAAATAATTTGTATAGAATAGAATTTTGTGAAATTAAATGTTTATCCGTATAAAATTTAATAATTCAATTTTTTAAAGCAATTTTTGAGTAACTTTCAAATTATTATGATATGAAATTCAATCATTAGGAAAAATTAACCGTTTTCACCCCATTCCGAAATATTCGACGTTCTAACTGAATATCACTTTTAGGTGAAAAAGTAACGATACTCACTCCTGAACCTTGTACGCTCGAATATTTGCCCGCGTGAACGAAAGTATTTTGAACCCGGTGCCTTCGCAGCTCGATTACATACGCGAATAAAATATTCCACCTTCGACATATTCTTCGATATCCTTTTGCGCGCACACGAACAATCTCTGCCCCACTCGAGTCACATCAAAGTGAAATTACTCGCAGAGTGTTCCCGTAACTCGTACTTTCCTCTTCCAATATTCGAAGAAACGAGCTCCTATCAACGGGTTACCTTACGCCGTGGCTTGCAGCGCCGTATCTTTGCCAGTTTCTTCTTTATACCTTCCTCTCTTCCGGGTACCTTTTGACTTCCTTTCAAGCTCGCGGATGTAAATTGCTCCAAGTTTTCTCTCGGTCTCCTTCCACACTCGCCGACGTCTCTCCCTGCCCCGTTCCCTTTTATCCTGCAAACCGGAGTTTATCTGGGCCGCGCGATATCGGGACCAGCAGCTAGAAGATGCCGCGCGTTTCGCATATAAGTACCGGGTGGCTTCGGCGGGCGTGCGCTATTCTTCTACCTCGTAAAAATGGTAAACGAATGTATGGCGGAAGAATGAGAAACGAATAAAGAAAAGAAAACGGAGCAACGGGCGAAACAGGTTGGTGGAAAGAATGCGCGAAAACGAAAACCAGAAGTGTCAATAAAAATAGCCAAGAGGGAAAACTAGAAGGAGGAATAATAGATTGTGGATTGAACTGGGCAATATAATTTTTAGTGCCAGAAGGACTCCGAAAGAACCATCGTATTTTAGCGCGAAGCTTCCGTAAAGTGGAGATATCAATTTTTATCTTTACTCCATCGATGCGTTTGCAAAGAACGTAAAGAAGGGTGCTCCAAATTGCATACGCAGGACAGAACAAAAATAAATAAACGAACAAATTCAAGGTGAATTTGGAGAGGGAAAATGAATAAAAATCGGATATTTGTTTGTTCTCGCGTTTTTAAATAGGAAAGAAAAATTCTTAGTAATTTTATCGCTTTGACTTGCTCGGCTCTTTCCTAATAACTCGTTAAAGCTTGTTAAAATTAGTTACATATTTGACACTCATTATGATTAAATATCCAACCATCCAGCAAATATTTTAATCTAATCAAAATCGCGTGCAGTGCCCAATTAGTTTTTGAACCTGCATTATCGTTTTATGTCTTTCTATCCGATTGGTCTACTATTTCAAGGGCGAAAAACTTGACGCGGCCCTTCCGTGTCCATTCAATGGACGATCGTCCTATATCGCGCTGCCGATCGTTGATTCGTTCTCGTATCACTGAATCTTCGTTTTTTCTTATCCTCAACTCCGGTGGATGAAACGAGATAGTAAATCGGATTTGCGACTTTGCCGCTCTCGCGTCGGTTCGAGAGAAATTGAGAGCGAAAAAAAGGAGGGAGAGAAAAAAGAAACGGGGCTGAAAGAAGTCTGAAGGCTGAAGTTTAATTTAGAACTTTGAAATCCCCTTCGGTCGACGAAATAGAGTGAGAAAGTCGAGAATCGACGCGACGATGGCGCGAGACGAGCTTCCCGACGAATCTTAGACATGGAAAATAAAGAGGAGAAAAAAAAACGGAAAGGATGAAACTCGTTCGAGAGTTTCGACTCATTGGCTTGCCACCGGTACTACATATATTCCGTGATGGATATTGCAATAGCCTCGAGGCGCTTTGAGTTCCTCTTTCATAGCGAATTATACTTCCCGTCGTCGTGGTATAAAGAAAAATGTATTACACTCTTCGTAATATTGCCACGTTAGATAGCCGAACGGCGACGGAGAGAATCGATTCTTACGCTGTACATTGTATATCTATACGCGGATATATATCGCCGCTCCTTTGTCCGCTGGAAGAATTAATTTGGGCTTTTATACTCGCGAAACGAATAGAGATATAATCTCGAATTATATTACGGAGCACGCGGATATCGAGTAAATTTATTCAACGTACGTTACGGTCGAGGAAGCTTGCCTTTGCAAAAGTTACCGGGGAATGCTCGCGAAATTTTGTCTTTGTGTATTGTCGATTTATCAAATTTGACAACCAATCCCCCCTCCAAACTCTGCCCTCCCTTTCCCTCGACAACCATTCCTTTCTCGACGAGGCATAGTTTTCTTCAATCAATTACCGTTTCGCGGACTTTGCGAACGTTTCAAGAATACCGAATGAACGACGAAAATAATATTCATCGTCGCTTTTTGCGCGATTTTCTTTCCTTATGAAACAATGTATCGACAAGAGTTCCAAAATTTCAAATGAATTGCGTAAAAAAAATTACTGAATTTTACAAAAATGCATAGTGATGATAATTTTCAAACAATAACAACCAAAATAAGGAATTTTCGTCAAAGACCATTTCAATGAATTTAATGTTATACTTATTTTTGTACAAAGTGGGTACTTTTCAATACAGATCTACTTTAATTTATAACAATTTCTCGTTTAATACGTGTAAAAATAATTTTTTCAACATTCCCATCTTTAAGGTTTATGAATAAATTCGCGCCCAGTGGGAAGAAAATCCATCGGAGCCGCGAAACCTTTTTTTATTCGATGCTATTTTCGTCTTCCCTCCCCTTGACCGCCAAAAGAAAAATACTTCGATTCGTCCATTCGATATTTTTTCGCAATTCTCTTATGTGCCCGGAGCGAAGTACATACATCGTCCGTGTATCGCGTACAAAACTCGAACCGCGTTTTACAAACTTCGCGGGTTCGAGAAACACTCTGAGTGAGTTTCTGATAAAGTTATCGCACTTCTCTCTCTCTCTCTGTCTCTCTCTCACCTCAAACTGTACGTAGATACGCAAAAGTACATCGAGTGTATATCCGTTGATGAATCTACAAGAGTGCGAGGAAAAACTCAGCCGAGCGAGGCTATTTCTGGAATCGAGAAAGATCCGAGTCGTACGTGCAAAAGATTGCAGAGGGTTGCGAGTAAAAAAAAAGGGGTGAAATTCCCTCGGCGAGGGCCCAGCGATAACTTGCCGAGAGTCCCGAGCGTTCGAGCAACTCACGGAGAGGAGAGGAGAGAAAGCTGCCCCGTAACTTTCGTTCCGACGCCTCACGGACTCGATTCACGAACTCGCGAGGTATCAATGAACGAAGGAAAGATACACAGAGACTAGTCCATTCTCTTTTCATCCTCTTCGCGCGATGGAATAACGAAAATATCTTATCGCGTGGGAATTGCGCGACGAGTACGTGACGAGAACCGAGAGGAGGCGTGTTACATTCGTCGATAATAAATCTTTATTGATGTTACGTAGGGCGGGGTGAGCGCAAAGACAGCATGGGACAAACGGCCGTGGGATTTCCTGAACGGCTTTACGATCGTAATAGCGAATCCGACGAGGATGATAAATGGAGGTAGGAGAAAGTAATTAACAAAAAAAAATGATTCAGGAACCATTCCTGCTCCCTCTTGGAGGAAATTGTTTCATTACTTCCCTTGTATATATATTTTTTTTTGGCCGATCTAATTATACCTTAAGCGGGGGGGTGAGGTAATTGTACAAAAAAAAGGTTTCTGTTTTTTTGGAAAAAAAAAAACCCATGCGAATCTCACACGATTATTTCTTGCTAATGTAATGTTTCGAAGAAGAAGTTTTTTTACGTTAATTCAAAAAACCAATTTTATGGCATTTTTTACCAATAAAAAAAAATATCCTTTGCCCCGAATTTGCTGAAACTCTACTTAATGATCCATGCCATAATTTCAGTCAACAATCAGCGAAAGACGAGAACGGAATCGAAATGAAATTGGGACCTGGACAAGTGGCACCGAGAGGATACAAGTTGATAAGCGGTAAGTAATTATAAAAAATTACGAAAGATAATGTGAGAAAGGAGGAAAGCGATCTAGAATGAAATAAAAATGCTCTCTAACATCTTCAAAGGTGTGAACAACGGCGAGGTCAAGTTGGCATTGTTTCTGAGCAAAGGAACTCTCGAGGTCGAGGTAATCTGCGCACGAGAAATCTGTCCCGGCGAACGAGAGGAGCCTGGTAAAAAGATGCAAACTACTTTTCTCTTCTCTTCTTTGACGATTGAAAAACTTTTTAAATTCTCTCTCTATCGACCCCCTTCCCTCCCCGTCCATTCGCAGCATAGCTTATCTAAAGAATGTATGGAGTCTCGATCCAACTTATCCAACTTGTCGCAATTTTCGATGCATTTTTTATGCAACCACCGTGAATTGCAACGAGAAACCTCATTGAATTATATTTCTTGCGAAACTTGAATTCTAATTTTTATTTTTTTTCGAATTTTTTTATACGCTTTTATTATGGAACCAACGTGAATTGCATCGGGAAACTTTAGCGAAATACATTTTATGCAAAGCTCGAATCGATTTGTTAATTCATTCATTTTTCAACATTGCAGACACGTACGTGAAGACTTATCTCCGCGACGGCGAGCGTTGGTTGCACAAAAGAAAAACCCGCGTGATAAAGCACTCGCGAAATCCGCAATACCGGCAGACGCTGAAGTACGGGAGTTGCGACGCGCTGGGACGAAATCTTCTCGTGATGCTGTGGGAGAAGAAGCAGGGTTTCGAGAGCAATCAGGGCCTCGGCGGTTCGGAAGTCGACCTCGACCTTTTGCCGTTGACGAGATTGACCGTCGGCTGGTATCCGCTATTTCCGATTCACACACTCGGGACACAGAACGCCGATTCGCCATGATGGTTGAGGGAAAAATGGGCCCTCGAAGCCGGCGAGCTCGATCTCCGACTGAGCCTGCTGCTCAAGGACGAGGGAGAGTCCGTCGTAAGGATAATCTCTTGATAGACACGAGTGACCGCGATATCAATGTCGACCGATCGAGAGATCGTTTATTATTTGCTTTCACGATTGTCAACAACAACATCGATTTATCGTGAAGAGATCGATTTGGAAAAGTATCGAAGCCCGCTCAGTCGAGACACGAGATGGTTTTTTGAAAATCCAATCAATTCACTAATTAATATCGCGTTGCATCGTTTCGACGATATCGAAAATCAAAGATCATTGAAATGCTCAAAAAATAGCTCGGATAACGTAACAGTAGATCGCGAATTTTTAGAATTCAACGATGTCGAAAAGAAAAATAATAATGAACCGAGATTAGACGATTCACGAATGATGTAGAGAAACGAAAAATCGGATGTACGAGCCACGAGGCGAGAGTATCGTTCGCTTTGCCCGGAGCTTTGTTAGTTCAAAGCCTCGGGAGACAATCAATAAACGGCATTGCGACGGTGAACCTTCGGAGATCACCGGGCCATCCAACATCCGGAATTTATTAATAGTTGTTAATGATTAATATAGAATATTTTCTTCTCTAAACTGACAATCAATAAATGCCAGGCGCGTCCAGCATTCCCGTATATGAACGATTTTCCAGAGAAAAGTTGAAAGAAAGCGATTCTATAGACGAGAATGAAAGATGAAAAGAAATATATAGAAAAACATAAGTGTGTATAGTATATTTTTGTTCCGGATAAAAGAAATAATAATAATAGCAAGAAGATAGTCGATAATCGATGTAGAATTATTCGTGAAACGATGCAACGATCTCGATAACTTAATTCACAATTCACGCGCGGGCGAGATTGAGAAAATTAAATTTGATGCTTTCGGGACGGCGAGGAATTCAAAACGCGACAAGTTCGATTTAATTTAAGGAAGATGCGTCGTTAGATTCCGAGGCAAAAGTGAGATTTGGAGAGAATTTCGAATACTTTCCAGTGGGGTAAAGTCATCGAAATTATACCCGAATCTCGCTTTTAGCTGAGAATCTAACGAAAGGCCCTCCTTAATTTGATTTATCGTGATATCGTTTTTCTCAGCAGCACAGAGCGCAATCGTTCCTTCCGAATATACGTAAATATATAACAAGATACGACTAACAAAGCAAGAAGATAATAAGTCATATTTTTGTAGAAAAATGATACGAAAGAATAACGACTTGTTTCGAATTTTTCCCTTTGCTAATGGTTGTGTCTGCGTTTCGCAAAGCCGTCCCGAGTTCGTCGAGACCAAATTCCGAAAAACTTAAGCAATATGACGCAACTACCGGAACGATTCTAGCAATAAAGGTGTACCTGCGCAGGCCTATGCAAAGATTAGAGAACGACTAGAAGAGAAAAGAAAAACACGAAGGAAAAAGGACGACGAGAGATAGATAATATTTATTTTTATTCTTCATAAGTAACGATAATGGTGAATCGGCTGATAAGTACGTGAGTCACTGTGCAATCGAAACACGAAAAAAAAAAAAGAGATATCCGCTGGGCCCATTTTTCCCCCATACTGGTGGATGAGCCGAAGGAAAATTTGAAAGTGAAAGAGGCGCATGATAAAAAAGAAATCTGATAAGGAAACGCGAGATTCGATCGATATCGTTGCGCTAGCTGCGCTTTAGTCTGGTTGATCCAGTTTGGGATTCGATCGATTCTCGGGCGACACTCCAAAACGTGATTTTATCCGGTTGGCACGCGTTGCCAGCTCAAGATCCTCGGTAGGCGGACGGCGAGTTTCGAAACAATCTCGATTCCTCGGTTTCTCGATCTCGGATTCGAGAAACTCTTTCGGAACTCGTCGCGCGTACGCTATTTCGTAAATATAGTCGTAGAGATGGATAGCAAGTCCCACCGCGAGACTCGCTGGTCGAGTCTTCGACACGGCGAGACTTGCGATCCGACGAAAGTAAACGAAATCCACTAATATAAAATAAAAACCAGCTTGGTGGCCAACTCTCAAGTAGCGAACAAAACAAAGGAAGAAAAAAAAGTCGATCGGTGTTTTAGAAAGTCGCACAATTTTTGCAGCTCTTTATTAGACTGATATATGTACCATTAACTAACGAAATAATATTTCTTCGAATATAAAACGATTTTAAAGATACTCGACGTTCGCGACTCGTTCGCAAGTAAACTATAAAAGAGAAGAAAAAAAAGTCCATTTTACCATCTTCGATCGATCGATGTTCTCTGAGAAAAGTAGAATACGAAATGACGAACGAAACGTTGAGTTTTCATTTAGATTCGATTTTTATCATTTTCTTTTCTATTAGAAACGTTTTGAGATCGATGCGTAAATCTCAGCACTGTATCCCTCCAAGGGACGAAAATAAAACTCGGTCTAATGAATCTTTGCGCTCACCCCGCCTAAGGAAAGAGACGACGAAGATAATTAAAAAAAGGGAGCTAAACGACGCTTCAAACGTGATAAATCGTATATTGTAATAATCAACCTAAAGACGTTTAACGATAAATACAACAATAATGATAAATGTAATTAAACGATAGTACCTAATCGTCGAAGTGAATGTGACGAAATTTGCGAGGGCATTGGAAAATGAGAATAAGATATAATAATGAAAAAAAAACCAGAACCAACCTTTTGGAGTTGGAAGAAACGGAAAAATACGCGTCGAGCTTCTGGTTTTTTTTATGGCGAGATATCGAGTAACAGAAAAAAAAAAGAAAATTCATCGAAATGAGAGAATTATGAATAACGGCCTAGAAGATTGTTTCTCGCGAGCACGGGTGGAGGAAGTATATATATATATATATTACTGATACATATATATACATCTAAAAAGTTTGCTGTAATGTAAAGTGTTATAATCGGGACAATCCTTCGATCGAGACGGCGCAATTATCTAATTAATCACGATTGCGCGATCAAATGAATATAACGTCCGTCATAGAAGCGCGAAGTTCCTCTACCTGCATCTACCTATGCGTAGCTAGGAGAAGCGTGTGTTTTTCTACTCTATCGTCGAATATATATCGCATAACACTCGGCCTCTATTCTAATCGCAAATACGAAACGACGATCTACAACAATAGGACGGAAAGAACGCCCTGGAGATATTCGAGAAAAAAATACATAAAGCGTAGAAAAAAAAATGTTCGGTACTGTATTCGAAAACAGACAAATTTCTTCCTTGATATGATATGCATAACGAATAAACAATATAGTAATCAATTCTGCGAGTCCGCGAGAATTAAAAGGCTTCAAAAAATTCTAAAAAAAATTGTATCTTCTACTCAGAGCGATATATATACATAAATGAATTTATCTATATCAATAAACTGTAAGAGGATTGGAAGACAAAATAAGATCGAAATAAGACGGTACTGCTTCAAAGGTTGAAAAAATATTATTTCACCGAACGACAAAAACGTTTGTCGGAACGTCTTTGAAGAATTGTGAATGCTTCTTTATTATTATTGTCATTATTATTGTTAATAATAATAACGTTTGTTGTTAACGATAATAATTACAATGAAAAATAAGTAATTCAAGAGAAAATATATATATACTTCCATAGAAAGCATCTACGACTCGTTAAACGTGTATATGAGATTAATCGTGAAAAAAAAAAACTAAAAAGAAATCAGCTTTAAACGAATCAAATTTTACGACGTTTCCTCGAGCCTTTTCGATCTATCACACACGCACACTACACGCCGTGGATTCTCGCCCGGATCCGAGGTCTATTTTATCTGTTTCTTTTTTTTCTAATACAACGGTTGTGAAGTGAGAAAAAAAAAACGTTTCAATTAAAGCGGGAATGAAAGAAAGAACCGAGTATAGAAAAAGAAAAACCACACTAAAATTCACTGTAACGATGAAAGATATCTAACACTCAAACTCTTTGCTTAACTAGCGAAACTATATTAATATTTTCTACGAACGAATGACTAAGAAAAAATATATATATAAAAAAGTAAAACGATGGCCTAGGCACTCACGTCACGCTCGACTTAAGTCCGCATAAATAACTTTTTGAACTACTGTATCTACTTTGACAATCGATAAAAGAAAACTTATTAGAGCGCCACTTGCACTTAACGATTAATGAATTAGCTTGTATCTTCATGCGTATATTTACATGTATGCATATTTGATAGATATTAACGATTAACGATAATGGATAAGTGTATATAACGAAACTGACGCAAATGACTAAATATTCATGACGAAGAAAGCGAGCACGAGACTATCGGAATAAATTCGAGAGGCGGATTTTGAGAGACGCGCGAATGAAGAAAACGATGGATTTATCGCGATTGCCAAGTCGGTTTTAACTCAGCGTACTTTTGTCGCTAAAATCGACTCTCGGCAGCGATTACGAAAAATCGGAGTCGAAGACAAAAAATCAGGAGAAAAGGAACGAATGAAGGAAAAAAATATTGTAATTCGTCATGGAATCCAAGCAACGGCCTCTTCCCTACATATCTGTGTTGTACTCGTTCTTAGGTGTCTGACAATCCGCATCGGCTAGAGCTGAAGCCCGACACGAATCAAGCATCATATTAAATCCATTAATGGGAAAAGAAAAAGGACAGAAAGAAAAAATATACAAATTCGAACGAAAATTGTATCGTTGACATTGAGCTGATAATTATTATAATTAAAGATGCTTGAATTCATCGTGGCATTGCCAACTTGAAAACTAATCTAAATTGCGAGTAAAATACCGCGTACTCTGGTATCTATAATAAAAGCTTAGAGTCTAAGCCTGCGAGCCACTGGGACGAGATCGGTTGTAAAAAAAAATATTAAGAGCGTATGATAAGAGGACGGATACGAAATTTGGGCGACGGGATAAACACGCGAGGTGATATGTATTGCAAAAAAAAAAACGAAAACGAAGATGTTAACACAATAATTATCCGGGACCCAAAAGACGTACTGGCGAAGCAGAACGTTAAGTAAGACTATAGAAATAAACGATACATATTTAAAAATAGCTTTAAATAAGTCTGGATAATTCATTTGTCATTGCACTCTTCTCGATACTGTTTTTAGTGACTCAAATGAAGTGCCGTGAGAAATTGAATAAATCGTCGGATAATGTAACTCGACGCTGACAGTATATTTTTTCTTGTATTCATTTTTCAAACTCAAAAAAGTTTGCTATCTCGAATTCACGGTAGAAATTGAAAAAAATATGCCACTCAAATTTTCACGAGGCACTGTTGATAATTCTAACAATTGCTGTATCTCTTAGTGAAAAAAAATGATTTACGGTGTAATCGCAAAAAGAGGATTCTTTCGAGAATCCTCGCGACGAGAGAGGCAGGGGGGAAAGGAGCCCTTAATACGTAGCTAAGTCAAAACTTGGTATATAGTTAATCATAAACAAATAGAACGAGAAGAACAAAACAAGATAAGAATAAAACATTAATGTGATGTCCCTATGTGTTGAGTGTTGATTGTCGCACGTGTGAAAATATAATTCTCGTGCGTTAGAATATTCAACGGAGCATCAAACTTAGTTTTAAGAAAATTGAGAGAAAAAATGAAGAGGCACGAAAAAACAACAACAACAAAAATTGGCTGTACTCGATCGTACGTCGAAAGTATAAAGTACTCAATTCGAAACGATTGTATCCAACGCGTTTTTGAAATTTTCATTATCATTATTGAGATTGCGTATTTCCGAAAGAATTTTTTAAGAACATAATTGACTCGTCCACTCATCAGAGTGGTCTAACGCCTTTGATCGAGATGGAAAACATTGTCGCGAGAGCTGACAGCGACTTTATCAATGATTGTGAAGAAAAGGGTGCAAATTTGGCGAGGAAAACGATAGTGGATGTATAAACTATGATTGGAGATACCAATATAAAGAAATCGTAACCTGTATTTTTATCATCGAAATGAATAGTTGCTGTAAAGTTGAAATTTAATTTTTCTCCTTCGGTTGAACGTGATTCGCTATATACGCATAGTTATTGATCGTAATATGCGTTATCACACAATTTCCAGCCAACTTTTATCATTTCTAAATTACATTAATAATTAATAATGATATTATTATCATCAACAATTAATGAGTGCATTTTTCATAATTACTTAAATTCAATTTGTGTAAGTTGTTTTTTGATTGATTTTTTTTTTCGTCGAAACATATCGACAATGCTTGAGTAATTTTTTTGGAGCGATCGCTGCACTCGAGCGGAACAAGAATGCGAAAGCGAAGAATCGCTCTATCGAAGAGACGGATTTTTCAGAACCGTTCGTGATACTCGATGAATTGTACGTAAATCATAATAGTAATAGGATTCTCGAAAAAAAAAAAACATTTACGGAGCCTCCCTCAAGACCCGAATAATTTGTATGAAACGAAATAACGGTTATTCAAATAAAGGCGAAGTCGCGAAGTCGCTGTAATAGCGATCGAAAATTAATGATACGAAAATAATTATTTATGTAAGGGAGAAAGAAGATTTAAGAGAAAAGGAAGTGTCGAGAGAGAATTTACATAATGAATCACCCCCACCCGCGGGACGTTGAAAATTATTATTTGTACATTGAAGATATTCGAGAATGACTGATTTTTGTAGTACGTGTCTATAAATATTGATTATGTATAAACGAACGCGACGTTCGGCGATATAGAAATTACGAGAGAAGCAAGAAAAAAATGTAGAAAAAAAAATTAATAGTGATGATGCAAAGGAACAAATGTAATTCAAGGGCGCGGTAATTAGTGGCGCGCGAAAAAAAAAATCAACAATTATTTGTGTAAAACTCTTCACGATGTAAAAACCAGAAGATCTAACGTGTGAGATAAATACAGTTGCGACGCGAGTCGAGCACAACACTTGTTGACACATTGATACATTTTTTTAAACCCCAAGCCGCTCATCGTTCCTTCCGAATCACCATTATAACTCAAAATGTAAGAAGGAAGAAGGATACCGGAGTGCTTAGGGTGCCTATTATTGTCTGCGTACTTTAAATATGCTATTCAAAAACATCGCGTGTGGTAATGAAAGCTTACCGCTCGCATCGTCGCGCTTCGCCCTCCCGCGGCTCCGCGCATGCGTGCTGATGAGGCTGTGCCGCTGCTGCGTCGCTCCGACGAATTTTTCGAATTGACGGTTTCATTCTCCGAGAAAAAACTTTACCGCGTCACTCCTGCCCCTTCACTGTTGGTCACTTGATTCACAAAACACTGCACTATTCACTCGAATACAAAGACCGATCGATTTCGCACGAAATCCCGAACAAAAATACGCGAATTCATGAAGTTGCAAAGAAAAAATATTCGAATTTTCGTCCGCACCGATTTTGTAGCCGAATCGTGAAAAATATATCATGCCGCATCCCAAAATCACGTGCTAACGGTTCGAAATAGTTTCTCGAACGATTCTTATGCGTTTATATAGTTAATAAGATCTTTGAAACACAATAAACTTCGATTTTCGTTGCTCACTCACGCGACGGACTGTTGACGAATCGACGGCAGCGGCCATACTGGATCATGTGCGTCAATCAATAAATCGGCGGATTTGCGAAAAAACATTCGAATCTAAACGCATCCGAACGTATTCCGTATTTGATTCCGGATTAGATTATCAAATAATGAAAAATCACTCGCGCTGTGAAAACTGAGTTGAATATTTTCGCGATAGCTTCCCGAATAAAACCGACAAATATGCAACATTTCGAAAACGAACGATCTTTTTAATTTGCTTTCGCGAGGCAATTTTATCATCGAATCACGAAAAATATATCATCCCGCACCTGATAATTAACTTCCGCATGTTCGCATTTACGATTTTAGTACTTTGTAGTCTTAATTAGATCATTGGGGAACAATAGATTTTTATTTTAATCGCGCACCGGCCCGACGCGTTGTTACCAAACCGACGGCAGCGGCCATACTGGATCATGTGCGTCAATCAATCAATCGGCGAAAGTGCGAAAATTTTTTTTTAATCCAAACGCATCCGAACGTATTCTTTATTTTATTCCGGATTAGATTATCAAATAATGAAAAATCACTCGCGCTGTGAAAACTGAGTTGAATATTTTCGCGATAGCTTCCCGAATGAAACCGACAAATATGCAACATTTCGGAAACGAACGATTTTTTAAATTTGCTTTCGCGAGTCAATTTTATCATCGAATCACGAAAAATATATCATCCCGCACCTGATAATTAACTTCCGCATGTTCGCATTCACGATTTTAGTACTTTGTAGTCTTAATTAGATTGTTGTGGAACAATAAATTTTTATTTTCAATCGCGCACTTACCCGGCACGTTGTTACCACATCGACGGCGGCGGCCATACTGTTTATGCGCGGGTGTTGGGAACAAAGAAAAACCGTTAAAAAACGTTCTCGTAATTCTTTCGATGCATCATAATTCATAATAAAGGACAATGATAAACCTTTGATTGAAAATTAGTTTTTTTCAAATTTGACACTATTTTACCGGCCTAAAGTGACAATATTCCCATAACGAGACAATTCGCAGCACAGATCGCGCCTCGAAACCAGCACGGAAATTTCCCCCTCCACAGCGCCACGGAATTCCACTGCTACACGCGCGATCTGTATGTGTACACATTATATATCCCGACAGTTTACATCCGTGATTCACATGCAGAGTCCCACCATTTCTACACGCTTTTCTAACGAAACGCGTGAAAACGCGATTCGCGGTTAGCATAACCGAGCAACATCATTCGTTCGCCGTAATCAAGGTTCATTATCTTTATTTGACGTGGCCCCATCATCGTTTTTTCGCAATTTCCGCGATGTATCGCCGTCCGTACAGTGGCTGTTTACGGACCGCGATTCTCGTGTGTGTCGTCGTTCGTTGTTGATTCGTAAAAAAACGTTTTCTTCGCATATCGACTTTCTTGTCCCTGTTTTTATTAACTATCGTGTCACATCGTAAAAACTACGGAACACCAGTTGATCGGCCCCCCGCGAAGTATCGGTGCGATAGTTCCATACAGCCTTCGAGTGAAATATGATTTTGCATCTTACGAGACAGAAAGGGTTGAAGTGTTATTAGAGCATCCGGCTATTTCTTCTCGTTACGGTATCGCCGTTCGCGTGACGAGATCGCACACGCGGATGTTGAGTGACAACAGTAAAATCACCGAAGTGATGCAGGAGACATTGAGACGAATGGATATAGTCAGCGAGATCGAGGTATCGTTGAAATAACGAAAAAATATTTTTATCATTGTTCCACTCGTTTCTCCGTTCTATTAGTCATTTTTACGAATCTAATTTTTTTGTATATTGAAAAAAAACTTGTTCGAGATAAGAACTCGGAGACTACGGTTATTTTAACATAACGACTTATCATTGCGTTTCGCAATAGAATTATGTAACAGCCAAGCTTATCAACAAGCTGAACCGCTTGTTTACATTTTTGCAGTTATCGTAATGTAATAGACGCCGGTCGGAGCTACAGGCACTCCGAAGATTGTGGAATGGCGTTGTGGACGGGAAGACCCGGTTGGTTGGGCAAACTCGGATTAGCTCTGCTGGCCGCTTGGCTTCTCGTTCTTATACTCTCAGTTTCGCACGTATTCAAGAACAATTCGTCGGCATCCGAAAATGCTCTCGTTGGCAACAAGGAGAATTCGCAACGGCTCGCTCAAATGTCCGGAGAATTTGAGATTCTCAAGAAGCAGAACGAAGCGCTGGCCAGTATAATTCTGGGGTGAGACGACCGCTCGGCATGCTGATTTTGGAGAATTTCGGATTCCTATATTTTTTTTTCGTCACAGGGAAGGGTCGAAAGGACTGCAAGGCGATCATCTGGGTTCTGCTCAAGAAAAAGCATCCATTTATTATGATTTGCTTGAACAAAACGCTGGCGGCAAACGTGGACCACCTTCGGCCGAATACGAAGAATTGCGACGGAGAATACGCAATAATGTTCAAGAGATGTGGTGAGCACTGCGACGGCATTGATTTTTTAATTAGTTTTATGGAACAATTGTTTACTATTATATTACTCCTAAAATTATACTTTTATTGCTGAAAAAATTTGTTTTTTATCGATTGTATCATAAAAAAGGCGACGGTTTATTGTTAAAAAATTTTTATCGTTACTATTTAACAAACAAGTCGTTCAAACTATTATCGACTCTCAGGTACTACGTCAGTACCCAGCTAACGAAAATGAAGAAGAACGTCGACGAAATGGCGCTAGAGCAGCGCGAGAAGGACGTCGGCGAGGCTCTGAAGATGGTTTGGGAACACAAAAAATCGCTGATCAACGATATGGACAAATTGGCTAAAGTAGACGGCCATCAGGAATGGAGAGAAAAGGAAGCTAAAGACTTATCGGATCTAGTGCAAAGACGATTTAGGTAAGGCTGCATGCAAGATATTTGAATCATCTCGAAAGTCGCTCTATGCAACGGAAAATTGTAACGACATCACTTTTTTTTTTAACGCAACAGGTATCTGCAAAATCCGAGTGACTGTAACAAGGCGAGAAAGTTGATCTGCAGTTTGAACAAAGGTTGCGGCTTCGGTTGTCAGATTCATCATTTGACGTATTGTTTTCTCGTGGCGTACGGAACGGAGAGAACGTTAATACTGAAATCGCGGGGCTGGCGTTATCACAAGGACGGTTGGGAATCGGTGTTCAAGCCGGTGAGCGACACGTGTCTGTCGACGAGCGGTGCATCGCACAGCAATTGGCCGGGCGACGCGACGAAGCAAGTCGTGTCATTGCCGATCGTCGACAACGTGTATCCAAAGCCGAAATTTCAACCGCCCAGCGTGCCGGCCGACATAGCTCCGAGATTGGAAAAGATTCACGGTCATCCTATTGTATGGTGGGTGGGCCAAGTATTGAAGTATCTGATGAGACCCCAGGAGAACGTGAAGAAACTTCTCGATTACTCGAAGGAGAAGCTCGGCTTCGAGAAACCGATTGTCGGCATTCACGTGCGAAGAACCGACAAAGTCGGCACCGAAGCTGCGTTTCACGACATAGACGAGTACATGACGAAGGTCGATCAATACTTCAATCAGCTCGAGAATCCGCCGCAAGTACGAAGAGTATTCGTCGCCAGTGACGATCCCAAGGTCATCACGACGGCGAGAAAGCGTTATCCGAAGTACGAGATAATCGGCGATCCGGAAGTCGCCGAGACTGCCTCCGTGTCGCGACGCTATTCGGACTCGTCGTTGCAAGGCATAATAGTCGATATTCATCTGCTGTCCCAATGCGACTTTCTCGTTTGCACATTTAGCTCGCAAGTTTGCCGCGTCGCTTATGAGCTAATGCAAACTTATTACACCGACGCCTACGACAGATTCGCATCGCTCGACGATATCTATTATTACGGCGGGCAAAATTCTCATCCCCACGTAGCGATTCACGATCACAAGCCCCGAAGGACCGGCGAGATCGAGCTTCGCGCCGGCGACCTTGTCGAAGTTTATGGCAATCACTGGGACGGCTTCTCGAAAGGGCGCAACACGAGAACAAGCATGACCGGGCTCTATCCTAGCTTCAAAGTTAAAAATCCCGCCGTGGCTGTCGAATTTCCGAAATATCCTAACGTACCGTTGATAGAGAATAAACTTCATTAAGACAAATACGAATCGGGGCTTGGCAATCGCGATTAATCTTTTTTTTTTGTTCTTCAGATCTTTATCGCGCTATATTTTCTTCGACCTGTGAACATTACGAATTTTCATCGAGCAGACTATGTATTATATTGTAATACTATATTAGGTTTAAGAAGGAGAAAACCAAGGGACTGAAAGTGACAGAGATCGGTTGCCGAGTAAACTAGACAAATGATATTTTTTATGAAGGTTGTGCCAATCGAGCGGAGCAACTTTTCGAATACATGCAAATGATCAAATGCCCATTGCCATTTCACGCGACATCGCGGAAGAAACGAACGGAAATGAACAACAAAGCAGTCTCGTAAATCGCATAAAAAGCATCATCGCACAGTTCGAGTGACATTGAACATTTTTATCAATAATTATTGCGGAGAAGAACAAATAGTCGATAGCCGCATCTTCGTAAATTTTAAAACACTATCCGGAGGTCCTGCGGATTCGAAAAAAAAACACAAAAAAACTTCACGAAAAATTTGTGTGTGTGCCAGTTTCTACAATACAGTATCGTTTTGCATAGCTCTCTCTTGTCGAAATATTTCGGACTGACAGATTCGACGCGTCGGCACAGCGATGTAGTACGAATTTGTGTCGAAAAGCAGACAAAGCAAAATCCTCTTACAAATAACGCAAGTGTATTTTCGAAGTTTGAGTGTTGGACAGCGAGCTGGGCTTGTGGCCTATCTTTAAATAAAAAATATATGCACGGGTCTCTAACCCTGCGTATCGTATACATATTGTAATATATTTTATACTACGAAGAAAATGACAAAAAAAAAAAAAACAAACAAACTTGAAAGAGAGAATTGTTATCATATCGTAAGATTGAACTTGGTTTTCAATAATAACATATTTAATTACTCGAAAACTACCGTGAGTTTTTATTTTCGAAGAAAAAGGCTTGTTCGGCGTTCGGGACTTTTTCGAATCTCGCGGTAAGCGCGCTATCGATTTATCGAAAGAATTAAGTAAGTCAACATGCGTGGCGCGCATGCGCGAGAAGCGCGGAGCTCGGAGAGGAGAAAACTTCGCGTCAGTCGATCGACGATGGCTGTCAGATCGTCCACGTCGCTTCGTTCAATAACAAAAACTATTTGATTCATGAACGGTAAATGATTGCAAACCAACGGCGATCTGAAATGTCTCAAATTTTCCGTATGATCAAACCGGAGATGATCCAAATTTGCAGATTCTACGGAACTTCTCGGTAAGATATGAAAATAATAAAATGAAAGAATGTCAGTTCGCTCGTCGCGCGGTTCTTATTGACAATCCTACGACGCATTAATCGAATGATTTGAGACACAGTTTCGTAATGTATCTCCGATCCTTCGTGTTGCGCACACGATCTCGGGATACTCGAGAAGTTACGTAAAAACGTCGTAAAAGCGCACTTGACGTGCATGCAGAAAAGAGAGAAACAAACAGTCGCTCCTAACCTATCATCCTCGTTCGATATCGCCAAACTAACGCCGATTTACCATTCATACAATGTTAAGAAAAAAAAAAAAAAAAAACAATGAAATTTTTGTTAAAGAAATCTTCACAACCATTACGAGACACTGCGCGTGTCGTCGGACGCGACGCCAAAAGACATTCGTCAAGCGTTCTTAAAACTCTCGAAAGAAGTGAGTGGGCGACGAGTGAAAAGCAGAAACTGCCATGGGAATTTTGGAAGTATTACGACACAGTTACGTCCCTTTCTAGATGCATCCTGATTTGAGTAAAAATCCTAGTCATGCAGATTTTGTGAAAGTGAACGAAGCTTACACTGTACTGAGCAAGGAAAACACAAGGCGTTTGTACGACATGGAATTGAGTAATCGCGGAGCCAATGGACGTCCCACTAGGGTGTACGTATGAAAGAACTCAGTTGCGTCGTTCAGGGATATTAAAAAAAAAAAAGTTGATAACGCAAAATAATTTATTCAGGGTGTACTACGATCCTTCGGTAAAAGGATGGCCACGTCACGCGAAGCATCGCGATCCAAACGACGACAATTATTACGGCATCAAAGGAGTGAAAAAGCTGTCGAACGTGACGATAGTGTTTCTGTGCTTGATTTTTTCCGCGGTCGGCCTGGTAGTTCAGCTATTCGCGATAAACAAGTCGTTCGTATTTCAAAGAGACATGTTACTGGCCAAGAGCGTAAAGTACGCCGAGGCGTACAAACAAGTTCGAATAGAGGCGGAGAGCAAAGATAACGAGCAGCGAATCGCCGATTTCGAGGAAATTCTCGCGACCAGCCACGACGACACGGGAGTCGGACTGCAGAGGTGATCCTCGGCTCTTCTTCCTTGTCGCGTATAGTACAATTAATTTATTCCTATTACAATTTTTTTTTTCTCAATTTTTGCTGTAAAATGAAAATGTGATGTAATTTATTTTTAAACACGAAATTTACAACAACATCGTTGCTCCGATCGTTATTTCAAACGTGAACGCTTTTTTTCGTTCGATTATTTGAATAATCATAATTACACAGCGATGATACACATGCACATCTTTGTGACAAAAAAAAAACGAAATCTCAAGGTTTTTTAAACTAATGATAACAATGATTCGAAAAATATTATTACTTATTATTATTATTATGTTTCAATAATATTGAAGAAAGAAAAATCTTTTTTTTTTGTCAATAATCGCGAATTCGTAAATAAATAGAGACACGGACGTCGTTAACATGATACTTTTTGGGAGAGTGGAAAACAAAAAGTTCACGCCGCAGTCCGTGGTATGACGTATATATAAATCGAGGATAATGAATGCGAAATGATTTCGGAGGTGGGGTTTGGTACGCGATCACATCTGGTCTTTTTGTTTCGTCTTGAGCAATTGCGAGATTGAAACACAATTATTCCGAACTATCAAACAACGTTGCAAAATTCAGATAGAGAGATGGGCTTTTGTGTTTTTTTTTTTCGTTTTGCGAAAACGATTAGATATTTTGTTCTTTTCGTCTCAACCTAGTGATCGCTCTCGTCGCTCGGAGTTTTTTCGCCCAATTCTTTAACATAAGTCATAACGGCTACGTGAGGATAAGCCGGCGTGAATACCGGGGCGCCGTTCTCGTCGAGGTAGTCGGTGTATTTGAGCTCGTAAACCGGTTCGAAACCGTATCTCTTGCACAGCTTGGCGGAGAACAGGGACGTGCAATCCGATCGGACCATGTGAAAGCCCAACTCCTGAGCAATCTCACTGTAAATTAATATTATTGTGCATTACCACACTGTTCGAAATAATGAAATAATACGCTATTGCCATCACGTCTTTACCACGCACGAAACTCTGCCATTATAATTATTCAAAACTGTTATCATCGTTGTCGATCACTTAAATATTCGAAAGCCGACCGAAAAAAAGCAAAGTTTATTCCTCTAAATCAATATTACTATCGACGATTCCTTGATTGAATAAAATCATTGCCATTTTAGCATTTGAGAGAATTTTTTTTTTTTAAAACAAGATAATCAATGCAAATGAATATTTATTTGAAGCTAAAAAGAAATTGATCTAGAACCTTTGTCGGAGAGAAAAAAAAAATAACCGCTATGTAAGAGCATCGATATCACTGATTAACTAATTGTTTGAACGCAAAAAGAGTTTCTATCTTTATCGGAGAGAAAAAATCGAAAAAATGGAAATTACAGACAAGCATATCGAATGATAGATGGATACTTACACAGTTTTCTCGATGAGAGCCTGGGCGACTCCTCGACCACGCCAATTGCTGTCCACCGATATAATTCTTATTTCAAGGACACTCCGACCCGGATATCTCCTCGCAATATCAGCCTTCTTGTCGACGTGATGAAGCAATCTCAGTATCTTGCGGAATTTCGGATTCTTGCAATTATCAATGTACTCCGGTTCTCCCTCTTCCGGCTGTTCCATTTTGCCTGTCGATTTAATCGCAACAAAAAGTCACATCAACGGTGCTTAATTGCATGTATCTGGATAAGCGATCGCGTTTACATTGTATCTCGCTCTATTCCCGTTCGAGGCTCGAGTCTTGTGTATGCAAAATCGCGACTTTATGTATAATGCATTGCAGCATTGGTATGGAAGAAGAAAAAAAGGATAAAATGAAAGACACGCGTTGTTCAGCGTCGGAGCCACACAAGGCTCAAGAATCGGCGGAAGGCGGACTTTGAATCGAGGACGTGAAGTGCAATCTTTGCGACACAACGACAATCGTCCGCTCTCGATTTTACTTTTATTTCATCTCATTTTTTTCTCTCTCCATCATAATCCGATGCAATACACGTGCCGCGTCCACGGTGCATTATCGTGCCTGGGTTCTCGATCATTATCCGCATAATGCAGGTAACGCCCAGATAAATGAATAGGCGACGACGACCACGACGATAATCGCGGTGAACGGATCGCGTTTCGCGAGCTTATTGTACGTTCAGGCGGATCGAGCGAGCGAAAGAGAGGAAAAAAGGAAGAATGCTAAGAAAAAGCGTGGATAGACGAATGAAAGAAATAACGCGGGTCACAAGGCGATATTACGCATCGGCGAAACGGGGCGCTCGAGTTGAATCATAGAAACGCAAGGAAAATCGTGAATAATACAATTTTTAAACCGTTTAATAAGCGCCTCTGAGCTATTGAAAAAAAAACTCGAATTTCGCAATGAGGCTTGATTCGGATAAAGTTACATTGGGGTTTGCGTGCAGGGTTCGCGAAACGAGGCGTTACGTCGGCTTGGCAGCGACGCGAAACAACTAATTAAATGGGAAGTGCAAGTCGTTTAATAAGCGACTCCACCACAAAAATCAATGGGGCATCGAATAGGCTTGCGTTGGGATAAAAATAAACGTTCGTGCCACTCGAGCGACGGGGGTTACGTGACTACCCTTTAAACCGGGGATTATATAAAGAATTATTCCGACTGTGCAAAGAAACGGCATTCGGATAAAGAACAACATTGGGAAATCGGTGCAGCCTTCGCGGAATCACATTGGCTGAGCGCAATGCGAATCAACTAATGGGAAGCTGTGAATAAAAAAAAATTGTAAACTGAATCGGATCTGGAAGCCGTTGTTCGTGACCCGTTCTGAATTATTTATTTATTTATAACCGTGAACCAGCCCAACAAAATTGAATACTTTGCCTAATTTAGATAATTTCTGTATGACTCAATTTAATTGGAACTATGGCCCAAAAAAATTGAAATTAATTCTGGAAATTACTGAAAGTTCTTTTGCGCCAAAATTACAGTAATTTCTTTATTTATCGATTAAATTAGTAGAATATTTTTTATATATAAAACAAAAAATAATTATACCAATTCAATTGAAAAAATAAGAAATTCGGTATTCTTATTGACTTTTTTTTGGTTCAAGAATCTTTTGTAATTTACAGGCCAGAGTATTTGCATCACCGAACTAAGAAGTGCATTGACTAAATCAAGACTTTTAACAATTTAATAACCAAAATCACCATAAAAATTACCGTTACAGCGAAAAGATCGACATTGTGTCAAAACGGTGTAAAACGTCGTACAACGTTTTTGCAGCTCGAGTAGCACGATTACGTGTCGACTTCGCGACACGGCAATTACAACGAGAAAAAAGTATTGGAGTCATAATTTACCAATGAAGTAATTGGTATCAAACTAATTTAAAATCGATTGTGCAAGTTACCGACACGGTCAGTTGATATTCGACAATCAGATCAGATTAATCGATGGTGAGCGAAATATGCGCTCACGCATAGGATTCTTCCACGTGACCATAAAGTTCCATAAGACCTCCCGCCGATTCATTATTTTCGTTGCGTCTGCAACCCCCTTGTTATGTACTTATTAGACAGATATTCATGTTTCTCGTCCGTGAATTATGCGCCTTGGTGTTTTATCACCTCATTCGCGGCCTACACGATTACGGTACGGAACGTTCATGTAAAAAGTCAGATAAAAAAAAAGTCGCGTCAACTCGAGTTCCGCGGCAAAACCGAGCAACCCCAGAAAATTCATTAAATTTTGTAAAAATTCGATTCTCAAATTCTTGATTGCCTGCAAACAGATCGGGGTGCGAAGAATTCATTGTCTTGGTTAAAATCGACCGATTTTCCGACAAAACCGTTTATATAATCTCTTATCTCTATTACGTCATTATGGATACAAAATTATTTGATATTCGAATTTTTTATTTCTTAAAATGCAAGCGAATCAAAGTGCATTCGTCCCATGTCTTTTTTCGTCTCAATACACGAAAGGTGTGTTACAATATTTAACATTATTATTATTATTTTTCATATTTTAATTACAATTCTTTTTTTTTTCATTAAATGGTAGTGAAAAATTGCTCAATTATATGGGCAAAACTGTCCGAATCGTTGTAACGGTTCATTTTGCCCCACCTTTCATCACCTCGTAGGGAAACAGCCAACGATCAATCTAATCGAATTCATACGATCGACGTTGCGAGCCCCCTCGGCCCTTCCCCGCCCACCTATCCTCAGTCCCCACCCTCGCTCGTATTACGCGAACAAGATTAACGAGCCCGATCACCGCAAAGACAGGGCGAATTATTAACCGCGCGATCTGCGGTTCAACAAACCCAACGCGTTAAGAATCTCGTAACTTACTGTTGTAGCGTAAAAGATTTCGCGATACACTAATAAACCTTCGTTCGAGTCGAATAATACATGAAATTACGAAAAATTGATCGATCGATCAATTTATTTTATATCACGATTTTTTTTTCATGTCGCCTTCTCTCGGTAACATAGCAATTACATAGCGCGGTCAAGCCCCGCGCCGAGGTATGCAGATAACGTAATTACGGCCGCACCGGCGTCGAGGGGGGGGTTTTCCCCGCCCGAATCGATTCGCCCCTCAAGTTCGCCGCAATTATTCACGTTCGATCAAGTTTACTCGATCCCGATAATTGCGTTGTTCCATTTTACTACGTTGCAATATTGCTCAAATAAATCAAGATTAATTTGACGCTGTTGAATACGACGATGAATCAATTTCGCCGCGGTGAGGGATCGAGATACGTCACGGTAAACACGACCTACGCTCGGGCTCTTCGGAGCGAACAAATATTTTGACATCGCTTTCGGCCGGATTGGTCTATTACGGAGCGATTTGTGCCAATACGCGGGACCCGGCTCTAATGCTTGTCTCGACTGTGGCCACGAACGGATGTGTGACTCGTGTTTACACAAGTGGGCACACACAAGCCAATCGTACAGTGGATGTGTGCAGTTCGGGACGAACGCTCGCCCAGTCGTACACGTTAATGAACTCAATGAATCGCAATTGCGTCGAAGAACATGTGCTGTACCTTTGCATGTGTACGAAGCCATTGCTATTGAAGCTATTGTCATAGGTATTTGGACAACTAAGCGCTCGCACAACCGCTACTCGGCAATGAGCGCAAAGTGCGCGTTAAAATATTTATTTACGAATTTTTTAAGTTTATCGCCTCAAAAAAAAATTCGAGATCGTTGCCAAATTAAAGAATTGCTACGATCCAGACGTCGATCAAAAAGTCAAAAATTATTTCAATACATCCTTTGATTACAAAAGGAATGGTTTCAAACCATTCGTAAAAAAAAATTTCAATGCTGATGAATTGAATTTTTTTTTTATCAATCTACAAAAAAAATAATTATTTTAATTCACATTAATTAAAAAAAATAATCGTTTTAATGGTTTTAATGGTTTAATTTTTTTAATTTAATCAATTAAAAAAAATGAATCAGGTTCAATTGATTCGTGATTTTTAAAAAATTTCATTTTTTCTCACCATTGAGTTGAACTCCGATGATCGAGCCGTTTGACGATACCGCCATCAGGCTGAGATTGTCAGCCAGCGCTGACATACTGTATTCCTCGAGTTCGACACACGTGCTGTCCTCCCCTTCCGGGATGAGCTGAATGCTGTGATTCAATGGCTCGTCGCGGAAGAAGAAGCGTCTCAAGAATTTCAACACCCTCGGCTTGTCCTCCTTCGCGATAAACTGTATGTGATAGTCCATTCCTGTCGTCTCGTTCTCGCCAACGGCGTCCGCCAACTGAAACCCGAGTTCATCAACGCAATGTTTATCATTTCAACAATTCGCGGCGCACGAGGCGATACAGAATTTTGTTTTTCGTGTGTTCTGCTGGGAAAAAAAATGGCAAAATCGAACATAAATTTTACATCATATTTCTTTTTCATAATTTCAAATGAGTATAAAGTTCGAATGAGCATTTGAACTTTTCGATACTCTCGAATTTATGAAGTTGCAATAACGCGATCACGACCGCGCGGCTTCTTGAAGTGAATTCACGCCAATTGTCCAATCAACGTACATTGTACGGTTCGCAGGTTTTATAGAGAAGAAAATAACGCGAATGGCTTTTCATCCGTTGCCACGAATGGAACGGCGGCGGAAGAAAATACTGATGCCCTTTATTAATTTTTCGTGGAGACAACGACAGTCGGAGTGGCAAACAATGTAATGCGATACGTGTGATACTGATGGAAATTCTCCTACGTACTGATAGGAGGGCTTTTTTTCTCTCCATTCCGCGCGTGTGTATGCAGACGGAATACACGCGCGCTTTGGTCATGCGACGATCTTTCGACCAGTCGGGAACCAAGTCCGTAGAGTCATCGTCATCGAAGTGTTTTTCTTTTTTTTTCTTCTTTTTTTTTTTTTTTTCAGTTGACACAATGTGACTGCGGGTAATGAGAGCCTGCGAGCTCGAGCACACAATGCTCGACGGAGCACACTCTTCTCGCATATTCCGCACGCGAATACGATGTTTTCATTATAGTTCTATTATTGCTTGACATTTTTGTTGACTGCAACTCCGGCTTCGCGTATTTTCATTAATTATCCTGTCCACACAATTCGTTACAATGTGACGAATATTTACTTCGCCTCTCACGCATGACTAATACGAAATTCTTTGTATTTTTTTCCGTGCACATTGAAACGCGTAAAAACTCACTGAAAAACAAAATGATTAATCAACAAAAAAATTTCAATGTTGTCAGAACTAAGGAAACAAACTGTTTAGAATATTTTATCACATACGAATTCTTTTTTAATTTAATTTTATAATGATATTATTTTTTTTTGTATGGAACGTTTTTATTTCAAAGTTCATATTTTGATAAATTAATCGACAAACTCAATGAAAATAATTGAATACTTCGCTAGTGAAGCGAAGTATGATTTGTGTTAAAAAAACAAAATGTATGCATATTTTTTTTCATTCGCATGTGGGCGAAACGAGGTAGATGTTGCGAAGCTCGAGTCTCGATTGCACTCGACCCCATTGACAATGCATATTATGCCAAGCCGATTTCTTCGCGAAGCAGCGCCTTCCGCGGGCTGCCACACGCGAGTAAGCGGATATGCATGTCGGAGCTGCCACTCTCCTCTTTTCCACGGAATTATAGTCGATCCAACGAGCGACTCGTAAATACATTTGAGAATTTGTGTATCCTAGAGAACAACAAGACTCGTCGACTCGTTGGACTTTTGACGATAATAACAATGGTCATTTTTGATAATATCGATAACCGTTGACCTAAGTAACAAAATTAACAATATTTTGAAGCATTCTTTAATCAATGTGGAATTGGACCCGAATTTGCGTGTCATCAATTTTTTTAAGGCTGACCTTGATGCAGATTTAAAAAAATAAGTGGAATATGAAAAAAATCCTGACGGTAGTAATTGTATATGAAGACGCGTTTTGAAGGTCATCCGAGCGGTCTAGTCCGAGGAAATGTGAAATTCAGAGATAATTCCGAAAGAATTTTATTTTCGTACATAACAACAAATTTTTATCAGAAGAAAAGTAAGCCTGGTAATTTGTTGAACGATTTTATTTCATCACTTTGTCGATAACTTTTTGGAAACATTATTACGCGAAATCAATCTCATCACCTTCCATACGCTTCATTCGATTTAGATTTTTATCCCATCGAGAAACGCTCGAAATTCTCACTGAATTCTCTCTAAACGTTTCTTTGTACTGTACCGCTCGGACTACCTCAACTCGCGGAATGAACCGGAGCTGGCTCCGAACGAGCAAAAGACTTTGCTTTTCCCTGCGGTGAAGTCGTCGTTTCCGGCTCTTTAATACAATCGATAAGAGAATCGAATGCAGCCACAAATCATAACGATAGCACCCGAAGTCATTTGCAGGGACAGAGTGTAACTAAAACACGAAATTGCCCGCAGTTCAAACGAGAAATACATTTTTGTTACATAAAACCCGCCGGTCGAAGCTCGAAGCATTGTGAATTATGAACATTGTGGATCGAGTCGCTCTGCGGGTTTGTCCGGACGGCAGCGCAAATAGCATCGGTACTTGTATTTATAGTAATTTACTTGCAACTCTAGAAAGATGTTGCAAAGAAAAAAAATTACATTTCAAGTTTTCAAAAACACCCGTGTTGAAAGTCTTAGAAAAAAAAAATTATGTTACGGCAATTTCTTCTGCAAGACTCGCAATAAATGTATTTTTTCTTGCCAATAGTTTCATTTTTTCCCCTTCGATAGTTGACGAAAAAGAAAATTAAACAATTCACGCATTGGTTTAATCGCTAACTGAAAGTAACCCCTCGAATTAAGTAACATATATTTAAGTGCTTCCGCGCCATTCTTACAACTCTTATCTATATAAGTCAAGATTCCAACTCTGTTTCAATTCGCTCCATTTTTTTTCGCTTCGAAAACACGCAATGTTTACTCAGTCTTACCGAGTATCTCGTTATAATCGGCGATTCCTTAGCGAATCCAATAATCGTCTCGTCGTGACGACGGTCGTTGATCTTCGCCTTTTCCATCTTCTCGCAGATACCGAGTCCCTGTTTGCTCATGATGTACAGACGGTTCGCACGTTTAATTCTTGATTTTTCTGAAGTTCTTTTTCTTCTACTTAAATTGCTTTATAATCAATTTCGTTGGCGCGTCCGAGCGCTTAATCACTTCTACAGTCGATGGATCAGTTTAGATCGGCAACGATTGACCGCGAAGCTTTACCACTTTATCGAAACGTTGACAGCGCAGAATTCGATTTACGTATTACAATTTATTTATTTATTACAACAAAAAAAAAACAATGCAAACGGACGAAAAGAGAGACGAAGAAATCCGGGATCCCGGCTGCGCGATCGAATTTCGCGAACTCGTTTTATTCGTCGCGACCTTCTTTCTTCGCTAGTTCGGTATTAATCTCGGGTGAACTGAGCCCCGCCGTTCGAGTCTCGAGGCTCTTATAGCGAAACGCGAGGTGAATCGGTTGGGGCGGAGAGACACACAGGCTCCTTCTTCCACCTACCGCCATCATCCCGTTGAGCAAACGACACTGCTCCTGTGTGATCTCAACGGCCACGGGCAACATTATTCTCGAATCCCTTCTTACCGCCAATCTCAAGGCCGATCGCGCCTCACCGATAACTTATTCGATCCCTATACAGATAAATACAAAGAGAGAGAGAGAGAGAGAGAGAGAACTTGTACGTGAGTACGTTAGATACGCATATAACCAGTTCCATTTTTAAACTCGGGGCTTTGTTCGTCGATCATTGCCATTTCGGCGATGATAATAAAATAATCCACCTTGCAGGAAGCGATAAGAAACTTTTACGACTTTCTGTAACAAGCTAGGCGACAAGGAGCCGCGAATAATGAATGCTGAACGCCGAGGACATCATTATAATTTTTCCCCTTATTGGCGCGCCTCTAAAATGCCCCTAAGGCGATATTTAGCCATAAAACGGCGCTCGCGAGGACGAAATGTAGTCCACCGGGAAGTCGAGAATTTCGGAATAACTTTTGAGGTCGTTTGCTGCAGAAATAACGCGAGTTTCCGTCATATCGATATTGATATTGATATTTATTTACGGATTACTCCTTCTACAGATATATACAGACCCTTGCAAAAATTAGTCTCGTCTTTTTCCATTCTTACTCCGAAAATTTGTTTTTTCGCAAATCACCATCTTGAGCCGTTAAATCCGAACTGAATGAGAAAATCGGAGTAAGATTTGCTCCGTTTGGATTTTTTGAGCTCAAAAAAATCTTCAATTTTCTTATCGTGCCAAAAAATGTGAACTGATTGAGAACTCCAGAGTACAATTCGCTAATGAATTCTCTTTTCATTCATCATTATTCTTTCCATCGCAGCTTGGAAATGTCCTTAAGCCGATATTTCCCATTAACTGCGCTGCTCGGGAAACATAAATCGTCAAGTCTTTTAGAATTTCAGTACAACGATTCCCATTATCCGAGAAAAACTCGATTATCAAATGAACAAAAAAATGTCCTGTTCGAATTTTTTGTGTTGCTTTTTATCGCACGATAAAAAAAATCGAAGTAAATTGATACGAATTCCTGGGCATCGCTTCCGCGAGGCTCCGCTTCGTTCGACGACTAGAACTAATTGCAACTTCGAGTACAGACAGGGCCGTGTCGCTTGAACAATAACCGGTGTCGCATTCTCGCCCTTGGTCAGGATCACAAGGGCTATAATCATTCGCCTGCCTTTTCCTCCTCGTTTCTTCGCGCTTCTATCCGTCCCGTGTTCTCCGGGCACATTGATTAATAGACATCGTGATTACTATGCCGTGACATCCATATTTAATCTTTCAAGGACCAATGGACATACAAACCACGCGGCGAGGGGTTTCGACGTTTCTGTAGTTGTTCGACTGTGAGCTTAATGATTGTACAAACTATCCGTGCATGCAGAACCGTTCTCATCGTATTTCCTCTTCTCGCTTATTGAATAATCGATAATAATCGTTTGTAATTGAATAAAAAATACGACTGCGTTAGGGAGAGAAGAAAAAAGGCGTTGCATGATGTTCCGTTTCTATAATTCTCACCGAGGTGTGAAAAAGCAACTAGTACGAACGGGTTTCGCGGGGATTCTATTATCCCGTAACCGCGGCCAACGTCGAGTGCCGCACCGTTATAAACGAAAAACTGTACGCGCCTCGTTCGCCGCTGTTTTGCGTACACGCGTATATTGAATATGCAAAATCATATGTGATTATTGTAGTAGATTGGTATACCTTTTGGAATAGATGAATAGATGAATAAGCCGGGGCTCGCCGAAGCAAAACCGAGCTGCTGTGGAAATGACCGTAGCGGATGGCCGTGAAACGAAGTGACGTCCGATACGGCTACCAAGGTATGAACCGCGATGCGTATATGTGTATATGGATACACACAGTGGGACCTCTGTGTTCTTTGCTTCGTTCAATTCAACCGCTCGTAATCGCGGCAACGACATTGTTTAGTTGAATCTACGAAGCTTTTTTGCGCACGAGTGCGGAAAAGTGTACTCTTTCGCACTAGTGCGTAAAAAAGTCATAAAATCGAGTTCGATACGTGTGCGAGAAAAATCGGTCACTTTTGAAACTTTTTTTCATGTATCGAAAACAACTGTTGCCTGTGTTATCGTCTCTCCAATCTCTAAAGAGGATTGTGGGGGGAAGGATCAAAAGGGCGTATGTCCTCGCAAACACCGTGAAAATATGTTATTGCCGTGCCGAAAATCTTTGAACCCGTTCATAGCCCGTTTCTGTTTGTTCAGATTCGAATATTATGCAAATTTAATTTACACATCGATGTCTCACTTTGTTCCCAACGCCGCTTACAAAACTCCACGGGAAAGTTACTCTATCAATTTTCAACGACGTCGAAAACAAAGTGAGTAAGCGATGTGGAAATTCAACATGCTTCATTTTTTACGGATCAATTTCATTCTAAGTGTGGCTCAAATACAATGCAGATCAAAAAAACCTTTCATGTGAGGTAAAATAGCTGAGTCACCGACTTGTCGCGTCGAGATCCGACGACAGTCGACGCTCGTCTGTCGCACATATCGTGACTATCGTCTATTCGCCGCTCTCATAACAATATGTAACACGGAAGAAACGGAAAACGAGATTTAACCGGTCGCCGTTTCGGCGGAGTCGAGACTTGTCCCGATGGCGCGCGTGCCGTTCACTCGTTTTGCTGGCCGAGCAGGTTCAAGGATTGCCGGATATTTGTGTTCTTACGAACGCCCGCTTGACTGTTCGATCTTATTTGGACGCTGCGAGATTGTTTCAAAGACCTTGCGAAGCTACGAGCATTATCCAGACCCTTTCGCTGCGCAGCGGAGAACGTCGAACGATAGCTCAGTTACAGAAGGGCGTAAATGAGCGCGTCGAATAGTGCATAGATTGAACTTCGATTTTTACCAGAACTCTTATTCTGAAATGTATATCTAATATATTCAATATATTAAAAAATATATATCCGTGAATATACAATAAGTAATATATTCATTATATAAAAACACCGAGTATTTTATATTGTAAATATATTTTTAGCATACACTTTATTCACATTAGTTATCCGATCAATCGAGGCACGATCTTTAAACTGTTTACACGCGATTAAAGTTGCACGTTTGATAATTTATCGTTTCAATCAATCGCGAACCGAGTTATCTTCGCCGGGAATCATATCTTTTTTCGCGCCGTGAGAACGTGTAATTTCATTCGAGGGGGATGTTTTACTCGAGCAGACAGAAATAGAAGAGCGAAACTCGACATCTTCATGAAGCCTTGAATGAGATACACGACGGCCCTGAATCGATGCAGCATCTGCAGTTTAAGTATAGCGAGACCGCGAAGAGATGCGGAATGAAACACTCGAAGAGGAGACGTCGTGGCTATCCTATATAAACGCCCGTCCGTCCCTACTCAGCGAATGTTTCGCCTTCGCGCGCGTCTTCGCTTCGAGTAAGCTATTCAGCGTCAAAGACGAGTGACTCTGATTTCGCAATTAGATCGATCGGTGACAATCGAAGCAACGAAATATATCGATCACTCGACACCTTCGAGCGCACATTTTTCTTCCACCGTACGACCGTATAAATTATTTATGTAACGGCGATTAATTGCCAACGAAAAAGCCGCGCACTGTGACTCAAGGCCAGAGCGGCGAATCGTTCGAAGGAGCAGAAATCACGAATCACATAATCGATCAGTAGCCGAGAGTCGAGGCGCTCGTCGAGCTGGCAAGATCTATGGATTTTACCTTGCGTCGAAGATGGATTAGGCATTATGTAGGTAAGGTATTCTATGATTTGCATACGAAACAGCCGATCCTCTCGCACGTTCGACAATACAAGATCGCCGATAGGCCCGAAAGAAGAAGGGCGTAACTCCCATGCTCGCGGAGAACGAAATACGCGCCGCGGCATCTCACAGTCGAGCGGCATAGGTCTATGGTATAGTGTGATGTTCATGCGTGCCCATGAATATTCGACGGAGAACGATGCATCTCAAAAGCGTGTCGCCGCGACGACGGCAATGCAGATGGAAATCTTGAACTCGCGACCGCGTGAACGCGCATAATGCGGGATTTTGATCAACGCCCTTGAGGCGCTTATGGACCGAGCTCGAGTTCAAGTACACGAATTCTTCATCCGGGTTGGCCACCCCGGAAACCGAACTGCTCGTTAGAACTTCTACACATATCGCTTGTAGATCTACCGAAATACCGGACTCGTTTTTTTTCACAAAGTTTCCTCCGTTGATTCTGATCATATGATGAGATACACTTTACTTTGTCTCAATAAATAATGTGTATTACATCGAATAAAGAATTTTCAATATAATATTAGAGTATCACAGAATATGGAGAAATCTAAAATATCTAAAAGATGTACGGAAGGGAAACGCTAATAGGGCGAAACGGGACAGTCGCATAAATCAAATCCTGCGGCTACGTGGAGGAATTCTAACATTTATTTTATAATTCTTTCAAGCAAAACAGATAAAATTCTATACAGGTAAATCCACGCGCGCACAATACAAAAAAAATTAGATCGTCGCTCCAAAAAATGTTCGCCTACAAATCCCCACAAGCTGTAAGAGATGCAGTTCAAAGTTGACCGAAAAGAAATCCCGATAAAGATACCTGCGATCAACGATAACGTTTATCAATATTTGATAAATTTTTTTCACCTGCGCGACCCGTAACGAATGAATGAACGAAACCGATCGTGTGTCAGTTCGAGCGTTGCGTAACGACGGATTCTTTTTATTTTATCGATCGCGAACGGTGCACGTACGTCGCGTCGACGGTAAAAAAAACAAATTCGATCGACGCGATTGCGTAATAATCGATTGGTTATCGAATGGCGAAATATCGGAGCGTCACGGTTCTAGAATGCTGTAGCAAGCGGTCGGTTCGAACGGAATCGCGATAACGATGACGACAACGCGTACGTCGCCCGTACGCCAACGTCGCGCTTGGCGCCGGTGTGCGAGCGTCTTCTCTCGATCGTTCATAAATCGGTTGAAATGCAGAGGAGACGGGGGCGTCTGCGAAGTGCTCGATTGCCCGCGGGGTTGAGAATAGGCGGTGCTGCGTCCCTGACGTTATAGCCAATCGTCATGCGATTCGAGTGAACGGAGAATCGGCCGATTTATACCGATCCGTAGCGGCGGTTTCGTTTATCCACCGGTTACAGCGAGCAACTAACAGCACCGGCACTCGAACGCGTTATTGACGCAGCTTCCGTCCCACCCCGTCCATCCCACCCGACGATCGGCAGAAAAATCGGTAGCGCGCAAACCCGTCGGGATCTTCCATCTTCGCTCGATCGCGAGACTCCGTCGATCGCCTTGCAACTAATCAACCGTAACGCGACAATCGGCTCTTTAATTATCGTTCGTTAATTCAATCAGAGATCCCAACGTCACGCGATAATTGTTAATCATTAAATGATAAGAGAAATATTAACCCCGGTGGAAAAACCATCGATAGACTAGCGGAAGCGTATACTTAGCGTTATGCAATTGGTTCGAGAATTCAGTGAGTTATTTTTCAGCGTACCCAAATAGATATCTCCGAAAACGCTCGCCCAGGCAGATCAGCCTCCTCAACGCCGGCACCGGCACTTGTTTTCGCGCTCCCGAGCCCGCAACTATTTCAAGTTTCAATGGCAAAGCCAAGATTGTCCGACATACGTCGGGGCGAAACGCGATTTGGGCCGGATCAACCGAACGATGTTACATACACTGTAATAACAAACTCGCGAGCCGGCGAGAGACTACGAAGAGAGCTTTCTGTGTTCGATGACATAGCCGCACTCTATCGTGGACGGCGATAGCTTATCTTTTAATATAACTGTGTGCATCCGTTTGCAGAGAAATCAAACATAAAAACTCGTTGAGTATTGATTTACTTTGTAAGGTTTCGTATTCCTAATGGACGTCGATCGGTTTACTAATGGATGACGAGAAATTGGTGCAATTGGAATGTTTTTTCATCGATCGATTGATAAAAAAATAAACAATATATGCTCGAGATATCGACAATCCCCAACGAAATGAAGTATAAAGTTAGATAAATACAAGATATGGAATTAATATAATTTATATCGTATAACTAGACAATTACATTGATGAGATAAATAAACAAAGGAATTATATTTTTACTATTAATAACAATAATAAAAAGAATCCGTTTTATTTGTGTATATCCCAAAAAATATTTTATCTTCCTCGATACTTTTATCTGCTGAATATTTGGAATATATGAATCGAAATTATTACAAAAAATTATAATGACAATAATTAAAATGATATTTATTCTGAATTTTTGTAGAAAATTATTCATGTTATTATTTTGAATAATATTGAAAATAATAATAGATTTAAATACTTTTCTTCAGAGATCGAGAACATTTTGCCGCCATATATAATGATCTTTCATATATTCTGGTATAGACTTTATTTTATCGGAGGGGATCGCGATCTGCGAAATTGATCGACAATATTGCGCGGCGCGCGTTGAAGAAACGTCATCGTCGTGCAGGAAACAAATTCGCAATTCGGATTCTTCGCACGGACATCCGGCTTGCTACTCGCTCATATGCATTCCAACGCGCGAAACTTTCGCATTTTGCATTTGGCAGATAGAATTTCGTAGAGCGATCATGTATAACGTTGCCCGAAGTGGGCTCGCGCGCGATTTCGATATTGTCCAGCGTTCGCAGAAAAACAACGAAAAAAACACTTGTGCGTCTGGGCCTGTGTCGCGAGATAAGGTTTATCTCCGCTTCGGCAAACGCCAAGTCGAGGAGAGAGAAAGACGGAGAGGAGAGCGAGATTGTCGAAGAATTTTCTTTGACCGGTTAGACACATAATTCTCGATCGCCCCGTGTTTGTGTTGTATACCCCGTTGAAATTCTATCTATAGCACTCCTTTTCTATACTTGTTGCGAGCCTGCATCTATTTACGTTCCTTCCGTCGTGTAAAACCTTCATTCTACGATACAGATAGAGAAAACAAGGAAGAGAAAGGTTGAGAATTCGAGAGATTAATCACGGATCGCTGCGAACGATAGTTGGATACATCGCGATCACTATTCAATCGTTCAACGATCGGTCGATAGATAAAATCGCTTCGAAATAAATGTTTTCGTAATGTACTACTATTTATAATTGAAAATAAAAAATTTGCTTTATTCGAAATATACAATATATTTCTACAAATGATATGACATAAATTAACAAATAGTGTATTTGTTAATTTATAAAAAATTTCAATTTTTTTGATTGAATGCGAAAGAAAATTTGTTTGAAAAAAAACTTACGTTCATCGAATAGTGATGAATTTTTTTTTGTTCTAAGTCTTGCACCCACTGTAGCACCAGTGACACTGTGAGAACTAACTATGATGCTGATAATGCGTTGCTCGTGGATCATTGTATCGTCCGGCCTCTCATCGTCATGATGATATCCCTTTAAACGAGAGAGCCACCCATGGCACAGTGTTACACGGTTATATACACACCGCAACGTTATAATATACGCACATATATCTGCATTATGCTCAAACCCGAGTGGAGCATCCTGACAATACAGTGCGCCGATGAATGATGACGAGAGGGCTTCTGTTACACTGAAATTGCCACTAACAGCGGCACACGTTATCGTGGCTCACATTACAAAAGCTACTCTGTGTCCCCATTAAATTTTATTTTTGAAAATGCCGCTGTTAATTCTGAACTCGTGTCAGATGTGTTGACTGCTTTTATTTTACTTTATCATATTTATTATGCATTATCAAATACACGCCTATTGAGTTGAATTCGGTGCAACATTTTGTTTTCTTGGGAAGGGAATGTCTCGAAAATACGCTCATTTTTTATTAATTTATCATGTTAATTAAATTGAAATATTCAAAATACATAATAATAATGACAATGTTTTTAACTTTCACTTATGTGGTGCGAAATTATTTCTACGTCGGTTTAAGTACTGATAAATGTTACCCATAGATTCGTAAAGATAACTATAAAAGCTGGAAATTCTAAAAATGTAACAAACTGCCGATTAAGTTAGCTTGAAACTCGTCACAACATTCGATTGTTCTTGGCTTAATCCTTTGCCAGTTTTATTAGATTCCTTTAACTTGTATTACTCACATCCAATAAGTTGAAAATATTCCGTTATTATCTCTGACATTTCTGGTACAGATGAATTTTATTACTTTTGTTAGAGATGAAACGAAATGCCTGAAAATAAATATCAAATTTGTCAGCTCTCAATATCTCAAATAAATCATCGAGCCAGCGTGGAGCGAGGAAAAAAAACCGAACTCAATGGCATCTTTGAATTTTCCTGCTCTTGCATTTGATATGATAATGTTCCGGAGTTACAACACTTGCGGTCACGGTGATCGGTACGGGTTTTTATTACACATAGATCTAATTGGTTTTAATCGTGAACACCCCATAGCTAAATGCTTACATTGCAAGAACGATATCGAATACTCAAATACCGTTCACGCAGCGTAAATATCGCGAACGGCAATAAATTCAATTCATTAAGAGAAAAATAGTACGTGAAAACAAATATCAGCTATATGAATTCTAAATATTTAAAAAAATAACCGAACCTCTACAAACTTTCAATAAAAATTGAATATCGATGCCAGCGTTTGAATGAGGCTCGTTGAACTTTCGATATTTTTTTTTATGTTTCTCCTCACAGTTTTCAATTACTCATAGACCTAATTGATCGTAAACTATCCAAAGCCGGGTTCCAATCCGCGTACGAATTCGATTGTAAATTACCGTTCGGCTCCAGATTAGAACAAACATATCGAACAGATAATTACCGTTCCGACCGATGTTAATATCATTTAATTGCCCGAAACCCTAATACGAATGTAAAGTCGCGAATCCATTGTTCAGAACGAGCGCAAACCGTGCCCGTTCCAATTCCACAAGCGAATTGATGTATTGGCGATATCGAATTTTGCATTCAAATTGTGATAATGGGGGGGGAAGGGAAGGTCGAAAGCCGGTGGAAAACGGCGGTGCGCAGTTCGTTACGCAAATCCGTACTTTCCGTTCCTCGGCAACGGGAGCAAACGGTACAATAATCTCGTCGATGGCTCGACTCGCTCCGAGGTATACCGGCCGATTGTTACACGTGCCGACACACGGATTCCGCGTGATCGCGGCCTACGCTAACGTGTCGCATTTTTTGTTGTCTTTTTTACTTTTCAACAACAATCGTGTTGGCGACGTTACGACAGCGAAGCTAAGTTTGCAACAAGTTATTCAAATTCGGTTGCCGCGCACAACGCAAATTGATAACGAAAAAAAAAATGCATTCCAAGCGAGTCGACAAAAGAGATCGACACTTATCTAAACGGTTCATTAAAAATGAATTTCAATTGACGCATAGTCTGCGGCTGTTAACATCGGAAGAAAAAAAGAACAAATTGCGAGAAAAAAAAAAAAAGACTACCGTTATCCCGAGACTCACACGAATAATTTATAGTTCTGACGTTCACATAGTCCTGCGCAATTGTCTTTAATAACAAAAGAAAAAGAGATAAAATATCGATTGCAGACATTATGCTGAATAATTTCCACGCATTCTAATGAAGTCCAATGTTGAAATGTTCGTACTGATTATACAACACCGCAATTGGTATACAAATTTTTCGTGAATCATATTCCCGACATAATGTCTGTATGTGATTAACCATACGGGAAAAAAATGATATTACATAATATGTCTATAATATATTCAACATATTTGATATATCTAAAAAAAATATATTGTGTAATATATATCTATCCAAATATATTAAGAAATATACGAATATACGATTAATATATTAATATAATAATAATTATTATTATTATGTATATTCATATATACAAGAACACCGAATTTCATAGATTTTCTTGGATCTAATATTTTATTCGTAGGGCGTTTTGAAACGTAACACTCGTGATTCCGTGGACCACCCACGATGTCGATGTGTCGCGCTAGTTTTCCTCGAGCACGTTTGCCGGCGCGAGATCTCAAGAGCGTCTGCGATAGTCCCGCGCTAATGCCATCGCTCGTGAGCCAGTCACGAGAAAGAAGCCCCTCGTCAGTTTCTTCGTAACTCGTCGATGCAGGACACGCGCGCGTACCGCCCGGTTTTGTCAGCGGCACTTTGTCACGTCGTAAATAGAAACGCGGTAGTCGGACTTTTATGCTGCTATCGGTTCTTGTGAGCTTCGACGTGTTCTCGCACGTCCTCCTCTTCATTGCTACGACCGCCCCGTGTTCCCTCGCGCGTTCCTCGGGATGAGGAGGTAATCGGCCACTTAACAGCTTATCGAGATATAATCGCCCCGAGGCGTGACGCTCACGCAGCGGACTTCAATATCGCGTACACGAGGTGCAAAAGCGCATTTATCCATCAAGAGCACTTACTGTCCGTACCCTCGTCCCGAGTAACCCGATAGCAAAGATAACGATCTGCGTTAATTCGAGAAGGAGATTTAACGGAAGATTAGCACACATCGATGTTGCAATTATTCCTCTGAGCGTTCGTTTGTTTCTTCTCTTTTTTCATCCGTCCCGTTTTCATAACAGTTCACTTATTTCAATAGATCATTCATCAAGCTCCTTGTCGGGCGCCCGGTGGGAAGGGGAACAGTGGTGTCTCAATAGGAGAAATAACGATACTTATGTAGATCCGAGAAGTGCATAATCGACCGGTTCCCTAACGTTCACTGTTACGTATTCGCCTGGCGCGCGCGTGACGCTTTGAAATGGATCTAAAAAATTCGTAGATTGCCGCAGGTATCAATGACGAATTCTCGTCGAGCCGAAAGAAAAGATTCGAGAGGTTGTTGTAACGCGCTATATTCTGTTACTAGCGAGAAAGCTCGCATCGTTCGCAAAGTCTTCGCGTGCTATTTCATTCATTGAAACATTTTTTTGTTTTGATTTTTTATTAATCAACAATCGAGCCTCCGTTCATCGTGTCTTTGGAAAAACGGTGGCAAAGGGGGCTCGACACGCGCGAGCAACAAGGTAGGCGCGCGGACTACATAAGCATACATAAAGATCTTGTGCTTGAATCGCCAGATGCATTTATTTAAAACTCATTGACAATGCGTGTCTTGCTATCAATTCGATTTTATTCGCGGAAGGATCGATGCCAAGGTTGACAACAATTACTTATTATCACGCTCTTTTTTTTTTTTCTCTCCTTTTTTTTCTAATTTTTTCTTCCTCCACTTCTCTGCCTCTTCTTATTCGCTTGAGCGATACTTCTAATAGCCGGGTAATCGAGATTTATGGAATAGAGGCGGGTAACTCGTTGTTCGCGGAGTTTTGGAAAAATCGCTACCGTCATTTTGACCCGATTTTTTTGTCGCTCGGGAATGATCGAGAGAGCGATGCATGGCTAGCGAAAGGAAGGTCGGTATGAGAACCCACCCACCCACATACATTTTTTCACGTTTTTTTTCTACATGAGAAAAAAAAGTATATGCAAAAAAGTAATTATTCAGCGCTTTTATATCATGGAAATATTGATTCTATAATTAATTATAAAAAAATAATAATAAAATCTTATATTCTCATGATAATCAAATCAATTGAATTATTTTTCTTTATTCGAAAACGTATTGTATCTATCATGGATACGTTCTGTCATGTACCATTTTTTTATGTGAAGTGTACCTTGAATAGCTTTATAGATCGTAATGTCTTGATTTATAATTGCATATACTGTCCGTGAAAAAAAGAGCAAATCGTCAAGAGTCACGCAATTTTCGCTATTATCGCGTTTATTTTGACGTTAAATACAATCAAATTAGCAATAATTGGACATTCATTACCAGTTCAATTAGAATTAGTAACAATTAGTCATTTATTACTAGTCTAATTCAAATTAGCAACAATTAGCAATGTATTACTAGTTTGGATTGATAAGAAGGTTACTCCATAACTCGCGCGGTTTTCATGCTAATCGCTAACGAAGCGATGGATGGAGATAGCGAAAGGAAGGCTAAAAGAAAAAAGCCCATCTATATCGATCGATCGATTGGAGCCGCGCGAGGTTGTTCTCCCCCGTCGTTAGCGCGGTCGATGTACCGGATGTTCCATGCAACCGGATGTTGTCGCTCGCCGGTGAGCCTCTCGCCGTATTTGTCGTAAAGATTGCGATAGATACACGACGAAACGTCGGTTGTCCGTAGTCGGAGATCGATAATACGCGGGGAATGCGCGCCGGGTAAAGGACAAGGACTGACTTTCCGTTTTAAATGTCAAAAAGTAACCTTCGCAAGGAGGCAACACAGCGAGACTCGCGTAGACGCGGATGACTATGGGGGACAGGGACAATGAGTAGGCGAAGCGATGCCGCACGCACCGTTTTGCACGAGCCTGGGTCAAAGCTTCGGCGTAGTCGTTGGCCTTTGAAACTCATCCAATGGAGAAAGAGCATAGTATGCCAACGACTGTATCTCTCGACTCTTTCCTCTTCTACAGCGTACTGTATCGCCGAATAGATATACGCGTATTCTATAGATATCGTGCGCGCGTGTGTGTGCGGGATGATATATGGGTCGGGCATGTCGTTATTGTACCCGCCCGCGCAGTTTGCACCTTTACGCGTTCTATCGAATAAAAAAAGACCATGCTTAATAACCCTTATGGAAATAAAGTATATACAGGATGTAGAACTTTTCGCCGCAAGATATATGATTCATATGCAATTTTACATATATTTTTCATACATATACCCGGCAAATATGTCCTATGTGTTCGATATATATCTTTGAAGTCATACCCGAACGATATGTATAAGAAAATATCATATATACATTTTGTGCCGCAAAGTATGTAATTTGTACATAATTTTTTATATCCGAAAGATATGTCTCATAGACCTGAGATATGTTCTCAATGGAATATCCGGTCGATATATATAAGATACATATCGTATATAAAACTTCTTGCGGCAAGATATATGTACATATTTTCATATATGCTGTTTCTCCGATATATATCTCCCATATACTTGGAAAATGGTTTCCAAGGTATATCCGGCCGTTATATCCAAAGATATATCTGTAACATACTCCGACTATATACTTTATTTCCTCGGGTAATGCACGTACATAAACGGTATAATAAATAATGAGTAGTTGTAATAAACAGAGCTTATCTCGAGGCTAATGTCACCGTGCCGACCAGTATGCAGAGCTTCGATCCCCTCCATATAGTCTTCCTTTCTTCTTGGCTCTCTTCTTCTTATTCCTTCTCCACTTTTCTTCGTTGCCACGCTCTCGAACGGAGTCCGGCTTCCTCCCGCACTAAGTTTCACCCGTGGAGAGAGGAAAAAAAAAGGAACAACGACGCCGGTCTCGACCGCGGCAATAATGCGGTTAATAAAATTTTCCCTCGTTACGAAGCTTCGGCCAGCTTGGGTTATCTCCTCGTTGTTTCTTTGGCCCACTCTTTTCCTCTCTCTCTCTCTCTCTCTCTTTCTCTCTATGTGGTCCCCCGGCCGCAACTCGGTGACTCTAATACCACTGTCGCTACACCACCATCATCGCGTGCATGTTATACCTGGGATTATTGCGTAATTGCCCGGCACCCGGCAGCGTAATGGGATCCCCGTCACGCTGCCAATCTGATGATCTGACGATAGACAACACAGTGGTTGGTGCTGCATGCAAATGTGTGGTCGAGATATTGTAGAGTATCGGAAATCGGGCACGGCAGAGAGAGAGCCCGCCGAGGCTCCACACTGCCCGATGATGGGTTGAGTGTGTGAGAGTCAAACTCGTTATACTGCTATAGAGTGTATTTGTATCAGGGTCCGATAATTCAATGAGCTCGAACGAAGCCAATGATCGATCGGGTGGGGAATAGACCATTGGATAGCTTCCTCTCAATTTATAGTTCGACGAAGGTTCTTCAATATCGTCGCGATGAGCAGCGTCGAATTACTATCTTTTTGCGATTTTTAAATGTCTCATACTTTTACTACGGTTGTAATTAATGAAGCACTGATATATACTGGTAATAAAACTCAAGCAGCAAGCGTGATCTTATTTAGACAGATTTATCACTATGTTCTCAAGGGGATCACGATCGTAAATAACAGAATCCGTAAATTCGATATCTGTTTTACTATGCCCCGAGGCGCTACAGCGCTCGTGCCTAATGTTTTCTTTTTTCATTGCACACATCGCGTTACGTCGCTTTACCCGCGCGCTCTCGAAATTTCCTTTTATACCGACCGAAATGGCGAATACCGTTCGCAGAACCATCGAAGGTTGCGGGGCTCGCAACGGCGAGCATCTGGCATGCGTTGCTCGAATTACGTGACAGATTCGCGAGCTCGATCGGTAAAACTACGGAGTCGGGATTCGATTGGTTTATCAAACTTGAACTAACTCAAAAAATGAATTAAATTTCGAGAAAATTTGTTAAAAACATAAAAATACTTTTTCAAAACATCTGAAATTAGAATATTGATTTTTGAGACCATGGTGTGAATAATCGTGCTATGACTTTCATAGTTCAGTTTCAACTAATTCTACGTTTTTATATTTGATGAAGAATCTACTACAACATTGATTGATTTTTGGTATTAATAGTTCACTTTTTAAAGAACGATGATTTCGATTCCATATAAAGAACGATCGAAAATAATGAATAAGAACCGACAAAGGTGAATGCGTTGGGCCGTTCCTGGGCTTCGGTGAGCTGTCGTCATGGCAACGGGCAATCGTCTTCCCCCCACTTAATGGCCACAGGGGTTTCCCTCTCCCCTTGTTCCCTCGCTGAGTCAGTCGTTCTCCGGAACTTGCGCGGAGACGTCACGGAGCATCCGTATCGTGTTTCATCGTCGCCCGAATTGATTCTTCTGGTTACCGTTCTACACATCAATCGTGAGCCGACGATAGATTGATCTCGTGAATAAAAACCATAAAACCCCACTGTGTCAACAGTGAATAGTCGCGAGTGCAATCGAGTTGCCCAACAGGGGCGGCTCGTACGCGTATCGCGACCAAAAAGTATCGAGTCAACAATATATCCCTGTCGGCGAAGTCTTCTTCCCCGGCGTTTATACGTGAGCTTTTCCGGACGCGTTCAATAATGAGGGACATGGCGGGTAAAATCGCCGAATTAAAATTCGAAGCACCCCTCGCACGCTTCGAGGAGGAGGACACCGCGAGCCTGAAGAACATGAATTTACTGACAGGTGCGACAAAAAGAATGCTCGACCAGAAAAAACCAGAAAAAACAGAAGTTGCCCGCTAAGATTTTTACATGCATCTTTCAATTTTTTTTACTCACACCTCGAATTCATCTTCACTATTTCGATCAGTTTATTCTCATTCATATTGGTTTCTCGTTCTTCCGAAAAGTACGAAATTAAATGAAAATATTAAATTTATTCATTATTATTATTATATTCAATATAAAATAAAATAATGAAGCATGAATTTTCTGGGTGTTGCGAGAAAAAAAACTTGAAAAACAACATAAAAAAAGGATTGCACGTTTGAATACGATTTGCGACTAGCTTTTAATTTCTTTTACCCGCGTCTAAAATTCATTTCTTCGTCAATATTTCGATCGATTTTCTTGTGCACGTATCATTTTGTCAATATTCCGAACAACAATTTGACCTTCACGCGAATAAACGATTGCCAATAAAACCGTATGGAAAATACGATTATTTCGCTATCAGCTCAGTGGAATATCTCATAGTATGCACGTAACCGAGTCACGCAACTTATCGGGGGTCTTCGGTCGGCTTATTTCTTTCATTGGCTTCTAATCCGTTCGTATTTATCCGCGACACTGGTGGCCCACTCAGCCTTTTGTTTTCAAGGCAAGCACGAGAAACGAACTGAAATAATAAGAAAACAGAATGAGGAAAGAAATGGATGTATATTTATTGCGAAAACCATGTCAGCGGGGCGTAGAGATTTTTCATCGCGCACCGAGGCATTCGCACGGGACTTGGCCATGCGCATCTCTGCCGTTAGTCCCGAGCGAAAAATCTCAAAAAAGAAGAACCTTTCCCAATGATTTTTTACGAAATACTCGTGTGCCCCAGCGACGTCTGCACGTTCGTGTAAATATACAGAGCATAACGATGACAGTTCGCGTCCACGTGCGCGCATAATTTCCCATGCACTCGTTTTTTTCTTTTCCCTTCCCCGAGAGTAAAAGCCGTATACACCGTGATCGTGAAACAGCTGCGTTGCTCATGGCCTCTCGGCGCATTATATCACTCGACGGTTATGCCCCGCGTCGGTACGCGTCCTTCTCGAATCGCCCACGTTGTATTGCCCGGCTTTTCTCGCGTACGACAGTTTGCCGCACATGATGATCTCTCGTTCGCAGAACAATTGTTGGACGCAAGTATCGAAACGGGCTTCGGTGAGAATTGCAACGCCAACGAGCTACCGTCGAGTTGCACTCATCAGCAACAACTGAATCAACAGCAACAACAGCAGCAGCAACAACAACAACAACAGCAACAGCAACATCGCGAGAATGGCACCGACGTACTGCAGGAAGGCACATTCAGCCCGTTCAGCGGCAGCCTCGAGGATCTCGTCAACACTTTCGACGAGAAGATAACATCGTGCTTCAGAGACTACGGCACCGACGTCGAGTCTCTCGCACCGGTGCAAGTTAGAACACAGGAAGAAATAATGAACGAGTGCCAGTAAGTATAGAAAAAAATATTCGGAAAAAAAAGAATGTATCATTTATTTATTTGTCGAACAAAAATCGAGATTGTTTTACACGGAGATCAACTAATAGAAATAATCATAATTTCTCAGTACAACGTCTCGAGCCGAAGCTAACGTTAATTCCACCGATGCGAGTTGACTTTTCGACGTTCGCACAGAATCATCGCTTTTCGTTGAAAATACGTATTTTTAACTACTCGCGTCAGATTGCTTGTTTCTCCACGAAACGAAAAAAGATAATGCACCTCGCTTCATTCATTCGAATGTTCAGATTTATAAATCGCATGTCTGTGAGAAAGAAGAAAACAAACAAATCGACGAGAGCAATATTTACTATTCCTCTATCTCCGTGTATTCTCACTGTTTTTGCATTCGATTGAACATCGAGAGAAATACGTCGCTCTCTATCGCGAAGGCTTATCGATTTTTCGCGGATAAAAGTGTGCCGCGCTGTGCTCTCCCGTGACGCAGCAGCAGTAGCAGTAGCAGCGGCTGTATACGGGCATGTACTCGTTAAAACTCACGGATTCGACATCTCGTGCCACGAACGACGAGTAAGAGTTGGCCGAAGCTATCGGCTCGCGTTTTACCGCGGAGCGACTTTCTCCCACACGTACAGCTCTGTGTAAACGGACTTTCGATGGTCAGAATTTAGAGATTGAAAAAATGAAGATAGGCGGAGAAAAGAATACGAGAAATAATGTTTCGTCTCAAAAGAAGCCCAAAAACAATGTCCGAAAAGCCAGATTTGATTAACTTAACTTAACTATACTTTGACTAAGCTGTTGATCTTCCCATTTATCTTATTTTTTGTAATTAATGCTCCGGACACTTTCCATGCAGTTGATTTTTCTTCAGATTTTTGGCCCATGGCAAAGTACTTGAATCTCGATCAAATTACATTTTTTGTTGGAATGGTATTTTTCCACCTTTTTAACGTGAGGCGATTTTTCCAAGCACATTTCTTCCGCGAGACTTTTTCCGTGCAGATGTTTTCTCTCAGTTGAAAAAAAACCCATGCCTCTAAGTACCTAGCGCTGTTTGCACACCCGAGCGAAGATCGACGAGTTAGCATCGAGCAAGGTGATAGATGATCCAATGCCGGAGCACGCGCCTCTTCATCGTCTTCATCATTTTCTTCGGCTTCTCCTTGTTGCTCTCCTTCCGCAATAAGCTCCGTGGATAGAACCTATCATCATCATCATCATCATCGTCTTCTTTGCGCTCGCTAGTTACGCGCCACGGAACGAATTGGTAATTCGTGCAATGAAGCTGCGGCATCCGAGTCTCGTGCTCCATAAACAGGATTATTAGTATCCCGAATGAGGTTCGGATGCATTCGTTACAAAGTGAGAAAATCGCGTAAAAACCATGTAGCCACGCGTGCGTCTCTTTATAACGTTTCGCTTGGTCTATCGCAGGTGAAAATCGCCCGAGCGCGAAATTGTGACCCGTCGCTCTCCACGCTCCTCGGTTCATCTTCCTTTCCGTGAGTTTTTTCTTGGCTCGTTGAGTCCGAGGGCTCGTTGGCCCGGCTTGTTCTCGACGTCGACAGACCGGTAGACATAAAGACGCTGCGCGGCTCCGAGAGCCGGAACGGTTGCGAGAGCGAGAGACACCGAGGCAGGTAGACAGGTGCCGGCGTAGTCTCCAACCTGCGGAGTTTAGTCTCTCTACCTGCACTGTGGATACAACGCGCAAGCCTATCCTACGGCGCCGTTACTCCTATATACCTATATGGTTTCTCGCAGTAGTATACACTATAACGTACGTTATACTACGCCAAAGTCCTCGGAACGAGAATCCGTGTGCCGCCCTTGCCCATAAAAGTTTGATCATGCGCCTCGTCTCTGCATCTATAGTTTGTCGATTCTCTCGGCAATAACCGACTCGTGTACTCTGCACACATCGCTTTATTGTATACGGGCATTATATGCGCTTCGCCTGTACTCGCGTACGCGATATACTTCGGGTACTCGGCGTGTATACATGGAAACGCATATAGACATTGAAATATTCCACCGGCTCCAGGGCGACTCGCAGCCACGGAGCGTCGCGACGCCCGCGTCAATATCCACGCGCTTGCGCGCAACATTTCTTACATCTTCATCACTCTTCGTCTCTCGCAGACGCATAAGTGTATGTGTATATTTTTCTCGCCTTTTTTTTTTCGACATTCTTGTTTCCATCTCTACCATTCGTAAATACAAGAACCGTGCGTTATGGAGACATTGTAACCACAGAGGCTACATACTAGCCTACTTCGCCCACACTCTTCCGCTCGTATGATTCTTCATTCTCCTCTTCACTCGGTAGTACCGGGTTTTTTTTCCTTTTTTGATATGATACTCTGAGTCTGCGGTTTTCTGTACTGAGAGAAGAGTTCGTAATTATCATTCTAAAGTTGGATGAAACGAAATAGAATTTCTAGTTATCATGCATTAATATTCGTTGAGTCAAAAGTTATTTAGCTGGTTCAAAAAGAGCTCCAGAATTCCTATTTATAATCAGCTAATCTTATTCGGATCACTGAGATTTGGCAATACGACATTTTTTTGCCATAGCCAATGCATTTTTTGAAGCAACAATAAACTCTTTTCTCAATGTGAGCTGACGTTTGGACGGTGAAAATTCGAGAAAAAAGAAACATCAAGCGATGATTCACGAGATGCAATTCGTAATTGTAACAGTAGTTAGCATTAATGGAACGGTAGGAAGGGATAATGAGAGGAGAGGATAGCGGCGACATGTGTTCAATTAATCGGATGAAGTCACGACGATTTTAACTCGGTCTCGGTGCCCCGTTGTCGTCCTCGAATGTGAAACTCGCAACGGCGACGAGGCTCGCGGGAGCTGACCTCGATTTATCTTCAAGTACCGAGCAGCGAGAAAGAAAGAACGACGACGACGATAAGCCGCTCGCTGCATCTCTCGTGTGTCGCCCCGGACCTCGCAAGCTATATGCATCGAACGGTCCAACCGCGCAGAGATTTCTTTATACGACACTGAGAATGCTGCAGTGGCGTAATATATTTATAGTCTCCACTGGGTACTCGCTCACTGCCCAGAGGAATGCGAGAATTTTCGGAAAACTGAATTTCGTAGCCCGCATCGGAAAATCGTTTTGTTTTTCTATAAATGCAGTATTCCTAGAAGACTTGTGCTTCGAATGGAACGTCGTTGCGGAAAATCTTGAGAAACGAGGATACCGCGCAAAAAATATGTATTGCGTGAGCAAGACTAAAATTGAAAGAAAAATGTATCGCGTGACCGAGGAAAAGTCTGTCTAATGTTAGGATGAAAAGGAACACGGCCTTGTGGGTTTCGTCACGTAAATATAATTAACCCTTCCGCGGTCGGGGACGATTCAATTGTGGAAATAAATTTGTCCAATTCGAGGCATCAGATGACCAATGGAAGGTTTCGAGTGACATTAATTTCTTTCTCCATCCGGGCCAACAACGAATATTATTATATGTAGATTTTTTCTGTAATCGGCGATATTAATTTGCCCAATTTCCGGCGTCAAATAACGAATAGAAAAATTCCTCCTGCATCTACTTTTTGTATGAAATTCTATATTATATTATACTATATACTAATTATACTATACTTTTAAAGTAAAAATATTGTTGTCAAAGATTCATTCTTGATATCTCTTTTTCGTTAGAATTGCTTTATAAATGAATCTGTGACGATTTGATATTCTCAATTCTGTAAAATTAAATGGAGATATATTAAAAAAGGGATATTGGAAAAGATTGTAAAATCCGTAAATGCTGCATTAATAAAGCGCACGCGAGTGCAGTCTGGGCTTCCGTGCAGCGGCGACAGCATTGCGCATACCGCATTCAGAATACGCACAACGAGACCGTGCGGCGAGACTCGACGGGTCCCGGGGGCGAATGACGCGCGCGTCGTAGTGAATATATAGAATAATTGCGCGGCGCGGCAGAGGGCAATAAGGGTTTGACGAGTATCAGGGCCGCGAAAGTGGAAGAGGTAGAGGATGTGACGGATGAGTCACGCGTTCATCGAATATGCAATTGAGAGCTACGTTTGCCGGATCCCCGCCGCCGACCTTAGGTCGCCGGGGGTCGACGAATACGTAATATTCCGTTGAGCCAACGATGTAATATTGAAATGTTTTTTTTTATTATTTTTTTACAGGATGTGGTGGACGATAACCGGTACGTTCGGGAATATACTGCCGATAGACTGGAGCAAATCGTACGCAAGAAAGATGCACATGCCGGCCCTCAATCTTAACGAGGCTGCACCGGTATCAATAGAACGGTACGGCAATTTTAATTACGCTGTAAATAATAATGAACAATGGTGATTTTAATGCGCCGGGAAATTCATTACTTGGAAATGAGAACACCGTAGCCTGAAAATTGAAAAACTTACTTACTTACTTACTTACTTACGTAAAAAAGAAAAAATTTGTTACATTGCACTTTTTTTTTATTTCAATATACATTTGCTCAAAATGTATAACGTGGTTTATGCATACAAGCTTTATCGTACCGCTATTGTGAGCAAGTTCTCTAGTGTACGGCAAAAAAATATTTGGATTTAAAATACTTTCATAGCAAAATTAAAATAAATGATTGAAAGTAAAGTGTCTGTACGATTTTTACTAAACCGAATGTAGATTTTTTTCGTAATTGCACGTTGAATTAATTTCCTTGGGATGTAATTGAAATTTTTTTTTTACTCAGGCCTGAACTTGAGGATCTCAGCAGCGAGGACGAAGCTGTAGCAACGGATCTCGACATGCACGCGCTAATACTCTCCAGCAGTAGCGACTCTCACAGTCCCGAGGAACCTTTGAAAACCGCCGAAGAGGTCCTTCGCGAAATCGACGATATAATGCAGGTGAGATATCAAGGAAAAAATTAACTGATAATTCTACCCGCGTTTCGATAATAACTACAATTCGTTTTATTAATTTGTCAGGAGAGCCCATCGATGGAGAGATCAGCCGATTCCGACGGCTCGCTTCTCGACACCGACGAGGCATTGGAAAGAAGTCGCGAAGTTCTCGGTTCACCGCTTTACGAGAAGAGTAAGTTTTTCCCAATACCACAGATTTACAGACTGGAAACGCAAATAAAAGGAAGGAAGATTAATGTCCGATTCATTTTTTCTTCTGCTTTCAGAATTGAAACAATTATCTTCCGGAGAGCTGACCGGCGTTCTCGGCGAGATGGAGTCTCTGGTCGGCGCTCTCAGCGAAACTCTGATAGCCGAATTAGCGCTCAGGGATGAGCTGGAATTCGAGAAGGAACTGAAGAATCAATTCATCTCGTTGCTTCTCGCGGTGCAAAATCGTCGACGACAGCACCACGTCACGAAGAAGAGGGGACAGATGCCAAACGGTACGAGTCCACTGCCACAGCACAGATCGTTTCAAGATTCCAAGGTAAATTGCGTTGTAATGCAAAGTAAAAATAGGAATTTTTCGTTATTCGTTTCTCGTTAACTCTCGACTAATCAATGCCTTTCTTTTGATTTTCAGTACCTGACAACGGTCATTCCATATCACACAGACAATGGACCACCGAACAATCAAGCTCTGCAAGTTCTTATCAAGAGTATGTATATATTTTCTTCATTTTCATCAATTATCGATTGAGCTTAAAATCTTCATAAATACATTGTTTTTTTTTTCAGTATTGAAGGCGATCAACGAGGACAGTCCTACTGTACCGACCCTACTAACAGACTACATACTGAAAGGTAAAAATACTTTTTCGTACGTCAAACTCGATAAAGATTCATTCGCTAACCGATGTCAATTTTTTTCTCTTCTCAGTATTGTGTCCAACCTAGTGAAGTCGCCCCGAGCCAAAAAAGCTGAAAAATATTTATAATGAAAGACGCAGGTTGCTCTCTATAATTCTTGCCAGTGCGCTTTGTGAGCCACAGTCGTCGCCGCTGCCGCCGCCGTCGTCGTCGTCGTTATCGTCAGTGTCCCTCAAGAGAAAAAAAGAATAAAAATCCGACAATGACGAGCGACGCTTGCTTCTGAGCTATACTTTGATCAGACACGCACCGCATGGATCTTAGCAGATCGATACTATGATTTTCCTCCCCCCCCCCCTCGCCTTATCCAATGCGCTCTCTTCTAGTCTTACATTATAAACATATAATGATAAAAACACCACACACGACCCCGACACCTATGTATATTTTTCTTGACGCAACGTGTTCACTATACACAAATGTTTTTATTTGTTATATTTTGTATTTTATTATCGATATATTGTGAAAGTGATGTGTGATGGAAAAAAGAAAAACGAAACAAGCAAAGAAATGCGAATTAATCGTTGGATTTTTCGATACGTGCAATTCTCGTTTTTTTTTTCTTTCAATGTCGATAATTCGTTTTGTCGCGTATATGCAAATCTCGTGTGGCATATATACTTTCGATTTTGTAATTTTTTTATTATGTATGTATATATTTATACACACATCAGCTATATGTATGTATTTGTATATGATCGTTCAACAAAAGTTCCCCCGCCCGCCCCTCGTGCGAGACTCCGGGATGTGATACGAAACGATGATCCTCTCCCGCTCGTCTTGTCCGCCCGAAAAAAAGAAAACCCCTCCATCGCGACGTCTTTCTCCCGATGTAGTATTTACACGTGTTTAGGACATGCGATCCTGAGAATAAATCCGGCAGCATTTCAGATATATGATAAATACGACACGCGATCGATGGATCGTTTGCGAAAAAAGAAAACCCCCCGTTTCTACGTACACGAGATCGTGTGCACGCGGTTTGCGTAGAATTTACATTATAATAAAGTCGATTCGTTATGTGTAAACGTCTGTGTACGATTTAGCCGTAAATTTATTGACGCATACCATCAATCTCGAAGAAATAAAAAGTATTGTAATGATTGAAAAAAAACGGTCTTTTGTTGCATTGTACCTGTGATTTCATATTTATGTTTGTCTCGATAAATTCTTGTTATTTTTGTGATTCCGTTAAGACCGCTTTGGAACTCGTTTCGGTATGTGTGTTTTCGTGTACGATATCCCAGTAAATTTACTGACACATCAATCCCTACATACGGAAGATATCGTGACTAAGAAAAAAATTTGCTCCTATCCGTGCTCTTTTCTCGATCGATTTCTTTTAATTCAATCTATCCTATCGCGACCGCTACGAGTGATATCAGAAGCGCGTGCTCGCAGCCAGTCGCCTTTTCGGCTGCCGACGACCACGCGCCGGTTGACGTAACCTCAAAGATCATCGATACAGCGAATCCGTTTTACGGTCGCGTTCGAAGAATCGCGTAATGCAACGCGAGATAAGATCGACGATAACGTGAGACCGCATTTCCGTTTAGCGATGAATCCATCCCTGAGAACGCTGGGACAACTGGCTCTCGGCATAGCGTTCGTAGGATCCGGTGGTTTGTACCTAGCCCGCTGGAGGCTACAGGCGAAAATCCGCGAATCCGTGACTTACAAGGAAGCGTTGCAGTGTCTGAGAGAAAACGATAACGCTGTCGAAACACTCGGCGAGCCGATAAAGGACAAGAGCGTCGAGGTCGGCGACAACGATTGTTGGGGACGAAAGGACAACGTGCTTTGGGTCACCGTGCCGCTGGAGGGAAGGAAACGCACGGGAAATTTGCATTACTGGGTCAACGTGATCGATTCGGAACAACAAAAGTTTCGATTGTCAAGAGTCGAGTTGAGCATCGACGGCACGTCGGTGGGACGAATTCTGTTGAGAGACGATTCGGATCGTTCGATTTCGGACTTCAACGACTGAAGAGTGGAAAAAAAAAAGAAGACTAACGCGAGTTTTCCGAAAACGAAGACTCTCGTTGATCGAATAACATGTATAAAATAACGTAAAACAATAAATTCCAACTTACAAAAACTCTTTATTTTTTTCATAGTTCATCTTATAGTGCATACATATTCATAGACGCCTCGTGTCGAAAATAAGAATACCGCGGATTCTCAAAAAAAGAAACACAAAGGAGTCTGCTTTCGTTGTTTCTGTTTATGACGCGTCGAATATCGATCAAACAAATATTTACGAAATGAAGTGGGCAATCAATACGGGTCGGTAGGAACAAACATTTTTTTTTTCATTCCTGTTCGTCGTAGTTATACTTGGTAACTACGGCGTAATTACACTGCTCCCAGAAAGTGCTTATAATAGGGGGCGCTTATGAGACGCGATTGTATAAACGTCGACAATCTCGCGAAAAGTTCGTCCAAGCAATAGTCGACGAGGTAAAAGATGATACCGATTACACCGGCGATCACGGGATGAAGATTCCACGCGCACAAAAATATACAGAACCTGACGAGTCCCATCTTCATCAATCGTCTCAGGAACCAAACCAAGGCGTCGGCGAAAAGAGCGCCAAAGTGGCGAAAACGATGCTCAATGTTTGGGTTCATGTTCGTTATTCTCAACACGGCTGTCATCAGGCTCTGCCACACGGACAGAGGCACTTTATTGTACGACAATTCGTCCAACAAGCGTTGCAAGTAACGGGGACTTTCGAAATGTTGAAACTCGAATCCGGTGCGGCGATACAGAAATTCGATGAACTTGTCGATGTAGTCCTGCACCGACGGGCCGTCACGTCGCGCGACTTCGTAGTCCTGTGAAGGGTGCGAGAATTATGCAACGCTCGAAACTTACGGCGCAGCAGATTGCGCGCGGTATCTTTAGATTCTTGAAATTTTCTCTGTCGCCGAGACTCACCATTGTCGCTGTCTCTGATAGTCGTTTGTACACACAACGAACAATAAAATCACTCGGCGTAACGAGCAAGAGTGCACGAGGGAATGACGAGAGTGTCGAGTTTCCGAGAACGTTGAAACTACAATGTAGAATTCACATAGGCGAATGGTCGAGAGGCAGTCGTCGCGAAACCGCGATAATGGGGAAGCCTCCCACTCTTTTCTTACGTAGTCCGCGGAATCCCCAATCGAATGCTACGTCGGCGGAACAAGATGGAATATATATGACGGAACGAGTGGACTGCGCGAACGCCATTGGTCCGATCCTATCGGTTCAAGTTACTCCTCCGTAAAACATCAATTCGCCGAAAAAATTTGTAGAAAGGTATCTATCGTTTCGAGACATGTGAATTTTTTTCAAAATCTGTGATATTTAAGGACTCATAATAATCACTATTTGCTTATCTCAATGTTGGTTTTTTTCAAGAGATCGGTCTCGAGGTTACGAGTTCCGGTAGGAACTGATAACTTCCAGCCGCTCTCGCGTTTTGATTGGTTCTTCGCGTTGCAGCGCTCAAATTCATTCATTTGAAGGAAATCACGATATTTCGAGTAAAAGCTACGATTAACGTGTTTCAAAAACAATTAACCAACGCATTGAAAAAGAAAAAAAAATCTTTCGAAAACCCGAAAAGTTGGATATGGGATTTTCTTGAAAAATTGAAGAATAAGGCATTTTTTTTCGTCATTTATACGTCGTATGTCAATGAGAAGCTTTATTTTCATCGAAATGTTTGCAACGGCATATCGGTGACTCCTTTGGGAACTTTGAGACCCCGTCGCGTGTAACCGAAACCAGCCTGAATCACGTGTATCGCAGCACCGACCGTCAAATCTACGCTTCTTCTGTCGCCAATCTGTGGATTCACTTCCACGAGATCGACGGCGTTCAATCTGTTAGTTCTGTGAATCTCTTCCATAATGTGTATTCCTTCTCGGAGACTCAGTCCGCCCCTCACTGGAACAATGTCTCTCGCTCTAGCCATTTGCGTCGGAACAAAAGTTTACTTATCGGGTTATTAACAATGCCTTACCGGGAGTTCCCGTGCTCGGAGCTTCCAGAGGGTCCAGGGAGTCTATGTCGAAGCTAACGTGCAATGATTTGTCGTTATGAGGATCTATTCTATTCAAGGCCATGTGAATAACTTCGTGAACTCCTGCAAGCGAGAAAAATTCTCAAAAAATCATCGTAATACATTTTATGCATCTCTCATAAATTTTGGAAATTTTCTCAAAATAAATTTTCGTTTTATTATTATAAATTGTCGAATGTTACCGTATCGCTCAACGTCTTCGATCCCAAAAGCCGTGATCCCGAATTTTTCGATCACGAGTCTTTCATAACGATCCACGGATCTGAGGCCGATGTAGGCCACGTTTCTGATCGATAGCCTAAAGATCATGAGAGTTATAGAGACTCGCCTTGTAATTCGACTTCCGATTGTTTCGGATCATTTCTCTTTTCGGAGCAACTCACATCGGCTGTTGCCAATCCATGCCCGGCAGATGAGGCCAATAGTCGGCCAATTCCGAGGTCAAAAGAGCTACCGGCATGCCGTGAACGTTTCCGCTTCCACTTGTTTTGTTCGTGTTCATGTCGGCGTGAGCGTCGATCCACAGAACGGCGACGTCTTTCTTCGCCTAGGAATATTAAACATTACTTCGTTTAATCGAGTTTCTTCTAGTGTCGTTGATCTACGCACCTTCACGTGTCCGTCGATCGTTCCGATGCCCACACTGTGATCGCCGCCGAGAGTCAAAACTCGCCGACCATCTTTCAATACCTGCTGAACTTTCTGAGATAAATTATGCGTGCACGCGGCTACCTCGCCGAGGTCGGACATGTTATCCACGCCGGCAGTTTCTTGGACTTCATAATTTATGTTTCCGTAATCAGCAACGTCGAGACCTATTTTCGTTGGGATTTTTTACACGCGGAACCGCAAAAAGAAGCTTTTGCTGTGTTTACTTGTATATTTACCTAAATTTTGTAACTCTCGAATGAGCCCCGCACCGCGGATCGCTTCCGGTCCACGAGCTACTCCTTCCTTTTCCTAAAAAAAAAGATACGGATGGTATAAAGTTTTTTGTTCGCGAGGGAATCGAAGAGAGTAAGCGAACGAAATTTACCTGTCCTTTTTCGAACGGCACGCCGATTACGCCGACTTTACCATAGTGTCGGTCGCCGATCTTCCTAATAGCAAGACGAACCTTCGACAACATCGCGGCGATGACAAGACCAAGACTGAGCACGTTCGAGCGAAGTAATCTTGCCCAATGCGTGAAACGATGACCCTCTGACCCTCCAGGCTTCGCACACCATCGCGCCACTGATAGCATGAAAACAACGTTTCTTATCGCGCATTTCCCAATCCCATAAGTTCGGAAACCCTGGACCGTTCTCTTCGAGTGAAATAAGTAGCTTGTGTTTTTTTTAGCAAAAAACAACATTGCGTTTATTACTAAAACAATGTACACGTGTCTGTTTCCTTCTTGCCAATTTTCTCGTCGCTATTTTCGAAGAATATAATTATTCTCTCGTAGTTTGTTTATCGAGCACGAGACGACGAGGTTGCGCGGCAAGATTTTCTTCGTTTGGCAATCGAGATGCTCACTTGGGTCCCAGCATCTGTTCCGGTCTCACCCATTGGTCGAATTGCTCGGAAGTCAGGCCGTTCTTCAGCGCAGATTCCTTCAGCGTCAGCTTCTCTTTGTGCGCTTGTTTGGCGATAGCGGCGGCCTTAGAGAAAAACCAATCATTAGGATTTTCTTTGGTTTTTTTTTCACGATAAATTCTTTGATTCTCAGTAATTTTTGGAGATTTTACCTTGTCGTAACCGATGTGAGGATTGAGAGCCGTGACCAGCATCAAACTCTCGTTCATTATTTTCTTGATATTGTCGACGTTGGGTACAATTCCGACGACGCAATTTTTCGTGAATGCCGCTGAAGCGTCGCCGAGAAGACGGGCCGATCGGAGAGTGTTCGCGACCATAACGGGCTTGAAAACGTTGAGCTCGAAGTGTCCGTTGCTGCCGGCTATCGTCGTCGCGACGTGATTACCCATCACCTGAGCGCAGACCATCGTAATAGCCTCGCATTGCGTGGGATTTACTTTGCCGGGCATTATGGAGCTTCCGGGCTCGTTTTCGGGCAACGAGAGCTCGCCGAGACCACAGCGGGGTCCGCTACCCAAGAATCTGATGTCGTTGGCAATCTTTGGAAAAGAAAATGAGGCATAATAGGATAAAATTCGTGTTTCACGGAGAATTCGATCTTCGCACTAGTAAATACAGAATTATTTTCATTATATACCTTCATGATGGATACGGCAACGGTATTCAGAGCTCCGTGCACCTCGACGATTGCGTCGTGAGCGGCCAGAGCCTCGAATTTGTTCGGCGCAGTGACGAACGGATATCCCGTGAGCGCGGCAATTTTTGCGGCCGTTTTCTCCGCGAATCCTTTCCTCGTGTTCAAGCCAGTTCCGACCGCGGTGCCACCGAGGGCCAATTGGTACAATCTCGGCAGTGTATCCTTCACTCTCGCGATTCCGTACTCAACTTGAGTCGCGTACGCTGCATTAATTCGTGAATATTTGTGTTTAATTATCGCTCAGTCATTGTTATGAAAAATACATTTTTTTTCTTTCTAAAGATTTTTTACCCGAGAATTCCTGGCCAAGGGTCAAGGGTACAGCGTCCTGCGTGTGAGTTCTACCGATCTTTATGATGTCCTTCCACTCTTCGGATTTCTTTTTCAAGGCTTCGTGCAGCTGCTTCAAACCAGGCAGTAAAATCTTGTTGATCTCCAGCGCAACGGCGATGTGCATCGCCGTCGGGAATGTGTCGTTCGAACTTTGCGACATGTTAACATGATCGTTCGGATGAACGGGTTTCTTCGAGCCTAATTCACCGCCCATGATCTCGATCGCGCGATTGGAAATTACCTGTGTAAATCAAAATTTTCGGAGAAAAATGTAGTGCTTAGAAAGACAATTTGAATCGAGAACACTGATAAACTGTAAACCAAAAAATTGCAAAAGGCGGTGAATACTCCAAATAATTATTTGAAAATACGAACCTCGTTGGTGTTCATGTTGGACTGTGTGCCGGAGCCCGTTTGCCAGATGACTAGAGGGAAATGATCGTTGTACAGTTTGCCGCTTATAACATCATCGGCAGCCTTGCTAATGGCCTCGGCTACCTTAGCATCCAAGCCAAATTCCTTGTTCACCTCGGCGGCTGCTTTTTTCAATATTCCCATCGCAACGATGACTCCATACTAAAAGCATCGTATTAAAAAATCATCACCTTGTAAATAAATACTTTGTTAATTAACAAATTTTTTTTGTCGATTAACAAACATTTTTCATTAATTTCATTTTGTTGTAGAAATGAAGATACTTGCTGGCATACGTTCGAAGGAGTCGCCAATGGGAAAGTTCATCACGGATCTGAGCGTCTGAGCTCCGTAATATTTGTCCGCCGGAACTTTGAGCTCGCCAAAGGTATCTCTCTCGAGACGGTAGCCTTTCGAGCCTTCCTGAAACGATTAAAAATACGTCAAAGGATTTTGAAAAAATAACGAAGAAAGAAACTTTCTAAATATTATTGTACAAACCATATTTTTATCGAATATTTTTCGGAAAACACGGAAATCGCAAAAAAAAACTTTTGCTGCTGACAACTAACTGAGGCAGAGCAAATTCAAACATGTACTGCACAGCCTCCAACAGAGGAGGATATTTTATACGCAAGAATGTGGTTCTACCAGTCAGTTTATTTCCACTCTGATAAATTATTGGTGTATCGGTACAGGCACTTACACACAGAAATATGATAAGGGAAGGGGGAAGGGAGGGGGGGATCGAGGCAGAAATAGAGAGACAGGGAGGTGACATCCAGTAACTCATGCAGCAGCATCGGCTGTGTTACTTTCGTTTGAACGCTTCATTTTTCCACGAATTTACTGGTCCCATAATTCACGTTCCATAATTTAAGCAAGAAAATGTTCCTGAGCTCGTATTAACCTTCCATAAATCCTGTTATCGACATTTTCATTCGACAAATCTAATTTCGGTATAAGCGACACATCGATTATGTAAAGCAAGGCAGTTGTACCATCGGCAATTTTTGCTCGCGCTGGATTATCATGACAGCAGACAAGAGTGACGTCGGAAAGATAAAAAAAATGTTACTAAACTAATGTATTTCGGACTATTAATAAGCAGGCATCTATAATTGATTTAGTTGCAAAAAAAAAGAGAGGAGTCGTATTACCTGACTGTAGTTTCGTGCTTCGTTGTCGGACATGGTCATTCGCACGGTTAGAAGTCTCGAAGTTTTTCGTCCGAGTTGACGAACGCCGCTCGCGCCTTTGTATCTCAGAGCGTTTAGGGCCATTCTGTTCATTTGTTCGTTCCGATGGGGTATATAGAATTCGATTGTTATTAAATTATTGTCAACCGGTGAACAGTCGAGAGCACAGGGGGATCATCAGCTGGGACACACGTAGGCGGCGATCGGCTGCTCTCGCGAGTGCGGTGGTGGGAGAGCCTCTCTCTCTCTTCCACCTCTCGGTTGTGTGCCCGTTTTCGTCGTGCACCGCGGGCGTTACTCGAACCGCGCTGGTTGGTCCATCGTCGAATTCGCGAACAACCGCCTCGGCGAATGCGATACGTCGAAACGCGAGAGAGAAAAAAATGATAAGATAGCTTTTTCGGCGGGTTCCCATCGCGTGAATTCGACGCTTCTTTATCGTTCGAAGAAACTGCTCGTTGGACTTCGCGTATCGTTTCGGCGCAAAAGTAATCGCGCGAGAAACACGTGGGTCGTCTCGCCTCGTTTGATTTCACAACAAAACGTGTACGATTAGTCTCGACACAGCAAGGTCGTCGACTGAATCATACGTTTCGTCAGTCGCCGCGGATTGGACTACTTTGATCCCATCTCTTCGCGCTGAAACACGCGAGAGTGCCGAAGGCAAATTTCATCAGGAGCTCGCGCGCTCTCTCCTGTCTCGATTTCTCGTCAAAGGCGCGCGCGCTCTACCGAGACACTCTGCTCGTGTGCGCGATATATATTTACACACGCGACTGTTGCTACTACACTGTTATGCGAGGTAATGTCGCATGCAGCAAAACTGCAGTACGAGGGATGCAGCAGCGGTGTAAAGAATACCCGTCACGACGATAAATCTCGATCAATCCGCTCGCGATAGATTTCGCACGAGATCGATTCGTCGTTTGCGCGAAAGTGACTCGGTGAATCATGAAGCGATAAAGTGTGTCCCGCGAGGAATCGGATCAACGCACGGGGAAGTTCGGCTAAGTGTGGTGAGAGTGTGGCGCGCGACAATCCATGAAGTACTGTTTTCGGCGTTGGGCAAAGGCCAGAGGCAAAGACAGGATAATCGGGCCCGTGTCCGCTGCCCTCGTCGCAGAGACCGGCGAGTGAGCGCCGTCGCCGGACGTCAGATTATTATTATCCATACACGCGAAAAACACAACATTTACGCGGCGTGCTTCTCCCGAACGACATCGCGAGGAGGCTCGCGTTAAGAGTGTCCGCGGTGCTAAACGCTTCGCAAGCAGTTTTTCGAGTGTGTTCTTCATCCAGGCTCTGTGTAACAATTCGTCGTGCCTTCGTGCGTGTGTAGTTTTACTCCTGCTGGGCAAATAGTTGGGATCGCCAACTATTCTCCCCACCCCCTCCCCCCAATCTCGCGCTCGAACCCCCCTCGTGTAAACAGACCACGCGAGTTATTGGACCCCGTGCGTTAAAATATATCCGCGCGGCTACACAAATGGGATTAAATTCTCATTATGTAATTATCGAATGAGGGGAAATGCTATGGTGAACAAAAAGTGCGCACATGAGAGCTACCACTCGATGTCCTATGACGGGTGGCATTTTTCGAAAATGACCGACACACCCCCTTCCCCTGCTTCGGCTTTGGTCAAGTGAGTTATTCGTCATCAATGGACTATTTATTAACTATGGCCATTACATCACGATGTAAACGACTAACGAGGATAATGCGCTTCTACACACGATGACAATTTTATCGCGATAATAACGATAACACTCGTTGCTCGCACCATCTGCTTTTCGCTCGTGAAAACGAAAACATTTTAACCTCCAACGGCGAAGTTTTTTATTTATTTTTTTTCCTCTTAACGCCGAAACTTGTTTTTCTTTTTTTTTTTTCTTTCGTGAGACGATAACGCAACGAGAATTGTCTAGAACTATCGAATGAACCTTTTGACCCACGATAACGCAATGCGTCTCCCATTGTATGTCCTCGAACGATGAAATATTCGAGAACGGATGCCAAAATGTTACTGGGACAAGCGCGCATAGTTTACGGCAACCATGTCGCACACTAATTATTCAATACGCCTCGCCTAATGATATTTTTATTCTCGATCAATGCTGCCAATTCGTCGCTATCGATTGGCAGCAGCGCGCGCCTCTCGATCATCGCGATATTGATGAATTTCAAATCGCAGCCTTACAGAGGCCAAATGAGTCATAATTGTCTTCGCGTCTAGACGATAAAACTCTCGGTTTATCGAGACTTCCATTATCAGATCTTCATTCGCAAAGCGAGACGCAACAGATTTTATTTTGTAATTTCTTTTTTTTTTTTTACTTTTGTCCTTTATTCTGCGATGTACGAGCGTCAACGCAAACAGATATAGGTCATATTCTAGACAAATCATCTTGTAGAATCGGCTTGTACCTACCTCAATCCTTAACAATGTAATTGCATAAGTGGAGCAGTTCAGAGGCTTCCCGATAGTCAGCAGCATCGTACTCCTATATCCGATAAATCTCTACTCTTGAACAAAAAAAATTAAATAATAATGGAACATTTTCAAAACAAAAAGGTGAAGAAAGAAATTTTTTTTTACAGTTTTCCTTGTAATTTTTCTTTTTTCAGCTCAATCGGCAAAGTAGCATCGATCATAAAATGCATCGCAAGAACTATCTTTGTTCTGCTGAACAATGTTTATTGCATACCCACCTACGTCATATGGATGATGATGCTGTTTCCCGTCAAAGTTTATCAGCCACAGATCTACTGGCGAATAGAGGGACTCTTTTTTCACTGGCTACTCGCTATGGTCTCCATGTGGACGTGGTCCGCGGGATACGACAGTGAGTAACAACAAAGCCGAGACGAGTCATTCGTGCATTCCATTGTTGTTGTTTGGCGTTTCGCAAAGAAATTTCGGCGAACGTGCATTTGCATCGTAAATGAGCTTGTCATGAATTAACATGCGATTTTTGTGTCCCAACAGTCGTAGAGCAAGGTGACGATATACAGAGAATCGTGAGCGAAAAGACTCTCGTAATAGCGAATCATCAGAGCACAGGCGACGTTCCTATGTTGATGACAACGTTCAACGCGAAGCCGGATGTTCTGCCGAATTTAATGTGGATAATGGATAGGGTATTCAAGTTAACTAACTTCGGAATTGTTTCTATTTTGCATCAAGACTTTTTCATCGTTTCGGTGAGTCACAATGATTCAACTTTTTTTTTCGTCGCGTGATCGGAGGCGACTCGTGGATCCAATATTCGACGTGTTTTGCGATGCATCGTTTTGTGGAATTTATTTTTATTCTCAACAGGGACGCAATAAGAGAGAGGAGAGCTTGAAGGAATTGGAGAAGCATCTCAAAGAATCTTACATACCGCGCAACAGAAGATGGATGGTACTGTTTCCCGAGGGTGGCTTTCTATGCAAGAGACGCGAAACGTCCCAGAGATTCGCGAAGAAAAATAATTTGCCGCATCTGGAGAACGTTTCGTTGCCGAGGGTCGGCGCCATGCAATCGATATTCGATCACGTCGGTCCGACGCAGAACAATAACACGGCGGATCAACAGTCGAACAACAGATCGGGTAAGAAACGTTTGGGAAGCTTTTCGAATCAATTATGAAGAAAAACATTCGTTCCTCGAGGCCGGGTAAATGACCTGGCGGACGAAAAAGTGGGTAGCGAGTTACCTGGCCTCGAAGAATTGTAATGGGAAACGCATTCGTTTGAAAATTGTATTCGAACGATTTGTCCGCAGGCATCAACGTGGTGGCTAAACCCGAGATCAGTTGGGTTCTCGACATAACGATAGCCTATCCTCAGGGCAAACCAATCGACTTATCAACGATTGTAACTGGCTCGAGACCGCCCTGCGAAACCGTCCTCTTTTATCGATTATTTCCCAGCTCGGTGGTGAGTCGGAAAATCGATACTAATGACCCCGGCGTGCCGGGAACGACGGTTCCTTAAGAGCACCCGCGGCCACGCGCGCCTCCGTTACCGGTCATCGATTATCTCTCGTCGTTAATTATTTGTCGCAGGTACCACGAGAGCCCGAACTATTGTCGCGATGGCTGTACGATAGATGGGCGGAGAAGGAAGTACTTTTGGAACATTTTTACAAGCACGGCACGTTCGTCGGGACTCGTGACTATCCCGGCGAGGGTTCAAAGATACAACAGGATCCACTGCGATTTCTCGTTCTTCACCTGTTTTTTATAACGTCGACCTACATTCACTACAACATGTTCGCGTACGTTTTATCATGCATCTGGTAAGGAGGTAAGGTGGGATCCACTCTTTTTTTTCCTCGAATATTTCAATCGCCGGTGAGATCGTCTCGTTTCGCGCGCGCCCACGCGCCCGGGTTACAATACTTTTTTATTGACGACACATTCAACTTTATCGAGCACCGGTCGCAATCTTCGAATTATTCCTGCCTCTTCTCTTACCGTTACGCAAACGAAACTATCACTAATAGCAAAAAATTATAATACGGATGAAAATAACTGAAGGAACGAAGAAAAAAAGAAAAAAAAAAAGCTAGGCTCACTGTTCGAAAAATTCTCAATCTAGTATTTATACTATCGCACTATCGTACGTACGGGGTTCGATCGCAGCTTCGCCTGCCTCGGAGTGATGAGAGATCGATGATCGTATCAAGGATTCTCAATGATCAAAAATAAAAGAAGAACGGAACATCAAAACTAACTTGCTTATTCGAAAAATCGTCGATAATGAAACACAAAGAAAGTCCCGGATTCTCAGCATCGTTAACGTTTTTTTTTTTTTTCACACTAACGTTTCATCACATCTCTTCGATTGCAATTAATAGCGGCATCGAAGACGCGTAATAACGAGATAAAAAAAGGAACAAAAAAACGATGTAACTGTAATTTCTGAACGATAGTAGCTATAATATATAATTAATACCAATAACAGTAATCACGAAAGGGGGGAGAAAAAAAAATAATGAAAATCGTCTAATAATTAACCTTAACGAAAAAATAGTAATGATGAAATGCATAATTGATAAGACGAATGACGAAAATAAGTGAATGGTGAAAGGTTTCGTCGACTAATGAGAAGAGTCGTCGCTGTTGTGATAAAAAAAAAACATATTAGGAGAGAACCTATTTTTGAAACGCAAAGTCAACCGTGTGATCGCGATCGAACGTAAATTTTTCTATCACCCACTCGCCCTTGCCCCGCCCCGTCCCGCCGCGTGGTCAGTGGGGGGTTTTACAACACAATCGTCGTTAGGTACATACAACACACAACTATCGATAGAGGAACCGTAGTAACGCGAGTGTGACAAGTGCCCCGGAGCTCTTTTATCCGGATTAAGCGAGGTAGCTCGGCTTGTCCCCGACCCGGGTTTCCCCTCGGCGAAGCTATTCGATAACGGACGCTTCGAATCAGCCGTGTGCCTTGCTCTCGAGCGGCCTGTTCGTGGTTTCGCTCGTATATCCGGTTGTACATAAAACTAAAAAAAAGAAAAAAACTAAATTATAAATAAAAACAAACTAAAATTCAATGCCCTTTGGAGATGCTCCGAAAAACACTCGCGTGAGCAACGAACTCGAACCAATCCACGCTCAATCACGGGTTAAAAATTAAAACAATGAAATTGGCGTCAAATGAAAGATTTAAAAAAAACGATAATTTCAAAATATCAGAATCGAATAATTTACTCGTCACACTTTTTACGAACGTTAATGTAATACAAATATCCTCTGAGGCACAAGAAACAAAAAACAAACTGTCTATTCAAAACTAGGCTATCCCTATCGTAATCCATATGAAAACGAAGATTGTAGATACTCTTACGAATATTAATCATATTTCGTAATAATTTATTGACATAATCTAACGAGACTGTTCGTGCCGGGCTAAATAAAGAGAGTCGTTTTTTTTTCTTTTTTGTCTTCGCGAAACGCACGCTAGAGAGGAGGAAAACAAATCATATCGTTCGCTGCCTCGCGAGGTCTCGCTCGGGCCCGTTGCTCGTTGGATTGATTGTAGGAAAAAATTGTTTCAACGATACAAACCTTACGTAACGAATAACTTATACTTGTCTCGATTATGCGGGAAGCAGATGGCGTCTCGTTCGAATCTTTTTTCACCGACCCATTTTCGCGGAATGAAAATCATCGATTGCGTCGATAACAAAAAAAAAAAAAAAAAACCGAATGATTCTTGATTTTTCTCGTGTGCAATTAACAGTAGAAGATTGGTACGGTGAGATGAGCGCTTGTATTACGACGTCGAAGGGAGATGAAAGAAGTGAAGAAAAAACGAAAAAAAAACCAGCAAAGCGAATGGGAGGAACACGGCATTGAGTTCCAATCATTCGTGACCTTTAGCTTGGCGTCCGTTCGGTTTGGCATTGCAGTTGGCCTTTAACTACTCGCATTTCTCTGCATTTAACTTCTTTACCACGTGTTTTATTATGTTGACCCATCAATTTGGACATCAACGCACCGCAAAAAAAGAAGGAAAAATGAATTAAAAAAATATAAAACAATTTTGATAATTAGTTTCGTCCAATTCACGTTTGGCAATGAATATTTCAACGCGTTCAAATGTATTAACGTCGAGGCCTTTGCTGCTCCTTCATTTTTCATAGCAAAAGCGATGCATTGATTGATGTGAACGAACAGGGGGGTTTCGCAAATTTCGTTCACGAATTCGTTAGCAAAGAGTGCAAAGTCCCGCGGTAATGCGTACTACGAGACGCACAAGCGCAATAGAAAATAACAAGAATTCACTACTCGCGCGATAAATACTGGAGTAACGAGTGGAAAAATAATCTTCCACGTTATCGGAAGATTATCATCTCGCTGGAAGCGTTCGTATTCCGTATCGCGGATCCGAGAATTTATATTTTTGTATTTTCTTCGTCGAAGCGAGATGCGTATCGCGTTAATTTTCGATCCCCTCGCATTACCGCACGACGGACCATATCTTTTACACGAAGCAGACACGAATTGGTTGTTGGTGTGGTTGCATGTTAATAATTAATGGGTTTCGTACTCGGGAGAAGAGCACAAGGATATTTTATACGAGCCTCGCCCGGGCGATTAAACGATCGGACGGTCAATGTATAACTTTTTCGCCGGGCAGTTCGACAAAACCGCGACGGTGGTATCCGACTTCGGGCTTCGCTTCGCGATTACGAAACGCAATTGCGTTTCCGTTGTTTCGCCGATTGTTACAAATCGGCGAATGGAGCGAGACGAGAGAAGAGAAGGGGGATACTTCCGTCGCGATGTCGTTTGTATTTATGCGTGCTGCCTATTTCTGGTCATGTTTCGTAAATGTAATAATTATTATTGTAATTAGAAGACGCAACAAGGATGAAAAAAATAAATTGTCAATACACGTTTGAAATTATTGGGCGCTATTCACCGTTCCTCGACTATTCCTCGACATTCCGTTTCGATCGAAATTGTTTTCGCCGATCGATCAATATTTTTCACATTTCCCCGCATTTCTCGCGCAATTCGGTAGAGAATTGAGCTACCAATCGGAATCGCATAAATTCCCATTGCCCCGAAGTTACTCGCAGCGCCACCAATCGCCGTGCTGGAATTTTTCTACCACGTGAGATTCAATCGCAGACCGAGAAATTCTGACGTTTTCGTGGGACCGAAGTTTTGTGATTTTTCCTGGAAATCATAAATAAAAGCTACGATAAATATCACTCAGTGACGATGTCGATTATCAGGCCGTTCACCTGCAACGATTTGTTCAAATTCAACAACGTGTGAGTATTTATGAAACAGTAATATTCTAACCTACACGTTTTTATAAACACGTATTTATGTTTACGCTTGGAACTGATTCGCAGGAATTTGGATCCGCTCACCGAGACCGTATCCTTTTATATTACAAATTTCTTTTTTCTCAAATTTTTCGCAAGATGACGTTTGAAGAAAATTCGATGAGAGACAAACAAAATCGATTGCGTTCCTTGATGTCGATGATAAGTACGGACTTTCGTTTTACCTTCACTATTTAGCCCACTGGCCGGAATATGTACAAGTCGCGGAATCACCGAGCGGCGAAATAATGGGCTACAGTGAGTAGCAATTTAGTTTAAAAAATTTCAGAATGGTACAATTATTCATTAATCAAATTGACAAAAAGTCATGGGAAAGGCTGAAGGACACGGCGAGGATTGGCATGGTCACGTAACTGCGCTGACGGTGTCTCCCGACTACAGGCGGCTCGGCCTTGCTGCGACTCTCATGAAGTTTCTGGAAGAAGTTTCCGAAAAGTAAAATTTCTTATCGGACTCTTTGAACTTCTCTGGTCTATAAAATACTTATTTCTTTGTTGATTTTTTCCTTCGCAGGAAACAAGCTTACTTTGTTGACTTGTTCGTTCGGGTCAGCAATAAAGTCGCTATAAATATGTATCAACAATTGGGATACATAGTTTATAGAACTGTGTTGGAATATTACAGTGGCGATCCGGACGAAGACGCTTATGGTGAGCCTGATTTTTTTTGTAATCGGTTTTTTTTCAATGATTTTCATAAACATTTTTTTTTTTTTCAATTTTCTAATAATGATTATTGCCAGATATGAGGAAAGCACTCTCGCGGGACACGAAGAAAAAGTCGGTAATACCATTGACTCATCCCGTGAGGCCGGAAGACGTGGATTAACGATAGACGATGAAATTTCCTAAAATTAATACGCAATAACGTTAACAAGTGATAGAACAAAAGTAAGAGCATCGTTTTACATATCGGAGCATATTTTATTTCATTTTGTACAATAGTACAATACTTCGTATATACTTCTTATACCGTACAATTCTTTCACATCCTTTCATGCGCGACTTTATGCGAATAAATAATAAATAAGAATCTACCGAGTGTTTGTTTGTTCTTTCTTTTTTCTTATCTTCGGATAGCACAACACCCACAGATGGCTGCAGTTCATTGATTACCGAACAACTAATAATATCGAGTTTCTTTCGTGGTTAAAACAGCGGCCCGTTTTGTCTGCTTTTTTTTCCGTTCACCTACAAATAAATCGTCTAATAAAAACTAGAATCTCAAATCTAACGCGATATTTACATGATCATTTTTTCCTTCATTCCTTCTTCGTCTCTTTCGCTATTACCTTTTTTTGCTCTTTCATCGTTCTTGACCCTTTTCACATTATTTAATTGTGATGCGACGTTTGTTTTTTTATCATTATGCAATAGCACTCACGGAGATTTTGTTATTATATAAATTCAGGGACAAAGTGTCGGTTTTGTACTTTTCCCGATAATCTGAGGATCGACGCGGTTTCGTAGAGTCGATAGATTTTTCTTCGTTTTTATTTTTTTACTTTTCTTGTGTCTCAGCTTATCAGGAATGATATAATTTGTAGGAGACTTGTGCGAGCCGCAATGGCGATCTTACCCTTAGCTTTACCGTATTTAATGTTTTATTTAATAAAGGAAGACGCACGTCAGTTACGCAAGATCCGTCGTTATCGGTGCACAAAACTCCTACGACACGAGAGCCCAGACGTCTATTTCCTTTCTTTCGAGATTCGTCAATAGAACTTTCTTCATTTGCTGCACGTGCAACGTCACGCTTCGCGTCGGTAGTCCTCGAAGAAACGAAAGCCACAAAAAAATAATTTAAAAAAGTCAACTTTTCGCCTACAACTACTTGGTCGTTTTTGTATTTCTTCGTTTCGTCACCCGCGACATTGCGGGACGCATCGTATTTCCCATGTTTTTTTTCTTTCTCTTCGTTAAAAAAAACTTCGCGCTCGAATGGGATTGTCGAAGATTATTTACTCGTGATTAACACAATGATGTTTGCGAGACTAGCTTTTACATTAACGAGAAATATTACAATTATCAGTAATAATAATGATTGAGAAAAAAAAAATTAATGTATATAACAACGATAATAATAATTGTGATGTCCGCGCGATATTCTTAAACTCTCACCGAACCCACGTCCGGGATTCAATATCAATTTTTCGGGTTTCCCCACTTTGTATAGATCGATCGTCAACATTTTCGGTAACTCGAGGAATCTGACGATAAGTGAATTGAAAAATTACATTCTCAACGAAGTTTTGAACCCTCGTCGTACCCTTTACATATATGGCAAAGAACGTCGATCGATATTCGTGGCTAAAAAAATATACAAAAAAGAAACGACGACGTACGTATTAATCGCGACTCGATTGCGCGGAGCGCTGCAGGGTTATTACACCGGAATGACCATTGCAAAGCACTGTTTTTTCGGCGTTTCAAGGGCGTCCAGCGAATCACTTATTCTTCGCTCTTTTGTCCCTCGAAGCTTTTATATAAAATTCATTTCTCACATTCGTCTCGCGTGGGCTCATAGCTCGCGCGACTCGAAAATTCGAGCACGTCAATTTTTTGGCAAAACAGTTCATTTACTCCTGTTCTTAAAATTCTGTTCTCGTTTTTCTTTTCTCACTCACGCTCCGACTCGGGACGCTCGTTGAATTTTCGAGGGGTTAAAATGAGATTCTTCATTCCGTTTCAATCGTCTTAAAACGTCTACGACATCGAAGTAGAGGCTACGATTACGTTTTATTTACAAATTGCGCAAATATTCGTTATCGAATAACTAGTTTATTTTGTTGTACGACAAACGCGCGCGCGGGTATTTCATACTCGAATTTGGTATACAAATACGGTAATAAAAGTGTGTGTGTGTGAGGGGAGGAGGAGGATCCTTATTTTTCACGCAAGGATTAATTATCCGTTCGATGCGGTAAGACCGAACATTTAAACGACTACTTAGGCAGTGGTTTGGAACGTCGCTCGATCTCTCACGCCATGGCACAATGGAACGTTTTCTCTTTTTTTTTTCTGTTTCCAATCGATCTTTCGAGAGACTCTTATCGCGGGGTTTATCTCCAGCTCGAGATCGCGTGTAGCACGACAACGTTCTTAAGACAATAAAATGGCTTTAGTACCTTTCGCGATATAGAATTAGTGCCCTCGTATTTGTTTTTTCTTCAGATTCTCGTTCGTTATATTAAAAATCTATCGGAGATTCTTGTTCTTCAGGGTCTTTGGTGGTCCGGCGTCGATTTTAGAATGTCCGGTTGCGTTGGAAGACAGCTCGAACCTGAAAGCAGCGTCGCATTTCAATTCTTAATGGAGGCATTTTCGTAATCGAATCGACGATTGAATCGCGAAGAAAGGCTGGCATTGTTTTATCTCACCGGTAGCAGGTCTCAATGTAGATTTGATCGATCTGTGGGAGCCGTTGCGCGTAAGTGTATTCATCTGCGGCGTTCCGGGCAACGCGTGGCCCAAGGCATTCATGTAGTCGGCGATCAATAATGTTATTTCGAGAATCTACGAGGCAAAGGAATAATCAATGACTCCGAGGTACTCGAGGTACAAGAATATCCGCGATGTGCACGGTTCACGAATTTTTTACCTTAGGTTTGCTGAGAGCGAAGAGAAGCTTCTGCTCAGCGGCACCTTCGTCGGGGCAAGCAACGAGCATAAAATCGTCCAAACATCCGCCGAACGTTACGATGTTCGCGTAATTGTAACGACACATAACAGCCATTGTCTGCAATTCTAGAAGCGTGACACTGTCCTCCGAGACTGCTATCCAAACGGTGGCCGGTTCGGCTTGCTTGAGCTTCGTTAACAAGATGAAAGGTTAACAATCGATAATGTGGAAAATAGAAAAAACGAGCCCATGAAAATTGAATGTTCAAAGATCTTCTTACTTTTGCCTGATACAAAGTTGCTCCGAAAAATGGCCACTTCCGCGTACAGGTCAGGTATATCCTAACGCAATCCACGACACTGCGGCCCCGCAGTGCAATCCATTTTTCTTGCAATTTTTCCTGTAACTCCCTGCAAAATTTCGCTCGGTCATTACACACATTTCTCGCTGTGGAAAATCATTTTCGAGTAATAATCTTGCGGCGATCAGACCTGAGTTGATCAGCAGTGATGTTGGTTCGATATCGAACCGGATAGAATTTGTCCAACGCCTGAAGCACGAGATGATGCGGATTTCCGGGACCGCTGCCTCGTCCCTTGTCGTGATTGTACTCCCCGAAGTCAATCTGCGCCATCAGCGACGCCAGCTCGAAGGCCAGTTCTCGATTGAGCGGAAACTTTCCCTGTACGACTTGCTGATTAACTTGATAGCAAAGCAACAATCTTTCACGATCGGTTTCCATCTTCGCCGCTTGTCTCCAGTAGCATCGAGACTTGTACGTCAGTTGTATGACTCGAGTGTTCTCGAATTTGCCGGAACCCTTTTCCCTCAACGCGGTTTCCCATTTGGATATGATGTCGCAGAGTTTCGCTTGGAGATCTATGAAGTGTTCGAGATCCTTCTCGATGGGATCGTCGCTGAAGAGCGTGAAACCCGATTGATGTACGTCCCGGCAGCCGATCTCCTGATTCAGCGTGTTCAGAAATTCCTCGATCGTCGTGCTACCGTCGAAACTGACGACTTGATACGTTCCATTCGAGAAATGCACCGGTATTGCGTGCGGCAACGAATGATGATACGGGTTCTTCAGGAGAATCGACAGCACTTCCATTCTCGAGGGCTTTACTTCGCGACCGCCGTTTTGAAGGGTTCTTTCCAGTGCTCTCTCGCAGTAGGCTGCATACTTGCCGCACTCAGTCCTGTAACAAAAGATTTTAATTATTATCGAGCTGAGAAAAATCTTTTGTATTCTTAAAGATGTTAGATTTTTTTTTCACCTATTAATCTTCTAAATTATTTCAGAAGAAATGTATCAAATAATTTCGTTACACATTTTTGCGGCCATTCAACAAGACTCACTTGGAATCAGCGTTCCTCTGCAGATGAAGCTTCAGGTACCATAGTAATCGATTGTTCCGCGGCAAGAAGAGTGAGACCGCGAGCGCCAGAAGTTGCCATCCTTGTACGAGTACATACTGTGCCGGATTAGTTTTGCAGTCCAATATTGTCGACGTCGAATGGCCCTGCGTGAGCGGAGGACTGTGAGAAGTTGAGGCCGTCGATTGCGCGTCCGCATTTTCACCACCGCCGTTTGCCGCGGGGCTTTGCGTATCGCAGGTGAAGAGCGATTGCGTTGCGCAGAGGAGGAGCTGCTGCAATGGTATGCTGGCATACTACTACCATCCGTAGAATGGATTCACACCTAATCTAACACCTCGTCGTTTTTGTCTTTTTTTTTTCATTTTTTTTTTCTGGCAATAATATATTTTATTATCGCCACCAAAAGACGACGTATTTTTCTTTTCGTTTTATTTCACGCAATCACGAATATTATGGAGTTCGGATAATATCGGAGATCGGCAGATCGATCTCTAGTCCGTTTCAATTACTTCATATCTGAGTTTTTTCATACGTACCCCCGTGAACTCGACAAGAATCGACAAACTCTCGAATAAAATCAGTCGTTAGTGCGGGGAAGCAATAGCAACCGAGGATACGAACGCAAAAAAAGTAAAACTCGATTTGTTAATCACATGAAAAAAAAAAAAAGAAAATTTTTTTATTCAAATTCGTTATTAATTCGAGATAATTTGGATGATTCGACGAATGTGGATGAGAAGCAACCTGACCGCTATGTGATGGGTAATTCGTACTTGCAGCTCCTTTTAAAAGCACTCGTTATTCACTATTAATCCCGCTTTCTTCCGGCATTCAAATTAAACAACGATACAAATCTTTAATCCGTATCTCTGTCTCGCTACCAAACGAAATCGTTATGAAGAAATTCTAGCTTTACACACGCGGTTTTATACGCAAATGTATATTGTTTTTTTTTCATTTCGATAATCTCTATATCGTTTATCTATTGCCTAAATTTGTCTAAGCAGCATTCAAATGAAATTATATAATATAATAAATATAGAGTCTCAAATGGAAGAATTCATTGCAAAAATAACTAATTGACAGAACAAAACGATTCTAGAAAAATATGTTTATCTGTGTGTGATATATATATTTTTTATGTACACCAACATACCATTCTGCAAGTGTGCGTGTGGCCAAACATATTTCGACGGAACGTAGATGGATGAAAAGATGCGTTTTTTATCGAGCTTAATGGAGTCAGTGGAATGATAATGATGAAGATTTCGGGGCGTTCCGCTTGTCGAATTATGTTAAGCGCGACACGTGATTCGGGCACCGAGATCGGGTGATTTTAGCGTATGATGTAGTATAATATTGGAAATACGTGATATTACAAAGTAAAACGAGCTTTGACCAAACCGTTTTCAACAATCGGGTCAATAGACAAAAGGCATGCGTCTTAATAGTTTTTTTTTTCTCTTTTTTTAGTACTAAAAAAAAGTAATGAGAACGTAGCACGTAAGTGGTAGCACATTCAAAGCGGCAAATGAAAGTGAAAATGTGGATGAATGTTATAACTAAAATTTCTTTCGTTATGAGCTTGATCAAGTATTTATCGTTTTTTTTTTGTTTCTTCGATGATTTCAATGAAGTTCCTTCGTTTTTTTGTTAGTTTGTTAGATAGGAGAGTAAAGACGACACTAAAAAAAAAGAAAAAAAACGAAAAACCAACTTATAGAAGCTTGACAGTGATCCCGCGTTTGATGGTTAATGACAATCGAATAATACTTGATCAAGAACGTCCAATGTACCATTTTTTTCTTCTTTCGCAGAATTTCAAGAATGCATCATTCTACATTGCGAATTCGAGGAAAAAAATTGAATGAAGTCATGGATCGTGTGAAAAGTTTTCGCGTAAATGGTACAGAGGACTTGAACTTTGTTGTTAAACAATAAGCAGGACTTACAACGCGCGCAGTACCCAGTGACACAAGTCTGGCGGCCTTTTTTACCTGTACGCCCAGTCGCTGTTGGGTATGACGGCTGGTTTGCTTTACCAGGGCACATATGAACTCGGTTTGAAGCTCAGGCTGGTCTAAGCACTGTTGCAGAGCGTTTTGTGCGAGCACGACGTGATAGTCTATTCCAGCCTGTTCCACAGCGACCGACATGAATAGCTGGCAAGCCTGTAATAGAAACCAAAAGCCAATAAATCAACTCTCGACCTTCGCGAAGAGAGCATCGAAAAAACTCCAAATCCAAAGATGCCATGTTCGTATTAATTGTTTGCATCAATCAAAAGCAATAGATCGAGCCTGCATTATTGGCAAAGAAAGTATCGAAAAAAAAACTCCAAACGTATGTGGAAAAAAGCGGCGATGCAAACCTTGAATAACTTGACGGCTTCGGTCTGCAACGATTCCGACGTGAGGCTCGTCAGAGGACTCGTGATATTTTCTTTCGTGTGCAAAAGCAGAGGATGCCTCCATAGAACACAGCCGGGATCGCCGTCGGTCTCCATCAGTCTCTGTACCAATTGTTCGTACTGAGTGCCCGCGCTTGGCCCACCGCCCGAAACTACCGTCAAATGATAGAGCCAATTGTCCTTCTCCTGTTTGTGGGGCATCAAGAGATAGGTCGGTCCTTGATGCGTCGGAAAAATGCCGATTGTTCTCTCGTGGGGACACTCGGTATCTCTTTCCTCACTGTCGCTGTCCGACACGTGTTCGACTTCCTCGACGCGGGCGTCTCTCATGTTAATTTGGCCGACCGGATTCTGGGTTAAAAAAATCGTTATTTTCAGTACATTCATTAATCCGATTTTTCTTCGTGGAAGTACCGTTACTCACCGTGTCGCTCGGGCATTTGAAATACAGGAACATTTTGCCGATAAGAACGCACCAGCATTTTTTGGCGTGTCCGTTCTTGACTTTGGTCAACCAGCCCTGTATCGTTGGCTTGTTGTCCTCCCTGCTGAGCAAGAGTTTCGTCGCGTTTCGCCTCTGTACGTTCTGCAGGACTCTGATCCAATCCTCCATCGTCGCTATGCAATCGGCCGTCAGATAGTAAGTCTTTTTGCCGGTCGAAATCTCGAACGTGGCCGCACCGTCGGCGCGATTTATCCTGCAGACCTCGTCCAGCAATATTTGTCCCTGGGGCTTGCGATTAACGTCGTTTTGACTTTTCCAGTACGTGAGAACACCGTTCTTCAGTACGAACCAACGTTTTCGCCAGGTTTTCAATTTTCCACCGAGTTTCGCGAGATGACCCGTTTTTTCCAATGACTCGAGCCTCTTCGGGCTCTCGCCCGATACTCTCATCAACAGGCTCGGCATACTCGACTCCAGCGAGGTTGAACTCAGCGCGTCCGGTGGTATCGCGTAATCCTCCGAGAGTCCCGACTCTAGCGACGTGTCTGCGTCGGAGCGAAAAGAAAGAAAAAGATCTCGTATCGTTTTCGATGAGGTCGACGGACGATTGATTCAAACTCACCACGTTTAACACTTTTGCTCGGCGAACCACTGGAACTTCTCTTCGCGGGACTTAGACTGCTTGTGGTTTTCACGCTCTTCGATGGACTGCTCCCACTGCCGAGTGACGAGTCCGTGTTGTCCGAGGAACTGTTCGTTATCCGTGTGTTCGTTTCCGTCTGATTCGGATGCTCCTCGCCGTCGGAACTGTCGTCGGAACTGTCGCCGAATGGCATCGATCGGATTTGACTGGCTCGACCTGAAGAGAACGCAAACGGTTTCGTGGAAGATTTTTTATAAAAAAAAATTCATCGTTTTCTTATATTAATTGTTTTACAAAAAACCACAGAGACGAGACAGGCATTGTCTGCAAAAAAATTCTATTCTGTTCTGTAAAGTCTTGGATATTCTTCAAGATCGAAAAGATAAACACGCATTTTGTTCCCGGAGATGCTTTTATCCATCGTTCTCCGGGGATTTCTTCCCTCGGAATCGATTGTTCTGCGCACCTTTGACCGTGGCGTAAACCGGTACGGATATATCGCAGTAGCCCTGCGAATTGTGCGCGGTAAGATTGTGTCCAGTTGCGTGGGAATGTTTCGACGAGCTGGTGGTGTTTGTCGTGCAAGTCGAGGGGGCTGATTCTTCGTTCGTGGGCGGTCCGATGCCGAGTCCTCCGTCTGCGACCTGAATAATTTTCCGGCGTTTAATAATTTCTTGTCCAGAAGCAACCCGAAGCCGCGCGTACATATAATTTTTTTTATTTGCGCAGATTTTATTACCTGATAAATCTTCGCCTCCCAACTGGGAAATCTGTGCAAAGGCGGCGTCGGCGGTCTCGGTGCTTCTTGTCCGCTCGCTTGTGCCCAATTTATTCCCTCTCTGCTCGGCGTGTAGATCTCCGCGTAGTCGTGAATCGCCTCGGAACTGCTGCTGTCCCGACTACCCTCCGAGGCGCCCGGTATGCTCGGCAGCATTACGAGGTTCTCAACGGCAGCGGCCAATTCTTCGGACAGTAAGCTACAAGACGGAAGCGAGGATTATCAAATTTGTCTCGTTCCGCGTGATCAGGCATTTTTCAATTAAAATGTGTATCAACAAAGCGATCGAATATCGAACAATTTAAAAAATGTACAAGCTGAACGAATATATATGTAGGTATGTATATAAATAGGCGACGTTGTAGTTATCGCTGAACGTGCGATAGATCCCCGCAGGAAGTCCCAGGACGGTACAGGGTACCGCGTGTTTCGCTAATCGGGCGCCGCTATCACGTCGTGAGGCCTCCCAAGGAGAATTCAATCTAAGCTTCCAATTAAACCCTCTTCTCTCGTTCTCTTTTTTGTTTCCATCAAATGGAACTTCGACGAAATGCGTATGGATATCGAAAAAGAAGAAAAAAACAAAAAGAACAAGCTAATAAATAATTCATTTTTGTATGTTACTAATTTACCATTCGATCCTGGAAGAACCGCTCAGTAAAGAGACATCGATGAAGAGTTGCGAAGAACGTGAAAACACTATTTCGACTCCGAATAAAATCCCATTTGGAAAAAAAGTATTTTTTCAGCCAACTTCCCCATAACTCTATCCTATTGTTAATGTTCAAAATTTGGGCTCTGGGGTACCCTTTGTGTAGTTGATTTTTTTTCAGATTCTTATCTCGATGAAAGGTATCAGAAATTTTCTCAGAAATTTACTTTTTTCTAGAAATGTAGCGAAACACTCTCTTCAATATTTTAATACTCCGATTAATATTACATAGAACAATCAACAACAAATAAATGAATAGATAGACAAATAAATAACTGAATAAATAAATGAAAATTATGTCGAGACTTGGAATTTTATAAATTTCTAATATATTTTTGGCATATACTTCATTTCCATGTGGGATATTTTTTTTTTGGAAACTGAACGTTTGAGATGATAATGATCGCTACCGCACCTCGAATCCATGTTCGTAGCTGTGATCCCCTGTTGAATGGTGCCGCAAGCTGATAGATGTCTTCTGTGCCTCGTGCCGATCTGTGGCTCGGCCGCTGCGCTCTGTGCGTTCTCCGGTACCGTTTGCGGGGTGCTCTCCAAACTCTCGGATCGTCGACGAAGCGTAGGATCGACCTCGAGCGACAGCGAGGCTCTCGTCGGCGCCTGCGAGTTTTACCGGGCAATGGAGAATATCTCTCTCGTTACTCACGAAACTTCGTCACTTTCGTTATCGCTTTTCGCTTTTATCTACGCCTGAGCTGGCTCGGCGACTCGATTCGTCGAAGCGAATTACGAAAAAAAAAAAAGAACCTTCACTCACCGGCGGTCGAAGGCCTATGTTCGTTATGTGATTACGCAGAAGTTCCAACTGCTGATTGCACTTGTTGTTCTGCTCTCGCAGATGCTGATTCTGTTGCTCGAGCTCGCGCAGCTTGTTCGTAACCCACTCCTTTATGCGGGCGGCTTTCGCCTCGACCTGTCGCGCGTCTTGAAGCCGCAACTGTCTCTGTGCAATAATCGATAAACGGAGAGTCAAGAATAGCGTGCAGATAACGCGGTCAGATAATAAAATCAAGGAGATACGTATGTGATACGTATCTCGAAGGAAACGAAAGAATAAAAAAGATTTATATGGAACGTTTGATAAGATTTTTTTAAAGATCCTCTGGATTTTATGCAATTTCGATTATAGCGATTTACAGCGACAGAAAAAAAAAGTCGATCGAAAAATTGCTTTGACATGATTTATTTTTATTTGCTTTTCTTTTTCATGATTCGACATTACAGAACAAAGCTCACCTGTTCCTCTACCTGAGTCTCTAGTTTGGAGATGCAGGCGCAGTGGGCATCGTCGATCTTTTCGTTTCGCGTTGTCGACGTCGACGGTAGAGATGAGTGCGGCGGCGTACCTACTCCAGATGTGTTAAGGCTGTATTCACCCTTCACTAGCCGCTCCTCCATCATCCGTACCTTTGATGATCGAACATAAAAGGACAAATTATAGAATTTTCTCCCATTCACCCCTGTTACAGCGCGTTACACGACGTGTTTTTGTTAACAAAATTGTCAATATAAAAATTATGAAAATAGAGCACAGTTCATACATCGACAATTCATTTTCTACAATCACAGAAATTTGCGGGTGATTTTTTCATTTAAAAAATTCAATGATTATTCCCCTCCGCGACGAAATCTATGAATAACTTTCTTTCTAGCATAAAAGTTTGTCCTCAATAATTCCATAACGGAGCAACTCGGGATGAATTTCTTTTTCGTAGAAATTTCTGATTTTTTTTTCCCCTGAAAATCGGTTTTTTTTCTCAGGGTTATCAATTTTATGGTGAACGGTGCAATTGTCGGTGTAATGAGCCTTCCGAGAAGCCGGTGGATCGTATATAAAATTAACATTCGGCAGAGGAGAACGGCGGGGACAGGGCTCCCCTATGGATAGTACAGTCGTCGCGTGCTCGACGAGCCGAGAGCTCGCCGCACGGTTCGGAAAACCACCCCCTGCTTCGTTCCGAAGGGTAACACGTACGTATACATGTGCATCGAGTGGTGTGCAAGTCCTCGCAGCAGCTGTCAAAAATCGATATCGCTTACTACTGGCCCGATGGTGTTTGCACGACGGTGCCCACGAGTTGTTCCGTCGTTTTTGTTCTCTCCTACAACGATGGGCACGGGGGGGGGGGGGGGGCTGCCCCTGCGAGAGGGAGATATATAGAATAGTTGCAAAGCTGCGTATACGGCTAGGCCGAGTTGAGGGTTGCTCTCTCATTCTCTCTCTCTCTCTCTTTCTCTCTCATCGAGAAAATCAATACGATACAGGCAAATCCGAGGGGCAAACGTAGTACTATTCCCGTCTCCGATTATAGAATACTCGAGAGATGGAGACAACGAGAGATAACGGAGGGCGAAAATACGGAACGGAGCGAGAGAGCCGACGGACCAGCGGACTTTACAGTCGCATTACTCGCGTGGCTATACACTTATTCGTACTGGAACGATACTCGCGGCGGTGGGTGGTCCTGCGGAGACACGGGGGTGGCCGTGACTAATCTTTACCTCCTTTCTTCGATCTTTCACTTCAAATAGCCGTTTGATTTTTTTTTCTCAATTTAACGATAGATTCATTGATTTTCAAATAAAATGTATCGGTAGAACAATTAATGTTCGAATGAAATTTAGTGTCAGATTAATTCATTTTTCACAAAATCGAGACGAAAAATAAATATTTTTATTTATTTTGTATTATATTCATTTAGAGTGAGCAGCTTGAACTGATTAAGACATTTTGATTAATTTCTTTCAGTATTTCACTGCGCTGTTTTAATTTTTTTCATTTTCCGTTAATTTCGATATTGTTTTTCGATGAAAAGTTAGAAGTAAAACGATTGGAAATTATTTATGATTTACCGAGATACGTTGTTGCCATGATAGTATATCTTCGCACGTATTTCCTCGGATCGAGAGTCACAATTCACGTGGACGGTTATCGAGACGATTTCACTGACGATACAATTCGCACAATCGCGTTTCGGTCCCGTTGACCATTGTCCGAGATCAGCGAGAAGGAGGATAAAGAAGCGTGGGACGGAGTGTCGTGAGAGGAACACAGAGGGTAGGTTATCCGTTCGAAGGGATGAAAGAGACGGGGCGAGATACGAAACGAGAATAGAGAAGAGACGACGGTCACATCGCGCGCGTCCGCTCGACGCTCGAGATCGAACTAAACTGTGGGGGTTTTCCTGGAGTCGGTGAGTCACGTTGGCTCGCAGCCAACGCGTTGCTGCAAGGGGGTGGTCCTCTCTCCTTTGCTCGACGTTGTGGTGGTTGAATACTCCACGAAGGCTTTTATTTTTTATGTTTCACTATTACTATATGGGAGCAAACGAGAACCGCGTCCACGCCATAAAACATGAAGTCATCCTGCCTGCCGGAGAGCATCGGCTGATTGCTTTTATAGGCGGCTTTGAAAAAATGCATGAATTATGAAAAAAAGGGCAGCAAACACGAGAGCTCGGTGGGGCTCTTGCAAATTGTGGCTTTGAAGGATTCTGATTGGAAATAATGTTTACTCGGAAAAATAAAAATTATCTAGATGCAGAAAAAAAAGTCTACACGTATGGTAGTTGACATTAATAGACCTTTTTATGGTTCAATCTTTAGCTCTTGTTCAAGTTTCGATTTAGAAAAATTTCTTGTGGATAAGAAAAAGCTTCTAGACATAAATTTGATACTTGTTAATGGACCTATTTCGGATTCAATTTTTATTCTGGATAGTTTTGATTTACGACACGCGTTGAAAAAGAAATAGAATAGGTATAAAAACCGTGTCTAGACGTTCAAACTTTTCTTCGCGTTAGAGATTTGATTTATGAGTCACGTTGAAAAAATATACAAGATATAAAAAATCGTCTGGACCGAAATTAAAACACAATAATAGATCAATTGGGGAAATTTCCTTTTTTTGTAGAAGCTTTTTTCAATAGATTTTCATTACACTAGATTAACAAAAGTATCAGTCAAATTCTGATTCATGGCTTATTTTAAGAACTTTGTTACCGCTTTAATATATAACTCGATCTAATAAAAACTACGCGGGTATGAAAAAAAAAGCGCCGCGACCCGAATTGGCACAAACAAATGAACTAATTAACGATAAATTTTTCTTAATTCCAAAACTCGTATTGCGAGGCTCTAAAAAAAATTACAATTCAAAAGAATATAAATTTCTCGACAAAGTTACTGATATTTCTTTTCTTCCACTGATGTTCAAATGAAAAGCGCGTTGAAGATGAAAGTATCCTCTTTGGAAGAGAAAATCCCTAAATTTCGAATGATAAATCGACTTTGAAATCAGAAAAATCCAGTTCGAAGGATTAATTCAAAGGGTTACTGATCTCGGTGAAAATTTTACCGGACCTTTCTTCTGGAGGAGAAACACAGCCATATGAATCCATTGGTGAATCACCTTGGCATTGTGCCACGAGGTTGTCTCGCAGCCCGTGCGAAGGAAGCTGTCCCGCTTTCTTTCTGTCTCCCGGCACTGTCTGTGCGAGCCCCCCTCATCGCGTTTTCCGACTGAAATTTCTATTCAGTTAATCGCCGACGTACGAAACTCCTCGTTCTGCGCGAGAAGCGAGGCGCGTGTTAACCCTGGCCTTAGAGTATCTCGCGCGGAGTGTCGGCCTCTTCTCCGCGACTCGTGTGTCTGCGCTTCATATACACCGCGCGACACGTTGCATATATCGCACGACCACGGCGAAGCGAGGATTAGTCACGAGTTGGCGATACGCCAATTCGCTGCTTATGGGACTACTACGACGTGATTACGCGCACCGTGTAAAATACATGCTGCACAGACAGTTTCAGCGTCGCTATCGACAGAGAGACGTACACAACGGTGACACATCCTATTGGGAGCGAAAAGAAACGCTCGACGATTTTTCGCCCTACGCTCGCTCGGCTCGGACCGGGCGCACAACCGTTTGTCAAAGGAAACCGCGAGAGCGTAGTTAGCGGCGCGAAGCAAGGTAGCCAATTCCCGCGTGGCTCTAAAACCCGTGGAGCGTGTTGAAAAACCGTGACGAGTGAACTCAAAAAAGAGGCAAGAAAAAGCGTAAGACGGCAGAAAAGTGAAGAAACGAAAGAGCTCGAAGGGGGACAACAGAGAGTTACAAAGGGAAGAATGACCTTCAACAAATAAATAAAAACAAAACTTTGATATTTTTTTTATAAATGCTGATTAGTCACTGAGAATTCTGTTTTGTTATTGAAACATCTCGCGTCTGAGAAAAAAAAAAAGAAAAAACGTTTCAGAAAAATTGATGGCAATAGAAATTAAAACGAAATCGTGAAAAGATACATATTTTTCCATAAATTTCAAGAGCTGTAGATTTTTTTTTTAACACCGAATAATCTCAAGTCTCTTAAAAAAAATGCTCTATGTCTCTTGGGAATTTATAAAAATTCAAAACACGCGATTGCGTTTTAGTTTCTCTCGCATCAATTGGTCTGGCGATTTTTTCTCTTTTTTTTTCGCTTCCATTGGACCTTTGTCCAAGCTCCATTGGAGCAGATTACAAAACCATGGCGAGGATGAAAAAAGAGTCAGAGGCTAAAATGGAAAAGCGAAAGAAGTGAGGGCGACCCTGCAGCAGCAACAAAGAAATACAGAATAGAAATGAAAGTTCTCTCGCGTTTCGATATTAAAAGAGATATATTTTTCGGAGCCATTGGACATTTGAAAAAAAAGAAGCATGTGTTAACGATTGCCTTTCTATTTTCTTTCGCGTCAATCGACTCGGCAATTTCGTTTTTTCTCGATTTACCTTTCATCGGTGTCACCTGGCGGGATCCATAATTTTCTCATTTCACGTTGATAACATCACAGTCGCGATAACCCACGAGAGTTGTTAACACTGACGGAGGGGGCTGAATGTAAAATCGCGAGATCGGATCGAACGCACACACACGCACAAATAAGAGTCCCCGTTCGGGATTATTCGCGATGCCGCGACAATATTCACGTACGATATTTCGTTCGGGCTTCGGGTTTACGTAGGTCATAGCAAAATAGCGGTGCGAGGGTGTCGCTTCTCTGCCATCTTGGTTATATTATATCGCCGACAAAAATCAATGTCCCGCGCGCGCTCGCCCGACGAGAGGGATGCGGTGATGTAACATGCGCGCTACACGCGCGAACAACGTGCTGCTCGCGTAAGGCACCCAAGTTTTACGGCGTTCGCCAACCATCGCCGGCCACCCCCGCCTGTTACGCTCCTGAGAGGGAAGAGAACTGCGGAAGATCGCGAAGGGAGTCTCTCGCCCTGCCGACCGTGGAAACTAATCGATGAGGGCGGATAACGGCATAGCCGACCGAGGACCCGACACGTGACGATTTTACCGCTTCCCGACAATCGTCCTGCACATTTTCCGAGGCTCCCTGAACTACCCTTCGACGGTCTATTGTTACCGGGGGCTGGTATTTTCGACGGCCTCGAGTCGGTAAGGATTCGATCGAGTAATTAATCAAGTCCAAGCAATGTGCGCGCAGGAATAGTTAAAAAAACGATGTGTTTGTTGAAAAATTGTACAATATATAAATAAATAACCGAAACTTGAGTTCGATACCTCATTTTACTATTTATTTCATGAGTCAAATAATAATAATAATAAAATACTAAATTTCGATAGGTTAAAAAAAACATTACTTCAAGCTAGAAAATATGCAAAAGAAGCATAATAAAATGGTTTTTTTAATGCAAGTGTGTTCGAATTAGGTTTCCAATTCGTCTCTTTCTTTCGAAACTCTGTGAAACCGAGATTTAGGTATAAATAATCGATTGGCAAAAAAATTTAATTATAGTACAGGACGTTAAAAAAATCTAATTCATTATCGACGAACATTTAGGATGGGTTAATTTCTAATTCCTTCTATGGAAACCCATCGATTTCGGCTAGGCGATGGATTGCCTAGATTAGAATCAATTGGAGAGTGCGAGACGGACGATAGAGCGCTGGATTAAAGGTACACAAAAGAGTCTATACTCACTTTATCCTCGGCTTCATCAGCTCTGCCTTCAGCGTCGAGTACCCGCTGCTCGAGCTCCGAGAGCTGAAAGCAAACAAGATGAAAAGGAAAATTAAGTAAAATTAATTACCATATCAAACAAACGTATGTACGGATGCATACGGGTACTTCGACGGCTCTCGGTACCGGTCGCTCATGATATACCGCGTTGCTGTTGTGTACATAACTCTCGCGAATGGCGAAGCGGCAGCACGCCGGCAGTCTGGTGTCCGTGTATACAGGGTGATTAATTAAAACAGAGGTTAATCTATGGGTCGAGAAGGCGGCTCGGTCTCTTCGAGTGTAATTCGTGCTGTGCCTCGATGTGTTACTGTGACCTGGGTTAACCATGACGTATAATTAGTCGAGGGTCGGGGGGAGAGCAGAGAGCGATCGCGGTCGCGAGTGATCGTATTGCCGCGCTCGGTTGTTGCCGACCTCCCCAGCACTCTCGACTCGTGTCGAGTGCCTTGGCACATTACAACGAGTCTAGGCTAGGTCGATAGCGAACATGTTAAATCCCACATATTTCGACGATCCACAAAGTTGAGGCTTGTCGAATGCACAAAACACCAATATTTCAGATTTCTTTTAAAGTCCATTTTTCGATCGACTTTTTCAGAATCCAGAATTAAACATTTTTTGGGTTTATAATAATGTATCATAATGAATAAATAAATAAAATTAATTAATTTATAATAACGACAAACAAATACATAAAAGTTATTTATTTTATTATTTTCATTTCTTTTCTGCGAATTCAATTACTATTACAAATAACTGACCGACAAATGTTTAGATAAAATGTAATACATTTTTATACCAAAGATTCCATCGATCGTGAATTTGTTCTATCTGTTTGTCGTTCTTCTCGTTCCATCCGAATCTTTCTCAAACAGCTGCGCAGTTAGCAACATCTGGCGGCTTAGAATTCGTGGAAAAAAAAAAAAAATAAGGAATGAAAAAAAGAAAGTCTTCCACTCGAGACCCGACGCTTAGCGGTTCGACTGACGAGGGTTGAAGGAACCGCGTCGGGGAGTGACAAAAAACGTATGAAATTCACGGGGGTTCGAGGAGGCCAGAGTTTCCTAATTACTTGGGTTGACCCATTTCTGACGCTCTATATTAATAGAAAAAAAAGAAAAGTGACAAAGCTTACTTTGATGAGAATTTGTAATTTCGAAGCGCAGGATGCAGGCGAATTTTTTTTTTCCTTTCGTCACTTTCACTCTCGGCGTCGTTTCTCGTTTCCTTTTCTTGGAGTATCTCGCGGGCGCGATGGTCGGCGCGACGTACAGAGACGTCGGGAGGCCCCGTGGCCTTCTTCAGCCTCGTCGACGGAGCAGGAGTTGAAGCGCGGAAGGTGGAAAAAGACGAGAGGGAGGGCGGAGGGGGTCCGTGGGGTTGAGGAGGACACAGCTCCACTGGCTGACTGGTTCTCGAGGGTGCTCGCTACATTAGCCGCAAAGGGGACGTGGGGATCTCTCAAACTGTCATCAGGGCTCGAGAGTATTTTTTTTTTCTTCCTTTTTCTTCTACCTCGAGACGCGCTGCGGCGAGACGCGTTATGGAAGGGGGATGAGGTGATGAGGACTGCGGGGGATGAAACGAAGAAGAGCGAGAAGAGCGTAGACGAAGAACATTCGCGCTAGCGAAGAAGGATTTGCCATCACAGGCACAGAGTTCTACGAGTGCCCACGACTCTTCCACGTTTCCACCCCACTTCCACATATAGCTTTTTATATCTTTTTATTTCATTTTTTTTCTTCACCTACAGCTCCGCGCTTCGAGCTCGATCGACACTTCGTTCCGCGAATCTTCTCGAGATAAGCTCTCTCGGCTCTCATCAGCGACGAGTATTACTTCGCGTCTGCAATCCGATTTTTTTCATCCTCCCTCAGTCGCAGAATTTTCGTTCGAGTTTGGTATTCATTTATTCTCATTCAATACGCCCTTCCCTTACGTTTATAGGTGAAGGAGCGGCGGAATAGAACAGTCGCTATTTCGTATTTCAGACAAAATCGACCAAGCCCGAAAATTCATGAAATTTCCGAAAATATCGATTTTCAAATTCGATGGCGATTATTTATACCTTAATTTTCCGTTCAAAAGTAGAACAGTGTTGTGTACAGCGACGAAACTTCCCAAAATGCTCGGTTCATTATGCCCCGTCTAGATTTACAGTACGTATATAGACGCCGATGGCTCGTTATCGATGCCCCCCGCTTCGGGAGACTCGTTTCGAAAGATCCGAGACTAGTAATTGAGCCAGTTGGTACATCGGGCAGCCCGAGTGCGAGAGGGCGTAAGAAAACGAAGATGAAGAAATGAAGCGAAGGGATAGGAGAGTCCGAGGAACGTTAAGAAGTATCCGCGAGAGCGGTCTCGTGAAACGATAACGAGGCTTCCTTGCCTGCGGCTTGTACTTATGCTTCTCGAGGGTCGAAGGGCGCCTTCACCTGCCTATGTATGTATTAACCCCCGCACACACATACATAACAGATATGTATATACGCGCTCGAAGCCTTGTGTACATACACTCAAGAACCTCGGAGCTAACACTCGCTCGGCGGACTTCGTTAGTGTTATCGCACGTTCGCGTGACGTCGCACATAGGACTAAAAAAAAAAGGGAGGGGAAGGTGGCGCGGAGAGAAAAAAAGAGATGAGTCGACAGACGGGAGAGAGGATCGGAGCTATAGGCGCCTTGTCTACTCTTGTCTCGTGCTTGCCTCGGGAGCCGCGTGTTCGAGACACGTGAGAGATCGAGACCGACGCCTGTACCAACTCCTCCCTCGTTTTGCTGTTTCTCCGCTTCTTCGTCTCTTCTTCTTCTTCTTCTTCGCTTCCACTCTCTGTGAAACTCGTAGCATTGGCTTTCCGTGGAGCCCAGCAGGCGTCAGTAACGCGCCGGAACACTCTGCACACTCTGCATTATCACCACCTATACGCGTACCTTCTATATCCGGTATAGAATAGCACTAGGAGCCACTTCTCTCGACGTCACATATAGATATGAGCGTGTACAGGTGTAAGTAATGGAGATTCTTCCGGTCTCGGGGCAAGAGGAGCCGAGCGTGTGGCTGTGTTACTCCCGACATCCTATATTAGCATCTCGCACCCTTCTGGGTTACGCCCCGGTAGCTCGTACATTAATTACGAGAGACGGGAATAGCCCGCGTGGGAGCTAACGCTCTCCGAGTAGTCCTGATGGAGTATAGGTATATAGCGCACACGGCCACATACACGGTGCGGGGCTAATAGCGGGGACCTTGTGTAGAGGATAGGACAAAGCCGGCGAAGGAAAAGGGGGCGAAATGAAGCATCAGCGAGTGCGAGAAATTGTCCTACGGGAGTGGTGAAGAACCTCGAGACAAAGTTTCACACAACTTGAGGTCTCGAGGAAAGAGACTTAATTTTTAGGGTTTTCATTTTAGTTTTATTTACGCGTGTATCGACGAGGACTGAGATGTTTACTTATTGTTAGCAAATGTTTCGTTGAGTTTGACGATATATATCTTTTGAGAAAATTCATCGTTCGGATTATCAACGAAAAATAAGAATGAATAAGAATTTTGAATATTTGGTAATGGAATAAAAATTTGAAAAAATGTATTTTTCAGCAGATGAGTGTGGTAATGGTTGATTTTTTTTCGAACTTTTATCCCATAGATAAGTATTAAAAATTCGGTTCGAATCTCAATTTTGGCTGAAAATATAACGGTGGCTCCTCCTCTATTATAGTTAACAAACTTCTTTGCCCAATTTCCTTAATATAAGAATCCATTATTATATATATTGATTAACATTAATATATAATTATAAGGAAATTATAACTTATAATTAGAAAAATAATAATTAAATTACTATTGAGGCATATCCATCTATATTTGTTAACAGTAAATACACTCGTTTCTCTGGCTATGGTTTACCGAGGACTGTATGGTTAACTACAACTTTAAGTACGTCCCACAGATACAGCGAACAAGATTCACATTGATCGAGTAAATCGAGTAAAAAAAGGAATAGGGGCCACGTGGAGAGAAAAGACAATTTGATAGAGGAAAAGGGTGAACCGGCGAATCGGCGAGTGAGACGTATAGATCCCGAGAGAATTCAGAAGAAGTTTGGGCAGAGTTTCGTACGACTTGAGGTGAAGAAAAAAGAAGTTCCATTATCTTGAATTTTTTTTTTTTATTCATCGATAAAAAATACCTTGAGATTCTCTTCAACAAATCGTAAAATAATTAGAGTAATAATTCTACCTACTAAAGGGACGAAAATGATTTTTTTGTTCTATCGGAATAATGAAATATGAGTTTTGGGAGTACTTTGGTGTCTCAGACTCGCGAGCCAGTCGTTATGTTTGTTCGTAATTGCTTGTGAGCTTGTATAAGGTAGAAAAGAGAGAAGCGAGACTGTGCTTCAGCCGAACGAGCCGACGGGGTATTAACGTCGGAAGGTATTTCACGTCTTTCGTGATCGTTTCAGTAGTATAGCTCAACAACCTCTCGCGCCCGGTGAAATCCTTCAATCTCCGGAGACTTGTACATTAATTATAACGGGTAGAGAGAGCGGAGGGAAGTGGAAGAGGCGAAGTAATGTTGTACCAAGCTCTTCACTCCGAAGCAAGTCTTCGCTCTGTCTCCGGGTGCTTTTGGGATACTTCGGGCGAGGGTAGATGGGAAAAGGGAGGAGGGAAAGAGTCCCGAGGGGGTAGGAAGAGCCGAGGTGGCGCGGCAAGGACGGTAGGACACGTGGGGTGAGGGACAAATTGTGTACCGGACGGTACTTGGGAATAACCGAACAACACTGTGAAATCTCCTGTGTTGCTGGGATTCATGGTAACTAAGTAAATTTGACATACTACGATTAAATGTTCTATTGCTATTCTGAATGCGTGAATCAAGGTGGAATATCGAAAAATCGGCGGATTAAAAAATAGAAAAAAATAACCGAGAAAAAAAGTTCTTCGAACCAGAGCTTTTTGGGTTCCAGAGTTAGAAATTAATGAAATTCTTTCAACCACGTAATGGCAATAATAAAAAATCAGAAGCTATCTCAATCCAATTATGATCCTTCGTTGACTCGCACTCGTGTGCTCCGGCACGCTTGGGTCGCGAGTGTGTCATTCCGTTGTCTCGACCACTTTGCCCCCGAAGACATTTTCATTCGTGGACAAAATGAGCCGCACAAAAGGCAGAAAGGTCAGAAGGTTCGGTAGAAAATTTTCTCACGCTCCGGCGAATCGTCCGGGATCTCCCATACGCCCGCGTACGTACGTACGAGAGCTCGTGCTGACTCGTTTATTTCTGCCACTTTGTTTTGTTTTGACTTTTTCGCTTTCGTCTCAACGCTTGTTCCTCTCCTCTGCCACTCTCGTTCAGTCTCATTCGACGAATCCGAGGCACATACGCGAAAACGACGCGTCGCAACGCCGTCGCGAATGTTCCGTTACTGCATCGTCGGCGGGCTATTGCCACTTTCCTGCAAGCTCTCGTTTTGTCATCGCGGAATGCTTCCATTCGGGATTGTTGTTATTGCGATCAGCGTTATCGTCATATCGCTACGAGAATCGTGCGCTCGAAGCTCTTGTACCGCCGCCCACAATGGGAGAGACCGGTGCTCGTTGAAACACTCTACATAAAAAATAAAAATATATCGCAAAATATATTTGTAATGTAACTCGTGAATTTTCGTTGAAAATTATTACCGATTATATATTATATATTTTTTTATAAATTATATACTACCGATATATTTCCAAAAATATAACAAGTGGTAATTTTCATTTTTTTTACACCCCATGTTTCAACAAGCCCCGGTTTCGTTTCCATTTCTCATTCAATAAATATCAAATTTATGTGCCCAAGCATCGCAGAATCAAGGGTCACAATTGTGATAATGAAAACTACCAAACAAATATAAATCTATCGTTATCGCTATCATTTTTATCGTCATATCGCTCCGTGAATCATATCCGAATTCTGTTCGCGCTCGACTCGACGTGATTAACCAAAATGGTATCGCATTCGAATGCAAAAAAAGACACATTCGCGGTAACAAAGGATACAGGAAAAATTTAGTCACTTCGGTATGCTGCTAGTTTCCACTGATTGCGTAAACAAGACCGCCATTTCAATCTTTATTCAGTGGCGCACACAGAAGCGTCGGGTTTATCGAGAGGGTGACGAGTTCACGAGTATACTTTTGTGTAGCGCGAGTCAATATTGAAAGAGCGGAGAGAGCGAGAGACGGAGCGGCGCTTCGAAACGGAGGCATCGGCACAGAAGCGACGAGCAGGTGGCTTAACGATTTCAGCAAAGTTCGTACGTCCCGCGAGAGGGTCTCGCTGGTTGGTTAGCTACCGGTGCATGTTTGTCGAGCGTCTAGCAAGCCATGTAGACTAGGTAACACTCATCTACGTATCACGTCGTACATACGTTACACTATGCAGACCGACGAAGGTGGGGTAAAACGGACTCTCGCAATTCCGACAATTTTGCCGAAATACAGAACACTTTTACACTACCTTTCAATCAAAATTGAGATTACTCGCATCTCTTCGAAAAAGTTTTGAGGTGAAACCAACATGGGCCGAAATGGATGGTCATTTAATATCATTAAAAAAACGTAATTTTGAATTTTATGGCATTCACTATCTGAGCGACTTGACAACAATTATCGTCAGAACGTATCGATTATTCATACAAAAAATGAAGAACACATTTTTGGGTTGATCAATTTTGCCTCAAAATTCGAGTTTCGCGAGCGTTTCATATTGCCCCACATTTCCCTGTATGCACAGATAACTTCAGAGATGCTCCAAGAGGAGCGGCTGCTTTGCCGTTGATCTTAAAGCCTAATTGATAATGCAGCGACTTAGTCACGTAGGTATACGCGCAGCATGTGAATACTTGAACCCTGTGCAAGAGGAAGGTACCTAAAGCGGAAGTAGATGCGCGCATCCGACCCCAAACAAGGCACATGCCGGGCCGGAAACTTCATTTTTTTTTATATCTCTCCTAGTGGCGGCAACAGTAGCTCAACAAGCCAGCAACGTTGTAAAAAAAACAAAAAACTGCGAGAAGCTTTTACACGCTCTACATTCTCAACGAGCCATCTCCCTTTCATTACCGCTCCTGCTGCCTGGGTTCATAGCCCTTTCTCCTCAACGTACCGGCAGGCGGCGTAAAAGAAAAGAAGAATAAAAAAAAGAAATAAACTAAGAGTTGCAAAAAAAAAAACAAAGAAAAATGAAGGAACGTACCGGTACGAGGGCGAGAAGGTTTGCCGGCTGTATAATACACGAAACGGGTTAAATAACTCCGGTGTAATAACACCAGGTGTATTTTAATTTCGTAGGAGCCCCGCGGTGAGAGAGAATATCCGAGCTATGCGTTTAATTAATAGACGCGGTACACGGGCGGGGTGGGGATTGTCGATGCGGGGCCGGTGGAGAAAAGTAATACGAGGTACGGACAGTCCTATCGTTTTTCTCTTCTATATCCGTTTTCAAAGCTGCCCAAAGTCCGAAACTCCAGGTGTGCTTTATCCTGTTATCATCCCCCAAAAAAATAAAAAAACACAAGAGAAAAAAAAACATACAAAGCCGCAAAATACTCGCGATTAAGAACTTACGCGGGGGTATTAAAGGAAAAGCTCGGTAGAAACAGTGACTGCGTTATTACGCGGTCGCGAGGTTCGCAACCCTTTCGTTGAACCCACCGACGGCAACCTTAAGTCAGCGGGTTTTAGCGAAAGCTCGTACCTGGCCAGAAGCGACTGCTCGCTGGTGACGATGTACAACATGGCATACCGCAAAAGGAAGGAAGCCCGGAGAACGATGTTTCGCGAGAGGGGTTGGTCAAGCTCGGAGAAGTTATGAAATAGAGGGTTGAATGCGAAGCTTTTCTCTCCTGCCGAAGGGGTGGAAGATATAAATTCGGGAAATCGTGGAAAATCTACGAACCCAAGAGTATTAGATCCCCGTGTCCCGTAGTTCTCTGGTAACTGCATACTTATTATACACGAGAATCGTCGGGGTGAGAGGGGTGGCGGGGACGAGCGCGAGAGGAAGGGTGAGGGACTACTTGGCAACGTTAACGCTCGCCGTAAACGCGGAATCTACGTAAGCGCGGTGGTCGCGTTAAGGACTCGCGTTGTACAAAACCTGAGCCAGGAATATACCGTACGGCGGGGGGTAGTTACAGTTACCTATAATACGAGTACAATGAGTATACAACACACAGGTTGAACGAGAAGAAGGAGGAGGACGAGGAGAGCGGGGCTCGCGCGAACCCACGGCTCGTTTATCCACAGTGAAAGCATCGAGGGGCGCTCGGGATTCTTGTTTCTGCGATAGAAAGGGGTCGGTTTGGCTACACGCTCGCCTTCGCGCTATAACCAACCGAGAGAGCATTGCACGTTATTGCGGCTGAATATTACTTTCACAAGTGCCGGTGGAACACCGGCAATTCTATCCTCGTGCCCGCGGAGAGAGAGAAGGCGGTATAGCGACGAAATTAGTTTCCATTTTTAATTATCTTTATCCGACGTGAGGCCGAGGGCGCGAGGGCGTTTCTACGTTTCGGCTTGCACGGTATTTCGCCGTCTCTCGCTCGGGATTCGCCGGCGCGGACGGGACGAAATTTCAACATCGCGTGTTACCGATTACGGCAAGTTCGATAATTGCGAGGGTTCTCGCCAAGATCCCGAGGTCGTCGATCTTTCGATTGATTAATCCATAGTGTTAATCCTTGATCCACACATTAGATATTATTACTTTAATTATTTTTATAATGTATTTACTATTTTGGTTTTATTAGTTAATAAAAAAGAGGCTGTTACATTCTTTTTTCAATCGAGAATTTTCGAATTGTTTCGAATTCATTTGCATTCATACTTGGAAGAAAGACATGAAAATGCAATCACACGTAGTGACGAATCCGATCGCGTATGCAGCTGTAAAAGAAATTGCCAACGGAAAATCATGCTTTTTGCAGAAATTTTTGATTTCTCCATCAATTCGTCGAGCTACACAGCGGTCGTACAGATATCCGGGTGTATTTCACTTTCTCGACGAGAAATATATCCACTGGATGGTTGTGTAACGCGCATAGGACACCATTGGAACATTGCGGAAAGTCAGAAGGAGCTGGCAAATGGGGAAGGAACGGGGTATGGATATATATATATATGTAGACATTCACGGGCATTTGCCGAGAAATCGCTTACGAGAACTGGCAACGATGGCCTCAGCGACGAGATAAAGAAAGAAGTGCCTTGTAAAGCTCGTAACCCAGATGCGTCCCGTGTGTTTTATTGTCCTTTTACGGTCGACGGCTGGTGGCTGAGGGAGGCGAAGGTGAACGAGGACGAAGATGAAGAGAAGAAGCGCCGAGGAAGGTCGAAGGTATAGCTCCGCAGGTCCCGCAGAGCTCGAGCCTCCGAGTTAACCGCGATCGTCCTTTTCTTCTTCTTCGCTTTTTCCTCCATCTTTTCCTCTTTTCCTCGCTGTCTTACATATATATGTATGTATATAATAGATACATACGTATAGTATATCTTCTATAGTGCATATAACGAACGTAGACCATAGGAAACATTTCTGTCTTTATACCTATATAGGTATTAACGTAGTCTACGTCGAAAGTTTGGTAAGGCCGGCAGAAGCAGAAGCAGCAGTTCTTCGGGGAGACGCCGTGAAAACCCTGGGCGTAAAGTGGATGGCGAACGGAAGCCGCTTTCGCGGAGAAGAAGATGCGGAGAGGGATGCAGGCCAAGTACGGAGTGAGAGAATGCCCCGGGGCACTCGCCCGCGGATCTCCTTCCTTCTCGCCTCTCGCAAAGATATCCCATCGTCGATTTTCTCTCCTTTACCAACCTCATTCCGACCCACCCCTATAACCGCCACCCTACACCCCACCGTCCCTCCTCCGTATAGGTAACGTTCTACGATCTTTCAGAGTGGAAGAAATTACTGTGGGGACTCCGAGCTAGACGTAAAATACGATAAATGAGTTATAAAAGAGAAGGAGAAAAAAGTCGAATAACGAAAATTTATTCTTCAGCTTCTTTAATGAACGTTTATCGTGGATATTTTATAATCCGTTAAGACGTGTTTTACGGAAGTCAATGAAAATTATTTGAGTCACGAAGACCCCACCGATGTACCTTCGTTCTTCAACTTCTTCGACAGGATCGAGATATTTCATTGATTTATACTACTTTTTTCAAGTTTCATCATAATACTATTAATGGATTATTTGCTGTTATGATTGAGTGCGAGTCGTTAGAGATAAAGCCGTTAAGAAATAGCGCGCTTTTGATAATAAAGAGGATGAATTATGATTATTCCAAATATATTACTGACAGTATTTATAATATACCATTATTCTAATATTAACATTATTATTATTGAATTATTACAGATATTGTTGTTGATAAATAATGTGTATTAACAAAAAAAATTGTAAAGTAACAAATAATTACTTGGATATAGCCGGGAAATTCTCACACCTAATGACGAATAAACCTTCCGACGATTATCAGAATAATCATTTGCTATATCACTCTTTGGGCAACACAAATTATTTTTGAACAAAAATATCTTTAATAATTCAATAATAACAATGGTAATAATAGATCCGATTTCATTTTCTTGGTAAACCTTTTGGTGAATTACTTTTTGCCAAAGTGAATAAACTTCGATGAGAATTGTTTCAAGGGTTCTTAATTAGCGATTTACCGCGTAGATTATACGTATAATAGAGGCGAGAAATGGGAGACACGATAACATCGTCTGCCCGAAGCGCGGGCTTCTCTCTTTTTTTTTACGTTCGCAACAGCCCGGATGACCCAACCCGCGAAACGGAAAAAAGTGAGATACAAATGGGAGGCAATTTTTCCGAACATTCCCAGTAGAGACTCGTCTCTCGTTCCCTTTCCTCGGTGCGGTCAGGTCGCGCGGAGAGTCCAGCCGAGTAGCGGCCGAGAGCGCACGCACCGTTTGCGGTTCTAGCGTGGAAAAAAGACCCGAGAGAAAATTGCTCCTTTCACGACATTTTTCTCCATCCAACGCGGGAGTATACACGCAACATCGAGCTTGCCGCGATGGCGTTGGACTTCGCCTCGCTGTATCTCACTGTATTAGGTACTACGTGTTCTCCACGAAACTCCGACGTTACGTGTGTATTCTCCGGCGCTCGAGAGACAGAATCAACCTATTTTTTTTATCTTCCTCCCTTATCCCTTTCGCGATCTCGCACACTTTTTTTTTCTTCTCGTCCCGTACGCCCCCTCCTCTACCCCGACGTGCCACTGACTTTGATAGATCCCGCGAGTTTCCATGACGACGCGGAAAATATCTTTTCCTTCGTCAAAGTGACTGAGCTGCTTTCGAGTTCAGCTTCTCCATCTCGCCTCGCTGCAAATTCAGCTGCTTCCCTAGGTGTATGTAGGGGAGAGGAAGCTCGGCGCAGATAGAGCTCTCACGCTTGCTCGCTCGACCGCAAAACACAAGAACCTAATTGATAAAAATCTCTCGCGAAAGTCTACGCTGCAGTGAAGTTCTTCGTTCCACCCCTCCGCCCAGGAGGAAATGTGAGCGCAGTCCACGCAAGCCTCGGGGGTGCTCTCCCTGCGCCTTGTTCGTTTCAATCCCTGGGGCACGTCTAACGATGAATTTAATTTGACACGACGTTACTCCAATAACGATCGAGCTTACTCGCGAATATAAGCAGGTAATGAATGAAATGGATATAGGAATAGATTAATTGAATGAATTAAATAAAGTAAATAAAGTAAATAAATTAAATAAATTGAATGAATTAAATAAACATTTTTGACGGTAAGTCATTGGGAGGTCCTCGCACAGAATATTCGTCCTTGTTAAATTGTCCACGAAGAAATTCCGAGCATTTTTATTTGCAGCGTTTCGCGTAGCTCGTTTCATGCCTGGAACGCGACTAACGATGAGTTTAATTTGGGCCGACGTTGTTCCGAGAACGATCGAGCGAGAGGATGATAGTGAGCAATGCGTATAATCAAGCGCAACTGATCCAATAATATACTCCATCTCTACCCACTGAAATGATTAATATTAAATAATAAAAAAACTTCACACTACATCATTCACTAATGTAGTTTTTTATCAATTTTATTTGTCCTTATTAATCAACAAGGAGCAGAAAACACCAAATTTTTTTGCCCGAGTCGAAATCATAAATTACTTCGCAGGACCTTTTTTTATATCACTTATGAGTGATATCGTTATAGAAAGTCTTGGAAAAGGTCGGTCACAGGGAGGAGTTGGCTTCAATTACGACAAAACCGCGCTGTTCTAGCTGATTCCTTCCAGGATCCCTTCTTCCATCCCCTAATACTGTCGCGCCTACAGTAATGATAATAACGCCCCTAGTAAAGGATAAAGGGGATGATTTTCATCGGAGTTCTCTGGCACTGCGGTCAGCGGAAAGCTGCGCTAGAGCGCCGGAGATCGGATTAATTTTTGTTGACGACAGGGGTCGCCCGTGAACAGAGTTAGTGAAGACAGAGGGTGCGGATTTCCACGTGTACGTTTCTACTATACTGCTGAAAAACACATATGTATAAGATAGGTCGTAGAGTCTCGCGGTGAGAGCTTAGAAAAGGCGAGGGGCGGAAGGGAGGTCGATAATGCGCATTCCGACCGCAAAAAGCGGCTTACGTCGGGAGCTCGGCCAAAAGAGCTTCCAGCTCTTTTCGCCCCCTATCCCTTCCGACCTTCTGTCTCGTTCGTGTACGCTTTTTCGTTATTTTCTTCCATTTTTTTTCAATTTTTTCCTTTTTTTGGACAAAAACTAGATGGGAAGATAGAGCTTGCGAGAGATTCAGGGCTCACTCTGCAGTTTGCGCCGCCGCGAGAGGCGAAGCTACGCGCGCATAATCGACAAAAAACGAATGCAGAGAAGATGAGCCGAAGAGGAAAAAGAACAGACTTGAATTTTCCCACGGGTTGAGTATCGCCGTCATCCCCCAAAGTCGAAAGCCGTGTTTTCTACCTACGCGCCCCCTCTCGTTGTTACCTACGTTTTTCTCCTATCCGAGAAAAATTCCAAGGAGAATCGTGCGCGTCCGGATGGAGGAGAAGCGACGAGAGTAGCTTCCAACGGAGAGCTTTGGATATTTTCTGCTGTATACCCGCTTATTTATTCGGAAGCTCTTCGAGACCGAAAAGGAGACGATATCGAGGAAAAAAGAACTACCGGCTCGCGAGTCTGGGGGGTTATCAGTCTCGACGACTATACGATTTTTATCATGATAGATCGAACGACTTCTTCGATCGGAGGAGATTCTCGTCGAGCGATACATAAGGAATGAAGAAAATTCTGAATGGATGGAACGCGCAAGAGGAAAGGGCTGCGTAGACAACAGTGCACAAGGACGTGGAGCAAAATGGGCCAACGAAGCAGAATGGAACGGCCACGCAACTCGAATTTTGGGCCAAAATGTACCAATCCTAACATTCGCGAAATTTCAGAAAAGTTCGATTTTCAAATTTCATGGCTATTATTTATGTCGCAGTTCACTGCTCATCTGTGACAGCATCGGAAACGACGTTTAATGAATTCTAAAGAACATTGTAGGAACGAAGATAATTACAACTATAATTAAAAATAAAAAGCTTCATTGCATAATTGCAATTCAATAACGAGCATTCCCTGTTTTATTTCAACATTAGAGGAGTATGAAAAATCTATTGTTGTAATTCGAAAGTTGTGGCAAAAGTGTTGAGTATATTGACAGAATTCCATGAATTGCAAAGCCGGTTCACTTTGCCCCACCTTGTCATATATACGTGAAATACAAGAGAACACGAGAGGGAAAGGAGCTTTCGCTGTCTGCCTACTTGGGCATCATATTTATTTCTATTTTCTTCGTCTCGTCGGTCCCATAGATCCTCGAGAGTGGAAGAGTCGTCGTTGCAACCCAGGAGTTATTGGTCCGGATGGCTTCGTTCTTCTTCCACCTCCTCCGTATTTTTTTCCTTCCTTTTTTCGTGGCACGCACACAGACTCTATACGGGAAATTCTTTACTTCGAAATTGCTGCAAAGCCTTTTCATCCATTTCGTCTCCCTTCCACATGCCTCCTGTTTTGTTCTCGTCCTTCACGGATACTCGTCTTTTCTTCTCCTTTCCCCGTGTCGCTCCGGCGAAGAGCTGCACAACACAGACCACTCGCAGTCGGGAGGGGGAGGGCTCTTGTTATATCGATAGGCGAATCAAGCACGGTATAACCGGTGGAAAAAGGCTCAGTGAAATATCATCGCGATTTTCCGACAAAGCGGTCCGACAGTTTGCGCCAAAGTGCTCGCGAATGGTGGGCATTTTTTCACTCTCGCGGGAGGGAAAAAAAAAGTTTCGCGTGGGCGATACGAGGAACGGGAGGGCGACGAGTGTGTGAGAGAGCGTGTCGCGCTTCCAGCATCGCTGCCGCTCGATGTTACGCCGGCTGTTGGCTGGCTGGCTAGCTCCTGGTGGTTATGGGGTGGTTGTTTCGAACCAAACCCTTCGTGTATACATTATATGCGGTGAAAACCCGGTACATGCAAACCGCGCCGGTAGAGAAGAATATATATCTTTACGAAGCAAAATATATACACAGGTAATACACATGCTCGGAAAGAAAGACTTCTGGTTTTTTTTTTCTATGGCGCCTATCTGTTGTATTATCAGCTGGAAATAAAAAAATAAGAGGAGGAAAAAAATGAGGAATAAGGGGGAAGGATGACGGGTGACGAGCCAAGACAAATTTTATCGTCAACCGTCGCATCAGTGAGATTACATTACGTGCTGTATACTACCCTCCGCGGTACGACAACGAAATTTCATCAATTTTTTTTCATTCTCTCGCTACCGTGGAACTAAAGTGATATAGCCATTCGTATGCTCTCGGGGAATATTCATTCGTTGGTTTTTATCGTTCTCATCGAGATGAAAATAACAGAACGATAATTATAACGAGACGGCGCGTAATGTAATGGACTATTATTATTATTTAATTACGACTTTTTTCATCGGAAAACATCAACGCGGACACGTGGCTTTTTGCGAAATGCATTTTTTTACTGTATTGCGAAAACGAAGTCGATGCGAACTTTAGAAAAATATTTCTGTAAGCTCTGTCGTCCGAGAAAAATGCATGTTTTTTTCTCCGTCGGGCGCTGAACTTTTTCTAAAGCAGACATTGAATTTACCTTTTTTTCAAATTCAGTTCTTTCGACTTTGAAATTTGTCGACGAACTAAAAGTTCCACCGAGGCAATGCATAGCCCGCGAAGTGCGCGAAAATCGCGAGCGTCGTTCATTTGAGTGAAAAACGAAAATGAAAGAAGGAAAAATCGTCAAAGAGCGAGCAGCCTAGGCCTAGCCCGGCGAGTGCTGCATTAAAGCTGCATTAACGATCACACCAACGCCGAGTTAACGCAGGGCTCCAGAAGCCCTCCGAGTTCGCTACTTCGTAGACGAGCTCGGGCAACCCTTTGCGCGTTGCCGCCATGGCAACAAGAGAGGCGCGCATTCCGCCGTCGGAGCGTAAAAGTGTTGAAACGCCAAAGTGGACAACACACGAGTCTCCTTTTTCTTTCCGGAGTCAAACGAAGATTTTCACGAAAACGCTCGAAGTTATAAAATTCAAGACTAAAATAGTCGTAGAAAAAAAATGTAAACAACAATAAGATGAAACAGAGAAAAACGGAATAAGAAAAATCTCTTCTCGCAGTGTTACTGAATCTTGCTGTCCGCAGATGCGATTACGGCCGAGTGGCTGTTTCGCCACGGCATTGCCAGCACCCTTAAGAGATATACTACCGGCGTTGCTTCGCCTTTCTCGCTTTCTCCCGGGAGCGCAGCCACAGAGAGCGTCTAACGCGGAAGTTGCAAAGACTTCTCTACCCGTTGATGTCCCCGATGATTCATGAATCTAGCGTTATAATACTGGCATCACCTACTTCGCGGTTAACACATATGTACCCTCGTACGCACGCGGTATACATATCCATATGTGCAATATATGTATATGTACACATAGCGTTATATACAACAAGTCGAATCCCAGTGTGCCCTGTACCGCGCTGGACAGACGTATTTCGGTCAAGCGTACAACGGAAACGAGCTACTCCCTTGGGTAATATAGTAGTATACGTCGAGTGAGTTACGACTTCTTGACTCCTAAACCTTTTATACTATAACTATATATTCCTGCGTAACACACGCGTCGAGATATATTTTTTCCTTATTAATAATAACGATCTGTATTCGTCGTAGCACGCGACGAGAAAAAAAAAAAAGAAGAAAAAAAAAACATGAAATAGAGCGATGTGAGTAACGAGAGAAACAAAGCTACCGGGCACTCGAAACACGCTATTACACTCCTCGCGTCTCGCCGACGATTTTACAGTCCACTACTAAAGTCATCAAGATTTTTATATTACGTTTTATGTCACACTCGACTCGGCTTTTACTAGTGGATATAACGTTTTACACGATCTGCGAAGCGGGCTTACAAGCGGCGCGATGCGCAGGAATACTTTGGAGGAAGAGGAAGCTTTTTTGTGGCTTTTATTCGCTGAGTTTACTCATAAGCCACAGAGCTCGCACCAAGCAAAATAAAATGTTGTGTTTCCATGTTGATCTTTGAAATAATCTTTATCTAAGTTGATTTTATTTACTAATTCTTATATTTATTGTATTGTGTGTATTATTTTAATCGATTCAAATTCAGAGTTTCAGATGTTTCTTAATAATTTATTCATGAATATTGGAATGGTTCAAATGTTAAAATAACATGAAATCTGTGAATATTTTTAGTAAAATCAATTGGGAAAAATTGACAATAATCACTAATCAGTGATAAGAATTAAGTTAGATTTTGTGTTACATTTGACACGGTTTTTCGTAGTGAATATATATTTTACGCGATCGCTGCGATGTGTGCGAATACGATGGAGAGAAGGGAAGGTTTTTTTTTCGCTGAATCGACCCATTAGCGATAGAACTCGCGGGTTGCTCCCCGGTGATCCTTCTCCGCGGGGCAACGACGTCGTACTTATATACGAGCACGCACGTATAATACGTACGGCGGGTCTACGGATAGCGGAAAAGCTTTAGAGTGAACCCGATGGCAAGAGGACAGGAGGGGAAGAGGAAGGTCGCGTGGTAAAACGCTTAAGCGGGTATGGCAGAGAGCCTTTGAGAGCTTCGGGGTTTTCCTCTTCTTCCTCTCATCACGGCGAAGTCTCCCTTCTCTGTATAACTATAAGCGAGCCCTTGCCAAGCCTGTATTCACTGCTGTATCAGCGATACAACACTACTTTGGTAGGTGTGTGTATTATAACTCGCGCACAGGCTCATATATCCCGTGAAAGATCGCTCTCGTCCAAGTATGCGAAGGGAGTAACGAGAGAGACGAAATGAACGTTGAGGGACGACGATTATACGTTCGCACATATATAGTCGAGGCTTACATATATATATATATATATATATATATATATATATATATATATATATATGCTATACGTATATATGTATTAGGGAACGCGTGGACGAGACGATGTGCACGCTCTTCGGGGTCTCTCTCGGTGTGGGACGTGCACGCTAAGTGGTCCATTCAGAGAGCGGTGAGCGGAGCTCGACGAGAGAACGGAATACATTACAGGAAGTAGCAGTTAAAAAGCCCTCCTTCATCGCTGCAGACCCAATTCTTATACGCCATATGCCACGCAATGACTTTAATTTCCATTGCCTTCGTTACAATTTATGATAAATTTATTATAGTCATCCGATGTGCCGTCACAGAGATGGCTCTTCACTTGGAATTAGGTGAATCCCTGGTTTGTTCTCCCGGACATCTCTTATCATTAGGGTTTTAGAACATTATCAGTAAGGCGCGACTTGCAATTCATGGCAAGAAGCGATTAATGTGTGGTATTGTATGTATTTTTTTTTTTTTATGGAAGGAAAAAAACTCGTAAATAGTTCCATGCGATTGATTGTTTGTAACAGTGTGTTGGTTGTGAGGAAAAAAATTCAGATTCAGATATAACAACGTTTTGAAATCCTATTTTTTTCCTCCTCAATCCTTAATATACGGCCCAGGGGATATTTTAAAACAAACGGAAAATGAACGAACGAGCCCATGCGGAATACATAATGGCATGGGAATCAAAGATAGGTTTTTTTTCGATTGTTAAAAAATAAAACACCTGATTTTGACTGAAACAGTAGATTATGCAAACTCTTCATCGACGAATAATTAATATCCGGATCGCATCGCCCGGTAATTGACACGTACCGATCGCATGTAAGATTACGAATGAATAATATCTTTTTTTCGCCACCTGAGATGCTGTAATATCGTTCGCATCTGCCTTCTTCAAAATGCATGATATCGTCCGTGTAGGCTTGTCGCGCCTCCGCGCGCATTTACATCCTACGCGATACACATCCTAATCCTCGTATCGGCGCGTGTGTTCGCGTTCGTGTATTACGAAATCGAATCGAGAGCACCGAAGAAGAAGAAGAAAGACGATTTTTACCTTGCGAAGCATCTCCTCGAGGGACTCCATGTCCAGGGCAGAGTTGTTGTTCTCCGTTCGTACGGGCTGAACCATTTGTCAAAAAGTTTCGGCTTCGCAGCACCGCACAACACTTGGAATATTTATTTATCGATCCGGCACAACACAACCGTGACGTTGCGTAATACGCGAGATGAACGCGGCCCTGCGCCCGCGCTTTCGTATTATACGTATATACAGTTTTGCTTTTTTTCGCGCACTCCGATTTTTTTCAACACGGAGAGAAAAATCCACCAATTTTTTATCCTTCGCCACTAGTCATCGCACAAAATCGCCACGCTATGATAAATCTAGAGATACGTACGTTTTTTATTAATGATTACAAGTAATAATAAAGAATTTCATTACCTGCATAATTCTATAATTTTTATCAATATTATGATATATTAAACAATATATCAGTATGTCAAATTTTTTGATCGCTTGCTCGAGTGATTTAAAAAAAAGCTCTTGATCAGAAAATTATTCATCGTCGCTCTCGTTATCGTTGTCTCGAGAGAAAGGAGACTCGTGAATGGGGTTTGAATCAGTTAGGTAAAAAAAAACGCACTGCGATACGATCGCGTGTCTTTCATCGATAAATAAAGAAGTCTCGTAAGCCCCGTTCGCTTTACCACCGTAAGACATTGGGGAACTGGGATTGAGGAACCGAAGGAAAAGAGGAATGAACAAAGGGATACGAACGAGAGGGGAGAACGAAAAATAAAAGAGGAAAGAAAAAAACAGGGAAGAATCAGCACCGAGCACGAAAGAGAATGGGAGAAATAGGGATATATATATATATATATATATATACGATCGCCTCGCTCGCTCTCGCGCTTTACCGAGATATATCTCTCATTTTGACTTGGACTATTTTAACCGACGGTATAAATTACGGCGTCGCCTGAGACCGGACGATTCGTCTTTTTGGCGAAGCTCGGAGCTTTCCGACTTTTCGTCGTTGTATTCGGCGGGCCCTCTCCGAACGCAAGTCCCTTCCTTTCACTGTGAAACGCTACTCTCGCTGTCACGATCGTTTCGAGACTTTCGGGAAGTCGAGAGGCGCGGACAATTCACGCGCGAACCAATAGCGAAACGTGGGGCAAAAAGAACCATTTTAGCAACGAAAAGTGTCCCGACCGAAAATGTAGATTTCTCTCATAATAAAAATGAAGGAAGACTCTTTTGAATGATATTTATCAAATTATAGTTTTATTCGTCTGTATTACCATTGTTTGCATCGGCTCATTTTAGTTCACACGATAAATGTTCCGTTAAAGATAGTTGTTGATCTTTGGTGTTTGTAAGAGATCTTCAACATTAAAAATTAAATTTGAAAAACGAAATTTTTTGATATTTCATAATATTCAGGGACCATTTCGTCTCAAACGCCGAGGTTGCGCGACTATTCCAGCGCAAGGTATCAAAACGGAGGGGTTCCCCGAGTCAGTAGACGAGAGATGAAAATTCATTGATAGCTGGAAGGTTTCTCGACGATTTTCGCGTTAGTCGTAAAGTTTTGGTATCGAAAACGGCGCGGCGTCAACGAACGACGATTCGAGGGACGACAATCTTACTTGTTATTTTATACAAGCGCGAGACAAGCGTTAGCTCGGCTCGAAGCGCGGTTACGGAGAAAGAGAAGATATGAAAAAAAAAAAATACGAGTGTAAAAACTATTTCGGGTGAAGTGTATTTTTACGCCCCCGTTTGGTTCGCTCCGCCGTATTCCCCACGGACACTTCTCCGGAGAGGCGCGTCGAAGAAACGAGAAGAACGCGCGACAGAAAGGAGAAATGTCGTTTCCTGTGTCGTTTGCCGCTTTGGGGCTTGTGCACGCGCCTCGGCGAAGCCAAAGAGAAGGATTAGAGTCGAACGATGTTGTATCTCTTACGAGAGTATTCGAGGATCTTCAACTGTAACCCTCACCTACGGCGACTCTGTTGCTCTTGTCTTACCGAGAACTAATTGAGATCCGAGAGGTTCGAAATGCTCGGAGTTCATTGTGGGACACTTAGGCGCGGATACGCTGGGCATGTGACTGATGGCTCGAGTTAAATCAAATGTGCCTGTGACTTCGTCGAATCGGTGTTTGGATTCTCATTTCAAGCGTTTCTTATTTCAGTTGTTGTCTTTAAATTTTATATGTTGTAATGATTCGATTGTTGAATTAAATAAAAAAATTAAATCACATGATAATCTTCCGCCGAAAACAGGAAAGGAACGAGTGCGATAATATTTTTTCATCTTAAACGATCATACCACATACAAATCGGTATTTTGCGTCTGAAGGCTCAACTATTCGTTGCTTAAGAAATTCGACGAGAACTTTCAAAGTAGCAATTGAATACTGTACCGCATAATTGTATTTTCATTCAATTTTAAGAATATTTTTCAACAGACTTTCATTAAAAGCGGGACCGGTCTCGCACGCGAGTGCCTTCATCGTCAACGTCGCGATTTAAACTTTAGCTATCCGAGAAAGTACTCAGCGCATGGAGAGATCCAAACTTCTATCCCTCGAATTTTTTTTTCTTAATATTCAGCTAGCAGCAAACGGATTACTTATATCGCGCTTATGAATTCAGAAAATTCAGAATACTCTGCCCAATTTTCGTTATACGAGGCAGAGAATATTCGTAATTTTAGCAAATGTTTTTTGTCTACACGCTTTTTTTATACTTTTATGAAAAATGTTTGCAAAGCGCATGACACTTTTTGTGAAGTTAATTTTGGAAATTTCATAATAAAGAATAATCATCATGTAAATAAAAAAAAATACAAAAAACGTGCAAATTCTTCACGGCAAGGTCGAGAATCGCGAGGAGCGATTTATCTTGCGATACATGGTATATCTAAGTAGAGGCGGACCGCGGAGGTCGGACAGTAACTAAAGACGTTCGCGACGACGGAGACCCGAGCGCTAAATTGAACCATTCAAAAGGTTAATCTCGTTTCAGAGAGTCACGAAGTTTCTCTTTTACTCGTATACAGCGGAGCTCGTCTTCAGAGACCGCCGAGTGTCCAAAAGATACCGCGATGTAACGTCTGTGAAGCCCCGCCAAATTCTTTCTCTTTCCAGTTCAATTTCTTTGATTTGTATTAATTGGATTCCCGACTATTGCAGGGAAAACTTCGACTTCTGCTTGAACTATTGTGACGCGCGTGAGCTCACGCTGCGAGACTTCTAATCGCTCGTGAATTTATCTGCGTTCTAATCGTCCGAGATTTCCAACGAAACTTGCGTTACGCTATTACGTGTAAAGTGAGCCGCCTCTTGTCCACGGAGCCCGGGGATGCTGCGCGACCCTCGTTAATCCCCGTGTGCCGGTTGCGGAACGATAAATTCTCTTCCCTCAGCCCAAACTACCATCCGCCGCCCCTCCGTCCTGCGGAGAGTCTAGGATGAAATGCAAATTTTCTCCTCGGTAGGAAAGTTATTTAATTACCGCGAGTTACTCGCCCCGTGGGCAGGGTTGACCGAGAGGCCTCTCTGCCTACTTCCCCCTCGTCTCTCCGTTTTGCCATAATCTTCCGTCGCTCCGCGCCGGCCCGCGACTGGCCGGCTTGCCTTCTCGCAGGGCATAAACGTAAATTGCCCGGGATGCCGGAGTAAACGACTTTTTTGTATTTGTTTCTTTTCGCTTATCTTCGGATCGGGGGGTTGAAACGCGATTATCCTGTTTCGCGTCGTGGCGAGACGAGAACGCAACGGGAGCATTCGCGGCAGCCAAATCCGTAAAGGTGTTGGAGCGGGAAACTTCAACGGTATCGCGAAAACTCGTAACGAACTGAAGGAAAGGGGAATTAAAGGGCAACGGAGAATGAGTGAAAAGAACTGACGTCAACGCCAAAGGCGGCCAGGCAAGTGGGCGCCAGCGATACCTTGGCCCGATGCCTTTACCACTGTGACTGCACTGAAACACAGAGTTCTCGTATGCATTGGAGTGAGCGGGGCGAATCGGAACACAGGGCAAGTTGGAAACGTGCCGTAAAAACAGTTCAAGCTTTCGCATAGTGAATAAGGAATATTGAAAATAGACTCAAGTTTTTATTATTTATTATATTCACTGTTCACCTCACTTCAAGACAGGCAAAACAATTTCCATGGAATCCAATTGAATTTGATTTTTTTTTAGATCAGTAGCGATCTGCAGCACAATCAATTGCTCAAGAATCGAATTTTTTTGAATTTCTACGAGTTCTAAAATTGTATGAATGGTTGGTCCATTTCGACGAAAAATTCGAGTTGTGCGACGGTCCGATTTTGTCCTACGGGCCAATTTTGCTCGACCTTCCCTCGCATTGTTGCAGCGGCTGTGCGCGCTTTCGAAGTAGATATAGGAAGCCCGTGGGAAAGTAATCGAAGTATCGGAAGCACGGTGAAAAGCCCCCATTCGGGCAAACGAGGTTTGAAAATTACAGTCGACAGAGCTGTATAAATTAGCGACGCAAGTGTTCACAGGGAAAAACAGGGAGGCGGAAAAAAAGAGCATCGAAACGAACCCGGAGAGAAAAGGGTGAAGGGGAGAGAAAATTGGCACGTCGACAGTAACGCGAAGCGGGAAAACGAAGCAATTCGACTGTGTTTCCCTGTGTGTGCGTGTGACGGAATTCGAATACGTTTCTATCCCACTCCGTCTCGCACCCGATTAATTGAGATTTCTCTTTGGGCGATATCGAAAAAACCGGACGAATAAAAAAAAACGTTTCAACTACACTCGTCTCGATTCTCGATCTCTCTGATGTGAAAACCACGGTTTTTAAACTCGTCGCACTGTTTCGAAGCTGGCGAATGTTTTTTTATATATATTGCAAATAATCGAAATTTGCGTGCTGTGTTCTCTCAGGCGTTTTCGTCGAATTAATGAAAAAAAATTCCCCATCTGATCGCTCATCAGAGAGAATAAAATTCTGTCCAATGCCGAATCGATGTTTCTGTTCGCTTCATTTTTTAAACATACTTCCAACTATTTCGAAGCTTGCAGGACATTTTTATTTTTAGTTTTAGTACAACCCCATTTTTTTCGATCACAATCGACGTTCGCTTTGGCTCGGCGACGCTTTGACGAGTCGGAGCGTCGAAACGTTTCGTCGCCGAGTCGAGCGAGTCGGATCGTTGGTGTGATCAAAGGTTAATTGAAAAAGCCCGGCTTTGGCTTTCAGCTAACGTGGAAAAGCTCGTGTCTCCACAATGACCGTTCGCTCTTCTGTCACACCGCTGTGCGGTAAGCTTTTCCTTCTCCCCTTTCTCCTTTATTCGTAATACAGATGCACGCCAGAAGGGCGATAGCGACCACCGACTCTATACCATTCGCTGAGTGCATTCGACGAGAGGGATCGACGGGGAGGGTTGGGAACTGTGCGGTCGAGCTTCGATCAACTGCTGACCAGTTACGGCAGCAATTCCAATAAAAACTTATACTCTACGCTACCATCTGTGTAGATACATCTATACACATCCGTATGTTTCTCTCGATCGGTTAACTCGATTCTCTCTATTCCCTTCGCTTTGCCCTCACCTCCCCTCAGCCCTTCCACTCACTATTTCTCGTAACAAAACTGTAACGAAGTCTCCGCCGAAAATCGCTTATAGACGTGCGCGATCAACCCTGCCGTTCCACACGAACGATCGACACCGTTATGTCACTCGATCCACTCGCACATGCACATTAGTAACTATAAAGATCACATCGATGCAGTCACTTGAAAGACAATAAAGCAAAAAAAATAAATAAAAATCGCTAAGCCGCGAAATATTCGATTTTTATCCTGCAGGCATTTTGATAATATTTATACTTTTTCTTTGTTTCTTTCTTTAAGATTAGGAGTCGATTTATTTATTTTCTTCTATTGTTACGAGGCGAGACGCGAACGTACGTGTACCACCGAGGGCCGTGTACGGGACACTGCTGGAGTGTTATGTGTCGCAGGGATAGCCGGAGAGAACGCGCGCTGAGAGCACAACCGATAGCGAAGTGGTGGAGGCGCGAGAGACTCCTCTTCCCGCGACGACGTCACGAGCGCGCACGTTGCGCGCAAGTCCCAAACAAAAATACGCGCGTCCCACAGCACGCGCGCTCGTGTGTTCGCGCACGAGAGAGGAAGAAGCGAGAGAGAGCGAAGGGAGACGATGGAAAGGAAAGGAGACGAAGAGACTTCCCGAGCTCAGGATCGACGGCACGCGACTCCTTCCCCTCTCCTGCTGAGAACGATATCTCCCTCCTCTATCTTCGATCTCTTGGCGCGTCTGACCAAACACTGCGTTTACCACTAGCCACTGATTGTGCATCGAGAATCACAAATGCTGTAGTGCTCCAAACACATACATGTTACCGAACAGAACAAGTCTGATCGGAAAATGCATTTTCTACTTGGCAGAGTTGAATAATCGGCTTAATTAGTTTGTCAAAGAAAAAAAGCCAACGATTCAATTTACCGTGTACAGATAACGATTTCAACGAGAGTCTGAAAATCATTTGATACTGTACGATACGACGAATGTGCTGGTTAAATTTGGAAGAAAGACATTTTACTCCGTACTAATTAAAAGTGCGCGTAACTGCGTGTGTGCCGAGAATCCCAAATATTGCACTTCGGCGAACAGATTATTTTTCGTTTGAATCAAATTTCGTTTGAAATACGCGAGTCTCCAATGAAGGGAAAAAATACAATCGGCAAACCAAGTGAATAGTTTAATTTCGCATGTCCCCGTGAGCTCTCGTTATTAACGCTTATGATCTCATTTCCAACGGAGCTCGCAGGAGTACCGAATTCTCCAACCCCTACATCCCCTTTTCCCAGAGAGATGAGAATATATCAACGGTCTGACCGAGCCCGTGGCTCCACTACTGGCGCTCCACCGGTCTCATTTGCCGTCTATTCACCGCTAATGGAAGTCCGCATAGCGTCGCAGAACTTTGGTGCACACTGGTTTACTGTACAAGTGGGTAATCGAAGCGGTGGAAAGGAGGTACACGAGGCGAGCACAGATAGATAGACAGGCCGAGGGTAGATAGATACGAGTGAGGAACGGCTAGTGGAGAGTGTTGAAACTTGTTGGAGTAGAGAAAGACGAGTTCTCGCGTATCTCGATCAGCCACGTCGTGTCCGTTCGTATGTACACCGTACCCTTGCCAGTTTCTGCCGTTGGAACACATCGCTGGACTGCGAGACACTCTCAGGAGTGGGAGATAGATAGACGACGACATCCGAGGTTTCGCGTGTGTCTCAAGAGTACGGCGTGAACACTGTACTCTCGCGTCGTACGTTCTCCAGCGATGGTGCACACGAAGAGCTTCGAGAGATATAACTCTCGTGACACGTCGAATGGGTCGAGCAGTCGCGCACACTTCTCTACGTTGCTACTGCTCCTTCTCTCGCTGCGCATCTTCAACGCTCTCCGCAGCATCCGAAACAACCACCGGAGTGTAGGATCTTGGTACTCCCAGTGTGCTCTCTCGTTGGCTCGCAAGCTATGTGCTTGTATGGGTGTCTCCGGTGTGTTTGGGAGGACGACATGGGGCGAAATGGAGCATTTTAGTAATTCAGCAAGCTTTCTCGATACACACAACATTTTTCGAGTACGTTTGAACCAACGAATAAATTTGTCGACGCTCCAGAGTTTTAAGACGAGAAAAAGAATGGGACGGAATGAACCATGATTCAGTGTGCATGAAATTCTTTATTTTTTTATTTTCAATAATGTGCTACTTTCAAACGATTCGTTCAATAGACTATTTATTCAATAGAAGGGAGATTTATTTGATAGAATTATAGTTTCATTCATCTGCATTTATATTTTCTGTATCGACCCATTTTAGTTAAGACTTCAAATGTTCTATAGGATTTCATCGAACTTCGTTTTCGATTATTTTTAGGGGCCAGTGATGGACAGCGTTGAAATTTGGGAATTGGACTCTTTACATTTTTTATTAATTCTAGGGTTGGTTCATTTCGCCTCGAAATCCGAGTTGCGCGAATGTGCCATTTTGCCCCACCTTTCGCTGTCTAGGTGTATAAATATATATCGAAAGCTGTACGGTCCTCGGAAACGTTATGAGTTTAGTTTCGCAAGTGTCACACCGCCGGCGGAGGCAAGCGAGCTTGACAGAAACGAGATTATGGCAACGAAAGGGCCGACTCTCCGCTCCTCTGCGAGTGAAGGGCCCGACGCGTCGGGGCAATCGAGTTTCCCTTCACCTACCGCACGTTTGTCGTACCCTTTCAGGCGATGCCTTTGAAAACGCTTTGTTACAAATAGAGTGTCAAAGGAGCAGCCATTGCGTTGTCGTTTTTGACTCAAATGATTTTAATCTGTGACGTAGATTTTTGGTCCATGAAATAGCGCTGCCGACCCTTTACGGCATAAGCGTTTTTAATCAACTTTTTTCTGAGCCATAATAAAAAAAATTCAATTTAAAAAATGTAAATCCTTCGATAGTTGGACTGTTGCGGCCCCCAACGGAATAAAGTCTATGTAAAATAAATTATATATGAACGAAAATAACATATATTCTAAGAATCTATTATTGTTATATTCTATAGATTATTTATAAAAATGATGAATACATATATCGTGATAAAAAGTTCTCTAAGTATGTGCTTCATATTCATAGGGATAATTGCAATTTGAAAGTTTTTCCCCGTCAAACCTCGAAATCTCTACCAAAGAAAAAAATTGTTATAGAAATGTAAAAAAGTGTGCATGGTAATGAAACTTTGAAGTTGCCATGTGGCTGGGCTTTCGGGAATTGAGCGTTCAATAGCTATTTTATATATATACCGACTCTATAAAGTCGCGGTCTGAAGTGCCTAACGCCCGTTCTCCCTCTCTCGCCGTGGGTGATCAATTAATTCGACTGGTTAATTAACCCTGCCAGCCGGGCAGGAGGGAAGCGTAGCAGTTTCATTAGGCTACACAAAAAGGGTGGGGGATGCATTGGTGCAGCGAACGAGAGTGGTGAGAGCACGAAGAAAGAGAACGGACGAGAGAGAGCGAGTCGAGTTAGGCGAGGGAACGAAGGGGGTGCTTATATGCTGGGAATTTTAGCGAAATTCCTGCGAGGTCGGGCTCGATCGCGTGGACGGAATTTCGAGTGTGTTATACTGCTGAGGGGGTTATAACGTCGTTTTAGTCGAGCCTCGGTTGCTGAGCTCCGCGCCTGGGGTACTCCCTTGGTATAGTATATACGAAGCGGTAAATTAATCGCCGGTTTTTCAATGCCTTATTCTCATGCCCATAGTTCCACGAGGAACTATATGTCGGTTAATGTAAATAAAAAAATATCTGCATAGGATGAGGCGAGGGAAAATAGGCCAACGGGGCCAAATGAAGCAGTGGCGTAAGTCAAATTTTGGTGCAATATTAACCGACCTTGAAATTCATGAAATTTTCGAGAAATTCCATTTTCAAGATTTACAGTCATTTATGCTGCAGTTTCTCTGAAAAAAAAAAGTATTTTACGGAGAATTCAAAAACTCCCCATTGAAAAAAGTGCGTGGAAAACAAACTGCATGTACAAAAAGTAGTGAAGTAACCAATAATTATTCGCACATTGCCGTCGGGCGATTTGCTCGTCGTTGAGCGCGGTTATCACCCGACTATAATATACGAATGATTGTTGGAGTTTTACAAGACTATTTTTTTAATTAAAAGTAGCGGAAGAAGTGTTGTCGATTTCGGCAAAACTCTTTCAAATTCCAAAGGGGTTCATTTTGCGCCACCGTTCCCGATATCTATATAGTATATGTAAGAAATAAACTCATTGTTACGAGAGCTCTTTTGTCGAGTTGCGGAAGGTTTGCCCTTTTAAAGTTGGCAGTAAAGTTATAGGCCACGGGGAGGGGGGAGCATGTGTCTCGAGGAGTCTGACGATAAAGTCAGTGGGCAAAGGACTGTGCGCGAACCAATCGAGAGTTCTGCGAAGGCGAGGACGACTCTCGCCGAGTACCTCGCTTCGGTCGAGGGTAACCCTCGAAAAGTCAGCGAAAGCTTGCGCAAACGGAATCAATATTTAATTTTGGGGACTACTACGGTACGGTATTCGCGAGACTGCCGACGAAAAGCCAAGAGAGAGAGAGAGAGAGGGAGAGCGCAGTGTCGAGATTGGGGAGTACAGGGCAGGGGTGGGGCGCCGGTTTTGCGAACGGAAAAACGCTTTTCGAGCTTCCGTGCCGTCGCGAGTGAGAGTCGCTTGAAAAATCTTTGAAACTCGATAAGAGCTTTGGCTCTCTCGCGAATCTCTCGGAATTTGAGAGGGAGAGAAAAGGAGAATGACGACGACAGCGACGCCGGGCAGAACGGAATGAGGGATATATGTATATGAAAGGGAGAAAATAGAGGACGAGAGAAAGAAATCCAACGATCGGAGAAGCTTATACGCTCGCACGGATTCCTCTCGTGTACTTTGCAAAAACCATTCGACGCCCGTTTATCCTGGCAAATACTATCTCGTCTCTCTTCTTTCTCCGGTCCGCTCTCGATTATACTACGTGCGGGCACGTCGAATGCTCACGGCAGTGTCGAACGTGCCCGCAACCTCTCTCGACGCCACCCAATGCTTTTTGCTGCCGTTACTGCTACTACTACTACTACCACTCCCGCCTACTACCGGTAAAGGGCGCGAGAGAATGGCCGCGAATATTCGTCGACAAAAATTGTTCCTCCTTCCATTTCGCGCACCCACCTCGCTTTTCCCATACCGTCCCAATCGTCGAATACGAATCGGAGCTTTTCGATCGTTTCTACAAATTACGCGAGGGGAAAGGCATTCTTTTTTTTCTCTTTTTCATTCTTTTTTTTTTTCACGCTTCAGTATCCAGAGCTTTCGGATCATTTGAGAAAATTGCGCGAAAGCTCGCGTTACGAGGTGCTCGCGATGATGAGGCGTTTTTTTTTTTAGATTGACTTCGTAACTCAGAAGGGGAGAGATCGAAGCGAGAAATAACCGGGGGTCAATTGTAACGACGTTGCCATGAGTTCTATAAAATCATGCGGGTTCCGCGCAGGCACCTTATATTGGCGTTCTCATTTTGTATTGGTTTCGGGGATATATCTTATATTTTTTTGTCGGATTACAGTCCTTCGTTGACTAAAAAGAAGAATAACCCAGTTTAGCAGTTTTCTACAAAAGTCTTTCTAGGACTTGTGTTTGCTTTTTTTTTCTTGATTTTAGTACGATTAATATTGCTTTATTTTCCTGAGTACAGCATCAATAAAAAAAACCCTTTCTGCGGCTCGTTCAAAATATTCCAGCGGGATTAAAACCGACTTTCCATCCTGCAGGATTATCGTTTTGATGGATGTTAAATTTTCATCTGCACGCGTTGGCAGGAATATAGTAATATCTCCACGGTTAATCCTCCCCTCGATGATCGACATTGTAGTCTGTGAGATTTACTGAAAAAAAAATGAAAATCGATTCTATCCAAAACAATGATGCTTTTTAAGTTCTTCAGTGATTGACAAACCCAAGACCTCGTATAAGGAATCAGAGGTCTCGGTAAAATTGATGCGGACGATCTGCTTGTTCCTGATAAACGAAAGACATCAAATGCTCCCCCGCAGTGTGCACATGTGGCATATCAATAGTTTCTCGCTACGTCGATAGAATCTTCCATCGTACCGTGTCCACTCAACCAAGAGTGAAGCAACGACGTCTACAGGATTGTTATATTTACGCAAACAGATGCACAGATTCATAGGTTCTTTTTGCTTCTCCACATCCACCTTGTTTCCAGTGAACGGAGCTTGTGTAGCTGCGCGCATCGTCGTCCCGAAGCCTCGACGTGCTTTGTTCCCTGTTTTGTATATTTCTGTATCATCCCTCTCGTCCTCATTCTCCCCGATTCATCAGATCTTTCGCCTTCACTTCAATTCTCAACCGAGCGTATCCACGCTCTCTCGCTTCTGCAATTATTGAAAAACGTCCAAGCAGCGGCAGGCATCGGTAAGAGGACGCGGAGGCGGAGTAGGTAGAATGAGGAGGAGAAACAGCAGCCTCCGTATTTCCCCCTAGTCTCTCTGCGTTCCAGAAGACACTCTCGATCGATCGAGCCCAAAGCCTTCTTCTCTCTTCATCCATGAGAATTCTCTCAACCTCCTTCCCCTCATGCCCCTCTTTATTTTCCTCCTCGTGTCGTCCTCGACCCCATTTTCACCTCGCATCCATAGATCCCCATACATCACAACAAAATCTCGCCTTCCATCGTTCCATCTTCAAACAAAACTTTCGCCAATGCCATTCATATCTCGCGTCTCGAACGCTCGAAAATCCATTTCAACCCCTTCCCCCCAATGCCGAAAATTCTAACTGCAAAGTTTTGCCGCGAGTGGACGAGGGATTACGCGTTACGTCCACGGTTCAACCCCCTTTATGTACACCACTCGCTCGAGAATAAGCCGTTTTGGTCCATTCCCCGTACAAATTGGACGTTCGGGTTTCCACGGGGTCCGAAGACGCGAGTAACGAAAGCCGAGGATCCAAGCTCGAAGGAGAGCGAGGGAGTTTACCAGGGCAAGACCACGGTTGGATGGTACACTGCCATTCACAAACGACTAGATTTATTTTCATCGTGTGAGTCTGCCTTTGTGCTCAGAAAGAAATGAATAGCGAAAAGGACCATCTATCGATTAGCTGGGAATAGCAAACATCATTCAGTTTTTTACCAAAACCCAATCGAATTATTCTTCTGGCATTGTAATATTTGTTGGGGCAACTAACCAATCGATTCCTTCAACAGGTCGGTTATTTCGGACGTCGAATCCGTTAGCGAGCACATCTAATCAATTAGCAGTCGAAACCAACATAATATTGGTGGCCAGTTGATTGGTTTTACCAATTGATCGGCATGGTGTGCACTTCCACAGTAAAAAGTGAGACGTACTTCTGTGAAGCGACCAACAATTATCTGTTCTTCCAACCAATGAATTTGCCGGATCAAACTATATCCTTGCAATTCTCTTCTACAACTACGTTTTTGCTAGCACTCAAGCATTTTTTTTTTTCGTGTAGCCTTTTTATGTGTACTTCGTATTCCTCGTTGTTTTTCACAAGTGTTTTCATCATTATCTTCATGTGGGGTCGTTATCGCACGGAAATTTCAGTCCAGGCCATTTATGAACGGCACTGTACGAGGTGAAGCAACGGAAGAGAGGAGATCTTCCGACAGGGAATCGTTGCTTGCGGTCACGGTTCGCGTTCCTCTCTCGAAACTCCTATTCTACAAACTCCTACGGGAATGGCATCCAACCCCGTAGTTGTTGCAAGCTAACATTGTCGCTCTCTCGCTCCAACCTCACGCTGGATGGTCATAGTTGTGTGCAAAGATAAACGAGATAAACCCCTGAGATTGAGAGAGACGAAGCAGCTAGTTTACTCGAGAATTTCGCTTGTTTTCCAGCGACGGTTCATGCGCAACGGTATACTAATTCCAAGTTGGATGCCGAGATTGAAGCTGTCCAACATTGACGACAGAAATAACAGAATATTAATATTTTCACTCCTGAAGCTCGTTTCCTTCAATTTAATTGTAAATGTATCATTAAATAGATGTTTATAATTGAATTCAATTCATTTAAAAGTTACTACCATCGTTATTATCATTGAGAAAAATGATTTGATATAAATTAATGAATTAGTGTATCGGATTTATTTTTTCATATCAACAGATTTATGGATTACAAAAAAAAACTCTTTTTTCAGTGCTCTCCGACGATTACTGTTTTTTATTCCTTTCCGACGGATGATTGTGAAAATGTGTATTTTCATTTGTCCATCGTCGAGCTCTGGAACGAACGGTGTTTTTAATTTCACTTCATGACAAAAGGTCAATTTCGCAGAAATGATGAATACCGGGTAAATTGGTCGGGCTGCCGGGGGGAGTTTGAACGACCGAATTGATATCCACGATTGATTTGCCATCTCGATGCGCCCTTTGTCCTTCGTATAAACGATATTGCCTCGCAGGTGCACACGCGGGATATTATACCGAGTTTATCGAACGGCAAAGGACGAAACTCAAACGGAAGAGCGGAGTGAAATACTGTAAATTTGATAGTCGAGTATAGAATCGAAACTAATACCGGAGGCGTCGGGAAATGTGCATGCGTTTCGGTGAAAACGCGACTCCGCACACAACGACATTGCACGTGCCGCGTTGCGTAGAAACGCATTTTGCCTAGCGAGCTCACGTCGTTTCGAGCTCTCCGCTACATACGTCAGGGACACGACGCATTTATCGTCAACGGGACGGGGGTGGAAGGAAAGGGGGTTGGTGTAGCCCCCGGGTGGGTTATTGTCATCGTTTTCACACGAGGAAAGCGTAACAACGAGAGCAAGCGTATGTACCGGTGTCTATACGGCTTTTTGCCATGTCGTATGTAAAGAGGCGAGCACTAGGAGAGAAACAGCGCCAGCGAGATATACACGAGAGAAACGTCAGGTTATTGTAACTATTCCGGTAACGGCGATATAGAACGTATACAGTACGGATCCCTGCCTACAAGCTGCAGAAGCTATTGTACCAACGATGCTACATACATTCACGCGATGGGTATTCGCACGCAAGCCGATTACGGTCATTCGGAACAATGTATGCCGAGAGAACCGTGAATACTCGGTATATGCTTCTCTGTGCCCTGACTGTAACATCGTGTAGTTACCGTACTACGTGTTCATGTTTCATTTCGCGTGGCATTTTTTTTCAAGCCCCGCTGCACAAAGCGCTGCTGTGGGAAATATCGAGGGGAAAACGCAATGACAAAGCGCCGCGGATAGAGAAATAATTATGGTTTTTTTGGTTGATTTACCGCGCGTGATTGCTACCTCGTTTAAGGCCGTGTCTTTTAAACGTTTTCAAAGAAATGTATATTGCCAAATATTCACGATATTTTCAGGGGATCGGCACGGATTTCAGGTACTTTCATTTTATTATTTTTTAAATATCGACTATATGGTCGGACTTATTGATTTTTGAGGCCGTTATCATGATAAAATTATTAAGGTATTTAACATAATAGGTAGGGGCGATTAAAATTGAATTCATGGAAAATGTAAACGGCCAAAGTGGTTTGTTGAAAAGATTAATCTTGGAGATTAATAACATGAAGTTTTTATTCTTCGCATGCAATCAATATTAGTGTGAAAGGAAAAAGTGATTTTTTAACCAAGTTTTTCCGAAATTCTCTTCGCTTCGAAGAAGCTTAGATTATTTTTCTTCGCGAGCTCGATTGAACGAGCGGTTAGACATTTTTTTTTTCGATACCGTAAGCAAGGTGCGGAAAAACATAAAAATTATGATCAACGACTCGAGACTTTCGGCACGAGGCCGTAACACCGTGAGCGGATTCTCGGCGCTTTTCTTCACCCTCGCTTCTCGCATCTTTGCTCTGTTTTCCGGTGGTCTATCGAGAAATGATAAATCGTCGGTGAACGCATCCATCATTGTCATAAACAGTACTGCCGGGGACGGATGAGGAAAAGGGGGGAGTGGCGGCGGGGGGGCTTTTGAGAAGGAAGTGTCGGGGCTTTGGTGGTTCTCTCGTTACGCGAAGGAATAGTCTTCGCTATCCCGGAGAGGTTGGGCATGAGCTCGCGCGATCGTTCGTGTGTTCATCGCTGATGCCAGGCCCAATGTTCTCTGCTGTTGATGCTGCTCCGTTCGCCTCTCCCTCATTCAACTGAGATAATTACCGGCAGCTATCCCGCAAACCGTCCGGATTATACGGAGGCAATTCTCCTCCTGTCTCTCTCGGTCGACCCTTCCTTTCCAGAGAATTATCTCTTCCTGATTTTGACAGCCGACACGCACACCCCAGAGGCAGACACACAAAAGCGCGAAAACGTACTTCGGCAGCGCAAAAGGTCAGAAGATTCTGCGCTCCGTTCGGCAAGCTCTTCCTCTTGTTAAATGAAACTCTCGCGTAACCGCTATTTCGCGCATAGCTCTCTCATTACGGATTTTATACGGGCAAGATTAGAGGGAAGTGAGAAAGATGAAGGGGAAGAAACCGAGAAGAGCCGCTATTCTCGTCGTCCTAGAGCAGCTCGGTCCTTCGCGCTCTTTCATCGAGTCACGGATTAACGAGCCGGGCCCAGACGAGTCTGCCGTGCTCGTTGTAGAGCCATTTTTGCGTTGTATAGTTGCGGCACGGACTCAACGATGGTTATGGGATAGAGTGCTTCGCGACGAGACTCCTTTGCCCCGTAGTACCTACATTATGAGTTGGAACGTTAGTCTTAATTTTATAAATAGACGGTACCGAGAATTACACGCGCAGACTCCATTATTTAGTCTTCCATTTAACATCGCTCGATAAGTCTTCGCCGGTTTTTTTATTCGTTGATTAGTTCGTTTAAAACATAAAACTTTTTGAGGAGTTAAGGGGCTTAGGTAAGACGGAGAAAAAAAGGTGCTGAAGTAAAACACATTATCGGCAACGATTCTAAGGGTTTTGTCGATCAGATGGAAAGCCCAAGGCAATTTCAAAATTATCATTTCTCACAAATAGGGAACAATAAAAAAAAATTCTACCGATCGATGCTTGTCTTCATAATCTTACAAAAAATTCATTGACGGTGACTCTCCGGTAAAAATCATGCATCGAAAATGAAATATGTATACTCATATTTTTTTATGATGTGGAATGTGATTGAATATCGATAAAAAAATAAGGGGATAAGAAAGGAGAACTGAATTGAATTCTCCTCGTAATCCACAATCTATGTCTTGCTCGAGTCTCCCCTCGAGCTCAATATAAATCCTTCGCCGACGGCTCATCAACAGTTCGTCTTTAGCGTTTCGCGATTCTCACCTATAGACGATTTTAGCGATGACGGAACGAAACTCATTCGAGTGCGGGCGCGGTAGAGCCTTCTATTGTTTGTCTTGATAAATGAAGTAACCGAGGCCCGACGAGGAGCTCGACGCGCCGTGTGGCTCACGCTTTCGTATTTACAGGGGGTTGAACAACACAATGCCCGTGTGATATAGGTATTGTGTGCTTCAACTTCGGTAGCTGCCGGCGTTTCGGCGAGCGAGCCGGGTTTGTCGGTGATTCAATGGCAGAAACTCGCTCACCGAACTCGAATGCTTCTCACTGGAATCGAGAGCAAGAGATTCGAGAGCGAAGAATCGTCGAAATCTCAACCATGAAAATCGACCGAGTGCGCAATTTCTGGCTGCGGTAAATTTTCGTGTATCGTTCAGAGTTTTCCGCGTTCGGGAGGTAAATTTACTTTTCCGATAGCTCCAGTTAAAAAAAAAAGTTAATGTGATCGAAGGGATTTGTTTGGCTCAAATAAATTTCTTTAAATCGTTGACCTAAATATGTTCAAATTTAACAATTTTACAAGGAATACGAATTATCGTTCGACTTCTCATTTATTTTTATAAATTACAAAAAAGTGCAAGCCAGTTTTGTTTACTCAAATCGAAATGAACACGACCCAGAAATCGTCGAGGATCGAACAAAAAATCTGGGAGAACAAACCGCGTGGAATTTCCGACTGGCTCTCATCGAATCGAAGATAGAGAATGGAAGATTGGGAGCTTCGTCAATTTGCCAGAAGCGATACGCGATATCGAGTCTCGATTAAGGCACCTCTCATCGACTGATTCCACCGACAGTGGGGTGGGAGGGCAACGGGGATGAGGAAAATGCGGTGCGGGACCTTTTTCAATTAAATTTCAAAGTTGGCGAAAGAGCCTGGAAGGGAGGGCGGAGGGTTAACGGAGAACGGCAGAAGGGAGTAGTCAGTAAAGTAGTCGGGGATGGTATAAGAGGAATGGTAACACGGAAAGGTTGAGTGGATAGAGGATAAAGCAACTCGACCGAATACACTTCACCTCCTCGTTCTCTCTTTCTTTACTTTACTTTCGGCGCCTTTCTTAGTCGCTTGAGTAGCCCCTCTACCCCTTCCACGAGCGGTCGTTTTTCTCCGTTAGACTATCAGCCCTTATCGCCTCCGCAGGGAACTCTTTGACCGAATCGTTCGATAAAGGAACCATCCCAGTCGCGGCTAACACTGCCCTGCCTATTTATCCCTTTTCGTTTTTCATTTACTTCGTTTATTTTCTCTCCTTTTGTCTCGATTTAAAAGTAGCCCTGGTATCTTACTTCGTTTCCTCGTCTCCGTCTTCGGACCTCTCTCGAGACGCGACGTAACTTTCTTTTCTTTTCGAAATGTTCATGTTTTTTTTAATTCGTCTCTCGTATTTTTTTTATCAACAAGTAGATCGAAACAATCGATAATTATTTTTTATTCCTTTGTTTAGGTCCATACTTTGATTAATTAACATTGGATCTATTAGAATAGAAAAATTGTTTTGTGTTGTGCGAATTTTTAGAAATAAATTGTGGATGGTGGTTGTATATCTTATTTATAAAAGTTCATTAACGATTGAAATAGTTGACGGTGCCTTTTTAGTGGCCTCTATCACTGGCGATCTATTTATTTTCCTCTTCTCATTCGTTTCTTCATTTTCTCTTCTATTGCACCGATTTAAAAGTAGCTCCGCTACTCGTTTTTCTCGCCTTCGACGATGGACCTCTCCCGAGACGAGGCGCAGCTTCGTTTTTTTTTTATTTCCACTTTGTTTTTTTCTTTCCGTAACGTTCGTGTGTTTGCTCTCACAGTGCGGCCGTTCAATCCCTTTGCACGTAGGTACAGAGAAGAATCTCTCTGTCCGAAGTGAGTTTCGTGAAAGGTTTCGAACGATCGGTATCGGGGGCGGGGGGGTTAGAGGGATATCAGACGGGTTTTATGTACTCTCGGTGGAACGTAGTATGATCTCCGGGGCTCTATGCCAACCCCCGTAATTCCCACAGACTTTAGGGAGACTCAGACTCATCCCGAACGCTCTCGTCGACGCTTTGAGCACCGATTTTACCTCTAATGATCGCGATGAAGCTTTCGCACGAACAATACCCGGTTCTTTCACTCGTGAGCTCTTCAATTCGCGCGCGTGCAGGGTACAATCCTATTGTTTTTTCATCGCTATCAGAATCGTTCTATTGTTTTCGTATATTTTTTTATTTTTCTCCCCTTTCTCTCGATAATTCCGACATGTTTGAAAAATCGCTTCGCGCTCCATTCCCGCGTTCCACACGAGAGCTTGTAGAAGCGCGCGCGAGGCATCCACTCAGCCGCGTGTCTTCGTTGTCTCGGTTCTTCGTCGTGCCGAGCACAGGGGCGGGAGAGGCGCGTTAATAATAATGGGAAAACTTGAAGACAAAACTCGTGAAGAGAACGAGAATGTGTATACATTCGTACACGGTATTAGTACGGCAAACGTTGGCGGTACATGGAAAGAGGCCCGACGAAAAGGCAAAGAAGAGAAGAAGAAGAAGAAGAAGAAGACAGGAGCGAGAGGGCACTATACGCCCCCATGACAAATTGCACCCAGGGGTTTTATTGTTGTTCTTCTTGGTTCTTGGCTCCTCGACTCGAATCTCCACCCTTTTTCTCGTACGCGACGACGTGCAACCCGGGTCTCGTCCAGAAGCGAGCTCGGCGCTTCTCGTTCTCGGCTCGCTCGGCTTCCGCGACTTCTCGTCTCTCTCGTGTTCTTTAAAGGAACTTCCGCTCTCGTCGGGCGAGCACGTGAGCGTCTCGTTCGCGCTCACGGATTCCCCGGGCTCTCGAAAAGATTCGCTTTCTCTATCTGCGAGCGCGAGAGTGGCTAATTAATATTTTCCCTCTTCCCCGGGTCAGTGCTCCGCCACCGGTTGCTCTGACTCTCTCGCCTTGTGTTCCTGTATCCACCCACACGCGCATACCATGACCGAGCACACAGCTTCTCGGAGAAGTTAAACTTGTCGGGATAATACCCCGAGAGCGTTGCGTGAGTCTCGCCCGATTTTCTCTCATACCAAACGATATAACGGGGTGAAGCTCCGAAGCCTCCCGCGGAGTCGGGAACGGATATTGGTACAAGTTTTCGCAGAGATTAAAAGATGAGGCGGTAAGAGGGTTGTAATCTTTTTTTTTTTTTCTCTTTCGTTCGAGTTTCCCCATGCAAACGCCGTCGGAGATATTGCAATAAGTAGACAGAAGATTAAAATATATTTGATGATATTCTAGCAAGGCAAAGAAATTCGAACTGCTTTTGCGCGTTGCCCCGAGTCAATTATCATTCGCACGATTGCAAATGCAGCGAGGGCTATTTATACTTGATTACTGTTTATTCCGCCATAATAATGAATGCGGTTTCGCATGTTTAGCAATGTCTGTGAACACATTTCACATCGCGACAAACGATGATCAACAGTGTTTGAACTGCAGCTCTGCGAACTAATTTCTTCGAGAGACGAAACGAGAAGAGTAACAAGTGAATCCAATGAGCTATTGACCTCTTGGCTCTAACGCGAAGAAGAGATGTTGCTTATCGAAGCACTCTCATTCTCGTCGAAGTGTATCCGCGGAGTTGCAGCGGCGACGTAGTCCCGAAAGAATAGAGAAACGCCGTGGGACAGAACGAGAAGATAAAAGAGCGAATGAAACGGAAGAACTTTCTTGTCTCTTCTCTCAGCGGCCGCTGGACCGGTAGGGGTTGGTTTCCAGAGAGGAGAGAGGGTGGAAATAACACAGCAGTGCGCGGCATCGGTTCTCTCGGTGTTCTCCAGTGGCCCGAGAACCCCGCCACCTTCGGTATATCTCCTTTTGACAAGCGGATACGCGGGAGAACGGCGGAAAGAAAACGAGAGAGCGAGAGAGAGGGACTCCAAACAAGAGAGGAGTAGTAGAGTAAACCAACGAATGGTTCGCTATGAGAGAAAGGAGACGAGAACTATTGCGCTCTACGCTCTTACCCACTCGTATATCTCGAAAATTGGATTCTTCGGAGATTCGAACAGTGATAAATTCCCTCACGCGTAACCCACAGGAGAAATGTGTGCACCACCTCTTTATCTCCGTCTCTTTCGTCCCCCAACCCCTCTCTGCTCCTCGCTTCGATTTTATTTCGTTTTTTCTTTCCAGTCTCACTCGACCACTGTGCTCGCGTCACTACCAGTCTTTCTCCGACCTTTGGCAAGTGGTACTGTCCCTCGATATACTGTAATATGCTCCCAGACCACAGACGAAAGGTTTCATAGAACTTTTCAACGCGAGCTCAATTTTTTTTATCGTTCATGTGAACGAACGTCGAGAGAATTAAAGAGAATGAAGGAAAGATGAATAGTATGAAAAGCAAATTGTATTAACGAAAAGTAGTAAAATAACTGATTATTATTCGTCTGATTATTCGTCATGAAGTTTATAACGAATTTGTATATTGATCATATTTTTATATATATGAAAAGAAATGTTTATGGTATTATCGAACAATAGTTTCATTTGTTTGTATTCCGACTGTTCGCACGGGTCCATTTTAGACGATAGGTTCGAAGGTATTTTTCGACGGGAACTTAATTTTTTTTCTTCGTTGAAGTAAACCAAGCTGAAGAGGAGTCGTGCCCGAAAAAGACGAATATCCGGCGGATTCTTCGCGTAATACCGCTGAACGAGCTGGCCGAACCGGACCGTCGGGAAATCGGTGAGGAGAATAACACCGCCTCCCCCTCCCTCTTCGCCGCTTGCTATTCGGCCACTGCGCAATAACTTTGCTGCCATAAATTTCCGGGCGATAAATCGCAGCGGGTCGCGAGAAGGGGAAGAGTCGGGTTGAGCACCCACCGCCAAAAGTGGAGAGAGAGAAAAGGTCGGCAAGGGGGAGTGAGGAGAAAAGGTTGCCTAATGCCGAAATGTATTCTCTCTATATTTTCCGTTTCGCTTTCCGCTCTTTTCCATTTTTCGAGTGAGGAACACTCGGCACTCGCAATTAACACGAAACTCGTATAAACTCATACCCCCCCCTCGCGCGGGTACTCCCTCTCGGTCACCGAGTAATTTTACCTTCTCCGAGTCGCATTCGTCTCCCGTTGGCTTTACCGGCACGAAAATATTATAATATTATAATCCCGAAAGCTCCGAGCTCTTACAGTTAACAAAGTCCGAGGTGACGAAACGCTCGAACTGCTTTGACTCTCTAATACGCGAAAAGGCTCGAAATATTCGTCCTCGCGATGAAACTATATTCTTAAGCTCTCCTTTTCTTCCATTCGTTTTAATATATTTATCCGTGTCGTTTTCCTTATCCTCGGCTACACGTTTCTTGTTCTCTTTGTTTCTTCGAACTCGAAGCGCACCGTAAAGTTTTCCCATCTGGCGCAACGGCGAGGGACGGTCCTCGGGAGTAGCCGCCGCGGATCCGAGACAATTTTTTCTGTTCTCGTTCCCTCCGCGTCTTTCGCGGACTTGCTTCGTGCCGACTCCGCTGGCCCGGGGATACGAAAGCTCACAAAGTAACGACGCCGAATAGGCAAAGATACAAGAAGAAACGGAAAAAGAGGAAAAGAAGAAAGATAAAAATTGCACGGTATACATTACATGAGAACACACAGACTGAAATATTTCGAGTTGTAGGCAGAAGAATGAGAAAAAAAAGGGATAAAGAATTACGAGTTCTCATCTCTCGTGGGATGAGTGGCGTAGCCGTGGCGAGACGACAGGAGAATAGAGGTGGAACGGAGAAGGGTGAAAGAACCGAAGAGAATTTTAGTGAGCGTACTTTCTCGTTACATTGATCGTCGTCGTCCTCCCCCCTCTTTTCTCCTGCTGTAGGACTGACAGGGAAACCTCTTTTGTGTAGCTTTCGCCTTCGTTAAAATTAAATATCGATTTTGCTTTCAAGCAGAGACGAAGCCTTGGCACTATCGCCGCTACGTCTCTCGCGAGTCTTGCGAAACGAACGAGAACGAAGACCGGCGTGCCGGAGCCCCTTCGTAACTCAAACCAACCACCGACGTCGACATTGAAATGCTTGAATTTCGAACGATGGAATTCACCGTGATTGTCGACATTATTGTTATATCGAATCGCGTGTGTTTCCATCACGATTTCTATTGTTCAATTTTCATTTCGCGAAATATTTTATTACAGATATAGAATCAACTCAAAAAATTAGTATTACTATTATTAAAAGTGTAATTTTTAATTTTTTTTTCAGAATACTTTGAAGCTACTCTTAGAAAAGTCTTAAATCATCGACTCGAAATCACTGAAGTTCGACTTCGTTCAGAGTTTTTTTCCTTCAAACACGGAAGCGAAAAGTGGATCGCAACAGCCGATGCTGCAATCCTGGATGATTCTATGCAGTTCGCACGCCGGTCGAACTCATCGAATGGGGTTTTCATGAATCGCCACTTGACCCTCTCTATCAACGCGGATCAAAGTCAACGGGGGCGAGAGAATTCTCTCACTCGTCGGAGAAAGAGAGCGTGAAAGTACACGCGCGGAGAGGTTGAAAAAAGGCCGCAAGAACAATAAGGAGAGGGTGCCAACAGGAGTGCGCGACTCCGAGTGCATTTTTGTTTCGCCCCAACCCTTTCGAGTTCGGAACAACCTCGTCTGGCCTTCTTTTATTTTCTTTCTTCCGACACCGTCGGCTCGCCTGTGTGTATGTGCGCGCGGCCTCCTTGCGGTCCTGAGTAGCGACACAAACGCGCGCGCGGGAGAGCATGTTCACCACCGCTTGGCCCCAAAGCCCCTTAGGAACTCCGATCGTGAAAACCACTTGAACCGTATAAACAAACACGTGTCGGTTCGATATAAAAAAAAAAAACAGGCAAGAAAAGTGTGTCGAGAGGTTTGTACCTAATAACGGGATTGAGGACAAGCGCTCGTGCACTGATCGATAATCCGTATATTTCTGGGGACAGTTATGAATACCGATATCTGAATTTCATCTGCGCCCTTATCTTCGATCTACCGCCGCCACTAAGGGCGCTTGAATCTATTAATTACATCGAATCGATAGATTAGTACGAATAATCACTTAATTCGGATTGTATTACTCGAATCGCATAAAGTGTATCCTGAGGTGTATTTCCCTGAATTCAACGATTTTTTAAAAACATTTATCGAATTAGCTTATTCGTCTACATTCCTCGGACATTAGATTTCCCGTAGACTTTCATCAAAGGTCGTTTCCAATCGTCGCATAAATAATGGAAATAAAACTTGAAAATCGACATATTTGGAACATATGTTTATACATAGATCATATATTTTGTCTTTGCCATGAATTTTAGGGTTGGTCCATTTTGTGCCGGAAATCGGGTTGCGCGGCTATTGGCAATTTGGTCCACCTCCCCCTACTTTTTCGTTCAGGTGGACCGACCGAAACGTTTTTTTCACCGTAGCGATTCCGTGTCGCGACGAGTGGAAATCGAGGAGGCAAAGACACGGACAGAACGGGAGCGCGATCGCGGCGTGCAGATAATACCATTGAATAATTTATCTATACAGGTGTCAGTTCGAAGAATATACAAATTTATATGCCGTATGGATAAAACATTCGTCAAGGGTGTATGCGAGCGTGCGCGTATGAGAGCTCGCGAGCGTAATATATATCTGTATCGAGAATCTGCATAAAACACACTCGAGTTACACTGCCGACGACACGCCCTGTAGTGTCGCTGTCAGGGCTCCCTCGGAGCAATTTAACCGATAATTTACGCGCGTTCGCGTTATATAGGTGGCTCTATCTCTCCGCGAGCGGCGAGCTCGAATGCTGTCGGGTACTTATACGCTACATGCGCCACGGCTACATATGGGGCGTAATAACTGCTACCAATGACGAAACGGGCCGTTCTCGTATCGGTGAATAAATCCTTAATGGCACGTACAATAATGTCGTCTACATACCGTTACGCGCTCGGTAATGTGTTGCGGCGCACGCATTAACCGCGACAACGGAGAGCATCGTGTTGATACAGTTAGAAATCTTGTCGCTGCCATTAGGAAAATGGGTCGACTTTGGAGGCCCCGGAGCGAGAGGAAGAGAGAGATAGATAGATAGAGAGAGACGAGGGGGTGAAAGTGGTAAAAGAGAAGTTTTCTTTTCCGGCCGCGAAATTAATAAATAATAGCGCGGGCTCGACTTTATTACGTGGGTATTCACAAATCGTGCCTCGTGGCTCGGTGTATAGGCTTGTGCGAAAAGCGGCTGAAAAAGAGGCACAGCGCGTCGTTGTATAATATCTCGGGCTATCCCTTCTCCCTTTGGAACGGTTTAACCCCCTCGGGGTCCAAAGCTCCAGAGGTCAGTAGTTACGCCGGCAAGCTCGAGGCTCGGCCGAGCTCGATCGGCTAGACTGTAAACGAGAAGAGCGCGGAAGTAATGTCTCTTGGAGCCGTAAGCTACGCGAACGTTACACGGACGAGGGTTTAATAATTTACCGAGAGGGTAGCGGAGGGCGAGGCGCGCTGTTTTGTAAAATTAGTTTTGTTGCGCCATTTCGCATTTGTTCGGCGCTGGGCCCTGTTGGTTTTCTTTTTTTTGAAGCTCTGCAACATTTGCCAACCGTCCACATCTCCGCCCCTGCTTACTCGATTCAACCCCAACGTCACGAGGCACGTATACGAAAGTTTTAGCGTGACGCTTTTTCGCACCGTACTCTCGATGCCCACGAGCCGAGGCACGCGAAAAAGCTAGGACTGTGTTTGCCATCAGTCGGTCAACGCGACCGCCGATTCACGGTACAATCACGCGAGCTATTTTGTCTATCACTCGGATTATGCCAATAGACGCGTGTCGATACGGAAATGACAACCTATTAGATTTTCCGGAACAGCTTATACAATGCTTTGTGAAGAATGTTCAAAATTGAAACAACGAGACGAAAGAATTTTTTTTTCTGCACAAAAAGATTTAAAAGCATTTTTTTAAGGGTCGAATAGATTCCTCCTAAAATACGTAAACCCGTACATATTTTTCGTACAATCCTCGCATGCGTACAAAGAATCAATAGAAAACAAATATAAAATTCAATGTTTTTCAAATAATTCCCATATTTACTTGTACCATATTCCCCACAATTCGAATCGCGTAACTGTTTCATTTTGCCTCGTTGCCCCATTTTGCCCCAACTTCCTGCACAAGGATCCTGCGTATATTTTCGATGAAAACTCAGGAAAAATAAATCAAAAAAGTTATTGACACTCTCGACGAAACCCGAGTATAAACAAGCTTTTTGTTCTAATTCTCTCGGTGCCGTAACGCCCGATCCGCGAAATTGCCGACGATAATAGTAACAGCTGCGATAAAACCCGAGGATGCACAGCTGAGCGTTAAAAAAAAAACTAAAAAAGTGCCGACGGAATCAAAGTGAGGGATCGACGTACGTGCGAACATAATTCTCAGCTATAAACTCGCGAAGTAAGCTAGCCATATCTCTGGGTTCTGAACTGCAGCAGATAGGCAGGGGTCAGGTGGGACAAAATGGACCACTTTAGCGATTCCGGGAATTTCATCGATAAATACACCACTTTGCCAGTACTTTCGATCCGAATAATAAATTTTTCACATCGATTCGGAGTGTTAAGTGAAAAAATAGGAACAGGGCGAAATTGGCTGGGGAAAATTAATATTCAAATAACAATTCACTTATTATAATTCGGAGGTTTTCACGATAAGTTTCTAGATAAGCAGAATGAATAATGATGATGAAACAGGAAAATCGAACGGTTTCGGAGCTGCAAGAATTTTAGAATTGCCCATATTCCCCAAAATTCGAATCTCGTAACTGTTTCATTTTGCCCCGTTGCCCCATTTTGCCCCAACTTCCTGCACAAGGCTCCTTCGGCTTGTATCGCATCAGAAGAATTTTCTCAGCATACCCCACTGTTCCTCGCTGCATTTCCACCGTATCCTTTTCCAATACGTCGGGAACTTTCAGCCGGAATATTGGAAGGCGATATTCGACCACCGAGCGATACGTAACTGTCGGCCGAACGTCCAGATATAAAAGCTCCAGCAAACAGCGGTGGTTTCCCTCATTCTTTTCTTCGCTCCCGCCGGTTGCACACGCACGGACCAGCGGTCAGCAGCAGCAGCAGCCGCGGCGAGCAAGCACGCACATTGGAATTAAACCCGAGAAAGAAGGAAAGTAAAAGCCTGGATACAGAAGGTACGACCGGAAAGACGATAAACCTGCCAATCGCAGGCGCTTTCGCCTGTCGAGTTCCGCTTCGTGTCGTTTGTCGGAGCTTTGCTAAGCGCACCGTGAGTGAAAGAAAGATGAAAAAAAAACCGAGCAAGAACGCTTTCACGTTCTCTCGTTGGCCGCGCGCGTGGCGGACACTAGCTCGCCTGCTTCGCAATAATTGAATTGCCCCGCTTACATTGATTTTTCCAAACGTTCTCGCTATATACAAGAGGCGCCTATAACAGATGAAAAGAGAGACGGAGGGTGAAAGAACAAAAAAAAAGCAGAGAAAGCTCGCGGAAAGAGAAACGGACGAGAGAAGGAAGAAGAGGAACGATGAATTGGTCTGATCCCTTCGAGAAGCGAAAACCCACCACCCCGTCGAGGAGGGCGATGTGTTATATATCGTGTGTATAACTATAGTTGTCACACACGCGTGCGTCAGCAGCCAAGACCAAACGACAACGAGGACGACGATGTTTCGAGGAGGACAAGGAGGCTAAGGCTAAAGAGCTTTTCGTACAGTGCAAACACACGTACATCCACACACGGAGGGCCTCCGCATTGCCCTGGAGGAAAAATCGATGGTGCCTCGTAGCCCAAAGGCTTTTAATCACGAGGCCTCGGTTCTTACATTTCCTGTTACTCATGTATACTCGTTTGCCTCAGTCACGCCGGGCCTGTACTAACGGAGCAACAGAAACTCTCTGTGCAGCGGAGTGATGAGCCTGGTTGTACTATTATTGCTACTGCTGGTTATATACAGCCCGCGGGCGGTTTAGTTTAGCGTTGGGGCGTCGCGAACTGAGTCGAGAAAAGACGAAAAAAAAACGGTGTACCGGAGTCTATATGGAAGCTGGGCAAACAAGGCTTTCGAGATCGGACTTTGATTAATTGAATATTTGACCCTTTATTTAGGGACAAAGGGCAACCCTTCAGGCGCAAAGCTACACGTCGAAAAAAATCGTTTAATTCGGAGTAATTTAGTGGGTTCGATTCGGAAGCGTGCTAAATGTTCTGTATTCACGGCAGATAAATTTCATTTGATTTAAAAGACACCGTCGAGCTTGGAAATCTCAAATCCAAATATCACGATATCCCTTTAATTTATTGATTTATTCTATGCAAAAGTATTACACGTTTCCTGCAATTTTTCGCTCCCTCAAAACGTGACGAAAAACCAAAAACTTTCACGTCCCGACAAATACCTTTTTCGGCAAAAGCCTAAATCCGAACGGTACATGGCTGATTGCAAAGAGAATTTCTTTTTTCTAATTTCATTTCGGGCTTAGCGCGCACTTCCCTGTGAGGGCATCCCTGCTAATCAAACTAAAATGCTGCATCGTGCGCCTGGAATCCCCCGAAAAGTCGTCGGACCATATATCTCCGGCTCTGCTTCTGAATGTTCATTGCCACGTCGAGGAAAACAGGTACGGGATGGTCGTGAGGGGACCGAAAGAGTATGTGGTATGGTTTTGGTGCCTCTCCTTCTCCGGCAAGCGTGTGTCCCACGGCCCGTTACACACAAGCATTATCGTACGTCAAGCCAAATGATCCCTTGGCGTGATCCCGCGTGCTCACGTTGTATACCACCCAGGTTTGTTGGTGTGAGCTTTCGCGTTAGTTCGTTCATTTCGCTCGCTCGCGCGTCTTTCACGTTTACCCCTTAGGCCAAGAAGAGCCAAGCGAGAAAATTGAGCGTCGGTGAAAGTGAGATTCAGGATTGCAGGTGTGTGTGTGTGTGTTTCTTCGAGATTTAGGTATATCACCCTTGCCAGGTAACACACAGAGGACGGAAGGTAGATTATCTCTTTCGCCGTCGACAGGCGACTGGAAAAAGAAAGGAAAGGAAAAGCCTGCACAGCTTTCGAGTCTCTCCCCTCGCGCCGGCAGGGAGTGGATTATACTCAAGTGGAAAAAGGAGACTAAAGGCCAGAGAGTTGACGCTGTCCTCGCGGCTACCTAATACCAACGTGAATATCATTCTCCCCCGGATTCTCCACTCCCCCTTTTTACCCTTTTCGCTTCCGAAACCCGTGTCCACACTCCGCAGCGGCGCTCGTACGTATAGAACTGAATATGTTACAGACAGTTACACGGAGCAGAGAGTACCTACGTGTGAGCTACGCGTATGGTAGTTACGTTATACCCCAATTTACGATTACGAGCAGTCGCAAAGGGAGAACAGCGATGGGAGGACATAGAGACGAATCTCTATATGTACAGAGGGGAAAGGTAGGGCAAAACGGACCGACTAAGAAATACAAACCGTTGTCATGATTTTAGAGGCATGAATTCGACTGTTCAGTGCCGAAGTAAATTTGTATAAAATATCTTGAGCTTTCGAGGAAAACGGAAGACAGTTTGGAGATAAAGATGGGCCATTTATTGAAATAGAAAAATTCAACGAAAGACCTTAGACCAGTCAACGCTGTTACCTTGTGCTCACGGTAGCAATGCGGAACTGCGTAAAAACGACTCTTCTAGACAGCTCTGGAATTTTTTGTTAATTTCGTCACGTTTTTTTTATGGTTAAACGGACCATTTGAAGGTAATGTCTGGTTGTCACGTAATTCCGTTACTTTCAGCTGGTTCATTTTGCCCCGCTAATTCATATTGCCTCAGTCGTTTCTGTGTGTGTGCAGGGAGTCTGTAGAGGAAGTGAGAGAGGAGAAACTAACGCGTGGAGGGCTAACCGGGTTTAATCAATTCTCTAACGGCGAAGCTCCATAGCCAGAGAAGAAACCCAACGGCCAGCAACGCTGGTGGTGCCTGCTCGGCAAGGCTTCGCTCGATTTATTTGACGTAGTGCACGACCGCGACGAAAAGACGTCGTCGCTACTCTCTCTGGAGCTAGGCTTTTCCGAAGCCCCTTCGCCGGGCAGAGAGAAACAAGAGACACCGACGCAGAACTCGCACAGGAGGCTTTGCCTACTTGATCTTTTCCGACTCCACGACGAGCGAGAAACACTCCGCTGCTTTTGGCTTTCTCGTATTCCACCAGTGCTTCACCATACGTTAGCCTCCGCAGTGCGGTGCTGGGTTGCTGTACACCGAATAATTTCCGCCAAGACCACGACGATACTCGTGCCGATGCTGCCGCGTGCAGCTGCAGGTGTTCCCTCGCAGCGGGAACGCTAATGGAGCGCAACCCGACAACACGGCGAATCCGGGAGAAACAGGGTATATTACTCGCCTTGCTCTTGCGAACTCTTGAGATTTCGAAGTATCTCGAGGGCTTCCTACGGAGAAGTTTGCCCTCTTGAATTTCCGACGTTGGGATGCCGCGAGGATGCTCGGTAACGATAACTATTCAGACATCGATCACCCGATCGACGAAGAATTTAATTAGGAATGGATATCCTCGCAGTTCCGTTTTCGTTATTTGGCTTATTTTGCGAGAGATCAATGTTTCGAAGGTCTTTTATAGTCATTCAGACTTTCATCGATTCATTCATTTGCAGAAATTGAATGAAGAAACACTGCGACGATTTTTAACTTTCAGGAAATTTTGTATCCGCAAACAGTGGAGCTTAAATACATTGAACTTACTTCTTAACCGGGGCATATCGAACTTCGATTTTTCCCGATGAATCAACTTTTTAATAAGTCATCATTCGAATTTGAATGATTAAATTCCAGCGCGATAGATGGACGGTCGCTGAAGTTGAAGCTAGACCAGCTATTTTCGGATGTACGCCAGAGTTTCTTAACATTCAAACCACTTGATCGACTCTCGCCAAGTTTAGTGCCAATTTTTTCAGCGATTCTGGTCAAATTAAGTACCAGCCAACCTTAATGGTCACTGGGCTTGTGTGCCAAATTCTAGCTCGGTAAACCATAACGTACAATTATTGCGAAGACGCACACTGGAAATTCGTTCGAAAGAAGATATTTGGATGTTTCTGACCATCCTAACTACACTAATATAACAATGTCATATCTTGCCCACAAAAAACAAAGTTCTTCCTACAACGACGGAAAATCGGCCGCAGATTCTTTCATCTTCGAACTTATAATGGAGCTTCAAAAAATCCAATTAAATTTTCGTGAAAAAATAAACTGACCTAACAGCCTCGAAACTATCGAGAAAATTCTCCGATTCCTTTTTCCTTTTCCCTTTGCCGAGAGCAAAGGGAAGCGCGCCTCTTCGACTTTTCGGATCCGTCATTTCGTTGCTTTCAAGTCTTTTATCTTTTGTATTTTCATCGTTGCTTTTGGGTACACTGTTACGCTGGGTTGTGAAGTTTGAGGAACCGGTGCCAAAGGGATATTCAGAGCAGCAGCAGTCGAGAGATCGGGGAGGGAGAAGGGCGAAAGAGAAAAATAGATGAAAATAACGAGCGAGAGAGCAGCGTCGTCGGTGTCGCCGTGGCTTATTGGCGAGGAAGTTTCGTCGCCAGACGACGACGACGACGACGACGACAGCGTCGACTGCGACGCCGGGCTCGGTGGCGCCGGTTGCACACACCGGGACCGGAGTCGACGCGACGCCTTTGCGTCGTCCTTCCTTCTTCTTTACGCCCGGCTAACGCCGCTGCAGCTTCTTCTCGTTCTACCGAACAAACTCCGACACACCGAGTCGATTCTTGAGCTCGCAAAAAATAAAAAGAAGAGAAAAAAATACCAAAGAATCTTCTCACAGAGGCGCTACGTACAAATACAAGAAAAAGAAAGAGGAATACAAAAAAAAAACAAGTTTCTTCGACGTTTTGTACCTTCGTATTCCTTTGCCGTAACCGGAAGTCCGAGTGACTCATCGCTATTGCAGGAAATATCCACAGGAAGCTACGTGGGAGATAGTAAATATAACTAACGCCCCTATCGATATTCCTCCACGTGTGATATTTCCTATCACGGCGGAAAATATTTCTCGAACCGTGATCCATGTAGCTAGTCGAGAGCGAGGCGAAATGGGTACGTAGAAACAAAAATAACTCAAAAAAATTGAGATTAAATTGTTATTGAATTGACATTGAATTCGACAAAAATTCAGATGAAAGTTGACCGAAATTGCGATCAAAATTCGTCAAAAACAAAGATAAAGTTTTACAAAAACCCATAAAAATCCAATTTTTTATAAACTCTTTCCCAAAATATTATCTGGAGTCTGGTCAGATTTCGCGTCCAATTTCTATAAAACCTAACTCTGCAACTTCCCTGTTTTACTCAGATTTTGTCAGTTGCGCAATTTGCCTTCGTGCCCATTTTGCCCCGCTCGCCTCAAATGTACACATCTCTGCTTGGCCGGTTGCCTCACCACTAGTAGGAATTTATCGATCTTTCGCCAAGCCACCAATATGCATGTATCTCATCCGATATGTAAATAAGGACGGACTACCGCATGCAGGAAGAGCAGACCGGAGGTCCGGACTGTCTCTAATACCCGGTGACCTGAATTTCTCTTTCACAGGAAAGAAAAATGCAATAAAAATGTAATCCATATAAATCCACACATATATGAAATCTAGGGATGAAAAACAATTTTTTTCTCTTCAAGACTCCTCGAAGAGCTCATATTCAACTCCGCGAGTCGTTTTTTTTCTATATCAAAAGATCTCTTCGCGCACAGAACGGGAACTAGTAGGCAAGCAGACGAGAAAATGTCTTCTACCGTTTTCCGTAACTAGTTCCATAAGTAGTTGAAGCGTTCAAGATCCGCACGTGGTGTTCCCGACGATATACGAACTCATCGTCGTCGGGTTGGCGGTAGTTACGTGTCGCGTTGGAAGCCGAGTAAAAGCGTGGGGTAACTTTCTCTTTGAGAAGACTCCACCGAGATGGGACCAATTAGAGACACCCTTATGTGCTTGCCGTGTCCTCCTTTGGCTCTGCCAGCGTTTCTGGAACGAACGAACGGAGCGAGTGGAGGAAAACGCAAGACGCGAGAGGAAGTGACGGCGAGTCGTTGGGGGAGAATAACGTGTGCGCTTCCCGCTCGATGAAAGAGACCCGCGATAGTTCGACTCGTTTCTATCTCTTTGCTCCTCCATTTCGCGTTGCTCGTGCTACCGGCTAGCTTCTAGCGCAACCTTCGCCGTCAAGACGCAACGTCGGTGGATATACCGTCGCACTTATCCATCCATGGGGGCGAGAGCTTCGCGGAGGAGAGGGGAAGAACGAGATTGAAGACGACCTCAAGCGAATCCTCCGCATTAGTCCACTCTATATTAGTCCAACCTTTACCACAGTCCGAACGGAAGTGCTATAATATAACAGTCCAGTACACAAAGTAACTAATCCTAGCCTCCGTGTGCAGAGCTGTGATGACGCCGCTAAATCCAAATTTATACCGTTCCGCCACTTAATCTGATGTTCAACACGCGTTGTATGATTTTCTTGTTTACCCAAAATATGTGTTCTTACGATTTGATATGCACTCTTCACAGGAAAAGTATGAGAAATTGTCGTGAGAAATGCGTGGTATTTCAAACGAAAGTTCAATTACACATCAATCAATTATTATTTTAATATTAATTAATGAATGATTAAGTAGCCGATTTAACAACTTTGGCTTTTCTCTACATTTTCGTCCGATTGATTTCGGAGCAGAATCACGGTTCCGGATTTTTTTACTATTATGAAGGTTGAGCTAGGATGAAGTTGGACTAGTGCAGAGGTTTCACTGTGCTTACTCTCGCGCTTGATTCCTGTAGCCGCTATTGCGATCACCCTTCCCTCGTTCGTTTTCGCATCCGCGACGAAGATTACAGCCTCCCCAGCGGGTCGTTTCATCTCACGAGAGTGGGTGCGATTTTCCGCATGGCTTTCGAGAGATTCGTGCAGTACGTGCATCACTCTCTTTTTTTTTCTTCCGGAGTCACGCGGGTGAGAAGAATCGAGAGCGACGCGCCACGCGTCGAAGAATCCGTGGGCAAAATTCGAGGGAAATAGTAATCAGGATTAATAAGTAATGAGAAAGCGAGTGAAGCGAATGGATCGTTGGGCGGCAAGTCGAAGGGGCGCGAGAGTCAAGCGTGACACAGACATCGGACGAGAAAGCGCCAGTGTTAAGTATGGATGAGAAAAATGCTGAAGACGAACTCGATACGGGATGCAGTTTGCTGCCTTGTATGTTGTGTATACAACAAATCAAGATAATGGCGGATATATCGAGGGATAATGTAACGGGTGGCTGAGTCCTATAGGTCCCTCGAGGGGTTTCTACCGTATAGAGTACTACTACGTTCTACCTTCGCCTTCTATCCCAGACCGATGACTTGCTTCTAGCGACGGTACACCGCCGATCGACCCTTCCGTACGTCGTTCGTATCAATCGAGAAACGGATTTACTCCCTCTGTGTGGCGGGAGAGACTTAATAGTTTATCTTGTTTAAGGGCGATAAGCATTTGGATACCACGAGACGATTGATCGAGTTCGGGTATTGGCGCAGGTTATCACGATGTAACTTTTTAAAGGATCCTCATTGGCCGATTGTCGGTGGAAGTCAATTGAAGCTTTTGATCGTAATTAGAAAAAAATCAACGAACTAATTTTGGACATTTAACGACTTTTTCAGAAGTAGATAATTTTTAAGGAAGACAACTCTAATATATAATCTCCGTATTTTCAAGAAGATGTGGTTTGCAAAATATATTTTTTTATCCGGCTTTATGTGTGAGGAATAAAAATTCTATGTAAATCTGCGAAAGGTGCTATACAGTTGCATGTAGCTTTCCACCCTGAACGAAGAAAAATATCGATAATTCTGTAAACCATGTTTTTTGCAACCTTCCTGTAGTAATTTTGCTTTTTCTTCCACAAAATGTAAGTTCCCTTCCGGCGCAGACCTGTATCAGCAACGTAGCCTGGCAGCTACCGGAGTCTTGAAAAGCCCTGGCCGTTCTCGCAGCCTTCTCGGCCGTCAGGGAAAATTAGAAATTCTAACGAAGATTAAGCCGGAGCTTCCGCTCGGAACTCTCGTACCTACAATTATAAGTAAACTCGGAATCTACCCTCAGGGCAGTTTCTTCACTATTTTCACTTTCCACTTTACGGTACTGAAAAACATGGTAGTTATTACAATAACAATGAAAAAGATAATAACATCAACCCTTCCACTCCGCAAACCACACACAGCAAAGTCTATGCAGAACAAATTGCGAATTTTCGTTTTACGGTACATCACCATCTCTATGCGCCTATACATATATAAGGGATGGGCGGGTAAAATGAACCAACGGGGCAAAATAAAACAGGCACGCAACTCAAATTTTCGACGAAAATCGAACGAACCCCAAAACCCAGAAATTTGTCTATTATCATTTATGCTTTCGATCAATGCTTACCTAAAAAAAATCAATAACGATTCCAATGAAACTCCACTAAACATCTATTGTCTGGACTTGAATTGCTTCAAGCATAAAAAATGTAGATAAATAAAAGTATAATTCGATAATTGTCTTCTAAAAATTCGATGACTTCGAATATGTGAAAAGTTACATTTACTGACGAGAATAGTGTAATTATGACTTGTTGGTAGTAAATTATTTAACCATCAAATTTCTCATTTTCTAAGGCTGTTGAATCACGGCCCATTTCGGGCCATTCCTTTTATTTCCATACTCTAAAGGAGTGAACCAAATGTATTTCTGCGTTCAAAAGTCGTCGAAAAATATGTATCACCAAAATATTCTGGATTGTGAGACCGGTTCATTTTGCCCCACCTTCCTGTCTCCAGGCATCTCCCGTTGATGTAACCGGAAATGAATATTTAACGTTTCTCGCGCGCCGAAGTGAAACTCTCGTAAAGGGCAGGCATGCGATCCCAGGGCCCTTTGTAACCGTTACTCGGTGTTCGTTAATGCGAATTCATCGCGACTCTTCGGGCGTGCAGCAGACAGGCTATAACGAGAGGGGGTACGTGCAGAGCTTCGTCGGAGTCTCGTCACCGTTGCCGGGGTTTTGTAAAAACGTCGAAAACATCGGTCCATATACTTCATGCATATACATGGCACGGAGAGACGGATAGAGCCAGTGTATGGGGTTACAGAATCGCGCGTATAGAGTTAGGAGACGGGATAGACAGACCGGCGTCGGAATGACCGAGAGGAGAGTCGATCTATGCTCGTTTCCCTGTTTCTCGTTCGTTGTCCCTGCCGCTGGTGGGCGCTGTACCATTCGCAACGCCGCAGCCGCCGCGGACGTAATTTCCGGCTGTCCGACTCGCGAATTCACGTCGTCGTTTGCCATTCTCTCTCTTTCTCTCCTGTGTTTTACCTCGCCTGTTTTTTTCCCTTTTTTTTCTTTCCTTTTTTTTGTTTTATTTATTATGCCCTCTCTCCTCGTTCTCCGGCTCGGTTACTACAGAAACACAACGTTACTTCACCGGCTCTCCCTCCATCGGCTCGTTCGAGCGTCCACCGATTCTTTCCCTCTGCCAAGCACGGTTTTTCATTCGGTGGCCGTTTGTCCGCGTTAACGGGATAGCACGGCGATCGGACACACGTACACCCGCACACACGAGCTTTCGACCGGCGTTCGGTATATCGCGAGTACAGGTGGAAAACGAGAGCGAGAGAGTCGTCGAAGAAAATATATTCGACGATGTCGTAACAAAGGCTACCAGCGAGCCGTAATTTCGGGATATTGAGCATATTAGAATGCGAGATTTGCTCGAACGATTTTATCGAAATCCTACATTTTATTGATATTATATTTATTTCGTTTATTTATTTGAACCATTTTTTTTTCGATTGAAGAAAAAAATGAAAAATGTCGATTTAGATTAAGCATGAATGAATATTCGAATTTTCGAAGGATTCAATTAATTTTAATGCTTTGAACATTTGAGAAAAAAATAAAAGCGCGAGTTAAAGATTGAATTACTCCCTCCGAAAGATTCGCAAGTATGATAAGAAAATCAAACCGAATCGATTGCATTCGATGAAACATCGAGCCCGATCAATTTAACCTTTCGGCCGGCGAATCAACTTGAATTCGAGGGCGATTGAGCGAGGAAGTTCGCGTCACTGAATAATAAACAGATCAGAAAAAAAAAACAGGAGTCTCGTTAACGCCGTCTGAATGTATCGGGGCGTCGAATCCATCCCCGGTTGTATCTACACCGAGTTACCGAGACGATTCCAATATCGTGAACCATCACGCAGACTTCCGTATCCCTATCTATCCGCGGTCGTTTTTTTTTTTCTCGTTCACTGGGTCGTCCTCTAAGTGATTCAATTTCATTTAAAACCAGAATAGGGTTCGAAGGGGCTTCCGCGCCATCGAGACAACCACCCCTCGTAGTTGTTCATGCGGTTTTACAACAGCCTTGTGGCAGAAGCAGCATCGAGGCGAGGCTCTTTCTCGATTCCGCGCTATACTTCGCTCGCTCGGCTGGCACGGGGAGCGTGTAGCGAGAAGAGGGTGCTTCGCTCCTTTTTGGCACGTAAAACGGCGGTGTGCCTTATCTAGGGATGGGATGCTTGCGTTAAATCGTCGCTCGTGACTGTGCATACCAACGAGATATTCGATGCAGCGCTCGGGGGGGGGGGGGAGGGGAAAAGAAAGGATAGGGAAAAGAGGACGCGACGAGACAGTGTCGAACACTAAAAAAAAAAATATATATATATGTATATATGGAGCCATAGAAGCGGTGCACACTATCGGGTAGTGTAAGGGACGAGCGGAAGAAAGTAAAATACCATCTAGGTCGAGGCGCTCACGTTGACGACATCGCGAGCACCGTCGAGAGCAAGAGGCGTGTAAGCGCTGGATGGAGGTCGGGGTTGGGTGGGCGGAAGGAGCGAGGGAGTTTTTCTCTTGACGTATGCAAGATGTCGCATAAAATTCTCATAAAGTCGGGGAGAATATAAAAGGGTACCGAGCGATGGGTAAGAGCAACGACGACGAGAGGGCGAACGAGTGTAAAAGGGGAGCGAGGAAAATAGCTCGACGTTTAGTCAGCCGTGAGAGATATCCCGAAGCTCTAAGGTTGACGATGCGCGTTGGACGCGACTCCGGGGGAAGGTAAGAAAAAGGAAGCGCGGATACAAGGATAGCGAGCGATGGTTCAGGACTCCTGTGCAGGATCGCGCGAGATGAGAGTCACGCCGGTCGGACTCGTGTAGCCGCTTGTTTCTTCGCTGGGCTCTGATATCGGCGATAACAAAAAAAGGAGGGAAGAATCGAGGACACCGAAGAGGGACAACTGTCGACGGGATCCCTTATTGGTTTAGTCACGGATCGTTTGGCGAGAATTGCGATTGGTCTCTGTGGAGTGCGAAAGGGAAAGCCCGGAGGACACGAGAGGGAAAGGGAGGCCGGAGAAAAAGGAACCGGGGAAACTGTCGGCGAGGAGCGAGAAAATCTGTCAAGGCAAAGAGGGGGCGACTATATACCCGTTTTTTTGTTCTTTTTTTTTGTGAAGCAACAAACCGGAACCAGAGACGAGGAAGAAGAGACACGGGGAAGGTCGAAGCCTGGGGTCGCGTTTAAAAGAGATTACGGAACGCGACCGCTACCGGAGATGAGTCCACTCAGTTCTGGCTTGCCTGGTTGATAGCACAGCTACGTACTGCGACAGTTTTCCTACTGCCGATGCGTTCGCTCCGGAGTCAAGTCTCGAGACCCTCAAACCATTCCGCGCTAACGTAGTCGACGACGCGACTCTGTGACCCGATTAGCCTTGCTCGCTTTTACTCGGCTTGGGCTGTACTCTATCTATTTCTCTCTCTCTCTCTCTCTCGCTCTCTCGAGTTAACTCGACGAGGGATCTAATCTCGGAGCGCACCGCTCACCGGGAGCCTTTTGAATATTTATGATTACCGGCGCTTCCGCACATCCGTCGATGCTGCCGTGTATCGCTATACGGGAGAAACGAGGATCCGGTGTACAACGCTATCGCATCGATCACATCGTGTGCCGCCGGTACGACGACTCAATCATTATTAATTTCAAATTTCAATGGCAATCACAATGTCGTGTGTTATTAAGCATACACTTCGAGACCAGTTTCGCAGGCTTATCGGAGATAAGCAATATTGTTGTGATATTTTAGAGAATAATGAGGAATATCGTGGCAAAGGTCGAGGGTAATTGCTGGATGGATGATAAAAAAGTTGTTCCTACGCCTCAAATATTTTCAATAATATCGGACAAGAGCGTTTGAACTATAGAGCATTTTTTCTCCATCTCGGATAATGAAGAAAAACAATGGCAAAGGTCGAACGATAATAGATTCTTGAATGAAAAAGAAATAATAACAGAGGAAAATAATCTGAATCATGCACCAGATGTTGGTAATAAACTCGTACAATCGCATTCGATTTATAGATTTTTTTTTATTTATCTCAATTTTTTTCCATCTATCTCTGTCTATGTACCTATTTCGCCTCGTGTCCGTTTTGTTCTGTTCTGCTCCACGTCCGAATTAAAAATGAAATGTATAATCCACGTTCTCCTGTACGAGATTATTCACAATATCCGATGCGTCATCCAGATTCCTTTTGCTACGATTTCTCTTTTTTAACAGAAATGTGGAAGAAGAATTATTAAAAATTCAATCGAAATTTTTTTTCTTTTCAATTTCAATTCGATTCTTATCAAGTTTCGCGTCAAATAATATAATGGTAATGAATTTCTTCGCTTTCCCCTGTTTTTCTTTGCAATAAAGCAGAGAAACCTGTAAATGGCTGGATCAATGTAAAATAAGATGCATAATCGACTCACTTTTTCTCGAAGCATGTCCCGTACCCTGGTGGCTTGGCTCCTGCTCCGATGAAGCTCGAGCTGCAGCTCGAGGCACCTCTCTTGCCAGTTGAGTTCCTCGACGGTGCTCGAGTATCCATCGAAGCTCTTCGACGATCCGTACGCCGGCCTACCGTCCAATTTGTCTCTCTTGGCCAAATCAGCGGTACCGAGTGTGACACTCGTCGACTTGGTGCTCGAGCTGCCTCCGCAAGCGACGTTCGTTCCCGGATTCGAGGCTGTATTGAGACCGGTGGTACTGGCCAGAGTGGCGGCGGCTCTCTCGATGAGCAATCGATGACTATCGCCCGAGTACTGTCTATCCCGATCATCGCCGGCGATCGATTGATGCTGCTGCCTCCCGGAGAACGAGTAAGTCCTTTCCAAATTCGACCGCGACGACGGACCGGCTTGCTGTGACGCTTGAATCTGTCCCTGATCGAACAACGATCGTCCGTGACGATTGTAATTTTGCGTCACGTCCAGAGCTTTGTTCTCAAAGCTCGTCGGACCAAAGTCCGTCTGTGCGCCGTAGGTGCGCTTCGTACTCGTGTCCGCGTACTCGACTCTGCCGCTCGAATCGGAGCTAAAACTGTACGGATTGCATTTGCCAGCGAGGTTCGACGATTTGTTCATCAACGAGGTGTCCTTGAGCTCCGCGTAACCGGCGCTCTTCGCGCTGTCGGAAAAGCTCTTGTCCTTCTGGAAGAGCAGGTTGCAGGGTACATTAACGTACGGAGAGTTTCTAAAGTGTATTGGCGGTGAAGGCGAGTCGGTTCGATGCTGCTGCTGCTGGGACTGTTGTTGCTGCTGCTGATAGTGCGGAAGATGATGCTGCAAATGTTGATTCGGACGCGGCGGAGGAACGGGACCTTGTCGACCGCGTCGCGGCAACAGACGCGGACTGTCGGGTCCCGCGCTCGACGAGCCACCGTGTCCCCGACACGATTCCGAGCGCGTTACCTCGACACCGCCTAGGGGACAGGTGTTGTCGTGATCTCGTCCCGCGCCCCGAACTCCCATTCGGGGACTGCATGGCGCCGAGCTCGAACTACCGAAATCCGACGCGAGACGAGCGATCGGATCGAGAATCTGCGATAACCGGCGGGCCGGCGAACCACGTATCTCGTCCATACCCGATCTCTATTGCGTTCTCGAAGACGAAGTTTCTTGATTATTCGCTGATCGAGGAAATTGAGCTTCGGTAGTATGATCAGTACTACTGCGACTGCTACTGCTGCGGAAGCTTCGTGTGCTCATCGGAAGATTCATATCTCAAGATTGATGAAGATTGCGACAATGGAAGACGCGGAAGTTCTTGAAGTCGGTTCTTCTTTTTCTGGAGGCTCCGAGTCACGTGCTGACGCGAAAGGTCGACGAGTGATTAGCTCGCCGGCTGGCGCTCGGTGAACGTCGACCGGTCTCTGCACGATTGGGACAATCACCCGGTATTCGCGTCATCTCTTAATTCACATTTGGGGTGTCGGCGATTGGTTGAAGCCAATTGGGCAGCCTGGAATCAGAAAAACGGCAGGTGTTCATATCCATTTTTCGAAAGATTCTAAATAACTGGTATAACTGATAATAATGTTAAGTATAATTGTATATTAATAAAAATTTCAAAGGCTTCCCGACCGGATGAAAATCTGAAAGAAATCAACCATACAGACGGTGCGAAACCATTAATTTTGCATACTCTTTCTTTTACAAAGCTTTTCCAGAGAAAAAAGCTTATCCATTAAAATTTGCTCAACCATAAACTTCCCATGACTTACGCGTGATTCTCAATCTCATAAAAAAAATCGTAATAATCCAACTTGTAAAGACCGACAAATTAAAAAAATAAAACGTAGCAAAAGAAAGAAAAATGATCGTTTCTCAGATTAAAATTCGACAAAATATCTGTCCGCAGATGAATCACACGTGGTCCATTGTATATAGAAAGGAAAGTGTGGAAGGTCGGAATCGTAAAGTGAAGAGGTCGCATCGGATGCACTCGTACCGCCTTCGTTGAGATATTAAGTCTCTTTTCTCCCTTCTCCCTTCTGTTCCCAGCCCCTCTTTTTCACTCGTTTTCTCGCGGCGAGAAGTGCGGCGGCAGACGGCACCAAATTGAAAGCTGTAACTTCTCCGAGTGAAGAAGAAGAAGAAGAAGAAGGGCAAGCCATAGAGAAACTCTCCGGCTCTTCTCCTAACGCCTGAAAAGCGTCGGTGACGATGAGAAGACTGCAAGAGTAACGAGAAGAGAGTAGAGAAGGTTGCCTCCTCTCGTTCCGTAGAGCTGACGCCGCTACTGGATGAAACGATCCGCGTCGTACGTTCCTCCCGCGCGCGAGTTTCCTTCCCAACGTTTATTTTAAGGCTTCGCCCAGCGCGACGACAACGACGTAGCTAAGGATCGACGACGAGAGACAAAACTTAAAGACACCGGATGCGCGAGAGAGGCGAAAGCGCCGAACGCTCTCTCGTGCGATGAGTTCTTATTATGATTTCCCTTCTTTCCCCATGTCTTCTTCTTACCGTTCTCCGCTCATCACAACTCGCAAGCAGAGTTGATCGACCGGAACAAGAAGATAAGCTCTTCTTCTCTCGCGCTGCGCCGTCTCACGCATTGGCCCCACCCATCGTTCGTTATTATGATTATTTAATCGAGTGCGAACTACTGCTGTAAATGCGGTTAAGGGTTCATTGTTATTACGACTATTATATTATAACGAGAGGCGCGCGCGCGCTCGCGCGAGAGCGAAGTAACCGAAGAGTGAAGAACCGAGATTAAACGTTGGAACGAAGGGATGCGTTATCTAATCGTTGAATCCACCGCGGTAATATTTCATTTCGCACAAAGAGGGAGCCGAGCAAACCGCTTCGCGTATACAGACAATGGGGGAGTTCGCCGAGACCTACAGGGATGGGGAGGGAGTGAGCGATTGGCTGGAAAAGCTTTTCGGATGGATTTCCTCTGCTTCGTGGATTTCTCGACTCTCGGATATTTCGCGCGATACCGGGGGTGAAAGAAAGAAGAAACCACGCCGCAAAGCGAAGGAAGTAATATAGTTTTTGACGAATGTTCGCGAGCGCTAGGCTAGCAGCCAGAAAGAAGGCGCTTGCCTGGCCTCTTCGCCACAGCAACAGTTCGCTCTACCCGGCGAAGAAGCCCAAGGGTCGACGCGGATACACGGGAGACGAAACGCGAGAAAGTAATGCCTCCGGGGCTTCTTCTTGTTTTCAGAGAAAACAGCAATTATACAAATTGCGGTGGGGCCCGGCCGGAAGCGTATCCTTGCGCGCAGAAATAACGTTTACCAGGAGAAGAAAATAGAGAATACGAGAAAAAGATAAAGAAATCCTTCCGTGTGGGTGTGTCGGTACGCTTGTGTTTTTCTTTTTTTTATCGTGTCCTCGATCGCTCGGTGAAAACTTGGCACACGGCGCCCGCTATTGCGGGTAATTGAATGGAAGCAAATTGGCTCGTTATTTCGATGGGTATTTTGATCGCGGTGACTAATTAATTCAATGCCGAACGGGAGGTCGCAGCGGCCGACAATTAATAAGAATGAAAATTCGATTTGATGATGTTTAATTCATTTCGCGGTGAATACGAGTCTCTATTTGTATCTGGATAGAATCTATTCTCGGGTTGGAACTCAGCACGGGGCGGGGCGATTGAAATTTTCGGTAAAAAAAATTTGCTCGAAGGCGCGATTTCCATCGTTTAAGGGGAGAAAACGGCGGTTACAGATTCGACTCCTTTCCGATCGTGTAGCGTGCTAAAAAAACCGTCCCGCTATGCGATCAAGACCCGATCTCGTACATTTTCTCACGTAGAACACGACAGGCACCTCATTTTCCCTTCACGAATTCGCTCATTGTTGCGATGAATTTTTTCATCAAAGTTAATTAATTCGATGCCAAACTAGAGATCGAAGAAGCCAAAAACTATCAAGATTGAAAATACCATTCGATAATGATTAATTAATTTCGCGGAAAACGTTCTTCCCGCTGGGCATATTGACTTTGAATTTGAATAACGCGTGGAATAATCATTGTATAATAGTACTGACCGTATAAATCATGAATATTCAAAGTCTAGGGCCATTCGATAACAACAATGACTTCGACTACGATCCGTGGCTTCGTCAATCAAAATTCGTGACGAAAACGCGATATTAGCATCGACGCAATTCAATTCGGCTACGGGAGCCCGGATGGTGGAAAATTAATTAAAATACCAAATGTTCCGATTAATTACAATACCAAATGTACCGAGTTGGTGGACGCACGATATTTTACACCGCCTGAGAAACGGGAGAAAGGGCCTAATACGGGTTATTTTATGAAGCGTGGAAATGAGCTCGTTCAATCGATGGGCTCCTCTCGCTCGTTCGGTACTCTTAATTCTCAATTGTCACGCGAGAGTGGAAAATGAGAGTAGAAAGGGACGAAAGCGAGATTACGTATTCATAGGAAGGAAGCATTATAGCTTTTGCATATATTTCGCTTTCTACTTTTTTTTTCTCTTTTTTTTTTATCATGTATATCGCGGACCGAGCTCTTCATTCCCGCTACAACGTCGTGGAACACCCGGACCGGAGTCACTCTTCGCAAGGTATAGTCAAACAATTTTTTTTTTCTACTCGCGCCGATGTACGCGCACCGCGCACATATTATACTCATACTTTGTACCTTAACATATTTACATGTATAATACGCGGGCTGGCACATCGACGCCATAGGGAACAGGCTACGGAGGAGAGGACCGGCGTGCTTCGTTCATGAATAAATTTTAAATTAACTTTTCGAACGACACCGTCTACCAGTCGGGGATAGTTGTATACATAATTTTTTTCCCGTATCGTCTACACGCCTCCCCCCACCCCCTCCGTCTATCTATGTTAATGATAAAGAAATATGGATTTAAAAAATATATAATTTTGTTCATACCATAAAACCATGGAGAGGTCAAGTCAATTATCTTTTATTTTATCGCTTTAACGTACAGTTATCTCACATATTATCTCATTTACTATTATAAAGTCTTATACATTACGATATAGTTTGGTTTTTTTTTGTTTTTTTTTTTAAGAACATTCAGATCGTGTAAAGTATCGATTGAATTTGTGAGCGGTGAAGAATCTCACGCGTATAAATATATTCGTTCCGAAGTACGAGAGGATCTTTCCGGCTCGTGCCATTTTCGTCCCCCTCCGGGCCAAATGTATTATTTATCCTTCCGGACAGGATCTCCGGCCAACTATAAGCCCACACCCAACGATTCCTTTCTTTTTTCGTTTATTCCAGTATTCTACGCAAAATTTATCCGAATCCGGACCGACCCCGCTGGACGCAAAGGCGAGGCGGGGATAAACCTCTCGCTCGAAGTTTTCGGCGTAACCCTCGAGTAAGAATAAATGCCGAAAGAAACGAACGATCTCCATGCATATAATGTATTACATGATACATGTGTATGTAGGAAAGACCGAGGGAAAATGGACCGGGCAAACATAACGACGTCGAGCGAGAACCTCACAATTTTAAATCGTACCAAATTGTTGAAAAACAATAGTAATATAATTGTCAAAATCTTTTTTCTATTTATTTTATTTTATATAAATTTATTATTATTGTTTGATTAATGCGAATTTCGGAGTTATCAACTTAATAATATTCCAATTATTATTCAATAATAATATTAGTATTTATACCGACAACGGCTATCATGACAACGGTCCATGTTTTTCAGCTGGTCCATTTTGCCCCGTTCTCTCGTCTATGAATGTCGATTCGTTCATACAGAGACCGCCCTCGTTATTTATTCGAACGTCTCGTATGGTAAATCGGGAGGTTAGCCGCGAGCGAGTATAAAAATAAATAAGAGGGTAAGGAAAAAGGTGAAAGGAAAAGCATAAGGGACATTTCGAAATGGGCCATTTTCCTTCCTTCCTTCCTTCCCGTTCCACTTTCGGCCAAGCTCTACCACGCTTTTTTCCTTCTATATATCATACGTCTCACAATACGACCATAGAAATCGCGTCTTCTGTACGAAATAGCAAACTCCCGTCCATTCGACACAATTTCGTTCTCTTTATGCATTCGATTCTTCGCCTCTTTTTTTTTTTTCGCGCAAAAGGGTACATATATCTGGGATACGAACGAATCATTCCTATGATCTGTGCGAACGGGAATGGGAAGAGTAAGATGATCCTACCGTGCGATCCTGGGCCGTGCGCGATACGCGCGAGAGGTCGTAAACCCAAAAGAGGGAGACTCTACCCACCGTCACATTTCGTCTCCTATCTATCGGCTTCCCTCCCGTATAAACCGAGACACGAAACGAGGTGTCCGAGGAGGAGAATCGAGTATCGAGTTTAAAGTTTCTCGACAGCTTGTTTTCAAAGTTCGACGTTGAGGGGAGAGAGAACGAGCGGTGAGACGAGATGCTACGTAGCTGTGAAGTCATGTACCGGAGAGACCGATGGATGTGTGGCCCTTTGCGATTTTTCAATCTATGGCGGTACACATACATGTATATTTCATCGGGCTCATGAGAGTTCGTGCCCCGATCCTCCGATAGCGTCTAATATCAAAGTCTTGGCTGGTTTTCGTCGGCTTCCCTCGGAATTCGTGCCACAGTTACTATTGCTTTTCGAAGGTTCATGTTATCGTGTTTTCAAGTCTTTTGGTAGGAATTGTTATTTCAGTTTATAACAATAATATTAGTTGAGAAAAAATTGATTTAATTATTAGTATTATCATATCGGAGAAGAAACTTCACCGTTAGACGATACTTATAAATGAGATACACCAAATTAATTAGTTGAAACGGGTAAAAGAATCGTCTTTCTTTCATTTTTTGAAAATTAAGCAATCAAATTTTGGAACCAATTATCGGTCGTGAAGAGCCTGATTCTATATTTCCGGTGCCTACGGTAAAGAGAATGAAAGTATTTCAATTAAAGCGAATCGGCCATTGAAAGAACCGCTAATGATTCGTCAATATTGTATCCAATTAATAACCTCGCTTCCATGGCAATCTAATGTACTGAATTAATTTGATTCGAATCATAATATATTTATGAATAAATTCATATCGAAGCTCGATTAATATAAATATGACCGCGAGCTATGCCGTAATTTTATGCATATAATTTTATGAATAATTTTATGAATTCATTTTATAGAAAAGAAAGGAAGAAGCAAAACGGATGACAGCGATGTCCAGCTAATTTAATCACTATCAACGTTGTTTAATATGGGTTAAAAATACTTGTCTTCAAACATAACACTCGATTTAAAAAGAAACGAGATAAATTTTTATCACATATTTCTCGCTGTTTCCGGGTAACACGATTATTTTAATTGTTTATCGAAAAATGCTTGTAAATATTTTCCTTAAGTAATCATTGACCGGATTTAATGAACTATAAATAATTAAAAAATGCTGTTATATTTTCATACAACAGAAAACAAGATAAATTATTTGTATCGGATATTTCTGGAATTTTTCTTCTTTTGTGTATCGTAAGAAAAATAACTTGACTCTTTGAATCGATTGACGATTCAAAGGGTTGAAACAACAATTTATACGAAATTCCAACGTGTAATAAGTCGTATCGTATTACTATCGGCTTCTCCGTGCATCGCGATTAAGACAGATGAGAAAACGAATGAACGAACCGCGCTCGAATGGGAAGAGCGGCCGTAGCGCGCGAGAAGGATATCGTATTACGAAACGGCGCGAAGCCGGTAATTCCCTCCCGATGTCCTCCCGGCGAGGACGAATGAATAGACGCAAAACGTATTATAAATGTAATATAATATCCGAGCGATAAGCAACCGACGAGGACGTAACTAAAAAAGGAAAAAGAAAAACAACAAAAAGCACGGTGGGAAGAAACAAGTAAGCGCGTTCTTTGGGTCGAAAAAGAATACACCGGGCCTCTCCTTTAATCCTCGCTTATTAACGAGTGGTAGTAGAAAGCTATCGCCGCGCGGAAGCAGCCGGAGACGCGCGACACAATGCTCTCGCGGACTCTGGAGTGGCTCGTTACGCGAGAGACCGGTCGCTTTTGCACTTGGCCAGCAATTGCCGGAGTTCCGACAGTGCAAAGCCCGAGCCTCGGCGCTCTTGTCTCGTCCCAAAAAACGAATGGGGAACGAGGGAAGTAAAAGATTGAAAAAAAAAAAAGAAAGAGAAAGAAACTCTTCCAAAGACTTCGCAGTAACAGTGGCGCAGCAGAGCTTGTGAAATTCACATAGGCTTCCTCTTTGTCAGAAATATCTTTATCTCGCGGAGGAAAGAGCGAGAAAAAAGGCCAAACGAACGAGGGAAGGATATACACGAGAAATACCTTTTTTTTACGAGTACAATCACCCCGAGAAGATCTGGAGCATGGGAAGGTCCGGGAGGGCTCGAAAGAGGGTGTTCGTATAAGTCACATAGGCGCAAATACCATCATCGGGATTTCTCGTTTTTTCGTGGAACTCACCGCAGTCGAGCGTTTGACCTACCGACCTTACGAAATATGAAATAAACAAAAAGAAAATCATTCGAGATTTCGGTGTATCGAGTTAATCGAATTTGGGTGAACGTGAGCTTGATGCGGTATATTCTCGACGATAAGCCCGACGATACGATATTGTATGATAGATTTCTCTAACGCGCTCGCGGAATAGAAAACACTCGTTCGGCACGAAAGGGACATTAGCCGATTGGATAACTCTCTCGCCCTGCCCGAGGTCGTTTGTTAACTCGAAAAAGGTGCTATAATTCTCCGAGTGAGGTAACGAAACTCGTGGAACCAAAGAAAGCCGTAAGAGCGGCGCGAAGCGTTAATCCTAAACTCTCGGACTCCGCCCAACTCGCCTTCCCTCCACGAAACTCGGTTATAGGCCGCGAGGAGAGAAATGTCTCGGGAACTAACGACGGCCGAATGAGAGTTGTATGGATAATGAATACGGTGGCCACTCGACAAGACTCCCCGAATTTTTCCCGACAAAGTGATAATTTTTTCCGGACTAAAAATTAAATTTATAGTGCAAATGCGATCAACAATAAATGAAATCCCTAGTCAATTGATATTCAAAAGAAAAAAATTATAGTGATGGAAGATAATATTAATATTTTGAATTACATATATTTCGTAAGTTTGCGCCCTGAATGATATTAACTACAATTCGAGAGAGAGAACAAAGAAGCAAAGAGAGCGGTTAAGAACGGCGCGAAACGTTAATCCCACAAACTCTCGGGCTCCCCCGAAAGCCCGGCCGAAGGAGAGACATTTCTCGGTAACTAACGACTGGAGAACGAGAGACGTATGGATAGAGAAGAAGTTGAGTCGCGGGCAAGTGTGGCAAGAAATCCAAATCAGGGACCGAGCGGACAGGGCAAGAGCATTCGAGCTGGACGGAGAGCCCTGCCTATATGCTTGACTCTCACCGTATCGGGTGTGCAACGAACGGCTTCCTGCTCGTCTCCGCTGTGTGTGAAAGCTCTTCTATTCTATGAAGGTACTCGTGATATATGTGTATGCATACATACACGTATATAGCATAGTATGAGTATATACATAGCACATTGCGGAGGTTCACCCATGAGCGCAGGTATCTATCCAATAAATATATGTATACTTTTCACCGTATAAGCGTTGTATAGCGTGGCGTGCGAGGGGGACCCCGTCCTAACCGTCTCCAAGCAAAAGGTGAATTATTCGAGACCGATGACCCCGAATCCCCTTCGCAAGAATTCGATACACATATATATATTTCTTTTTCCCATTCCGCACATAGTAAACATAAAATTCCATGCGAAAAAATCCGGCGAGTACTTAAAATTCTATCGAAATTATTCCGGGACATTCTCGTTGATCGCGTGTTATTCGAGGTAAATTTATCGCGTTATCGAACGGATGGATGAAAAAAATTGTACGGAACAAACTTTTTCGTATGGACTTTGGTCGACGAAAAAAAAGAGAATTGAGCTATCGACTAGAATATTCGAGATTGGTCAACGATCTTTCGTGTTTCGAATTTTTAATAGCAATGTTTAGGAATCCTGGGAATGTTTTCTATGTCGGGCCCTCTTCCTAGTCGCGTCTGTGGCGGAACCTGCTCGTTTTCAAACTCGTTCTCTCGCCACTCGACTCTAATCGTCTCGGTCTCTTCGACGTCTTGGTACGCACGTTGCGCCGCTGCAGTGTACGTATACATGCGCCCAAACACGTGTACATACGTACGTGTACTCGACGACGAGAACGAACGCTCGATTGCCAATAGCATCTGTTTTTTTCAGCGCGGCCACTAATGCGCCTTTTCACGACTAGCGCAATCTTTTCCTTTCTTCGCTATATATAATATAAATCTTTCTCAATCGCGTATCCGCGGTATCGAGTGTGTCGTCTAGTCTCGTTGAGAACCAGACGTGCAGAACCGCGGGGCACGGAAAAAAAAAGAAAATGTTCCGCGATTAGAAAATTGCGTTGCGTTGCGCGAACGTCGAGAGATCACGTAGGTGGATCTCGCGAGGTATGACTTACGGTTGCAGAACTCGAGAAGTTAACTGCCGTCGCGAGTTGTCAAGGCATTATTATTAAACCATCGCGTGTTATGATACGCCACTATGTATTTTGTATCTGTATATAAGCGTACATACGCGCAAATGCATGCATTAAACATACGCAAAACCTACGCCCAACGTAATTTTTTTATCTAATTTCTAATTCAAGGATGACAGGCTTGCCCAACAAGTAGGTCACGTACCCCGAGGGCCTGTACAAGAAACACATATTTCTATCGCCATCGAACAAGGAAAACGAGGGGGGGGGGGCTTGATACAGATCTTTGAGTCCTAGACACACGGTCGAACGTAACTCTCTCGGGCAATGCCCCGTCGCTCCGAGACTCGAGCACGTTGCACCGACAACGACGAATTGTTGAGACGAGAATGAAAAGAGGATCGAGCAGGGGAGCGACGGGGGGGGGAGGAAATAGAAGTCGAACGATTTATCGTGCGATCGTCGTTATGCTTCAACGAGGACAACACTCACCTTCTCCTGTCGTCATGGACTCCGACCGAGGCCCGTAATGATTTCAAACGGGCGCACCGTTGACTCAACTCCATGCCTTCTTTCAGCGAGCGCACACACAGACACCGCACGCACACCGATCAAACGCGAAAAAACATAACAACAACAGCGAAACAAACTATACGTAAAGGAAGAAAAAACAACGGAAAGCACAGAAAAAAAAAGAGACACAGACACGCACGTTTTTATCGTCTCGTTCGCGACGAGATTCTCGAGGTGTCTCGAGCCCTGGCGAGAACAAAATCACGTCTTTGCATTAAACATTTTTGTCACGGCTCTAAACTACGAGTTATTCTCAACCGCGCCAGCGACAACGACACCTCATTTTCTATCCCGATCCGCCGTAGCTTCTGCCACTGGTCTTTACGTTTTTCTTTTTTTTTTATATCTATCGCATGTGCCTAGATACGTGTTTTTCTTTTTTATCTTTTGCACTAGGAACGAAACGTCGCCCCGGAACTTGTTGTACACACGCGTTACGTGGCCGGTCAACGATATCGCACGAGGATCAAAGACGATCGTAACATTGACGCGTTCGCCCGGAGATTAAGAATAATACGGCGGCCACGGTTGTTCGACGGACATGCGACACAAAACGTTTCCAGACGGGGTAAAAAAAACTGTTCGCTCGCAGGCGGGTAACAATATTCGCGTTAAATACCGTGGTGTAGGTATACCCCCGAGTAACTACATAACCGTGTGCGCGAGTCGGCGAAAGGCCAACGACGACTGAAGCGCCGACTGGGGGCGGCCCGAGGCAAGCACACGCCATTTTTGTGCGGCGGCTTATACACGGTGACGAAAAAGTTTCCCATCCGCGAGATTTTCTCGGGATTCTTCCTTTTTTTTCGTACTTCTTCTTCGCGCGTGTGGATTTTTCGCGGTACGCCGGATTCTCATACCGTTATTCACTATTCACGCGGCGATTTCGACGGAACGCCCCCGAGGGACGCTTTTCTCTCGTGCACGCGCTCTTTTTTTCTTCCTCCGTCTCCTTTCATGCAACCGCGCAACGGTATAATTCGAGGAGAAGGAGGGGGCGGAGATCGGGAGTAACTTTTAATCCAACGGGGGAGTAAAAGCACGTTGCATTTCTCTCCCCGTTTATCGCGCTCTCGTCTTCCTCGAGCGGTTGAGCAATGACTCAAGTTTCGGTGGTGCAACCCGAGCGCCGTTTACTTTCGTGTATTCGGCACGAAAGTTGTAAACTTTTATTAACCAAAATCGTTCGCGTGAATCATCCGGCAAGCGGCTCTGACATGCCGAGAAATTTGTGCAAACGGACGAGAGTGCGAGTTTTCCGGGCCGATAAACGCGAGTCTGAAGTGCGACGGTTGTTTTTATTTTTTGTCCGTCGACACGTGACCGAGCGCTTTGCGTATCCGCGACGATACACGCTCGATCGTAAATCGACGAGGAATAAGAAATAAACGATGAAAAGTGTGTGCGCGCGGTTCGTGCAGCTCAATCGGGACGTTTTCGAGCAATCGTTTATTTAGCGGAAGAAAAAAAGGCAGCGATAAAAGTAAGCCCCGCGACTCTCGGCGTTGTACGTGCGTTTGAGAGGACATGTACGTTATTTATTCAACGACGACGAATTGGCGCCACTTGGCACCGCGCGTAATCGCTGCAACGAACCACACAACGCCCGTGCGCGACGATGCAACCGCCGCGCAGCTCTTTATGACGATTACGATGCTTTGAATAATTGAGTAAACAGTTCTCGGGCGGTAAGTATCATCCGGTTTAACTACAACGCTTTCGTCTACTGGTCTATCACTCGTTCTCTCACATTCTTGCCTTCTACCTGAACCTTCGCCCGTTCGACTCCATTATTCTGGCGGTCGTAAAAATCTTGATAGAAGTCTCGCGCTCTCGTGACTCAACTTCGACCCTCGTTCACGACGATCGTGGCGAATCTCTCGTAAGCCAATACTTGGAGCAATTTGTCATTGTGAGTCGGATCTATTATGTCGTCGAGCTTCGCATCGATCGTCGGCAATGTTTTTCCATAATGCTCGACGATCTCGCGCGCATTCGCACAGTTCGATTTATCGATGCTCGGCAATCGCTCGCTCAACCACCTACTCACTTCCGGCGAGAACTCGTCGTCGATGGAAAAATTCTCGAGCACAATCTTTACGTGCTGATTGCACAGATCCGATATTCGAAGGGGCTCGAATATCTCGTAGTTGTAACATTTGTTGAATACCTGCAAATGATGATTTTTCATTTTTTATAAATATTTTTTTTTGCGTTATAATAAATTAAATAAGTAAAAATAAATAATTCATTTATTTATTGTAATAATAAATAAAAATGAATTATTATTTTAAAAAACTCATAATAATAATGACTATTAATTCTTCATTAGTTTATCTAAAAAACGAAAAAATTGTTGACTCACGTCGGATTCATCCATTTCGTAATCGGCGTCTCCCGATAACGACATAGTCCACGCGAAAAGAGCGGCGAATGCGGCGCTCGGCTCCTTAACGGATGCGATAAATTTGTCGAAAAAATGATTCATCGTATTTGCGATACATTCGAGCTCGTTGGACGGTTCGATTTTGCTAACTACCAGAGAGGCTTGTCTTCTCACTTCCGCGTTGTCGTCGACGAGTAAATTTAGTAAAGACGTCCACCAATCCAACGATAAACCTGCAATAGTTTTTCAATTGATTATTCTGGATTTATTTTGTCTTTATCGAATTCTCGTCACTGTTGATCACTCACAGTAATCCGCGTGAGAATTCGTCGATTCGATAAAAAGATCCTGCATTACGGTGGAAATTGCTATTCTGCATCCGGTATCCGCCGAGCCCATCCACGTGTTGTCCAGGAATATTTTATAGATACTTCGTTTGTACTCCACCGTCAAATATTCGTCCTGTAATGAAAAAATCTCGAAGTCAGAGATTAGAAATATTTTTTTCTATTTTCAAATCTCTTTATGTACTTTCAATAGAATTTGAAGTGATTCGATAATTAATAACAATTCATATTATTTAGTTTTCATTTCGCGTTTCTTTAATTACTCAAAAAATACTTTGTTCCAAGATGATTATATTGTATTTCAAGTTTTGTTGTCGATTAAAATTAAATGAATGAATGATTACTAATCATAATAATAATACTAAATTTTATTTTATTTACAACACAAACCTCAAACTTAGAAAGCCGGAAATTTTGTTATCCTGTATCCACATTTTGAAATCAAATGGCTTCAAATACCTTATAATTTTGCGGCAATTTTCCGTAAGCTTTGCCGAGTAGTCTCATGAAGCTCGGGCTCTCCTGAAAGTTTCCACTTTCCATGTGAGAGACGAGAACTGTAACGACGAAGCTGCACAAGCTGCCGAGACTGTGAGCATCGAAATCGAACGGTCCAACGCAATCGACGGATTCGACCAGAGTCGTGTACAAAAAGTCATAAATGACGTCCTGCAGGTCGGGATCAACGATTTTCCGGATGATATTGTTGAGCGCAACGAATATCGCGATATCGATCAATTTGTCGTTCCAAGTATTGTCGATGACTCGCGTTACGCCGGACCAACCGGCGATCTGTACTTGCACATTGCCGTGCGACAGTATCGAGTTCCACGTTATGACGAACGAATCGGGATTCTTGTCGCGATATTTTTTCGCGAATACTCGATGCTCCATCGCGACGACGAAGAACTTGGCGATCGCGAGCTCGTAGATCTCGCGGCCGGGTCGCTGCTTCAATATTCTCGATGTGTTCAGATGCGCGACGAGGCGATCGAAGACGTTTTCCAATTCGGCGAACTCGCAATCCGCTCCGACGAGCTCACACAGAGCATTCACGTAAGCCGTTGCCAGTGGAAAACACGCCGATCGGTCGTTGTTGCTCTGAAGATTTTCCACTATCCAACGGGAACCGGATAGAAAAGAATCCACGTGTGTCTGCGGCAATTCGTTTATTCGGAATTGTGGACTCTTGATTATTTCGAGCACTTGTAGCATATAACCGTGAAGAGCGTTGAAGGACAAGCCATTGGCGCGACCCGGCAATATCTTCTCGAACAATTCGACGACGAATGTGTGCACCGTGCTTTCCGTTAGCAGAGGCACCAATGCTCGGGCCGCCAGCTCGCGCGTCTTGTAAACCTTGCTCTTGGCGCACGCCGATACTAATGTGATAAATTCGTCAATCTACGAAAAAAAATCCAATTAATATTTTTCCTTTGACTTTTTCTTGCTTTTTTAACGCACCTTCCATTTGGAGTCAGCGTCGTCTGAGTTAAAACTCGGATAGAGCCTCGACAATAGAAGTAAAATGGACTGAACGCTCGGTTTTATGAGAGTATCGCTAGCTTCGACAAAGACCTGGAGCTCGTTCAGCATGAACGGCAAGAGACTCGGATATCTCTCAAAGAATATTCTTCCCGTCATTTTGTTGTGAAGGGTCAAATTAACGTGATCCTTCGTTCTCTGAACGCCGAAGATTCGGGTTATTAGAGAACTGAATAACAATGTAGCGGCGTTTCGCTCCTGCGGTGTAAAAAAAGCAATCAGTTCCTATTTATCCTGACTAATATATATTTTTGAGTCATTATATGAAAATAGAAGAATAGAAAATGGCAGGAAAAATCTTGAATCATCGCCCAACGCGTCATCACGCAATCAGTAATCCTCTTGGACTCACCGCCCAAGTTTTCCCATCGTAGCTCCTGATTGCTGCGCTCAAACCATCGGCGGCGTAAGTTCTCGCCAAATCGCCGAGTTGCGCGTGCTTGAACAAAGCTCTCAGAATATTCAATGCGTGAGTTTTAATCTCCGTTATGGTTTCGTTATTTATCTTGTTGCTCGAGCCATCGGAGCTCTCGTCGTTTCTACCGTCGGTGTCCTGAAGATCGGAGAAAATAGTCTCTTCGTACATGATGGATTTAGTCTTCGCCGATAACTCGCTGCCCTCCTCGAGATCGGTAAAGCCCAGTAAAATTTTCATTATCGAATGAAACACCGCATCCGTGGGTTTACTTTGCACAAACGGATCGGAAGACGCGAGGGCCTGAAGAAAACGAGAAACACATTATTGAATGCCTTGCAATTGTAATCGCGTTGAATCTCTAGTTTTAACGATTGCCAAATACCTGAACCATAAAGGGAACACCGGCGCTTCGTCTCGTCGCGCAGAGTTTCGCATTGCCGGGCGACAAACCCGACACGGCCAGTAACAAATGATGAAGCCAAATTTTCGGTAACTTCCTTAAACTCTCCTGATTCAATCGCCAGAGTCGCGTGCACAATTGTCCAAAGCCGACGTGCGCCTGTTCGAAAGCACCTCTGTGTTTCGTCTCGAATAAAAGTGTTACCAAATGCTCACCGATCTCTATCAATTGCCTTTCGTTGAGGAGCCCGACAGACGTTTTTTCGCCGGCTATCGGCGATTTTGACGACAAATAACCGAACAACAGACTGACTTCCTTCACCGTTCGCCAGGAGCAGAGAAGCACCATTTGCGGCGTAACCGTTGTCAGATCCGAGTCTACAAGGGCCGATGTCAGAGTACTCGAATCCATGTCCATTGGAAAGTGTCCCTCGGGGGATGAATTGTTGACGATTTGCGATACGGCGTGATTAAGACGAAACGAAATTTCTATTATCTCGGCAATCGTACGAATCCAGGCTTCGGGCTTTTCCTTGATAACTTTTCTGTTAAAAATATTTAAAAGTGCGTTCGCTTTAATTAACCAATCGTTTTACTTTTTCATTGATCTTGTGAGGATTTTTATTCGTTACGTACCCGAGGTCACAGATGCTGAGGAGATTTCGGATGCAAAATAAATAACCGTAGAGGGAATGCTTGCCCGAGGCAGCTACGATATTTTCTTCAGCCAATTTGAGCGGTTCCTGAAATTGTTTTGTTTAATACTTTTCTCGATAATTAAATGGGCGTATTTTATTTTTGCTTCCTCACAGATGGAGCTTTGTTTACGTGAAAGGAGTTATGAATAGGTCAGAACTTGGGCGATGCTTTTTCATAGAGTCTTCACCAGTAAAAGAAATAAATGAAAAAGCAACGTGAACATTTTGTTTTATATTTCACCTTCAAACGATCAACGACGATTGCGATCAATCGTAGAGTCTCCTTTTCCACAGTTTCGTCGGGTAGATCTTCGATAATCGTAAAGTTTTCCAATACCTCTTGTATCACTGGGGACAGTAGACTAATTTTAAGCATGTAAGACGCAGTTATGCTGTCGATTGGTCTTATGCAATTTCCCAGTTCCAAAGCAACGTCGATTATCTCGCGTACTCTGTTGGCGTCGTCCAATTTGAAGAGACGCGGGTCGATGCTTTTCGCGATTTTGTATATTATCTCCTTGTTAGTTTCGTAAGTGTCGAGTAAGAGGCACTCGAAGAGCGCGTCGGCCTGATCGCCGGTCCACGGGGAATCCGCGAACTCTTGCTCCAAAAATTCTTGCTCCAGTTGCAATATCTGCAAGCTCGAACGCTTCCGACTGTGCGTCGATCCCGGCCGGAGACCTTCGATACAGATCGCGCGAAGAGTTCGAAAAAACGTGCGATAAACTTCTATAAGAAGGCGCGATTCTTCGGCCTGCTGGGTCGCTTCTTCGCACAGCTGTTCATACAAATCGTGACGAGCGTCCACTTGATTCTCGCATTCCCTGATCTTCTCCAGCCGAACTACGTGCCTTCGCAGTACCGCCAGACTCTCCTTGATACGTTTTAACGCCTGAGAAGAATTTAACAAACTGCGATTTACAGTAACGAAAAGAAAATGCAAACTGGAAAAATTGTTTTTCATTCTTTTCCAATAAATAATAATAAACAGTAACAATAAATAAATTAAATATCTCCAATTTCATATTTCTTTGCCAGTATTTCGCTTTACAGATAAAGCATTTTTGTTTCGGTCGCACAACTGAAATTGCCTTACCTTTTTGATCAGCGGCACAAACTCGAATCTCTCGCCCAGATTGTATCTCAAGAACTTTGTGACGATATCCAATTCCACACTGTCGAAGGCTTGCGTACTTTTCTTCGAGGCGACGAGAAGAGCGAGCGCCTCAAGCCTGATCTGCAAAGCGCAACGACAACTTGTAAGAATTATTATTTTCCCTCGCAAACAATTTCCATTCATCAAACGCCATACATCCTCATCGTAGTGCCTGAGACAGGCTTCCAACACGTCGTACTCCAATCTGTTTCTCCAGAGCGTCCGTTGATTGGCGATGCTCTCCTCGTCGTCGAGTTCGCCGGAATTCTTCAAAGTCCGAAGTTCCTTCAGCGTTTCCAGCAAATCGTCGTTCATCGCGCCGAACAAACGGATTCCCGACGAGCTGTCAATAGACATGTGTTCCTTCCGAGTGTTGTCGGAGCTTCTGCTAGAGAGCCGCGAACCATGGGGAACATAACCTCCGAAATTTCGTCAAGGAAGTGTCGCCATCTGGCGGATGAAATTTTTTTTCTCCACGATGGGTACACGGATTTCGGCAGACTGATAGTTCTTCGCATGCCTTTCCCGGCACCGGTCGGTAATAACAACAGCAATGTTTACTTTTCGAGCCGGGCATCGGACATCGAGCGAAAAATCGGCTGTTCCTTGTATCGATCCGCCGCGCAGTGAAATCCGAGTTTTCTTCGCGTTCGTTAATATTTGCGCTTAGACAAGAGTCCTCGCGTTCGAGTTCGAGCAACAATCGCAACTGACGATCGACGGTAACGCGCTATTGTTTATTCCGATGGAAAGTAAATGCAATTTTTTTCAATGCGAATTGAATCATTGTTTACGTAGATCGCGTTTCATAAGCCCAGTTATGTTTAATGCGATTCTATTATTATTGAAATTAACTAAATAGACCCGTGTGTGCGTGTGTCTCTCTTTCTATCCCGCGTAATAATCGTAACGTAGATTCGCGTTGAATCGATGCATATTCGCTCGCGTTTCGTTTATATCGAGCAGTTTCGCTTGTCTCACGTGCTCGCTGTGATTCGCCGAAGATACGGCGGCTTACACTCGGGGGCATCGGGCGAAAGTTTCGCGGAATAAACCTGTTGGAAGATTTGATTAAGGTCAGACTCGGGAACCCGATGGCAAATTCTCCAAAGGAGCGTATAGTTATTTTGTCAGCGTGTGACATGGAAACGAACCGGTTGCATTCTTTTACAATCCTCCATGTGGTATATATATTACGGATTGTAAAATAATACTGTAACACTGTGCAGCGCGATACAGTCTCATTAATACATCTTTCGTTTATTTCGTCATTGTATACCATTAAGCCGAATGGAATTCCTTTTTTTTTCCCCTCTTTGGGGAGCTAAATATATACGCACAACGAAATTATGGAAATGCGCGCTTTTTCTCGCGTATCAGATGAAACTCGAAGTATCGCTTACGGTCCGAAGGTTGCGCAAGCCCCGTAGGAGGCGGTCGAATATCCGAGTCAACGTATCGGGATCGGCAATGAGAAAAGCAATATCTTCGGGACGAAAGCTCGCGCACTCTTGCCCATCAGTCAATGGACTCTCGGGCATCGAGTGCGTTCAACGTCCCGAGGATGATTCATCTTGAACATCTTTTCGAGATGAATAATTGATTTTGTCCCGACGAGCAAACCGTGAGCTCAGAATGGGATTCATCGCCGCGCCGACAAGATACAATAATCGTAGTATCGGATCGTGTGGATTCCGCAAATCGGCACAAGGTCTTCGAAAGATAAGATTTCTTTCTTTTCTCGATTACGAAAATGTTGGTCCTCTCGATAGGAAAAAGTTTCGAAAGATTTATAAGAGATTTTTGAAGGATTTGTCAGAGTCTTGGAGCAGATTTTTTTTTGCATTCGAAAAAACGACTCACCTGATGACTGTCTTACATTTTTAAATGCGTTTTCAAATAATTTCAAAGAACATTGGCGCTTATCTTGATTCTCATACGAAATAGTTTAACAAAAAATGGTTAGTTCAACGAAATCTCCGATCAGTTAAATACGTTTGCTTGAATCAACGGAATTTTTTTTCTGTGTGACGTGTTTAATAGGAGAGTAATTTACGGTTATACGAAGGACTGCGTCAAGCCATCTCGATCACCGTGGCGCATTGGCGTTTCCATGCATCACTGTAATTATCGTAACGATCGGATAATAGACGCAATCGCCCCGGGGAGCGATGAAGATTTCTCGAAAACTCTAACGACCCCATCATCGAACTCATTTTTTCTTCACTTTTCCAAATTTTCGTTTACTTTCTGCCCGCGGGCCAGAAGCCTGTTCAAATATCGTTCACAACAATGGAAAATTTTATTCTCACGAAAAATCTTTTGTCATTTGTATTCGATCGATAACCTTCGAACTTTTTGTTTTTTACCCGCGGCGTATTCTGCGACTTCCGAGGGTTCGTTCCAGCCGATGCTCTCGTAAAGATAGCTATGAAACATCGAGCTTCTTCGATGTGCCTTTTGCACCTACGCAGGCGACATTTTTGTTCCTTTGCGCTCGGGATATTATCGTCGATAGATCAAAAGGTCGCCGCCTGGAATTCTTATCGCAGTTTAGCCCGCGTACAAATGTACACACTGAAATAAATCTAGTCGTGAAACGACGATTGACGCCCCTGCCAGCGAAAAATATTCACGAGTCGAAAAAAAAATGAATATAAATTAAATTTTTTCGCCAAAACGAGGGACAACTTCGACGTGCTACGAAATTATCTTCGAGCTTGCGATAAGCCCCTTCAGTGTCGCAGATACGAGGAACGAGAGCAGCACACAGAAATGTTATATATAGCATAATTACAAGTTACCCGGTAACTCATAGAAAATATTGACTTTTTAAATTTTTTCAATACGCATTGAAAAAAAACGCAATTTTACTGTGAAAATTAAGATTGGACTTCTGTTTAATTTATATTAAATGCTTCTATTATAAATCTATTTTATTTGATTGAAATCTTGAAAAGTTAATACTATTATTATTATTATATTTTCTACAATCCGATCTTAGTTTTTATAGTATTTTTTTTTTCGACGGCACTCAAGGAAAAAAGCAAATTATTATGAATTATATTGTATACGTTGGTATTTATATAGCCGGAAGATTACGCGGACATAAGTTTCGTGTAAGCGAAGAGGGTAGAAAACCCGGTCGATCGAAGCCAAGACTAACAGCCCAGACCCGAAGGTACGCTGCTTGCATCGGTTTTCCTCAAGCCGATGCAGCGGGGACGTTCCATCTTTTTATTATTTGATTTAAGTTAATCGGCGCCAGGGTTAACGCACTCTTCGCGGGCGATTTATTAACGCGCGATATTTCTTCGAATACTAATTGTCCAGATTATAGACTCGGGTTAACAAAACAAACTGAAACAAAAGTGACGAAACTTTGTATGCTATAAGGAAAACGGTTAATAATAAATAAGTCGACGCTACTTTAATCGCTATTTCGGAGTATCGGAGTCTTTACCACAAAGAAAGTTGGGTCTCTCGTTACGATAATCGTTGGGCCATTAAATCGATTAAGTTTTTATGCGTTTCAATAAATAAATCGAGCGTTACTCCGTGCTCTTTATCGGACAATAGGAGAAAAAAAAATTTAGTCTCCTTATGAAAATAATTGTTGGAACTTTAACTGAATAAATAATACATTTCACGATAAATAGTTTAAAAAATTGGTTTTTCACGGTTTATGAGAATTGATTCAAACGCCTCTTGAGACAATAAATTGTTCACTTTCATTCCACAATAATGAAAAAATTACTTCTCGTATTACAATAATTGGTGCTCAAAGTCCATAATTTTTTTAAATTAAATAATGGATTGATTTGAATCTAAAAAAAATCATTTTGCCGGATCAACCTCAATTTTCTAAATATAGCACCACCCTTCTGCGAACGATGCGAGCCGTTTACCCGTTCCAAAATAATAAATGATTTCGTATCGAAAAAAAAAGCATCTTGTCAGAACATCCTCAGAATTTTCTAAATATAGCAACACCGTTGTGCGAACGATGCGAGCTTTACACGTATCATTGGCGCGGTTACATCGCGATAACACCCGCACAAACGTGCGGTTGCATATTACGCGTTAGATATGTATTTGTAGAGTAAAGCCACACACGATAAAAGGCGAGCTAATGGACGTCAAAGCCCGTTACGAACAGCGGGCTTCATCGTCGTCATGGATAGCCGCAGTAGCAAAACAGTGCTATTCCCGCTTTCGTTCGGCGCGGAACGAATTTATGGTTTACAATGATTTAATGATCATCCGCTCCCTCGTCACTGGCTAAGAAATTCCGTTTAATGTTCAATTAGCGCGAGGCCCTTTCGACTAATGACGACGAGAATCGTTGTGGGGGAGGCAGGCGGTGGTTGTGGAAGTGGTGGCACGGTTTCCCGACGATCGGTATCAAGTTTTGTAGCCGAGTGCCGCGGTCGAGACACTCACGGGCCGAAAGATAGTGGAGTAGTTGAGTTTAGTCATCGCTCGAGAACGCACGGGTAAGGAAGATTCGCGAGCACGTATAAATATATAAGACACGTACAACCGTACAGATATTAACGTTAAAAGCTGTACGAAAACACTGCTCGACGCGACAATCGTGTTGTATCTCGCGAAATTCTTTCGAATTTCGCCCCCTTTTGTTAAATTTAAATTCTTTCGCAACTGCGTTATTCCTGGAAATTTGTTTTGCCGTCACGTTTGGATCGTGTTATTTCTTTTTTATTTGTTTGTATTTTTTTTCTGAGAATTGCGCGCGAAAAGCTTTATTTCGAAGAAAAACACGAAACGCATCGGTTGTCAATGAATCGTTATTATCACCGTTAAAATAAAGGCGAAAAGCCCGTTTGCCGCGCAACGAAAGCGAGAGATCCTTTCGCTTTCGCGCGATACGAGGTTTTATACGCTTGTGGCACGCCGGCGATTCACGCTCCGAGTCCCGAGGAGTTCTCGCGAGCGCTCGATCGAGAAACACACATCCCAGAGATATACTCTTGGTGCATGTGTGTGGGCCCGGAGCCGGCCTATGCGAACGAGTTTTTCTTTTTTTTTTTTCGCGGGATATATTTTAGTGGGTAAAGTCAGAGCCGGCCCATTCGGTCGTCGGACGACTTAACGAACGTTAGCGCGCGCGGTTTTCGTGTAACGCCGACGAGATAAATATTCACGCGTTCACAAGATCAGTAAGTAGACGAACTTTTCTTCACTCCCTTCCAAGACGATTTACACCGACGAAAAAATACACGTTGACACGAATAATGCAAATTTTTTTTTATAAACAAGTCACTCGAGGCGAGAAATCGAGAGCATTAATTTAATAGTAATTTTATTTGTTATTCTGTTACTAATTAATTTCTTTATTTGACGAGAGGCTTTACCGAAATACGACAGTGAAATTATAATATTTGATCTATGATATTTTTTATTTGTTGCCATGATCTCTAACAAAAAAAAAATGAATAAAAAAGTAACGTTTGTTTTTCATAAAAAAACAAGATCATTGAATGATTGAATTGATTTACTGCTGCATATCGATATTTTGAGTGTCGTCGAGCAAAGAGGGCGTCGAAAAGATATCTCGAAATGATAGAATCGTCGTTATCGAATCTCGTATTATTAGCGAAAAATCATGCATATTATATTTGCACATCGCTTCAGGATTTTGCTTCTGATGCCGTTCACAAAAGTCCTCTACAAAAAAAAATATCTCGGTAGTGCCCGCAGAAATTTAGCTCCGTTTCTTGAAAAACGTGCAACCGAAAACGAAATACGAAACGAGTTTAGGACTTTTTGAATCGGAAAAAAAAATTCCCTAAAAACAAAGCATTTTTAATAAGGAAGAATTTAAAAATATACGGTGCCTAAAGATCTCGTCTTATGAGATTCAAGTATTGAAATAATTTGTGTTGTTCGAGCCAAAAAAAATCGAGTGTCAACGACCAATATTCGAGATACTTTCGTCGCTTTCGCCCAATCGTATCTTTAACCGAGCGATAAAACGGAATAATTAATCGAATTTGCGAGATAACAAAACGAAATTCGCGCAAACAAGGTAAGAGATAAATTATATTTACGTTTCGCGAAATTTAAACGATCGATCGAATTTATCTCATTTTTATTTGCCTCCGTGAGTTTTGATAACGCGAGCATTTTCGTTGCGCTATACGAACGATGATATTGCACCGATGTTCTATTAGAACAGTGCACGGAATCGGGTTCAGTTCAAAACACACGCAAACACTGAATGCGTTATTATCGAGTTTGTCAGGAATTCGCTGCACGCGGTACTTGCGCAAGATAGTCTCTCTGCTGCTCCCTTCGCCCCCGCCATTCTGTGAGAATGATCGTCACTCGTCGTACTTGCAACTAAACGGAAAATCATTCTCAGCATCGTGACGTTGCGAAACATAGCACTGTAATTATTTTAATAATTGCAAATCCTGCGCTCTATCCCAAGATGTAATTAAACCACTTGTAGCTGTCCGGATGATTGGTTCCATTGTAAGGTCGATGAAACAAAAAAATGTTATATATATTATTGCCATTATAGATCGCCGCTCGCAATCATGGTCAAGGCATACGAGGGTGCGGTAATTCTGGCCGAGGTCTGTTTGCTGCTCGTCAAAGCTCTCTTCTACGTAATCGAGGGCTTTTATCGAATGATCGTGCCGCGCGAGGAGAAAAGCGTCGCCGGCGAAATAGTACTGGTGAGAACGACGAAAACTTGATAAACAGAAATGTTTACAGATGAAGACGATATTTAGAAATTCTATACAATTATATAGAAATTAGACACATTCAAACGAACCTATAAATGTAGAAATTGAAACCAGTTTTTTACTGCAAAAAAATTTGTATGAAATAACAAATAATATCATCCGTTTTAACAAAGAAAATTCTTTTTATAGTGAAAATTATTTTCTCGGAGTAGAAGAGAAATTTCGTTCGTAAATTGAACGCACTTTACAGTCTGCGCATGGTTAGCGAAAGATTATTTTTCCCCGAGAACAGATACTTCGTTATCGAAACTAATTGAAAAAGTTTTTAATCAGATGTTTTCCCGACGGTCCATTCGATCCTCGGCATTGGCGATTCTTTCCCGACAACTGATACTCAATGTGCAACGCTATAAATTCCCTTGTGTTTTCGATATCGTCTACATTTCTGTATCTTATACAATGTCTCTGCACGGTCCACGATCATTATGCAATACGAGAGATATCGTGTTAGCGATTAGAAATCAACACGGTAGATAGAAAAAAAATCAGCGGGCCACGGGTGACTCGGCTCGCAATTTTTTTACTTTCCCTTCATAAAATTCCGATGAACTTTGTCGATATCGCGTATCAAAAAAGAAGTATCGCATTTCATACCCGGTGTATTCGACCTACCCCGGGTTATCGTTACAATGTGACCTAGCATCGGCGTAATTTACTATAACGTCCCGTTGTTATTGCGCACGACGGAAAGTGAATGCTTTCGTTTTCCGGTCACAGATCACAGGTGCGGGTCACGGAATCGGTCGGGAGCTGGCCTTGAAATACGCCAGCCTTGGCGCCACGGTCATATGCTTGGATCTCAATTCCGAAGGCAACCAGGAGACGATCAACGATATTAAGAAACTCGGAGCGACGGCCGTCCACGCATACGAGTATGTCAACCATGCCATTCCATCGTTACGAATTGTTGCTGCATTGTTCCCGAGTCGAGAAATTCGATAAACCTTTTTATGTGCGCGTCTCAATTTTTATATTCTATCTTCCTCTCGCGCAGATGCGACGTCTCGAATCGCGAACACGTATTCAAGGTCGCCGCGAGAATCAGAGCCGAAGTTGGCGATGTAACGATTCTGTTGAACAACGCTGGAATAATGCCTTGTCATTCGTTCTTCGAGCACACGTCCGAGGAGATTACGAAAATTTTCGGTGTCAATGTGTTGGCGCATTTTTGGGTCAGTGAGATACTAGTTTTACTTTCTTTGGCCTTGAAAATTATAGCAGATTTTTTTCATTCATTTTATCGCTTGTATACGTTTCTCTGCCACAGATGTTGCAAGCGTTCTTGCCCTCGATGATAGAAAAAAATCACGGTCACATTGTTGCGCTATCGTCGATCGCGGGAATAATCGGTGTGCCCAATCTCGTGCCTTACTGTGCATCGAAATTCGCCGTGAGAGGTGAGCGGACATAAGATCCAGAAATCTCATCGCGATAAGACAATATTTTGATACGTTTTTTTTCATTTCTACTTTTTTTTGCGCAGGTATGATGGAGTCTCTCATGGAAGAGCTGAGAAGAGGTAAAACCGATGGGCCGAGCAACGTTGGATTCACAACGATCTTTCCCTACATGGTCGACACGGGTCTTTGTAAAAATGCGAAAATACGGTGGGCTTTTTCTTTTTTCAATTCACATTTTTTAGTTTGTTTTTACCGAAATATCTGTATTCCGGCAAATACAAACGGGTATTTATATTTTTTAAGAGGTTTGTTGAGATTTCGGTCAATAATCGATATTTTATTAGACGATACTATTTATTTACGAAATTATTTAAATTCCGACGAACAATTAAACATTTACGACGATTATTTATGAATTAATCAGTATGTCGGCCATCAAATTCTAAGAAACACCGAGACATCGTTATTTTTGTCGATCTAATAGATATTTAATATTTTTTTAATTCCCTCCGTTTCAGATTCCCGAGTCTAATGTCAATGGTGACACCGAAAGAGGCAGCCGCGACTATAGTCTCGGCTCAGAGGCGAAACGTACGCGAACTGACGATTCCCAGCTACTGGATGACCATAAATAACACACTGAGGTGAGTTCGGGCTCTATCAATCGATTCGCGCGGAACGAATGCAATTTTAAACGTTTTGCTCTCATTGCAGAAACTTCCCCGACCAAGTGGCGCAGAATTTATCAGATTTTCTTAACAGCGGTGTCGAGTCCGATTTGTCGTAAGCCGTTGAAAAAAAAACGCAACGACAGTCTTCGCTTCACGTTATCGAAGCAATGAGCAGCCATACCGTGGCTAATATCGCACGAGCTTGACTTAACTTATAAAATGTACATATCGAAACGATTGCACGCGATGACGAATCTCTCGTACGAATAACGGTTCATTCAATATCTCGAGAGTGTTAAAGTTCGTCGCGTATTAAGCGAGTGACGCAAGTCCTTTTTGTGTGGGTGAGCGCGTGAGTGGACGAATTAAATGTCTGTGTGCGCATGTGATACGAGTTACAGAACGTAAGCGGTAATTTCTCATCGACTAGCTCACGGATAGTTTTATAATACAAAATCAAATAAAATTGTTATTTACTCCGTAAATTTGGCGTTGTTTCTTTTCGCGATTGCAGTACTTTCTGGTTTTTCGTACTTCGTATGGGACGAGAAAGTAAAATGACATTGATAAGTAACGCGCGATTTAAATGTAAATGTCGGAGAACGAATGTGGGACGTTTCGATAGGCAGACGTTGACGTTGATCAGTTTATATTATATTAAAAAAATATATATATCTATATACAATATAACATTTTCCGCGTCGATTTATGGTTTCCATGCACCCTTTCCAGTCGTGCAAAAAATGTCTCACTGACTTCGGTCGAGTCAAGGTTAATTGCCAATGATTCCTCACGTGCTCGAGCGCGGCAAACTGCTGCTAAGTAGATCCTCGGGTGCCCGCGCTACTCCATCGTAACCCCGCGAACCGACCTTCGTTCCCGCGACGCGGCAAGCGAATGTCACGGCCCCTTGGAGCACGCGTCTATCGATGAACTCCGTTTGACTACACTGTAGGGTCTCGATATCGGGATTTCGCGTTATATCGATTTTTCCCTCCGATGTCCGTTCGGTCGGAGAGCCAACGAATTCGGCCGGTGTTTCCTCGGAGGATGTCGATACCTCGGCGCGCGATTGAGCGATCTCTCTTCGTGATAATTTTACCATGTTCAGATAGTGAAGCGCCGCGGCGGTGAATGTATCACCGGCCCCGAGTGTATCGACAACTTCCGGCGGCGAAAACGCCGGAGATTGAACTATCGTGCCGTCCGGGGTTCTCGCCATTGCGCCGCGATCACCCCAAGCGCAAAATATCACAGCTCTGTGAAAAAAAGTAGTAATCGCATTTAAAAACGGAGGACATTCAGGGGAAAAAAGGTCGCTCTAGGATTGTTGAGAATCGTAAAAATATCGGAAAAACCGGCCGTTCGTTTTGTGACAATAATTTATCGCATGAACAAGGCGAAAACGACTATCTATCGGGAAAAATGTGTTGTTGCTTCGCAATGTCTTAAAAAAAAAAGTACTGTCAATCATCGTCGAAAATGTGGAAAAAATGACAAAATCCGAAAAATCGGCAAGAATTTGAGAGAAGTCGTTAAAGAACCATAATATACTTAAATTACTAGAAAAATTTAGGGATTTCCATATTTTTCTGTTTGTCTACACGATGAAGATTGGCACAAAACGATCGATCCGTTTTACAGTTGTTTTCCGGTCTTTGAGGCTGCTCAATGTGCTAGATTTAAAAAAATCCTCACCCTGACTTTACGTCCCTGCCGATGTTTCTCATAGTTTCGCTCATGTTGCCGTATCCTCGGCTTCTTGCGAAATCTTTCGAGATAAACGCGACGTCGGCGTACGGCAAGAGATCCAGCAATTCGGGATTTTTTTTCTCCAACTCGACGCTCATCGTTATCGGCAAATTCGGCGGTGACGACGGAACCTCGCTGAGCTTTCCGTCACTGCTTCTCGAACCATTATTGTAACTTTCTATATAGGAAGTGTCTATCGGGACCACACCGCACACCGCACCGCAGAACTGCGGTATACCGCGGAATAATTCGCGGTACAATTACTCCGTAGAATAATTATACCGCATGCAAAATATTTTTCCCCATACGCGGTATAGACGGCCGGGAGATGGAAATTACACCGCATGCAAAAATATTTATCCCCATACGCGGTATAGACGGTCGGCCAATCGGAATTATACCGCATGCAAAAATGTTTTCCCATGCGCGGTATGGTTGCTCGACCCTATCAGTATATACCGCGTTTTTGCGCACAGTTTTGCATTGCGGTATTTCTGTCGAGATGACCACAATGCTGTGGAACGCGGTATGTTTTGAGGCTGATCATTATTATTTTCAGCGCATTCCTCACATTGGCCTTACAATAATAATATTATTCTAATATGGTTTTAGATCATTTGTATTTCAAGAACCAGTTTACAAACGAGGCTTATATTAGGTTTATTTTCAATATCAAAAAAACGTAAAAACAACACACATTTTATATTAATACGTACTTAATATTAATATTAATGCTTCGCTCGCGTATTTTATGACACGTCGGTTTTCTGATCACACGCTTTGCAGAACCACGCTTGTCCCTGAAGTTCCGGGATTTCCGCGCACTCGCGGTGCCACCAAAGCAAACACGCTGCGCAAAAAATACCCGCATCGAGACATTTTTGGTGGCACTTTTGACACGTGCAGCGGTTCAGTTTTTTTTTCGAGCTGATGAGGTTTTTTAATTCTTCCAGCGCACCCGTGTCGAAATATGTAGCAAGGTCGTAAACGTCGATCGCATCCGTCACAAACGAGTCACTCAACTTGAGAGGGTTGAGATTCAAATCGGACTTCTTGATCCGGCAATTACCGTTTATAACTCGGGTTGCCGTGTCATCGGGAATTCCCAACCACTCGAGCATCATTGTTGCTTTACCTTCGACCGATTTATCTGCGAATTTTAGCGGGACAGATTTTTTGAGACCGTGATCGCTCGAGGATTGCAGATCGCATTTTTGGTTTTTTTTCGATCCCGGAAGTTCGATGACTGTGACACGTTTGGACCTCTGAGGTCGATCTCTGCCAGCAACTTTCTCGTTCGCAACGACCATCTCGTTCGAGTCATTGTGACAAAGCTCTTTGGAACTGCTCTGTAGATCGCATTTTTGGTTTTTTTTCGATCCCGGAAATTCGATGACTGTGACACGTTTGGACCTCTGAGGTCGATCTCTGCCAACAACTTTCTCGGTCGCAACGACCGTCTCGCTCGCAACGACCGTCTCGCTCGAGTCATTGTGAAAAAGCTCTTCGGAACTGCTCTGTAGACTGCGTTTTCGATTGTTTCTCGATTGAGGAAGGTCGATGGCGATGACACGCTTGGACTTTTGCGGACGACCTCTCCCAGCAAGGTTCTCGCTCGCAACGACCGCCTCGCTCGCGTCACTGTAACAAAGCGCTTCGAAACCGCTCTGTAGATCATGTTTTTGGTTTTTTTTCGATCGCGAAAGGCCGATGACGGTGACACTCTTGGACCCCCGCGGACGGCCTCTCCCTGTAACGTTGCGTGGCATAGCAATGTCACTGAAATCCATGGCAATGGAATGGGATTCTTCAGCATTAGCGTTATCGCTCGCAATGACCTGCTCGCTCGCGCCACGCTGCGAAATCTCTACGGAACCGCACTTTTCTATATTGGAGTTTGCTGCGTCGACTTGACCCGATAGTTCATTCCGGTTGTTGAGTAAAGCCGGCGGAGCAACTTTTGACGCTACAAGCTCAACGCGGTTTTCTGGTTTCAGTATTTCTTCGAATACGATCTGCGGCTTTGAAAGAATTGGCAGAATCTCTTGTTCGATGTTTCCATTTTCATCCGTCGTTGGCGTGTACACCGGTTCAAATGGCGAGGTCATTGAGGGAGAATGCAGCTCTATATGTGCATCCCTTTCCGTTTCCAGCTCGCTAAGCTTGGCGTCGTCTTTCAAAACCGCATTAAATAATTGGTTTAGTTCGCTTTCGTTCATGGACGGTAAAACGAATTCGTCCAATGAATCGTCCAACAGACTGCAATTTTCATTCGGCAACGCAACGCTTGCCACTTCCTTCGTTTTTTTGGGGACTGCAACGCTTGAAACTTCCTTGGTTTCTTTTGGGATATCAACGCTTCTCACTTCCTTCGTTTCTTTTGGGTTTGCCACCTTTGCTTCGGTCTTCGATAATAGTTGCTCGATGGCCTCCATCTTTTCCGCCAGATCTTCATCTGACGTCAAAGCCAAATCTTCGGCTATCATATCTAAAAATACTTTTATTCTACGATGTCTCGCTTTTTTCCCGCCCCTCGCAATTTCCCTGAAACGCACTCGTTGCGTGTATTCCGATTCTTCTTGCTCAGCGGACTCTTGCCCGACACCCGCGTCCATCTTGCGGCTCGATCCTTGCTTCGGACGATGATCTTTTTCGCGCCGCGCTCCTTGTTGCGGACTGTGATCTTTTTCGCGCCGAGCCCCTTGCTTGTCTCTTTCTACTACTTGGCTCGGATCTATTTGGCGATTGTCGCACTCGTCCTCAATATCGGTGTCCTCTACAAGAAATATAAGCCATTAAAAATAAAAATATTAGGATAGTAAAAATATTTGATAAATAATTCTGTGCCTATCTTATACGCAGAACGAACTTTTTACTGTGATTCCTTACCAGAATTCTTTTCAGCATTAGACTCGGCAACATGGTGGTTGTGTTGGGGTTCAAATTTCTTTATAACGAGTTGTGTCTTTTTTAACACACCAATGACGATCTGGGCTTTGCATTTGGTTCTACAATAAAGAAGTCAAGATACAATTATTGCATACCGCATGCACATAGTAATGCGGTGTGTGCGCGCGTCGCTAAGAGTACGCGGTATCCGATTGAAAATACCGCGTACTGCGTGCGGCGTGTGCGCGCGTCGCTAAGAGTACGCGGTATCAGATTGCAAATACAGCGAACTGCGTGCGGTGTGTGCGCGCGTCGCTAAGAGTACGCGGTATCAGATTGTAAACACCGCGCACGCGGTGCGCGGTATTACATTGTAAGTACCGCACACTCTGCATGATGTACGTAACCCAGCGTAGCCCGGATATTCTATGAATATCAGAAAATGCTGGAAAAAAACGTACCTGTTTTTTTTGCGATTCATGGTCTTGCATTTAAAATATGCCTCGTAGTATATCAAGTCTTTGTTGAAGCCATCGTCCAATTTGTTGACATACACGCCGTTCTGCCAACATTTTTCTAACTTTTTGCTGTGGCATCGAAAAAACGTTTCTCCTTCGGTTTCTTCGAAGTTTTTCAATGCCTTCATAAACTCATTAAAACTATCGAAACAATCTCCTGCTCGCAAAACCGGCATTGTGGAATGCAATTAGTATCACTGTGAATACTGATCGTTTCATACTAAACTAAAACGTATTTGTGCGCGCTACGACTTGTATTATTATCACTATCGCCAACTTCCCAAAAATGGTCGTATAGCTCAGAGATTGGTCAACATGGTGCAGTTCGGACGTTACCAGCACTGTTTGGCACAGCGATCTCTGATATAGGGTCTGTAAACGATATAATCCGTCCTACACCGCACAACGTTTGAACGAGTCTATGGAAGTAAATCTACGCGTGCATCGAATCCGGCATTGCTGGTAGTGTTTTCGTGTATAGAAGGTGTTTCCTATTTTGTTAAGTATTAACAACATCCGAAGTGGCTAAAAACACTACGTCGCATCTATGGCAGTTGCGATCGCAGAAAATGCGACCCCCGCTGTGGGGATGCAGTTCCGGAGTTTCGCCGCGATAGAAAAATTCATGAAAGAGTACGGAGAATCCATTCAAGAACTCTTTGTACAACGACGAAGTACGTATTTGACTCCTGCGTACATCAAGGACGACAATAAATCTTTGGTCTATTCCAAAGTAACATATGTGTGCAAATATGGAAGGAAGTACGTGAACCAGTCGGAGGGTCACCGAAAAACAAGGTAAGATCGTTTTTGTACATGACAAGTATACGTTACGCGGTATACGTTACGCGGCATACCACACACGGCATACCGAATAACGTTACAGCGTATACTCGCGGTATTTTCATGTAAAAACAAATGATTAATTTCGAAACTCGACGCGCTGCGAGATATTCCGACTATACTCGAACTTCCTGATTCTCCGGCGAAGTCATTCATTAAGGGCGTTCTTTAAACATTTAAAAGTCGACCTCCTCGCTGTTTTCAGATTTTCGTGCAAAAATCATAATTTCTCGGAATATCGAAAATTTCTTGGAATGCGCTAGGAACTTTCAAAATTTGGATTCAATAGCATCAATGCCGTAGAAACTTCGAACTCGTGGCTAGTCAGAAGTTTCTTGGGATTAACAGCTTCCGACTCTTGCATTGGGTAGAATATTTAAAACGAAGTATTCCTAAGCGTGGATGACTGTCGGTCAGTGTCAAGTCGTTCAATTCTTCTCGTATTTTGGGCAGAGTTATTCGTGTGTAATGTTTGTTTCCGTCGTTGAGATCGATAGTGCAATAATATAAAGGTGTCATCTCGCTTATATTTTGACAAAGGCAGTACAAATCGTGTTTCCACGATCTCCGCCATCTACGATACGCGGAATACGATACACGGCGCGGCATACGCTACGCGGTATAGGATACGCGGTGTACGATGTATACAACACACGGCATACACCACGCGGCATACCGAACAGCTCCATACCTGTTATCAAGAGAGGCGGCAGCGTCTCGACGCCAAGCGTAACAGAAAAAACCTTTTTCTGTCGCGTAGCAGGTATCGCGTATACTTACGAAACGGGATCTAAAACTTTTCGACAGAATATACTCGCGGGTTTTTCGTGTATAACAAATGATTACTTTCGAAGCTCGACTCGCTGCGAAATATTCCGAATACGCTCCGACTTTCTTATTTTCCCGCGAATTCATTAATTAATGTAGTCGTCTCGGTGCAGTCCCGACACACGTGAGATTCGGATATAATTTCAAACACTTCTTAATTTGATAAAAATCAATTAAACACGATTTTAGATTTTTAGCACGAAATTCCGAATGAAATGGTCCGAATTTCACAATTGCCCACACTGTACCGAGACAACTACCTTGAGGGCATTCATCAAACGTATGAAAGACGCACTTCTTGTTGTTGACAGATCTTCATGTGAAAATCAGTTCTCAGAATATCGCAAATTTCTTCGAATACGCGAGGAATTGTAAATATTTGTATTCATCCGTAAATCGACATCGTTTGAAATAATTGGAATAATGAATCTTGTTACAGTTCATACAAAATGGAGTGTCCGGCTTTCGTCTCCTTTTACATATCAAAGGATAAGACCTACTTGCGCATAACAAATGTCGTATTATCGCATGAAGGACATGATAATGCGAAGGTTTGTTAATGAGAAACTGAAATTTGATATGAAGCTGAATCGTTCTATACGCGTCATATCTTTTCTTTGCTATTTTCATGTGAGTTCGAATTTAATTTCCACTTCTATCCACAGGCTTTTTACAAATTTCTACCTGAAAGAAGGCGACTTACACCCGAAGAGCGCGACGTGGCGATTCAAAACTTGCAACTACAGTGCAACAAAAAACTCTTGCGTGGCAAACTAGAGAACGATTACGGGAAAAACGTAACGATGAAAGACTTGAGCAATATTAACTCAAAGCTCCGTCAGGACGACGACCTCACGCAAATGATACAACATTTAGAGAAAAAAGGTAACGGCAGTATCTATCAAGAGATAATATAAGCAATTAACGACGAATATTCTATTGCGGATATGTCTTGAACAACGATGCTAATAGGCACTAAAAGTATTTTGCTATTTTATTGTTCCAGGGGCTACCGTGAAGATTCTCACGGAAGATGGGCGTTTCAAAGGACTTTTTTTCTCGACCGCGGACATGAAGAGATCTATGAACGCGTGGCCAGAGGTGGTTTTTATCGATGGAACGTATCTGCTGTTGAGAATCAATCTTACTGTGATGATTCTGCTAGTAGAGGACTCAAATGCGTCTAGCGAAATTGTGGGTGTCGCTTTGTTAGCGAAAGAGGACCACAGCACGTTCACGTGGTTCCTTGAAACGTTTAAGAACGAAAACTCATCGGCCTGCGCACGAATAAATTGTCTGATGGGAGACAAGGACCTGTTGGAGCGAGATGTCCTCAAGGACGTATTTCCGGGCGTGCCGGTTTATATTTGTCTTTTCCACACACTCAAAATCTTTTCGCGCGAAGTAACTCTAGAGAAAATGGACGATCCTAAACAAACGACGGACGGAGTTCTTCGTGAAAAGCAAAACGAGTCAAGAAACAGGAAAGTTAACGGGAAAAAGATCCAAAGGGACAACTGTTTGAAAATACTCCAGAAATTGGCTTACAGCTCGTCTGAAATTGAGTATGAAAAACACTACCTGGAATTTGAAAAAGCTGCACCTGCTGTAGTGTTGGACTACTATAAAAAGAATTGGCACTGGAATAAAGAAGAATGGACATGCTACAGTATGACGTCGGGAAACTTGTTCAATCGTACTAATAACCGCCTCGAATCCATCAACGCAAAAATTAAACAAGTGGTTCGAAAATGCAGTACTTTGGTCGACTTTGCAGACTCTTTTTTTGCATTCCTAGAGTCAAACCAACATCAAGCGGACCTCAAAACGGCGAGGAGTTTTACAAGGCGTCGGACCGACTTCCATCCAGCCGAAAGCGACGAAAACAAATTTATGGAACTACTAACACAAGAAGCGTTCAAATACGTTTCAATCGAATTGCAAGCACACGAAAAAATCTCGGTTGATGAGCAGAACGATTTCGAATGTTTGGTGGCAGCGGGCGACTTGACATTTCGAGTAACGTCGTCGGCGTGCGAATGCGGAATTTCACGTTCTTCGCTCCTACCCTGTCGACATATTTTTGCAGTGAGGAAGCATTTCGAGTTGCCTCTTTTCGCGGACGACCTGTGCAACGCGCGGTGGACAAAAGCGTACTGTATGAAACACCAACGGTCTTTTCAGAAAACTGCGGAATCAAACGAAGCGGACAATGTTCCCAAACGTACGGTAATTACGGAGCTGAGTGCGCCAGAGGCCTCGACAGTCGCATCACAGAAAAAATTGCTTGTCTCCGTCACCAGCGACTTGAAAACGACATGTAGCCAGTCGTGTGGTTCTGATTTTACTTACAAATTGGAAATAATCCGAACGGTAATAACGACGTGGGAGAGAAGTATTGAAATCTCTATACACACAAACGGCAAAAAACGATCGAGTTCGACTGAACAGAATTCTGTACCGAAGGGTGCAAATCGAAAGAAGCAAACAGTTCAAGAAAAACGAAAGGTTATCGAACCACTCGTGAACGAATTGATAGCAGCGGGATTGAACGTCTCGGGTGAAAAATTCAAGCGAAGAGTCGACATCATCAGAAAAATCGATTCTTCTTGGCGTCGGCAATTGAACGTATGCATCGAAGAGATAGGTATCGACGGAAATACATTATCACTAGAAAAAGTAATAGAGCATTGCGTAAGATTCGAAAACTTTTTACGCTTAATTTTTTCAAGATATCGGTATAATACAGTTTCATATATTTTACAGCCAACACCTGTTGATACAACCGACGCCGGTACAAGTGAGGATCCAATTTTGAGACACGAGGAACTCGTAGAACGATTCAAACAATTCATGAGTGTGAAGTGCGTCTCGGACTATGAATTATCCCGGATAGAAATGCCGGCGGCGATGCAACGAAAAGGACGCCCTAGCGGTAGCATGAATACGTGGGTAAACATAAAGAAGCAGCATATTACGACAAAGCCGATTCTCCGGCTTTACGCTGGTAATCCTTCGTAATTAGCAGAAAGAAACGGCAGAAAGTGTTTTTATCGATACACATTGTCACCGTAGTTGGCGCATGCGTAATTTGTATTGAGAGAGAAGCAAATTACCGTCGACGAAAAATAAAAAATGTCGACAAAACTTGACTTTTTACTCACTTTTTTTAGTTTGATTATAATCCTCAAATCTTATTTATAAACCCATTCTTGAAATAAAAATGATCAAAAACAGAAAGAAACCACATTGGGATGATATAATATTACTGTAAGCACAAACTGAGAAATCCACTAAAAATAATAATGATCATTCTTAAAACATATCGCGTCGCACAGCATTGTGGTCATCTCGACAGAAATATCATAATGCAAAACACTGCGCGAAAACGCGGTATATACTGATAGGGTCAAACGACTATACCGCGTATGGGAAAACATATTTTTGCATGCGGTATAATCCCTGTTGGTCGAGCAACCATACCGCTGATTGGAGAAAATATTTTTGCATGCGGTATAATTCCAATCGGCCGACCGTCTATACCGCGTATGGGGATAAATATTTTTGCCTGCGGTATAATTTCGATCCCCGGGCCGTCTATACCGCGTATGGGGAAAAATATTTTGCATGCGGTATAATTATTCTACGGAGTAATTGTACCGCAAATTATTCCGCGGTATACCGCAGTTCTGCGGTGTGGTCCCGATAGACACGTCCTTCTATATATTGCATCATTGTGACAACGACAGGAATGTTTCTGCCCTAAAATTATTTTGTTTTTTCCAAATTCTTAATATATAATAGATTCTATATAACATTAAATAATATATTTTAATGTAATAATAATAATTATTATTATTATTTATAACATATTCTATTTTTTTATACAATAGAGGATTTGACAAAAAATTAAAGGTATTGTAAGAGAATGCATCACTTACCTCAAAGTGTACCCAGCTGTAATTTTCCAGTGGGATTTTTTCAAAATCTTCGAATTTCAATTCCGGCAGATTTGGATTATGATAAATTATGGTTCTCGAGCCGCTGTTGAGACTGAGAAGAATGGTGGACATCGGGCTCTCGGCGTCCTCGAGCATCGGACAGTGCGAAAAATCTATATTGTGCTTCTTCATGTCGTTTCTGAGAAAGGCCCAATTGTGATGACCGCTGCCGAGGGTACCCAAAAATTCTGCCGCCGTTCCAAGCTTCGAGAGGACTGTGCAGTTGTTCGAGGCATTGCCTCCCCTTTGCCATCTGTACTCCACGCATCTGTGAAATATTTAAAAAATTGCGATTCATTAATTGAGTTATCGGAAAAAAAAAAATCACAACATGGCCGCAAATTTTGGCACAAAACAAGAAAAATTTTGATGTAGTTTCAAAAATCTTTTGACCTCTCGTCCGAATCCTCGACGGGGTAATGTTTGCATACTTGGACGATGTCAACGCAGATCAGACCGACGCAAAGAATTTTCGGTTCGTTTATTTCCACAGGCGGCGAGCCGCCGACGATTTTTTCGTAAAAGCTCGAAATCATCGTGTCATCGATATCCTGCGCAATAGAAAAAAAAACAAAAAAACTGCGCGTATTCTCGTGTTTTCCTTTCCACAGAGGTTTGCGAGACGGTGCCTCGTCGCGCGAGACACGTCGAGCGACTGTTCTCGAATAACTCGAGAATTACGAATGCGCGTTGATAATATGCAGATAAGAAGCGAGCGAGCACGAAATAACTGAATGACTGAGTGACAAACGCATTCTTGCGCTGATACTTTGTTTCTATTTGTTTCTCATGCCGATAAGCAGATAAGATACGTTGATCGGTGTCAATCCTAAGTAGCCGAACGATGCTTTTACAAATATTAACATATGTCTAGCTTGTTTTTATTCATTTCGATCTTTCTGTTTAACCTCGCTCGTCCTCTGGTGGAGAGCCGCGTCGTTGTCTTCTGCGTCTTCTGTCATTGAAAGTTTGCACGCGCTTCGTAGATGTCGGGCTTCGCCGGAAAAACCGAGGAAAAAAAAACGTAGTTCATCGAGCGGGCATTCGAGTGCCGGAGGTCTCGGAGACGAGATTAGTCGATTCTTGAACAATGAAAGGGCCGCACGTGAACGCAATTTTTATTCTCGCTCTTTTATTAATTGAGAATTGCGCGGCAAAGAGGGTACGCATATTGATTGCGTAGATCCAACCTAAATACGTTCGACTATTTAAAGAAATAATGCGTATTTAGGAATTTTTACATACTTAATTACATGAACTAGACGAGTTAAAAAAATGAATCATTCTTCGAGCGACCTGCCGATTCGGCATAAATTCACCAACAATCGATCGTACTCGATGTGAATTCGAACGATTATTCAATTGCTGTTCCTACGCAGCTTTCATTCTTTTATTTATTACCTCACCGGCACGCTTCAACCCACTCTATCTCTTTTCTTGAATGAACATTCTCAGCCATAATCTCTCGTATATCTCACAGTCAACGCGATTGCATTCGTGTTTCGTTTCTTTTTTTCGCAAGGTGTAACAACCGTAGCAGCGAAAGATAATCAGCTGTGCAACTATTACAGCATCGACGTGATCGCATGGTAAGGTCGACGTAGTTATCAACTGTCAAAACATAACCTGAGATTGGCACAGCAGCCGCGAGAAGGTCGCGTTTCGGGGAATCATGAAACGGTCGGGCTAGGGCTCGAAACGTCGAAATTTCGGCGTGAGAGAATCGAGCACCGATAAGCCGAGGTGTGCGCCTAGTCTCGATGAACTCGTCGTCACTGACTCGCCGCGTAATCGTTTTCGTTCCGTCTCGCGTTCGAACGATCAGTCGATCGGTAGTGCACGTTGAACCTCAAACTGTAGAGCGCGGTCAGTCAACCCAGGATGCGAAGAGAAAAGTATTCACGTCGCCTCAAACGATCGATCAGTGCATGAGACCTCGAAGAGGATTTTTCTTTCTCAACGCCCTTCGCAGTCGAATGTGAGTCAACGGAATTGCAGGGTCCGAGTTTTTTTCAAATAAAGAAATGTTTAACTTGTCACCACGAATTATGTAACCTCAATGTCTGGCGACAAAAAATCGAAGGTTGAAAGAGCTGACTTGCGAGCGTCGTTTAAAATTGAATCGGAGCTCGATAATCAATCGATCAAGTGTTCCTTGCAGATTTATACATTACTAAGGGCAGTTGAAAGCGTCGGAGACGTCCATACGGGAAATGATGGATTGGAAACGCAGCGAAGAGAGCATCTTCCCCACTGTCGGAGCTACGAGCGATCCCCATGACGTGGAACATCCTGCGCACAGGGTATCGATAACTTCGCTCATGAAACTGACGAGCGAGGACACCAAGGAATTCATGTGCGGCTGGGGCGCAGCCGTCATCAACGTCACCGTCACTTATCCCATCAACAAAATCATATTTAGACAGGTATACTTTTTTGTGTCCATAACACAGTTTGCGATAATAAATCGTATCAAATCTTGTATCATTAAGGTAATATGGAAAACAATTGTTGGCCCGTCCAACCTTTGCTGAGTCGGTAAGAAAAACTGCACAGCCTGAACATCGCAGAAATAAGAAAAGAACAAATCACTGGTAAATGAGTTTATTACGCGCTCAGACAATTTTTTTTTTCCCAGAAAATCCATAGAATTTTCACTTCGCATTTCTGTTTTACCGACTGCGGTACATCGCATCGCCATTAACATCGCTTTTGGGATAATCGCGGGAATTGATCGTTTTTGAATTTTTGTCGTTACAGATTTTGGAAGGCGTGCCCGCGGACGCTGCTGTGAGACAACTATCGAGAGAGGGAATGAGGCTCCTTTATCGCGGCATATTGCCACCCCTGTGCCAAAAGACTCTGTCCCTGAGCATAATGTTCAGCGTCTACGAGGGTTGCCGCACGCGACTCTCGCAATTAACGGAGAAAACCGTAATCGTGAAGATACTCGCCGCTAACGCGGCCGGAACGGCGGAAGCGATGCTGATGCCGCTCGAGAGGGTGCAGACGATACTTCAAGATTGGCGTTATCACAACAAATTCCGTAACACCACGCACGCATTTCGTTACTTGTTCACGACGTACGGCTTGTCCGAGTGTTATCGCGGCCTCGTACCGATAATCTATCGCAACGGCTTGTCGAATCTAATGTTTTTCACGCTGCGGGATTACTCGAAAACGCTGATGGGCGAGGACGAATCGTTGCTCGCGAATTTCATAAGCGGCGCCCTGATCGGCGGTTTCACAAGTACGATATTCTATCCCATGAACGTGATAAAGATACACATGCAATCGAGGATCGGCGGTGATTTTCAAAAGTTCAATTTAGCCCTTCGAGAGATCTGGATCGCTCGCGACCGAAGTGTAAAGAGCTTTTACAAAGGCGTGCATTTGAACTACATGCGATCTTTCATCAGTTGGGGCGTCATAAACGCTTCGTACGACTTTTTAAAAAATATCGTTTTCTAATACGAATATTAGCCACACTATTCGTCGCAGGCCCTTTCGCGAAATGAATTCAACATAAATACACGTCGTTACGCACCGGAACAACGATTGAACTTAGTTCGTGAGCGTTGGCTGATGGAGAAAACAACGATTCACCAAAGAGCGTAAAGCAAAATACGGTTTCATGCTCAATCATAGCCCAAACTCTTGTATATGTATATATCGATATAAATTTTAGTAGGGAAAAAAATGTATTGCAACTCGCATGTTTTCTTTTGTTTTGTAATCATATTTTTGTAACGGAAAACCCAATAATTGAATCGGTAGGGAAAAAGTGGAAAATGTAAATAATAGTTAATATATACATATTTAATATATATACACGAGACGAATTGTATTTCAATGAAAGCTACGAATAATATGTATACGAACGCCAGCCAAAGTGTAATTTAATTTTAATTGCTAAATTGCTGTTGCTGAAAATGCTCTCCGTTTGTATAAAAAATTCAAACTCACACGGTTTGTTGATTCGCATGTTTTTTTGTTTTTTCGTTCATTCTCCCGTAGAATTAATTAGCGTAGTGCGGGGCATCGCTAATAAGCGGCTGAATTAACGCTCTCGTCGTTTGCCCGTGACTCTCTTTTATGTCGCCCGGCGGCGAGGGAGTGTGGGAGAAAGAGGGAGAGAGCTCTCGCGAGAAACGCTCGCTCGGTTGATCTATGCTATGATTCTGCGCGAGTGGGAGTCTGCGTGAAACCATGCTGCGCGCTCTGCCTCGCGGTATAGATGTGTTTTCACGATGTAACGACGGAGAGAGGCGAGCGGGGGCTCGCGGATACGAGTGTGTAGACGTTTGTGAGAATCGTCACGGGGATCGCGGGGGAGTTCCAGAGAAAAGACGGAAACTATACGTCGCGGCGCGCGTACGGGAAATGTCGCTTTGACAGCGTTCGAGCGCAGTGGGTGCATCGTAGCTGCCGTACAAGCTCTCGGTACAGTGCCGAGGGTATCGCGTACACGAATGAGAGAACGCAGAAAGAGGCAGGAGAATTGAATAACTCACATCGGTTACCACGAACGGCAGTGTGAATAGTTGAACTCCCCCTCTCTTCCCTTGACGAGGCTTAGTGCACGAACCACGGTTGAAAAAAAAAACAGACAAACAAAAAAGTCGAGAAAAAAAAAGTGTTGAAGCAACCGAATATGAAAGTTTCGACGGTACGCGACGGTTCCGCGAGTTCACTCGTCGAGCCACGACTCGTCGTCGTTCTCGCGGTCTACGACGAGTTATTTTTGGCCAAACGCGAGTGCACGCGGTCGTCGAGTAACGTTGAATAAAACAACGAGTAATGAGAATCAACGCGACGAAGATGAGCACTCCGATCGAGGAGAAGATTGATCAGAAGCTGAAGGTATCGGTAATTATTGATTAAAATCTCTCGAAAAAAGAAAAAAAACATAAGATACATCTCATCGTAACCCACGACCCCCGTTTATTCCCATTGGCGATTCTCGCCACGTCTTTTATATTTCACGATTATCGGGATCAATAAAAGTCGCGAGAGATATCGAATTCCGTGCTCAAGGAGCTTGAGAGGTAGGAATTGCCGATGCATCTCATTAATTCACTGCGAACCGTTACAAACGTTTGAATTAGTTAGAAAAAATAGTCGTGAATAGTCAATTTTTATTTGCCTCCAATGGATGAGAGGTTTTTCTCCATCGATAACCATCGATGGTTAATTCCAGGTGAGGACGGGGATGGTGACGGTCAGCGATGGAAAAAGCAAACCAATACCGATGAGATTGAATCTCTCGATGGAAGTATTGAAACTCCAGCGAGAAGATTTGGAGGTATAGTATATTTATTTTTTTATTGTTATTATATTTTTGCGGTATCGATATTTCGTAACGGAGACGTTTTTCCCAGCAGGCAGCGAATCACAACAAACCGCCGTTAGATGCCAAAGAGCGAATGGTGCAGATAACGAGACAAAAGGTCGGCGGATTAGGATTGAGCATCAAGGGCGGCGCCGAGCACAAACTTCCGGTTCTCATATCAAGAATTTACAAGGGTCAAGCCGCGGATCAATGCGGCCAACTCTTCGTCGGGGACGCGATAATAAAGGGTGCGTCAATCGTCTTTGGCAATGTTTTTTTTTTTTCTTTATATAAAGATTATTCGCACGCAGAGCGAATAAGTAACAATCATTGATTCAGCAATATTGCATTGTTCCAACGGCAAAAGGCTTCTGACAGTTTTTCAATACTTCGGCTGGCTGTAGATTCTATTGTCTGTCGGAGAACAATGAGTTTTTCTATTCCGAGGAGATTGAATACAGTCCGCAGTTCCACCGAAGAGGCACCTTGAATTTTTGCCATCAGTTTTCCGCTGCAATAATGCGAAGTTCTTTTTCACCACAATTTCATTGATGGCTATTTCGAATTTTGTGATTTTGATACAAAAAAAAGGTTTATCCAATCAGTTTCCAATTTTTTTCCAAATTAATTTACTGTTTTATTCGTCAATTAAAATAAAATTGATTAATTGATGAGTTGATTTGAAAAATATTAACTCATCGATTCGTTTGTTGATCTCTGAAAATTGATTTACCGGTTTATCAGTCAATTTTCATCGAAATGATTTATCGGTCGTTTTTCATCGAATTGGTTTATTGATCCATTTTTTTCTTTCGTCTCGACACAGTCAATGGAGAATATATCACGGCGTGCAATCACGACGACGCCGTTAACATATTACGAAACGCCGGGGACCTCGTTGTTTTGACGGTGAAGCATTACCGTGCTGCCAAACCGTTTCTACAAAAAAACGGTAATTACTTTAACCAACTCCTCTCTCAATCTCTCTTTTCAATCTGCCCTTCCCATTCTTCGCCTGCCTCTAACGTCTCTTTCCTTTCTCGCACCATCTGTCGAACGCGTTAAACGTTTTGCTTCGTTTCGTAACAGAGAAAGAGGAAAAATTGGACAATTGCGCGAATGGCGAGACGGAGGAGGAATGGGTCTCGCCGAACAGACGTTCAGGTGGAAGCCCCAAATCCGGTCACAGCAGACATGGCTCCAATACGTCATCCTCTTCGGCAAATTTGAAAAAATGGGTTGACATTATAACAGGTTCGAAGATTGAAAAAAAAGAATTATAAACGAGGCTTGACGCAAAAAAATTATCATAGGAACCTATTCCACACGTGGATAAATTTCGATAAGAATTTTCTCAAAATTTATTAGTTTATTAGTTTATTCATTAGTTTTTATTAGTTTAAATACCGTTGACAAATTTTTATATATTTTCAGTGCCACTGATGATGGCGTACGTGACGAGATACATATTCGGTACGGACAAGCTGAGACGCAACGCATTCGAGGTACGAGGTTTGAACGGTGCGCGTACCGGTGTAATACACTGCGACGACAGTGCGATACTGAGTCAGTGGCTCAAATACATAACCGACAATATAACAGGCTTGACGCATCTCCAAATGAAATTGTACAACCGTAATTTCGGTGTCGGCGAGAGAATAGAGTACATGGGTTGGGTGAACGAGGCGGTGAGCAACAGCAATCAACCGTGGCAGAGTTATAGGCCGCGTTTCTTGGCTCTCAAAGGTCCGGATCTTTTGTTATTCGAGACACCGCCGTGCAACATAGGCGATTGGTCCCGATGCGCGCTCACCTTCAAAGTCTATCAGACGATGTTCCGCGTGATGAGAGAATCGGAGAACGTCGACGAGAGGCAGCACTGCTTCTTGGCGCAGAGTCCCGGCAAACCGCCGCGTTATCTCAGCGTCGAAACGAGACAGGAATTATTGCGAGTCGAGGCGGCATGGCACACGGCCGTATGCTCCGCGGTAACGCATCTCAAGAGCAAAACATTTACCGTTACTTTTAACGCCAGAAGTGCCGGTCTCACTCTCGAATGGACGCAAGGATTCTCTCTGTCATACGAGAACATGAGCGAAGTTGTGTGGCGTTACAAATTCTCGCAATTGAGAGGCTCGAGCGACGATGGCAAGAGTCGATTGAAATTACACTTTCAAGAGCTCGATAGCATAGCGATAGAGACGAAGGAATTGGAATGCTCCCAGTTGCAGAATTTGTTGTTCTGCATGCACGCTTTTCTCACTGCGAAGGTGGCCGCGGTCGATCCAACGTTCTTGACGTCGACGACCCCCTAAGTGCGACGGGGACGCGCGCGCCCGACCGTCCGATCGTAACGGACGGAGAGGACGCGAAAGACAGCAGAAAAAAATACACAAGGTCTAATGAGAAAAGTCATTATTTTTTCGTATTCTAAAATAGTGAATTCAGAGCGGGCCGAAATTTCTTTCGAGTCTCGGATGGGAAAGATTGAACCCGTGTGAAGTCAATTGGCGAGAGAATTCCGCGTCGAGTACTAGTCACTAATTCCAAAAAAATAAAAACTGAAGAGGATAAAAAAGATGAAGAATAAACGAACCTTGAAAAGCGATAAATACGACAAATACGCATACTCGGTGGCTTTCAAATAGCAAATACGCGGCGTTAACGTGATTATTGGTAATTTTCCGCTTGTTGTAACTTATTTTTCACGCGACCGTGAAATCGCCGATTTTAAATTGCTTCGATGAATGACTCGCGCTCGCGAGTCCAAAACGAGAGTCGCACAATGTGACCTTTTAACCTTGTTGCTTCGGGGAAAAAAATTCTCGTGATTTTTTCATTTTATATCGCGTTTATATAATACTATATTCGAAACTTTCGAAGGCCAATTTCGAGAGTAGCACAGCGACCAAGTTGCCGGAACTCTCGAAACGCGAGAAAAAAAATTCCTCGTCTGCGTAATTTATTGATTTTATTGATCACAAACCGAAAAAAAGAAAAATCTTAAAACTTTCATGCACGCTTGTTCGCCTACGAATGCTCTCTAAAGAAAAAAATCGTTTTAATCGTTCGGTACAATTCAGCTACGAAATAAGTTTAAAGCCAGTATTAATCTTTCAATAAGAAACTAACATCACAGCTATAGTCGGGATAGCGATGAGGTATAAAAAAAAAAAAAGAATTTACAAGAAAAATCACAGACACGAGGAGAAGAAAATAACGTTTCGGTAGATCGACCATGGTTCCCCACTTGTTATGTATAACGTAAAAAAAAAAAGACGCGCGCGCGCTACTTGTTATTTTATTCTTCTTCGCGCGCGGGCCCGATCAGCGACTTGTCTATATTTCTCCGCCCGATGTAATTTAATATTTAAATACTTATCGTATCTTATTATCACTCGGGGTTCTCGATTCAATATATTTTTCGCATACGCACCTTCTCGGGCGTACTCGAGCGTACGAACTGAAACGAATTGACGAGATGAGAACGGATTAAAAAGAAGAAAAGACGAACGGAAGGGAACGGAATGAGACAAAAATCGCGACGATATAATCTAGATCGAGTTCGAACGATCGTCAAATCTAGACTTCTTGACCTAGCGGCCTTTCTCTCTCTCGTATCGTAGAGAATTTCGTAATTCGCGATATCGCGTCTTGAAAAATGCGCGATACCGTTCTAGTATTGTTCGTGAGATTCGCTGGATCGATCGTGTTTTCTTTTGATTCATAGATAAAACAAGCGACAAAATGAATAATGAAGTACACACACGAATACACATACACACGTAGAAAGTGCCTATACCTCGTTGTACACAGTCGGAACGATTATTCATTTGACGTTATTGTATCTTCGAACGCTCTTTGACTATGAAATTTTTCTTTTACCTAACGAATTATTCTAGTCTAATTAAGCGTAGGGTGTTACCATGGTCCGAGAATACGGAGATGAGTTTTATTGGAGGGGTGTTTGTTTCTCGAGCGCTCGACGTTTCGCAAAAGCCCGTTATACCGTCTTCGCTGATTGTTTCACGTTAAAAGAAGAGAAAGAAAAAGGAAATCGTTCAATTATTCCCGTGACAATCGGTGGACTCTTTCCATTAACGAAACGTTGAGCCTTCGTGAAGGGCTATGCGCCTTGTAGCGTATTTTAATAATAGGTATGAATATTAATGAATATTGTTAAGCAAGAGAAAATGACTATGTGTGCTTGGATTATCGAGTGCTCGCGCAAATAGAAAGAAGAATTTATCTTAGTGACACCGACGATTCGATTTAATCACAGTGACGAAAGAATACAACCAAACGAGAAACAAATGAAAAAAAAATGAATACGTATTAACGTACGCAATCGATACGTTTAATCGTGATTAACTACGAATCGCAATAAAATGACTGCACAATTATATTGTATAGATAGATTAGGTAAACAAAAGAAGAAAAAAAAGAACAATGAGAAACGGAATGAAGCTGAGAAAAAAAATATTTGGAAATATTAACTACAGTTCAATTAATCGATTTGAGATCAATTAACCGGGTTGTGTGTGTCTCGAGAATAAGAAGAAAAATATATATAAATTAGAGACGACGGAGGTTACATATCCAAGAGGGAATAAAAAATATTTCGTTGGAAAGATTCCTTTTTTTTGTTTTTTCTTTTGGGAGTAAGTTTCGAGAGTCGAATCGCGACATCTTCAACTTGTCGATTTGTATAGATTGTCATTTGAATCATCCAAAAGGATTGTATAAAAAAATACGTGAGAAAAAGAAATTCACTTTTGATAAAGAAGAAGAACATTGAGTATCTTCGATGCTGTTTCATCTCACGAAATAATTCATTCGTCGTTAAAGTTCTAGCACCGTAAAATTGTTCTTATTATAAATTCATGAAATTATCAACGCTCTTACGACGTACTCTCAGAACGAAAAAGAATATATATGAAAATGAAAGAGAAACGAAGCGCAGCGAAGAAAACGTTACTCGATATGTTAATACTTGAATTGCGACAAACACACTTTCCTTCGTTTGTTTTTCCGAGCTCATTCCGTGCTCGAGAAATACGAGTAATAGCTGTAAATAATTTTTATTGCCTGAAAAAAAAAAAAAAAAAAAAAAAAACAAAAAATAACTTGCTGATAAAAAAAAACACGAACACTTATTAAGCTTGTATTCTATTCCACGAAGCTTTTGTAAAGTATTCCGAAGGCCGCGCGACAAGCAAGCGATTATAAAATGCACATGCGAGCCAGATACCGACCGAAATTGTCGATTTCTCGCTTGTACGAAAAAAAAAAAAACATTAATACCAGAACTGCCGGTGCTCTATGCTTGCGCGAAAAAAAAAAATGAAATAAAAATACGAAGGGGGAATATTCGACAAAAATATATACGACACACGATTACACACACACATACACGATCTTATATTTCGAAATATAGTTTATCTGTTATAATGTCTATCCCCTCATTGACAATATGTTTCAAAAATATATTATATCATTGTTAGAAGTTACAGATTCTCAGTTTCATTTAATCCAACGTAAAAAAAAATCAGCGATCAATAACTCGACAGTGCATTAAAGTTCACGTTTTTTTTTTTTTCAATTCTGTAGTATCCGAGCTAATTGACTTCTTTGGGAATAAAAAGTGGGTCCTTACGTGCTATCGATCACGCGAATTCCCTTGGCGCCCGGCGATATCGTTTGCCGTCGCTCCGCGACTGTATATTACCGGTGCGAAAAAAAAACCCTCCTCGTCCCTTTCTTTCTCCTCGTCGCTGACGACCGCACACGTTTTATCGCAATATTTGTTACCTCCAACGTCTCATTAGGGTGAATTTTCCGTCCCAAGGGGGGAGAGGAGGGGTGGACGAGGGTGGAACTCTACGAGTTGCCTGATTGGTTCTCTCGTTTCACCGTGCCAATTACATCATTCCCGACGGCGAAGCGTGACTCTCTCTCTACCCCTCGACGCTAATAACCCGTCAAAATGTGAAAATAATCGCCGATAAATCTGACGGCTGGATAACGTCGAATATCGGCGTCTGTATCCATTCCTATGTACCTCAATTCATTACATACACAAAGATATTGCTATGTACGATTTATATTAATATATACTACAGACCATATATATATATATATATATCGTACATAACGTTGATTACATGATATTATTAATATTAATCATTATTATTATGATTATTATTCAAAAACAAATATTTATTATCTATTTAATTTAATTTAATAATTTTTTAGATAAAAACTTATTCCATATTGTAACGATTCGTCGCTCGATCGTTTCAATATATATATTGTAACGACCGAGCGAAATAACAACGCGATATATTTGGTTGTGGGGCGGATATTATTAGTTATAATGTTCTTAAGTCATCTTATTCGGGAACTGTCACGTCTGTTCTCTTTGATAGTCCGATCCAGACTCTCTGTCATGACGATCGATATCCTATCGATCGTCCGTACGTTCGTCTATTGTCAATCCTCACTAATATCGTGTGTCTCAACGAATAGTCAACTGCATATTCGTTACACTACTCCCCTCCTTTTGAGTTGCCGCCCCGGCAACTCCTAGTCTACCCTAAGATGTGCCACGGTCCATCGTTCTAAAATCCGTCCAATATTGATTAACCTACACTGTCCCGACATTTATCCAAGTCCACAAGGAAAACCATGGCAGAAAACCTTGGGAAGAACAGTGTTCACAATTCTACATAATTTCATTTTGTTCTATACTCATTTTCTGTCAAGTCCGAGCTAAATAATTCCATTTTATCCTATATCGGTCTATGTCGATTTCAGTTCGAATTATGTTTTAAGTACTTCATGTACTACATAACTAATTTTCTTTCTTTCTATTCGATCTTCTTTAATTTCTGGATTCGGAAGGATTCGAGCAGGAAGGTTTTCCACCATCTCACAGGATCTTGACAATAGATCTGCGATACACAAATTAATCGCGCAGAATTCTGCAAATACTAGTTACATCTTTCACAATTCAATGATTATTCTCTCTCTTTCCCTTTTTCCCAATTCTCATGTCGACATTTTTTCGACCTCAAATTAATCAATTCATCCAATTGATTCCACAATAATACGACTTCATACACGTAGATCTGGAAAGATTTTTCTACACAAAATTATCGGTCACTGTTCGAAACCTCTCATTGGCCAACAGTACCCCGATCTGTAACTCTGTCACTCAGGCCCAGCAGTTACCACATAAACAGAATTCTCCGGAAACCCTCCAGGACGCTTTTTACCTCAATCCAAAAAGTCGTCCAAGGCTCCAGCCAAGCAATTCTCTACATTTTCCAGGTCTCTAACAACACTATTATTCACATAGAAATAATTCTATTCTAACCGAACAACGACTTGACTTTCGATCATTTTGACCGACAACACGAGAGAGAAGAATCACCAATTTTCAAATATTTTTTTACAAATATCTCAATAAAAATAGTACGTAATTTTGCATTTGCCTGTGTAGTCCTTCGTAGCTCAATCCGACCGTTCTTCCATCCATCCTGACTTCCTTTTCTTATCATCAATACCGAGCATCATCGAGATCTCAATTTTCGTTTTCAAATCTTCCGTTCTCCTTCTTCCGAAGCCATCGAGACTTCAATTTCGATTTTGATCCGTCCCCATGCGAGAATCATCGAGATTCTTAATTTTGACTTCGTTTCTTCGTTTCGTGAGAGCCATCGAGGTTCTCAATTTTGTTTTCGTCTTTTTATAAAGTGAGGGCCATAGAGGTCCTCAATTGTGTTAAATAATCCTGTGTCGTTTCACTTTCACTCGCAAATAACCGAATAAAAAAAATTATTTTTCTCCGTGGATTGCAACGACGAATCCCACTTCTGACACCAATGTAACGACCGAGCGAAATAACAACGCGATATATTTGGTTGTGGGGCGGATATTATTAGTTATAATGTTCTTAAGTCATCTTATTCGGGAACTGTCACGTCTGTTCTCTTTGATAGTCCGATCCAGACTCTCTGTCATGACGATCGATATCCTATCGATCGTCCGTACGTTCGTCTATTGTCAATCCTCACTAATATCGTGTGTCTCAACGAATAGTCAACTGCATATTCGTTACAATATATATAATGTATAAAATATTATAGATATATAATGTGCTTCCTTATTAAAACCCCTGTCGAAGCGGGTTTAAGTTTTCGTTAAAGCGCAGTTCGACTCTCGGACGCGGCGAGCTATACGCCCGGGATGATAAACGAAACCAATTTTCTTCCCCTCGTCTATCCGCGAAAATTCGCTGACGCTCATCATTGACCGAAATTATCGCGATCCATCGAGGGTTTTTATCATTGACGGGGTTTTATGAAGAAAAAGTTCTTAATTTTTTAATTTGTTTTGTACGATCGGTGTCGTTGGTCTGGGATCAGATTTTGTTTCCAAGGTATTAATAATCGAGAAGGGGAGCGAGCGTAAACAGCGCGAAAGGAGCCTCCCAATAGAGAGAAGCGGATAAGACGGCACGGGAAAGGAGGGCGAAGTTGGCTTCGACGTTCCATCGTCACTTGAAGCAAATAGGTATCTTCCCTCACCGCAGGCGACCACGTACTACAAGCGCGCTGTACAGTCGCGAGGAGGGGATATGGGTTACTGGATGAGGGTTGATAGCGACCGCGATCCTCTCCTCCTATCGCAACTACGGCTTGATTATTGGAATTGAGCTTCGTGTACATTCCACGGCCAGTGCAAATACGGGGTTGCGACTTCCGAGCGTCATTAGCTTTCTGTTCGCTCTCTAAGCTATCCCCGCTCGCGACTTTATATACTCGAACACTGTTAACGCGGTAAATAACGATTTTTAATAACATTACTTTTTTCTATCACCCTTTCCAGCGTTTGAAAACGAGTTTTCGTTTTTTACATCAAAAAGAGTAGTCCAGTTGTATCGAAAACATTTTTTTTTGCAACAACGAAAGTTGATGACATTGACAAAAAAATATATTTATATTTTTATGCATTTAAAGAATAATTGTGTAAGATGTGTTGCAAAAAAACTGTTAAATTTTTTTATCGCCGACTTCCTTATGAATTTTATCTATTTTTATTAAGGGAGTTTGATACATTTATCCATCTCCTGTGAAGCCCAATGTTTCGCCGAAGTTAGAATCGCGTCAAACAACTAGATTCGTCGGAGCAAGCGTTCAATCGATAACCGAACGGCATCGAGTTATGTCGCCGAAGGGGGAGGCGATGGAGCGGGGGGTCGTCGATGGAAAACTTTTTTGATAACGCGCCTTTATTAATGCCATCTCTCTCCGAGAAAACTCTCCTCGCGACGATCTCCCGTTTCACGGAAGCATTGATATCGACTCCGCTCTATGCGAGAGGGTGAAAAATATCATTTTTCTATAAATAGATCAACGAGTGAATAATATCATTGGTCTTCTTATTACCATCTGCGAAATGAAAAATTCATTTCATCTTCTGTATGTATTTTAACTGTTCGGTGCAATTACGATCTCGGTAAAGTACTTAAATTTTTATATTAAAAAAAGATTCCTTCGGTTCTTCAAACGGAAACCTCATTTTCGTGAATAGAAGTTCCGCGAACATCGATAGATGCGAGTGGGAGATCGATAGTTTCATAATGCATCGAACGTAGAATACCCGACCGCTATCTACGCTCGCAGTTCCGTGAACACGAAATTCGATTGGATAAAGTCAAAGGAACAGCGGAAACCTCCCTTATTACAGTTATAGATGGAGAAAGGTATATATTCAAAGGGGGAGTAAAATGAGCCAAAGGGAAATTATGGAATAGTGGTGCGACTCAAATTTTAAGGCAACGTTAATGAAATCTCAGAAGAATCGCCAATTTCCCGAAAAATGTAACTCATTGAAATGCTTTCACTATTTCTAAAAGGGAAAAAAATTATATTACGACGAGAATAGCTCACATAGCGCTTAGAGCTTGCAAAAACTATTTGAAATTAGATTTTTTTTATTTTCGTGCAATTGAATCACGGTTCATTGCGCGTAATTTTCGTTCGTTTCATACTTATAGGGAGGCCAAAACAGTTATTTTTTCGTTAAAACGCAGTGCGAAAGTGTTTTCGATTTCAAACTTCGAGAATTATCGAAGTGGTCCATTTTACCCCGTCCCCCATACGCCGCACAATCGTGCCGAAGCTTTCCCCGAAGAATCGTGACAGAAAACGAATTTGCCAATATTTCCTCTCGCCTATCTGGAATCCATTTAATTGCCTGACGTAAAGTTTGATTGGAAATGGTTCGAACGCTATAGGAGATCGGTGGACCGTGCTTGGCTTGAACTTACGAAAGCCGAGATTCACGGACCGGGGAATAGATATTCGTTCTCCGCGAAAGAGAATCAAGGATTTTCGAGGGAGGATCGTCGGTCGTTCGATCCATTATTCGTTCAACTCTCTTTCGATGATCTACCTCTTCGACGGCGAGAAAGTCGAAAGCCACACGCGCTGGCCTTCATCTGTTTTTCTCTCGTTCCTGAGCGAGGAACAATTGCTCTACGTGCTTTTCAAACCTCTCGTTATTGCAACGCTACATGCATATGAAATTTTTTTTTTCATGCTCGTCATAGAAATAGAATATTCTAGCAGTTCTCTGATCAATTATGATTTCTTTTAATACGAGTAACAATTAAATGAAATTTTTAACTAATAAATACCGAAAAAAAAATGAAAACGAACGAATGAAAAAAAAATGCCCGACGATTCCGCGATTTCTCTGACCATTCCATTTTTCCTGACTTTCTGCTCAGTATTTGGCTACGATTTTCTTTTTTGTTACTTTTGTATCTTTCCACCACAATTTCTCTCCGCTATTCTTCCCCTTGCTCGATGAACTCTCGTCAGCTTGATATAAGAAACAGTAAAATCCAAAAATACTCTACAACTTTTTATATTTTTTTTGTCCCTCTCATTCTCTCGGGCGAATTCGCGAACGATTTACAATCGTTTACGAAACAATTTTCTCGTGAATGCGAGAAAGGTTCGTGCACGGAGTATATGGCGAGATGAGAGCAAGAAGCGACGACTTTCGTGCCGCGGAAAGGCAGAAGAAGGAGGCGAGAAGAGAGCCTGAGAAAACCCTTCTTGGAATATAAACGAGGGAATCTTCGCGTCGATGAGAAGAAGCCGAGTGTAAGGGTGGACCAGAAAGACGAACCATGCCGGCTGCTCTCGCTTCGGCCGCGTGTAAACTCCGAGCTACGGCGCTGGGGATTTTCTCTCTCTGACTCGTAACAAATGACGTAGTAGGCTCTCCGCGGTGATGTACGAGTCCTCCAAATTGTTTCGACTTTTTTTTACCTCATCGAGCTTCGATTCCTTCGAGTGTAGTACTCGAGTCCTCGATATTACTCTTGCAACAAGGGACCTAAAAAAAAGAAAAAAACATGATGAAGAAAAGAAAGCGAAACGAAAGTAAAACAAAAAAAAAAAACAATTTTCTCGCGAACGCCTGTTGAATACTTATTTCTGCTTCCCCAGCGTGGCATTCTTCACGCAACATTGCATAACTATACAAAGTGTTTCACTCAATAATATCTCTTCGGTATCCTAGTCGACATTGAAGAAAAAAAAATAACAAAGAAACGAAATGAAAATCGTTTTCTCTTCGGAATCGGTGAGGATAAAACAACGGGATGATTGTTATTGAAATTTTCATTGTCATCGGTCAGTGTTGAATTGGTATATAGATATTTATGGGTTGTACATTGAGAATTGAACGACATTCAGCGGTCGTACGTACCCATACGTCACGTAGACTCGACGGTACGTAGAGTGAATGTATTACCGCACACAAGGCGGCCGCCGCAGGAAATTGCCACCCTATACAGACGCGAGGAGGCAACCAATCACCGGCGTATTCACTAACCGTGGCATACCTCAATCGTATAATATACCACATAGCGCCATTATCTGTCCTTACGTGTTATATACTATATCTATATGTCTACACAACAAATGGATCGAACAGTTCATCGATAATATATGACGGATACGAAAATTTACGATTATTTGCACAACGAGACTCTCTCGGTTTGCCCGCAAACATCTTCGCCGCGAGGAAGATATTCGCGTCTCCGCCCCGCCGAGCGAGCAAACGCGAGACCTAGAAATCCCCGTAAAACAAATCGCTCGAGAACGAAAACGATCAATCATATTTTCTTTCTCCCTCTCGATACATACGTCGAGAAGTATAATCGCGTTGGTCGAAGAATCGATCAATTTTCCTCAACATGCTAGTTTATTCTTTGTGGTTTTTTTTTCGAACGAATGAAACAATGGAACGGATCGGGAGATTGACTTTCGCGATATGGTAAACGTCGATATTTCGTTGATTAACAGGCTGCAAAGTTTGTTCAACGTTCGCGACGCTTGGAATTGAAATTCGTATCGAATTTCAACCTCCGGCGTTCAAGTGAGAATCACGTGCACTTACGGGACTTCGGGCTATAATTAATGCTAAATTAATAAGCAGATAATCGACGATGAACAAATGTAAATAACGGTTCGATTTAATCTGCTTGCGTATCGAATTACGAGCGTCAATTCAATGAATCACAAACCTCGAATTCCAATCGCGAAAAAACATTACATTATATCTAAACGACCCGTTTTCGTAACCAATCGGAATGCACCTTTGTCACACTTCCCACGGGGCATAAATAAACACTGGAAAATACGTGACGAACCTCAAAACGCGACGTTCATCTGCGCGAAACTCAGCGCGAATGCTTACTCGGTTCGCCTTGACGATGAATCGCCGGGGTCGCGTCGAAAGAATCAGCTGATCGCACGCGGACCCAGAAAGATCGACCGTTAGACCCATAATTCCGTGCGCGCTCGTCGGGCAGTCAGGCAAAATGGCGCCACGCGTCGGTCGGTGTTTACACGTTGCTGCGGGACTTTGAAAATTTCCTTCGATAACAACCGTTGTAATAGCTCAAAATTTTCTTCATCCTCCTTGTCTCGCGTTTGAGAATAGTTAAGAACATTATGACGAGTTCGCGCGCCGTGAAAGTGTTTAGTTCTTCGATACGAAAAAAAAGGAATGCACTCCGTGAGAATAAGCTGTACAGTTCGCGCGCGACACAAATGTTGCGACTCAATTCTTCGACAGAGGATTGGAAAAACGGGTTTTCGGTGACCTTCGATATATCCGATACCAGGTTATGTTCGTGAAATGACGGATTCAACGCGACACCAAGTCGGACGATTTCTTCGAGAACATCGAAACAGTGAGTTGAATGAGTTTTTCGCGTGTTTATATTGTCGAAAGAAAACAGAGTGAACGTGCTGTGCGATCGGTCCCGCACTCGCGATCGCGCCGATCTTATTTACATCGAATCAATCACCGCGAAACGAGAGATCCTTTTTTTCCGGCAATTATTTCTCGAATTTATCTCCTCGACTGCTCTTGAATGACCCTCCCGGCGAGATAGCTCGGTGCACGAGTGGGCGAAGCCCCGCTGAAGTTTCGCCCACGCAACACACGTTTCATGAGGGCCGGGGCAACACGCCGCTGGCGTACCCGAGAGCACAGTGTATCGTAGACCGTCAACTTGAAAGTTTCATTCACGAAATTCGCGCGTCGCCGCGAGATTCCTCGTTCCATCGGGGAAGGCGAACAATCGCGTAGGCCTCGCGCGAGGATGCTCCGCGCTTCGGGATCATCGGGGACCGAGGAATTGCACCGAATGCTCGATGATCCTGGAATGTCGGGGCGTCCCGCGAGAAACAAACACGCTCTCGCCATCGTTTCGCGGTGAATTCTTTTTTTCGCATATTCTCGCTCGCTCCGAGTTCTCGACGATTCGGCAACGGTGAAATTTCTCATTAAAGTGCGAGCAAGCAATACAACGAAAGTTCGAAGAAACAGAAGTGCTTAGTCCTTCCCACTTCATTTGAGGGTGAGTTCGCTTTGAAAACGACGATTAAGGCTCCCTTCTCTCTCTCTCTTGCCCCTTCGCGTTCGGCAAACTCTTCGGTGACTTATTTTGTATTTAATCACCCGTTTCGACATTGGGAATGTTTATGAACTCTCGGGCTCTCGAAGCCGCGTCTCGCGATGCTTTCAACTTTTTTTCTCGTACGCGCGTTTTTCTTTTCGGGATGTCGTGCGCCTTGAGATGAAAGAGGGAGGTTTTTTTTTTCCGTTTTTCAGCCTCCGCGGAATTCTTGTAACTGTTGTGAAAAATGATGAAAAAAGAAATTGTTTACTGCGAAGGGTCACCGGGTGGTTGAGAATGTACTCTTATTTTTTTTCTACACTCGCAACACGAGCGTGCGACGTTGCGCGAAACAATTCGAGGATTCGCAGCCTCCGGCATGAAGGAATGCCGGAAATGCATGTCTGAGTTGGCTCCGGAGAGATTGAATGCTATTTTAATATAACAATTAAAATACAACTTTGCGAGACCATAGCTATGCATTTTTTTTAGAAAACTAAAAAAAATCGTTAATGAAGGGAAAATAATAAACTCCCCCCCCAAATGAATAAATTCTCATGCGAAAAATAGTAACGTTTCGGGCTTCCGGACGAATGTACAATTTTCTCGAGCTTCCCTGACGAGCGCATCGAATCTATCGATTATCGGATGAAGAAAGAAATGATTTTCATATGATATTTGCTACGCGAGCGAATTGATGTTTTAAAGATAATCCGCACATTTCGCCCACTCGTCATTCACTCAATGTCCGTCCCTCTTCGCAGCGGAACTTGGCATTAGTCGATAATTCGCGTGCAGAGCTCCGCGTCGGTAGGTACTCGTACCGAAACAAGAGTGCGCGCGAGATTAAAAAACTAATTTACTCTCGTCGGTACTCACCGCCACGCGCGAGTTTCGCTTCCTCATTCACATTTCCGTTCTCTGTCCCGCGAAACGCCCCGTCCGCGTAGCGACGCTCACAATTTTATTTAATAATTATAATATTCGAATAGAACTGTCGCGCTTAAATTGTAATATCGAATAAATTATCTTTTCGTCCCGCGCGGATTTGTTATCGGTTAATTAACGTTGCCGATAATTTTATTCGAACCTCGCGGTTGGATCTTCAACGCGTATTGTCCATTTATTTTTCGGGTAGCGTTTCAACTTCGCGGTTATGCCGCGACTGAAAGATAAATCTGTCCATTTAATTTCCAAATAGTTTCAAGTTTCCAAATACTTAATGCATGTAATGATAATGATTAGCCGAAGGTTTATTGACTCGTTAATTAATATCACTCAAATAATTATTATCAAACCAATTTTATTAATTAATAGTGGTTTCGATTCTCTTTAGCTGATAATTTAATTCGCACTCCGCGTCTCGGCTTTCAACACCGATCATCTGCTCATTTTCCGCTCATCATTTCAGCGTCTATAATTATTTCGCACTGAATAAATAATCCGTTTTTTATTCCGTAAAAATAATACCTATAATTATAATGATAAATTATTGCAATTAATTCATTTTATTCAATTAATCATTATCGCGATTTTGTTTAATTAATTTCTTTCCTCGATGAAGTAATTTTTTCCTAGATATGCGCATCATAAAAGACCCTTTGAATGCGATCCAGCAACCACATGGCGTCGTAGAAATTCTCTTCGCTGCCGCGACAGCGCCGACGGCTAGAAGCATTATTAGAGGTTGAGTGATAATAGTTGGCGGAAGTTAAACTCGCATTAAAGTTTCTTCAACTATTTGAAGCCGCGGCCGGCGCGCCTCGCGTCATCACTGCGGTGTGGAAGTTTCATCGACGCACGGATTCCCTCCTCTGTACAAGCGAAATTTCATTTTACCTCATTTCCTAAGCGCGATTTTACCCCCTTCCTCGCCCAGCCGTCCCTCTCACCACCTTTCTTCCGTTTTGCTTACGTCGGCAGCTCCGTTCGGGGCTCCTTTCACTCTCGTTCGCGGCTTGAATTACTCGGGTCTACCAAATGAACATCCTGTTGCAGAGGATATAATAATGTCGCCTCAGGCGCGGCGGTATCAGCTCGTTCGAGAGTTTCGCGAGTACGAGACACGTGTGTCTACCGAATTATATCTTACTTTGGCCTATATACAACATTCGCTCTCGAAGAAACCTTTCGAACCCCATGAAAACGTGTTATTTCAATTTTTCTTAGTCTGTCCTTTTTTTTTTTTTGTCTTACGAGAACATGAGTGCCGAGCGATATGCTCATTTAATGAGGCGACTGGTTGGGCCTTTCGGCTTGAATTTATCTATCAGCCAGTTGCCAGGTGGTTCCCTCCGTTCGCGCCTACGAACTACGATCGTAAGTTCTCTCGTTATTATTAGTACACGTGCTTCGCGGAGTTTCTCTCTCAACTTGTCCCACAAATTTACCCTAATATGCTCCAACCCACTCGTGGCCACTCGAACTTTCCGAGGAAAATTGTAAATGCTCTCGCCGTTGCTACGGGCTCCTCCTCCTCTGCCTACCGATTCAATTTTTAAACTAGCTAAGGTCAAGTACGTACGTGATAATTAATATCCCGAACGTGAGAAAAAAATATATATGGTCGCGCCATTAATCATTCGACAGCTGGGTACTTTGCTAGTTGAAATCGTGAACTAGGGGGTGTTTTCTTTTTTATCAGGTCTTATCTTTTTGTTCTTCATTTTTGTGGGGAAAGATTCCTCCTTGACAAAATGGAACACGGAGAAAAATGGGTCGCTACACATTTTTTTTTCTGCTACATATCTCGTTTGTTTCTTTCAACTTCAAAAATATAAAATAATAATGATCATTTAAAGATTAATTCAACTCCGATAAAAAGGGGGTGTAATAGATAAATCGCCTTGGCAAAATAATTATTTGTTATTTCACCTTCTATTACCCGCTTTTTTTATGGTAACTTTTCTAATTTTCAAAAAATTACTTCGAATTTATAAATAAAAAATAATTTTTCTTTTTCTTTATTCATGCGCGACGTATACTACCAATAATGTTATAAAAATACCGGTTTTATCTCTCGCACTCTTGGAATCATCGTAAAATGATAACCATATTTTCCGTTCGTTTATCCTATCGCAATAAAAAATGTGCACAAAACAGATGCGATAAGCGCCGTTGGCGTTTGCGTCCTCGTGAAAATCATCATTTATCCAATGACTTGTTCTGGAGTAAACGCGCGTAGCGCGCAGCCAATGAGAGCGCGAATATAGTGCGTTAATGTCGATATCGTGGCCGAGCACTCGGCCGTATCGCTTGCATCGCTGAATCCTCAATACCTCCGTAACTGGACCGTTTGTAATTGTAAGTCGATTAAACGATCGCGCCCCATCCCCCCTCCCCCGGCCCGACACTACGCTATCACTACAATTATTCCGTCTATCCGATCGACTTCCGGCTCTGCCTACACGCGTATTCGTGGCTCTCGTAAGCCGTTGTGTACCCTCCGGTAGAACAAAGGATGCACCCACGTTGAATTGACCGAATTCACGCCGTGACGGAGGAAACTCTCACCCACACGAGCGGTTAGTATCCACGGAATGGTGTCGAATTTACGGGAACAACGGCGAGACGTGGAAGCGACTTGGTTAAAGGGGACGAGTCAGCTGAATTATAGCAATGTTACCTAAAGTACGAGTTTCCCTTAACTGACCGATGAATCCAAAAGCATTTGACCGTCCAGGAAAATGTTCGAAGAACATCATCGTAAGAAATTGTTATTAAAAAATATGAAATGTTAACAATATCTATACTATAATGTACAAATAAGTATTTGTCATATCAGTTTTTTTTTGTTCTTCCAATTTTTTTATAAGTCTTCTTTCGTTCGGGTGTTTCTCAAACGTGTAAAGTAATTTTAGCAATTTTCTTTCCTCGTAATTTGCAAGAATGTAAGTAAAAGCATTGGTAATGATTTCATGTTCATTTTTTCCCAACTACCAGAGCAATTCTTTATGCTTTTACCGACACGATAGAGTTTTTTACGATTTTTGGATAGACTGACGTGAACACTGTAACTTTGGCTGAATCGTCATAATTCAATTGTCTCGATCCCTGCAAGAGAACAGAACAACAGAGTCGGGATAGTTTCGACACGTGTGGTAATGGGCGACGCACTCGTGGGTTGTTGGTCCATGTCCAGGTCGCTAACGACCTGTAGATTCGCAAACTTCGATGAGTCTCTCTACCTATACGGTGGCGTACATTAGTGCTTCCCGACTTCGCTGAAACAACCTCATTCCGTGCGCGCAATCCGGTGAAAAATACGCTAATTTTGAACTAACGGTCGGCACGCATGCGCAATTCGATTTCATTACTCATTAAAGAGAAAAACAATAGATTTGCGTCGGGCTGGATTCATCAAAACCGTGCACATGCGTACTCGCCGTTGGATCAAAATGGGCTTTTGCTTGCGATCTTGTTCCAAGCACGAAATGAGGTCATTATTTAGCGAAATCGGAAAAAAACTAACGTGTGCTATACGGGAAAGAAATGTCAGTTCAAAGCGAAATCACAAACTACCCTCCTTTGAAGCACGATGTACTATTTCCATGAAATCGACCGATTTGTGGCTGTAGACACTGTCGAAACGCCTGAATTTGAGCAGTCTCACCTTTATCAAAGGGATTGACTCTCATCAAAGCGCGCTTATCATCGGCACAGGGCTTCCGTATAGCTTCCGGTTCGGAGAACCGTCTGGAACATCCCGAATCGGTGGTCAATTTCATTGGGCCTTCGTGAAGCGTCAATAACGCGCGTAGATGAAGCACGTGGACGAAGCGCTTGTCTCGGGTACACACGCGGAATTAAAGATGCCTCTCAAGGTGTGTTTACGCCCATGTGTGCGTATACTTAATCCCCAAAGTTGTTACGTACGGCACGTGTCCCGTTGATGTGAAAGGACGGGATTGAGTCGAGAAAGGAAGTGACGCAGCAGATAAAGAGAGCCATCCAAACGAACACATTGGTTGTGCCTCACGTTGTGTGTTAATACGCGTGTAAAGAGCAAGACCGCCGCAAAGTGCAAAGTTAGCAAATACGGCGAAGGCTTTCCGGTTTAATAGAAGGATCGGACGAGGCAGCATATGCAAAAAAAGTTTACGCTTTTCGTTTCCTCGTTATTTCCATCTCGGAGCTGCTGCGACGGCGATGAAACTTACAAGTAATTTTATGAAAAAAGTACGATAAATAAAAATATTGAAAAAAAATTAGCATAATTTTTGAATCTATAAAATCAATTTTGGGTTGTTTTTAGTACAAACTTAAGTTTTCTTCGTTTACGAAAAATAAATCTAAAAAGAATGAAAAATCATTATTCGAGATCAGTTCAGTAGAGTAGAGTTTTATTTCAGTGTTTGGCGTTTGCTGCTTAATGGCCGTAGTTTAAATTCTTGGTAATCATTTATTACTTGCCATTATTTACTTATCAAACTATACCGCGGTTTAGAGAACACGCGCGGATAAACCGCGAGTGCACCTGTATCTGTATTTGGCCGGGTAAATGAATGTTGAATGTTATCATAGTTAGAGAAACAGGCGTTGTTAAGAGTATAGTGGTTAATGCCCATTAGAAGCAGACTGCGCTCTCAGTAGTCACGCGTAACGCTGAACCACGCGAAGCCGTAAGCGATGCAACCAGGCCACTGGGCAGGCAAGTGGATAAGGTCAGCGCGTGTCGGACGCGGTTTGCCCGGGCATAAGTTGCTGTCTCGCTTCGACTAGAAAGCTCGCAGTTTCGCTGCCATGGTTTTACAGACCAACGAAAAAAAGTTCTCAGACTTTCTCACCGGTCCCCTAAACCTTTTCCATTATTCGATTCTGGAAAAAAAATCCACGCTAATAATTTTTCACAAAGTTGAGACATTTCGAATTAGCGTAAAACAATTTTTTTCAATTAACAATCAATAATCAAGAAAATATATATAAGAGAGCCGAAGTAAAAAGTCATCGACACAATTTTATCTCTCATTTCCGAACAAGCGCGGGCATAAATTACCGAGTTTTTTTTTCGCGACAGCGTTAGAAATAGCGAGAATTTAATTAATCGAATCTACGGTTGCCGCGAGAAAAGGTAAAGAGCCTCCAGGCTACTAATTGTTCTCTCGCTCGGGGATTCTGCAACTTGTCAGCAAACTTTAACGCTTCTCCGGCGAGTACGGTGGAAGAAAACCGGTTTTCTTCGTTCCTCTCGCCTCGGTATACCCCTAGTTGCGTTACGAGACAGAAATTTATCACCAGACTGTTTCTCTCGAGCCGATTCATTTGCCAGTCGCACGGAACGCCCGCGCCCTGAATAAAATATCCAAACGGTCCGGGTCGGGGGCTGGGAAGGTTGGCGGAACAGAGTCTAGAAGCTTATAGATCATTTTTATCCACGACACGTTTCCGCACGAGTTTGTCGACTGTGGGAGAGCGCATCGACCTTCAGGATCGAAAGGGGGCAGCGGAGAAGGTTATCGTTCCATCGGGTAATCGATTCTACAGCCTCGGAGAGTAGAGACTGTAAGAGACGATCGAATTGTACGCGTAGCCTTCGTCTCGCGGGCGGTGGGTAATAAGACGATGGGAGAAAAGCTTCGAGAGGAAAGGATCAGTAGTACCGGCAGCCACGGACACGCCGTATGCCCGTAGAATTTCGTTCTCATCGCATCGCGACCGACCGAAGTGAACGAGGCGTAAGTTAAACGCAATATGAAGGTCTGGACGATGTTTGCCAAGCTCTCGGTTACCCTACTCGTGTTTCCTGCAGCGAGAGCAGCCACAATACGTACTTCTAGGTACTGTCATGTTTTCTCTCCGGCATTGGCGGAGGTATTCCCAAGAGCTACCGGCAAACTACGAACCCACCCACGTTTCGATGCATGTAGAAGGTACGGAACTGTGGGGAAGGACGGCGAGTGGGTGGATAGAGGAGTAAGCGAGGGCGAGAGCCTCTTCTGTTGGGTACATAGCCCCGGCACGTGTAAGGGACACACACGCCCCCACCGCCCCACCGACCCCCCACCCTCTCTGCTGAGTGAGAAGGAACGTCTGTCTGTCGAGGCGACGAATCTGGGACACGAAAATACGCTTGCATTTTGATAAACGTTCTCACCCAAACTCCGACGTCATATATGCCCGTTGCAAATCCTACTCGTACGCTCGCGAGAGCACCATCCCAAGCGTATCAACCAATGCACGTACGATTGGACACATGTAATCGCGAATCTCCACCGTCGAGTACGTGACGCAAAAAAATAGAATAACTCGGGAGTCGTAATAATGACGGAATATTGTAACAGGGACAGGTTGATTTAAATAGAATTTATATATTCTCCAAGTGCTGAACGATTAAAAAAACCAGTTGAAGATCGATTATTATCAGTTTTATTCGCGTTGGATAAAGATAATAAAATAAATGATAATAATGAGAAACTTTGATTTATCGATAAATCGTTACGGTGATTGCAAAGATAATCACTTACGGATCATGATAATAAATTTATGTTTTTCAGTATTATTATTACTTTTTATTGATTTGCACCTATTTTATAAAAATGATAATGGATTTCTATACAACAGATTTGAAATTCTTGGTCGCCAAATTTTTTTTATATAATGTGTATAGGAAAAGAGGTAGATGACAAATAATTACCGGGAGATTTTCCATTTAAATGAATTTTTTTTAGATTGTGCTCTATCACGTACATTTCTTTCTTTCGAATCTGTCGGGTTTTTATCAATATTTACTTCTGATGTTGCGCAACTCCGTGAGATAAAGAGTAATTTCCCAGCGTTTCGTGGACAAGAGGAGGTGTGGGGGTTTGTTATTGACGTTGGAGAACGCCGCGTGGACGGGCGAACGAAGAACGGGGGGAAATAATAATGGCCGCGAAGGAACACGTGAAGCAAACCGCGGCAGCCACCGAGGCGAGACGACGATTTGCAAACACTCCATTTCTCATTCGTATCACGTCACGGAATTTCGAGATCCCTCGGAAAACAGAAGATACCTGGCTCGCGGGCACGTACCTCTCTTCCTTATGCGCGATACTTCGCTGCTCACTCTCTCACCCTTTCCCCGCCCAACTGTGTATAGAATCCTCTCGTCTGTGTGGGCGACGAGAGAAGACGCGGATGAGGGAGCCCAGAGCTTCCGAAGAACAACCGAAGCACGATGCGATGATGCGAAGAACCGCTAGGGATATTTTCATTCGATATACAGTGAGAGAAGCCCTCGGAGCGGAGAACAAAAAAATACGGAAAACACGACGAAGCGTGATATCGAAGCAATCAATCTGCTGTTGCCGTTCGGTTGGAATAAAAAAAAATTAAAAAATAGGAACTTCGCGTTATTACACCGTTCTCGAATTCATCGAGTCTACTATCATTTTCCATGATGGCACAATAGAACGATTCTTCAGACGTGAAACAGATTTGTCGAGGCTGAAGGAGCAAAAAAGAAAACGTGTATAAAGATTATCCGGCCAGCGGCACACGTGCGCCCCTGGCAGCCAGGACTTGGCGTGTGCTTTCGCCTTTCGGCATAACAACTGTGTAGCAGCTTGCAGAGACTCCGCGGAAAACTTCGCAAAGTAAAAGCCTTTTTTCTCTCGCCTTTATCCACAACGGTTTTTTTGCGCGCAACGCGATTTAGCAATTGAGATATCCTTACTCAAGCGGATTGAGAGAACGGGCGAAGCTCGGATCGAACTTTTGCGGTGTATATGTGCATTCGAGAAATCTTGGGGCATAATGAAACTTCAAAAATTCGCGCATTTCTGAATCTTTATAAGAAAAAAAGTACTGAGGCATCATTTATAATTTTCTTTCCATTCAATTTTTCACTGTGGAATTGGAGATTATTTTTAAAAAATTATTTTTTTTTAACATCGCGCTGTAACATAGAGTTTCATTTTGCCCCATGCGCAACTATACGTTGAAATAGCCGACAGATTGGCCGACAACAATCCATCCACGAACGCGGGCTCATGTTTCACTTTCCCACTTCGTCATCGAACTTTTGACATGGTCCAGCTGCTTCGACGTATGAGTTTTCTCGCGTTTTCTCCGCATCCGTATGTGCGCGCGATAAATTTTTACCGAGAAGCAATCGCGAATTCTATATAAGGCAAGATGGGGCAAAATGAAGCCCTTTAGCAATTTACAGAGTTTCGTCGATATTTACAAAACACTTTTCTACTACTATCGAATCGAAAAATACATTTGTTATATTCCTTTGAAGTATTATGACGAAAAAGAGTCGAAATGCATCGTGATTTAATTGCATTAAAAAAAATAATAAATTTCAAATCATCTTCGTATAAGTCATATGTAAACTATCCTCGTCGAAAAATAAACATTTTCTCGTATTAAAAGTAGGGGAAGACGTTTGTTCAAAACAATTATCGAATAATAGTTTTCTTTCTGTGCACTCTGATTTTTTTGTATCGGTTCTTTTACACTCAAACAATAAGTGCTTCGCAGAATTCCAGGAAACGCCGTTCCCGATCTTTTTTCTAATAAGTTTTCTAATAATTCATGGATTTTTGGGCTGGTCTATTTTGCCTCAAAATCCGAATTTTACGACTGTTCCGTTCCGTCCCATTGGCCTATTTTTCTGAACTTTTTCATACATATCCCGAACTGACCGTTCCGTTCACTTCGAGTTTCCGAGAGATTCACAAACCCGTGATGAATAAAAAAACCGAAAAATCTATGTGATCTAAATATTTTATTACACCTTTCGATTGAAAAAAAAAACAAACAAACGATGGGCGCATTTGCAATTTTTCGAGACAAGGCTACATAAATCTTAAAAGCGATTTTTGAACCCTGAGAAATAGAAGGGCTTAGATTGAAACGTTAGAAATATATAGAGCTATGTGGGAATCGCCCTTTCGGTTCTTAATAGTCGATATGTGCAAAGCCGCGGACGCCTAAAGCTCATGTTTCGTCTCTGCCGGTTCCAGCCGATTTTCATGCTCGACGGCGGATGCTTGAAAAATTCAGAGCGCTTTATGAAACATAACGCAGACATAATATAGTACATGCGGTATTTCATATATGGAATATAATATATATGTATATATCTGTTCCGAAAATCGTCTTTACTGCACCAGCATGCCGTCGAAAGATTTCGGTCTCGAGATAACCCAGTTTCCACTATTGAGATAAATTCTATCCTCGTGGGAGAGGAAAGGAGTGTGGCGAGCGAGTTCGTTTAATTCTATCAGCTATAGGTACGCGACGAGACTGCCGATATCAATTTTCCATTAACGGAACGTTAGACAGGGAATTCTCGATTTATAAAACACGAATGGTCGCCAGAATGATTTATCGATATGTGGACCCGACATTTTCGTGTGAAAAGTAAATGAATTGACTTTCTTAAATAAATCGCTTTAACAGAATGTGTTTTCTTGTGACAAGCCTTCGACGAGAGTTGTTCAAATAAGTTGTTCTTAAGATGAAAAAGACCGAAATTACCTATTTTCAAAAAGGGGATTTATGCGTTTCACGGTCATTAAAATGTTGTAAATATATTTTTTGAACTTGTTACATTTTTAAAAAATGAGGAGCTAATCTTTTTAATAATTTATATTGATCATGTTTTATTTATAAATGACCCAAGATTATTATTTCATCAAGGTGATTTTGTAGAGTCGGGGGCGGGGTTGTCTAATGATGATATCGTATGCGATCCAGCGAGTCGGAGAGTTGCCATAATCCCTGAGCACATAGATTCCACTTAGCGAAGTTAACCCAAGAGTTTTCTCGGCTTGGAACGACGCACGTACGTCACGTTTCTCGGCGTTGCCGCTTCTCGGATTGACAGAACATTTAATTAAAATTGTCCGTAGTGCAATCGGAGTGAAGGCAATGAGAAAGAAAGAGGAGAAAAAAAACATCCCATCGTTAAATACGAGAGTTTACGACGAACGCATCGGGTATCGACCACTAGTTGGAATTGCCAGCCGGTTGAAAAATATGAGGCGAATTAATCGGCTACGAGACTCGCTCGTGGCAATGCTCGCACAACAAGGAACCCTCTATATACAGTTCTCTCGGCTCTCCACAACAAAATATTGAATGGCGGAGAGCTCGAACAACCAGTTTGAAAGAGCTCGCAGAGGTACAGGGCGTGCCAGAGTCATTTCTGATTGTTTTCCGATACCGACGGTTAACCGACTTCGTGTACCGCACACTTCCGGTCCATGGCCCAGTGCTCTCGCGATCAGTTAGAAAGCACAAAAAAATATATATAACGTATACAGTATGATTCATAACAAATATCGAATCTGTCTTTTTATTTATTTCTTAAATTTTCTTTAAACCAGTAATTTACTATGGAAACTTAGAATTAATTTAACTTTCGTTAAATTGCAATTCGGCCTGATTTTCTTTTTTGAGGAATTGTTTAAAGGAACTTTTTTTATTACTCTGTTTAATAATGTATATCGAATCTTGGTTTTCATTCATTTTTTATTGAAATTGGAGACAAAATACGGTATACGTATTGTGAGTCGTACTGTATGTACGGCATCTTCACGGGATTGAAAGTGGAAGCTGCTGAAAGTGGAGAAAAACAAAGCAAGCACCAATTAACTCTCCAATGGTGTCCCATGCTCCGTTCCACTGTGCTCTTTCCACTTCAGAGCAGAGAGCATCCTGTTTCGTTTACCGTCGAGTACCTATTGCCGTAGCTCCTGAATACGCGACTTCTTGTCCCATTTATACCAAAATCTTTTGTGTTTCCACACTTTCTCTTTTTTTCAATTTTTATTAATTAACGGGCCGTTTAAGTGGTCAATTTCGGGGTGTGTTCACGAGGGTTTGTCCCACGAATAAAGAATCCGTTGATTTTCCTGAAGATCAATAAATTTCTTTAAGAATCTTTTTTAATTTCCACGAAAAAAAAACGCAGAAAATGGCTGAAAGCTTCTTGAGGAAGCAAATCCATTGTTATTTGTCCAAATTTTGTTTCGAGTAGAGCAGCTCCTGTGATAGTACTGATGACGCGATAATAAACCGAAATAGCGAAACCTGGAGTAATAACTCTACCCACCTCGAAGATGTTTGTCCACGGCGTTTGACTTGCTCGTTCCGTTCCTATTGTCAAACAGAGGATGTGATGTACCCTCGTTAAAAAAGTTCCCCTTTAAACAGTTGTCCGATGATTCGTTGAATCCTAAAAATCAAAACCTGAACAACCTTTGACAATTGTTATTTTTCGAAGCCAATGATTTTATCAAATTTTATACCGTAGATTTTTTTCAGATTTTATCCCATTGAAACAGAAATCCTATTGCGATTGAAAATTCCCTCTGAATCACACTTTCCGTTGGTAATTTTTATTTTGGTTTTTAAAACGTATTTATTACATTAACAGGACAATTAACTTGTCAATTTCGGGTCCTTTTAGAACTGAACGATAGGAGTAAATTCGATTCCAGTCTGTTAGTCGAAGTGCGGTTTGCCGGTGAGTAGGGTATGTCTAAGGCTACTCTCTGCATCTACCCATGAAGGGTCAAAGTGCGAGGTACGTAATTTGAGGAGGGTTGTCCTTTGGTCAGATCTCGCTTCCCTGTCTCGACGGCGATGAATTTATTCCGGGTAACAAGCTTGACTTTGATGACATTCTCGAGTGCAGTTTCATTGCCTTCAACATGAGTGTCGTTGGGGCTCTCTCCACTGCTTCTTCCCCCACTGTCTTGAGATATACCGCGCCCTAGCTTAGGTCTTACGTCCGATGATACGACGCAACTCAGAGGAGAAGCTAAACTACTGCTATTGATTATGCGATCTCGATCTTCACGCGCCTCGGGATACTGAAGAATTTCGCAAGAAATTCTTGAGGATGGTAGAGTCGAGGGGACATTTTTCAGTCAGCCACTTTCGAAGATCCTGCAGCTTATCGTCCATCGGGACGAGCATTCACTAGTAACGAAAAGGGTTTTTTTGTATGTATTTTTCATTATTTACGCAAGACGGAAACTCGATTCGCGGATCAGTCTCGTTATAGCTTTGAGAGGTTCCACGAAGTAGAAATCTTGATAGACGAACATTTGCGACTTAACCGTTTGTGTACATTTCCGAGCCATTAATACTGAGAATTCAAAGGCTTTGAGATGCAAAGGGAAGTACTCCGACGTACAAAGCTTCATTGAGAGTCTGTTCTCATTTCCCTATTTATTTGTAGATTTATTCAATGTTATTTATCGTTCTGTTACTACTTTACTGTTTCGTTTATTGAGAATTTGAAGAGACATAACAAAAAAAAACAAGTCTATTTTTTTAAATAGATTTCCAGGTGTACAACAAATTCATATCTTTTATTGTATTTTTGAACTGCTATTTATAAAATCTGTTTTGCAATGACGGTGCCGAAAATTCTTTAAAGATTTCAAAATTATATAATAAATGGAACACCTTATTGCGATTTTTTCGGATTTTTCTTTATTAATGCTTTCCGAGCGAGTTATTCCATTTACGCGAAAATACAAGCGTAACTTCGGAGAATTTGCAAGAACAAGATCTGCAGCAATCTTCATCACAGTTCGATTCTCATTTATTATGAAGTTACTCAAGAATTCTGTAGCAATTCTTGAGGATGATAGAGTAGAGCGAAGTTTTACAGCCAGTTTTGAAGATTCGGAAACTTCGTTTCCATCGGGACTTGTGCTCGCTCGTAACAAAAGATTTTTTTTTCTTTGTACTCCACAAAAGACACGCGGCGTGCGTTTAATAAGTCGCCTTACAGCTTCCCCGAGAAGTTTCACGATGTACAAATCTTGATAAATTAATAAATGCTACTTAGTCGTTTCTGTGAACTTCCGAGCCGTTCATAATGCCGAACGGAAACTCTATAAAAAGAAAGAAAAATTTACTCCTTCAGTTGAATTTTTTATTATAATGAAGATTCTCTTATTTTTGTGTTTATTATAAAATGCGTCTTAGTGTCTATCGTTTTTATTTTCATGTATATAAATGTTATTTATGTGGAAGGATTGACCTTGGAAGTTATTTTTATCGGCAAGCAATAACGAAAGGCACGATTAAGCGCAATAGAACGAAGCCCATCAAAAAGGGCGAAATTAAAACCTACACCTCATCGAATCCGCAATAACGAAACACGCCGAATTCTAGGTTAAAGTTTTATTAACGCGAATTCGTGGCTCCGAAATTAGCAGTAAGCTCATAGTCCGCGTTTCGTTCTTTTGCCTGCCTTTTTTTATTTGCCCTCGCTCCCACTCAGCGCGAGAACGTGCGGCCCGCGTTATCGTATATTAAGTACACACTCTGTATCGCCGCTGTGTGCAGAACGCCGGGAGTTGCAACGTGCACCACGGCTCTATAGGTGTGTACACGATAAAAAGCCTTTTTATTTCGACGATAGCTCTCATCCTCTTGCCTAAGCATTCTTTGTATTGCCGCTCAACGTGCCTGTGTGTTTCGTCTTCTCTCTCTCTCGGTGTGTTCGAAAGTAAAACGCAGGAAGGAACGAAAGAAAGATAAGGACAGGAACAATTTAGTGTTCTTCGCAGCAGGCTGTATGCTACGGTAATGGATAAATCGAGTTCAGAAGAGTATTAGCTTTAGCCGCTGAGTGAACTCGCGGAAAAGTGGCCAATCGTTAAATATTGGAACAATGGCAAATGAAAACCTAAATAAAGATCGTAATCGACGTTTAATGAATTTCTTCGGAACATTTATTGTCTCGGCTGAAATGGGCCGTTACGAAAAATGGGAATGCAGATAAATAAACGTGTAATTCACTCTTTTTTATCAAAGATTTGATTTTTTGTTTTGAGAAAAATTATTATTTGCTGATAAAAATAGTTTACATATCGCCCATGAGTAGTAATCTATTTAAAATCCATATTCTTTGTCTTAATACTTTAAGATAGTCGTGATGGATTGATTATTTGGTTCAAAGTTAATGAAAAGTATTGTATCTAAAAGAGATTCTAAATTGCCAAAACGCTCCATTTTGCCCCACATTTCCCTCCTCAATCCCCAAATTGCTAGCCTCAGGAAAATTCATTTCGAATAGCAATCGATACAATCTACACGACACGACAATTTTCCACGACCTGAAACCATAAATTCGCGGTTGTTCGCCGCAGAAAAATCGGCTATGAAAGCTCGCACAAAAAAAAAAAACAAGTCACGACGTAAAAAAAAAATCGCCCACCACTGAGAGAAACTCGATCGTTAAATATGAGCACTAAATGAAGAAGAAGAGAAGAAAAAAGTCGTAAAAGGCGTTTCATTATACGGAGTAACTTTTTACACGACTTTCTAGACAATCGATAAATCGTTGCTCAGTCGAGCGTGAAAACAGAAAAAAAAAAATGAAGGGTAAATACGAAGGAGGGTCGGGCGGTAGGACGAAGCGGAGCGAAGAAGTGAAAAGATTTTGCGAAAGAGTGAAAATAGATGGAAGATAGAGCAAAGTTTATTGCAAATTCGTCGGTTGTCGCGGAGGGTTGAATGAAAAGTTGCAAGAATCGCGCACTCTTCTGTCTGACAACCTTTCTTGCGAATCTTTTCACGGAGATAACCACCGTGGCGACAAACGAAATTCCGTGGGAAATCAATTTTTCGTCGGGCGAGCGTCGCCGCGGCAACCCTCGTGGCTACCCTTAAAAATTGTTCGGACGTCGAAGACGCGGCGTTTCGTTGAAAATTCGCTTTTTTTCTTTCCATCCATCTGTGGGAGGACGGTACATACGGAATACTTTAATACCCATGGCATCTCGTATGTGCTGCGCATATACGCTGTAAGAACGTGTGAGACATACGAGACTTTCAATAGCTTTCTACGGCGTCGTACAAATTCCTGAATCCGCGAGCTATCGCATTCGTTTCCCTTTACCTATACGACAACGTTACGATATGTTATACGATACGTGGTGATACGTGATGCCGGGACTTAGCCTCGAGATTCTCCGTGTCCGCGCCACTCGGCATACAGTGGCTGACACTGAGATTCCGGAATTTAGGTTCCTTTTTTTTCGGAGTATGTGAACTTCCGTTACCGTCGTTCAAAAAATTCCGGAACGTTTTATCCTGTCGGCCCCTCGGATCCTTTACATGGGTAGACTGCTCGGACAGACTCGGAACATGTAATATAAATTACGCAGATTTCTGTTACTTTTATTTCTACTCAGTCAACGATCATTTGTAAAGAGAGTTTCCTCCCCTTTTTTAAATGAATGCACACATTTAATTTGATTGTAATTAAATGAAGTAATTTCGCATAGTTTTAAAATTTGGTTCTACTCTTTAAAAATCATTTCTACCGGGAGTTTCCTCGAAATTACAACCTTCCAAAATGCAGTTGTAGGTATTTAGTGTTTCTTATTCTTTGAATTGTTCGATTACGTATATATTTACTCATTTATATGCACATAGTTATATGCACAAGTAACAAAGATGAGAAGAGAAAAAGATTATTCGAGGCCGTCGATCGTTGAATGTGGCATATTATCTCTACCGATATTAAATGCCGCAGTAACGTCGTGCAGCTTTCACATATTACAGTCCTGGTCTTAATGCAATAAACCTGATTAGCGAGCCGCGCTGCAAGCTCACGGAACTGACCGATGCGCCGTGCGAGAGAAGCCAAAGCCATCATCCGGCTTTGTACAGCGCGGAGATATTAGCCGAACGTCGCTTTTGCTTCGGTTCGCAGCGCCCACGCGCGAGATCGAAACCGCTCGAATTATCCGTCGCTGCACTATATGACGGTGATGACCAACGATCGATGAACGCGATGGACAATGAGGAACGGGACCGGTTGTAGGACGAACGGAGAGAGGGTCATCGGCGAGAACGATCGTAACACTCACGCGCGTTCGTTTGTGTCGTAATTATCGGGAAGCTTTCACATCGCGCTTCTCACTTATTCTCCCGCATGGTCGCGATAAAACGAGAAACGAAGAGCTGAAAAAAGAAAAATCGTCGACCCCATCATCTGGTTCCGCGATGGTGCCGTTTTGGGGATCCTCTTCGATTAATGGCTGAACGGCATACCCGTCGATCGATTATACGAAAAAGTTTCAACGCCCACTTGGGAAAATTGTAGAATCCATGTCCTCAAATCAGAAAACGAATCGAAAAGTTCGTTTGAGTAAAAAAAAATTAATTCTCACCGTTTTCGCGGTACAGTCAAGTCAATCGAGTAATTAACATTGGGCAAATCACATGTTCACCTCTTGAACGAGCAACTCCGGTGAACTAACGTGAATTTGGCTCAAAGTTTCGATTTCAGGTAGAAAAAAAAGACAGACCACAAATTTACAGAAAAGTAATTCAATATTGATTCGCAAAAATCCATTATTCTCTTCGTGAAACCAACTATATGCTACTAAAAACACGTATTTATGGTTGGGTCGTATCGTTTTATAGAAATGCAACACGTGTCGCCATTTGCGTATTGCGTTCCCGTTTCTTGGAATTAATTATGTCGCAGGCCCGTAGTTTATCGTAATTTTGTGAACGAATTCCAAATTAGTTAATTAGTTGTCTAAGTGCGAACGATCGTCCCTCGTGTGTACATCTACACTCTGCTAAAGCCTTAGCTCCCTCCGTCGCTTACTGGTTGAGTAGCGAAGGATGGAAACGCGTAGAGGGGATGAAAATTAAGGGCTGCGGCGACGTTGTCTCCTTCGCACGCCTCTCTCCCTTTTCCGTTGCAAAACCTATTCGCTTAGGGATTCTCCCGTACGCAGCGAATTACTTGCCTCACCGTGTAACGTTGATCTTGGCAATGTCGGATAAGATCCACTTCAATTTGCATTTCAAGTCTACCGTCGCCTCCAACTTACCGGTCTCGTCTCGTATTTTTCCTCGCCGTCGGGTGGGGGTCGAAATTTTGAACAATACAAATGTCGACAGATAAAAATAGCGATTTTCCAAATAGCGAACGCTCTATTGCAGAAAGGCTTTTGTAGCAAACGTGATTAAAATAGTAAATAAAAGTGTAGAATTCCAGAATATCGACTTCAGCCTATATCGAAGTCTAATTTGAGAACGCCTAAAGTCGCAAAGGGTGTTATATCAAACCGCAAAAAAATGCGAAACCTTAACGATCGTAGCGATTGAAATAATGGATTGTGAATGTAGAGAAACTGTAATATTTCGAAATTACTGAGGCGAAAGACCGAAGAGTTGAACGACTAAAATAGCGATAGACTAGAATAGCGAACTGTCAAAAAAAGAACATCCAAAAAGTTAAACGGTTCAAATAGCGAAAGCGTATGCAACCTTAAACATACGGTATTATTTTGTGCGCGTTTGCTTATTACGTAGGTTGCAGCTTGTTCGACACTCATGAATTAATATGCCGTTGCTGAGGCACTGTCGTCGCGCCGTGTCGGTGATATACAACCGACGGCGCATAAAAAGTATTAATGTGCTGTGTTAATGTTTGATTTATTCGAAAAAGGATGAAATAAAAATAATGTTAGAAATATTTTTAAAAAACCCCAACGGAAAAAGGAGTGAAATAACAAATAATTACTCACATATTTAGTCGGGAGACTTATTTGTTGTTCAGTGTGGGAATCTCCCGTCTATAATATGCGAATAATTATTTGTTACTTCACTCTTTTTTCAGTCGGGAGTTTTTAAAATTTTTCTTAAATTATATTTTTGGAACGAGTTTGCTATGACGGCGTGCGCGATCCAAATTCAACTGCGCCGGCAACGCTCATTTAATGCGCGTGCGGCTGTCGCAAATTCAGTGAAGTCATCGCTGACAGATGTAGCACGAGTAGCACGGTAAAAATGTCGATTTTTCTATGCGATTAAATGATCTGATTTTCGAGAACTCGATTTCATAAAAACAATGCTCTTACTCTCTCTCTAGTAGAGGTTTATTAAAACTACTTTAGTGTCGGCGAGTGAAATTATATCGGAACTTAAACAGGTAAGTGAAATATCAAACCGTTATCAAAATCAAACCGTGCGGAAATAGTGATATAAAAGTTTAATAAAATCGACGATTCGAACAACCGATACTCACTGAGTTTTCTTCTTGTAATCGAAGGTAAGTGTAAATAACAGTATCTTGCTCGGAATCGGCAATTCGTAATCGTATTAACTAGTAAGTTAAACTATTGAACTCATCCATATAATTATAGAAGAACTTTAAGGCAGTTCGCCCACTTTGCGCACATTTCGCATAAGTTTCAGATAAAAAATTGAAAAATCTGTAATGATTCATGCATTTTCAGGAAAAAATGACCGAATCATTTTCATTTAAAAAGAAAGCAGAGTTTCCCGTGAAATTTGCTGACCAATTTTATTTTCATCAATTTGTTATAAACATTCTGGAACTATTAATACGCCAAATCAATCTTTCAGTACATTTAATGTGCATCTATTTTTTCAGACTTTTTACCTTCGAGAAGTACTTGCAATTTTCTCTCATTTTTCTCGAACTTATGCGAAGTGTGCCCGAAACGGCAGAACTACCTTAAGGAGGTTCTCTCGTTCCGTGTTGCTACAGAGTGCGATTCACTCTTTGAAATTCAGAGTGAAACACAGAGCCAATTCCGAGTACTTCCCTATTTGATAAAAATCGGGAAAAAATTAACCATACAGCATGTTAAAAAGATTACTTTTCCATAATAATAATTCGAACAGTTATTAAGAAAATACTATATAAAATAATTATTCAACAAATTATCCGGTAACTTAACTTTTTGTTTAATCGAAATTTATTCGCTACATTTTTAGAAAACGTATGAATTTTATGAGGATTTTTTCTAATTTTTTAAAATTTGTAATTTTTCATCTATAAAAAGGCTGAAAATGGTTTTTTTTTTTTTTTATTTGAAAAATTCTCTATAAATTCGTAAATATTAAAAAAAAATTATATGAGATAAATTTTGGCTAGAAAAAAGTTAAACAATCGGATAATTTGTTAAACAATGATTTCTTCACTAATTTGTTAACTTTTTGGAATTATTTTTGTTGAAAATGAATAACCTTAGCACCTTCTGTATGGTTACATTTTTTTAGATTTATATTTTATCGGAAAGTTGTCGAAATTCTCTTTGAATTGAACGTGAAACGCGTTCTTTGATAATACGCAGCGATGCACCCTCCTTAAACCCTCGCCTTGGATTTTATTTCATTGTCAACATTTGTATGAGGCTTGAAAACCTTATTGAATATACCATACTTATTACCATACAATGCGACGATGCCCCTTCAATAACTGATGGCATCAGGCGTCTTTTAATCTGTGTCCAATTTTATCATGTAACGCCCCCCCCCCCCCCCCCCCCCCCCCACACGCCCTCCCGGCGACACACTTTAATGTAAATTCTACTTCTACCAATTAAGCGGTTCTACCAAAATAGATAAAAAATAAAAAATTACAATAGGCAAATAGTGCGTGAATTGTACGTCGATAATGCCTCATAGGAAGAATCTAAGAAAGAATGCCTGTGGGGAGTGATACTCATCACTTGCACTTATAAATCGGTCGGAAAAAATTAAAGAAAAAATTAATGCCGTTGTTGAGTGCATTTACACCTGTATATACAATCGAAATACTTGACGGTCTCCATCAACATATATGGTCGAGTGCATGACTTCGCGCAATGAGCGAAAATTATACTCCGATCTATGAGACAGCGTTCTAGGTTATACGTAAATCTGTGTAACTCACTGCGTCAAATGAACTCAAGCCAACCGCGCGGCCGAAATACAGTTTCGTCTAGAAATTGCGCGCTCGGTAAATTAAAAGTTTGCCCGGTGTCCGAAAATCTGGCGAATTTTGTCGATGATCGACGTGTTCGAAACCAGATGTTTTTTCAACATTTGAAAAATTACTTTTGCTGAATATTTGGTTGGAAATAACTAGGATACATGTTTACGATGTCTCCACAGTATGTGACAAACATGAAAATTTACAAAAAATAGCTTGTAAGTTTACTCTTGGAACATTACAAGATTAACGTTCATCACATGTAAAATATTTTATTCATGCAGAAATGAAAAACATAACTTTCCAAAAATTCATATTGTTTAGCATTAACAATGGCTTACTCCTTGGAGGGCGTAATTAATTTGAGAACTAGATTGATGACATGGCATTTATCGTGCATAGTATTACGTACTGCATTTGACAAAGAATATTGTATAGCCCGCTATCGCTTTAACGAGAATGCGGCGGTAGGGACGGTTGACCGGCGATTTCGTGCTCGCGCTATAGTGCTCCGGCTGATGTTCTTTGCTATTAATCAATTGTTTTTGGCTTCTTACGTCTCCATTCCACTAATTTCTTTACTTATAATTCAATAGAGCGTTTTAAAATATTGTAATTGTTGAACGATCGTTAAAAACAGTCGCTGTTGCGTTAGTAATAGAGAAATATTTTGACTGACAAGAAGCTTTGAAAACGATTGCCTAAGACGAATGTACGAAGCTGCCAATAAAAATAATATTCAACGTGTATCCACGGGGAGTACTGAGGATGAATAAAAAATTATCAACTACGAATTATGTCGCGAAGAAAATTAAAGTTTGGCGAAAGAATCGGCGTCGATGGGCCGGGTCCTTATTCGCATTTCGCGCGCGCGGCTCGTCACGCCTCGGTCCGTCTCTCCCCTCTACCGCGCTTCGAGGCACTTATCGTAGATCCTTTCGGACGGACAGTTCGCGAAGATTTCCACGCGCAGGAGTTTATTGTGCATTCTGAAGTTTATTGTGTTTATTCAATCATCGTTCACACTTTCGTTAACTTTTGATTTTCCGTCTTTCCATTTTTTTTTACTCTTGCATTGTTTTTTTTACTGGTAACATTCGAATCGTTCATTGCCCATGTAGTTTTTCATAGTCGCTGTGCATTTTATTTTTGCAAAAGTTTTTGTTGTACCCCGTTCGGTTTGCGAGTTTTCTTTAATGTAGTGCAACGTCTCAAGATGCCTCGAAGACGAAGAGCGCAGAGAAGGTTACCGCTGGTGGATAGGATTAAAGACGGTCGAATTTATCAAAAAAGCGGAATATCACGCGATGGAAGAATCACGTACGTTGATACATTGTTTTCATTTCTCGTTTAAACATTCACCTTTTGTATAGACAACGGCAAATCGCGGATAGAACCATTTTAACTATGCAAACACGTTATCGTACGGTCGACAGTACGCTAATTTTTGACTGGCAGCGTTGAAATTGAAAAGATGAAAAACGATGATTTTGTAGTCGTATCTGATAGCCTTTCGATCGAATATTTATTTTATATTTTAACCATTAAATTTGACGGATGATTTGGCGTACGAGAATTTTTTAAAAATAGATTTTTCCAGTCAATAACGAAAGAAACGATTCACCTCATTTGCTATTAACGTTACAAAAATGTGACTGTCTCGACTATTTATTCATATTTCTCATTCGCTGTGCGTTGCGAAATAAAAATATTGAACCAAAAGTACACTTTTCCGAAAAACTGTATAAAGCATGTTCCAGCGCGCGAGAAAAATAAAAGGGCACAGGGGAGTGGTAGACGGTTGAGACTCGGTCGCCGGCTTGTTTACGTTTCTACGCTCGGGCCTCTGGCGCGTACCCGCGATCGCTATACAGTTAATCGGACGCTCGAGTTTTTTCACCACAACGGATGACCCAGCACCGCGTTAAGCGTATATCGCTATTCGATAGTCTGTAAATTGCGTTACAAGTATTCCTCATCATAGAAAAGAGTTCAGATTGCAGTAGCTAAATAGACATTCATGTTTTGAGTCTGTTATGTCTATTGTTTCCGAAAATACACTATCACGTTAATGAGAATCGGACAGCTACGCACACTGGAATCCGGAAATTCCGTGCGCGCGACTACCAGTTTTTCGGCTGGTTTTTTTTTTCTATTCATCGAACGTTATCGGTTTTTATCATCATTTAACTGCTTTCTCTATCAATAATTCAATAGAGGCGTTTTTTTTGCGATTTTTCATCTATGAACCACAGTAATGACATAGCATTTTTCGTGCATAGTATTTCGAACTGTGTTTGACAAAAGAATATTGTAGAGTCCGCTATCGCTTTAACGAGAATGCGGCGGGTAGGGACGGTTGACCGGCGATTTCGTGCACGCGCTATAGTTCTCCGGCTGATGTTCTTTGCTATTAATCAATTGTTTTTGACTTCTTACGTCTCCATTCCACTAATTTCTTTACTTATAATTCGATAGAGCGTTTTAAAATATTGTAATTGTTGAACGATCGTTAAAAACAGTCGCTGTTGCGTTAGTAATAGAGGAATATTTTGACTGACAAGAAACTTTGAAAACGATTGCCTAAGACGAATGTACGAAGCTGCCAATAAAAATAATATTCAACGTGTATCCACGGGGAGTACTGAGAATGAATAAAAAATTATCAACTACGAATTATGTCGCGAAGAAAATTAAAGTTTGGCGAAAGAATCGGCGTCGATGGGCCGGGTCCTTATTCGCATTTCGCGCGCGCGGCTCGTCACGCCTCGGTCCGTCTCTCCCCTCTACCGCGCTTCGAGGCACTTATCGTAGATCCTTTCGGACGGACAGTTCGCGAAGATTTCCACGCGCAGGAGTTTATTGTGCATTCTGAAGTTTATTGTGTTTATTCAATCATCGTTCACACTTTCGTTAACTTTTGATTTTCCGTCTTTCCATTTTTTTTTACTCTTGCATTGTTTTTTTTACTGGTAACATTCGAATCGTTCATTGCCCATGTAGTTTTTCATAGTCGCTGTGCATTTTATTTTTGCAAAAGTTTTTGTTGTACCCCGTTCGGTTTGCGAGTTTTCTTTAATGTAGTGCAACGTCTCAAGATGCCTCGAAGACGAAGAGCGCAGAGAAGGTTACCGCTGGTGGATAGGATTAAAGACGGTCGAATTTATCAAAAAAGCGGAATATCACGCGATGGAAGAATCACGTACGTTGATACATTGTTTTCATTTCTCGTTTAAACATTCACCTTTTGTATAGACAACGGCAAATCGCGGATAGAACCATTTTAACTATGCAAACACGTTATCGTACGGTCGACAGTACGCTAATTTTTGACTGGCAGCGTTGAAATTGAAAAGATGAAAAACGATGATTTTGTAGTCGTATCTGATAGCCTTTCGATCGAATATTTATTTTATATTTTAACCATTAAATTTGACGGATGATTTGGCGTACGAGAATTTTTTAAAAATAGATTTTTCCAGTCAATAACGAAAGAAACGATTCACCTCATTTGCTATTAACGTTACAAAAATGTGACTGTCTCGATTATTTATTCATATTTCTCATTCGCTGTGCGTTGCGAAATAAAAATATTGAACCAAAAGTACACTTTTCCGAAAAACTGTATAAAGCATGTTCCAGCGCGCGAGAAAAATAAAAGGGCACAGGGGAGTGGTAGACGGTTGAGACTCGGTCGCCGGCTTGTTTACGTTTCTACGCTCGGGCCTCTGGCGCGTACCCGCGATCGCTATACAGTTAATCGGACGCTCGAGTTTTTTCACCACAACGGATGACCCAGCACCGCGTTAAGCGTATATCGCTATTCGATAGTCTGTAAATTGCGTTACAAGTATTCCTCATCATAGAAAAGAGTTCAGATTGCAGTAGCTAAATAGACATTCATGTTTTGAGTCTGTTATGTCTATTGTTTCCGAAAATACACTATCACGTTAATGAGAATCGGACAGCTACGCACACTGGAATCCGGAAATTCCGTGCGCGCGACTACCAGTTTTTCGGCTGGTTTTTTTTTTCTATTCATCGAACGTTATCGGTTTTTATCATCATTTAACTGCTTTCTCTATCAATAATTCAATAGAGGCGTTTTTTTTGCGATTTTTCATCTATGAACCACAGTAATGACATAGCATTTTTCGTGCATAGTATTTCGAACTGTGTTTGACAAAAGAATATTGTAGAGTCCGCTATCGCTTTAACGAGAATGCGGCGGGTAGGGACGGTTGACCGGCGATTTCGTGCACGCGCTATAGTTCTCCGGCTGATGTTCTTTGCTATTAATCAATTGTTTTTGACTTCTTACGTCTCCATTCCACTAATTTCTTTACTTATAATTCGATAGAGCGTTTTAAAATATTGTAATTGTTGAACGATCGTTAAAAACAGTCGCTGTTGCGTTAGTAATAGAGGAATATTTTGACTGACAAGAAACTTTGAAAACGATTGCCTAAGACGAATGTACGAAGCTGCCAATAAAAATAATATTCAACGTGTATCCACGGGGAGTACTGAGAATGAATAAAAAATTATCAACTACGAATTATGTCGCGAAGAAAATTAAAGTTTGGCGAAAGAATCGGCGTCGATGGGCCGGGTCCTTATTCGCATTTCGCGCGCGCGGCTCGTCACGCCTCGGTCCGTCTCTCCCCTCTACCGCGCTTCGAGGCACTTATCGTAGATCCTTTCGGACGGACAGTTCGCGAAGATTTCCACGCGCAGGAGTTTATTGTGCATTCTGAAGTTTATTGTGTTTATTCAATCATCGTTCACACTTTCGTTAACTTTTGATTTTCCGTCTTTCCATTTTTTTTTACTCTTGCATTGTTTTTTTTACTGGTAACATTCGAATCGTTCATTGCCCATGTAGTTTTTCATAGTCGCTGTGCATTTTATTTTTGCAAAAGTTTTTGTTGTACCCCGTTCGGTTTGCGAGTTTTCTTTAATGTAGTGCAACGTCTCAAGATGCCTCGAAGACGAAGAGCGCAGAGAAGGTTACCGCTGGTGGATAGGATTAAAGACGGTCGAATTTATCAAAAAAGCGGAATATCACGCGATGGAAGAATCACGTACGTTGATACATTGTTTTCATTTCTCGTTTAAACATTCACCTTTTGTATAGACAACGGCAAATCGCGGATAGAACCATTTTAACTATGCAAACACGTTATCGTACGGTCGACAGTACGCTAATTTTTGACTGGCAGCGTTGAAATTGAAAAGATGAAAAACGATGATTTTGTAGTCGTATCTGATAGCCTTTCGATCGAATATTTATTTTATATTTTAACCATTAAATTTGACGGATGATTTGGCGTACGAGAATTTTTTAAAAATAGATTTTTCCAGTCAATAACGAAAGAAACGATTCACCTCATTTGCTATTAACGTTACAAAAATGTGACTGTCTCGATTATTTATTCATATTTCTCATTCGCTGTGCGTTGCGAAATAAAAATATTGAACCAAAAGTACACTTTTCCGAAAAACTGTATAAAGCATGTTCCAGCGCGCGAGAAAAATAAAAGGGCACAGGGGAGTGGTAGACGGTTGAGACTCGGTCGCCGGCTTGTTTACGTTTCTACGCTCGGGCCTCTGGCGCGTACCCGCGATCGCTATACAGTTAATCGGACGCTCGAGTTTTTTCACCACAACGGATGACCCAGCACCGCGTTAAGCGTATATCGCTATTCGATAGTCTGTAAATTGCGTTACAAGTATTCCTCATCATAGAAAAGAGTTCAGATTGCAGTAGCTAAATAGACATTCATGTTTTGAGTCTGTTATGTCTATTGTTTCCGAAAATACACTATCACGTTAATGAGAATCGGACAGCTACGCACACTGGAATCCGGAAATTCCGTGCGCGCGACTACCAGTTTTTCGGCTGGTTTTTTTTTTCTATTCATCGAACGTTATCGGTTTTTATCATCATTTAACTGCTTTCTCTATCAATAATTCAATAGAGGCGTTTTTTTTGCGATTTTTCATCTATGAACCACAGTAATGACATAGCATTTTTCGTGCATAGTATTTCGAACTGTGTTTGACAAAAGAATATTGTAGAGTCCGCTATCGCTTTAACGAGAATGCGGCGGGTAGGGACGGTTGACCGGCGATTTCGTGCACGCGCTATAGTTCTCCGGCTGATGTTCTTTGCTATTAATCAATTGTTTTTGACTTCTTACGTCTCCATTCCACTAATTTCTTTACTTATAATTCGATAGAGCGTTTTAAAATATTGTAATTGTTGAACGATCGTTAAAAACAGTCGCTGTTGCGTTAGTAATAGAGGAATATTTTGACTGACAAGAAGCTTTGAAAACGATTGCCTAAGACGAATGTACGAAGCTGCCAATAAAAATATTATTCAACGTGTATCCACGGGGAGTACTGAGAATGAATAAAAAATTATCAACTACGAATTATGTCGCGAAGAAAATTAAAGTTTGGCGAAAGAATCGGCGTCGATGGGCCGGGTCCTTATTCGCATTTCGCGCGCGCGGCTCGTCACGCCTCGGTCCGTCTCTCCCCTCTACCGCGCTTCGAGGCACTTATCGTAGATCCTTTCGGACGGACAGTTCGCGAAGATTTCCACGCGCAGGAGTTTATTGTGCATTCTGAAGTTTATTGTGTTTATTTAATCATCGTTCACACTTTCGTTAACTTTCGATTTTTCGTATTTCCATTTTTTTTTACTCTTGCATCGTTTTTTTTACTGGTAACATTCGAATCGTTCATTGCCCATGTAGTTTTTCATAGTCGCTGTGCATTTTATTTTTGCAAGAGTTTTTGTTGTACCCCGTTCGGTTTGCGAGTTTTCTTTAATGTAGTGCAACGTCTCAAGATGCCTCGAAGACGAAGAGCGCAGAGAAGGTTACCGCTGGTGGATAGGATTAAAGACGGTCGAATTTATCAAAAAAGCGGAATATCACGCGATGGAAGAATCACGTACGTTGATACATTGTTTTCATTTCTCGTTTAAACATTCACCTTTTGTATAGACAACGGCAAATCGCGGATAGAACCATTTTAACTATGCAAACACGTTATCGTACGGTCGACAGTACGCTAATTTTTGACTGGCAGCGTTGAAATTGAAAAGATGAAAAACGATGATTTTGTAGTCGTATCTGATAGCCTTTCGATCGAATATTTATTTTATATTTTAACCATTAAATTTGACGGATGATTTGGCGTACGAGAATTTTTTAAAAATAGATTTTTCCAGTCAATAACGAAAGAAACGATTCACCTCATTTGCTATTAACGTTACAAAAATGTGACTGTCTCGATTATTTATTCATATTTCTCATTCGCTGTGCGTTGCGAAATAAAAATATTGAACCAAAAGTACACTTTTCCGAAAAACTGTATAAAGCATGTTCCAGCGCGCGAGAAAAATAAAAGGGCACAGGGGAGTGGTAGACGGTTGAGACTCGGTCGCCGGCTTGTTTACGTTTCTACGCTCGGGCCTCTGGCGCGTACCCGCGATCGCTATACAGTTAATCGGACGCTCGAGTTTTTTCACCACAACGGATGACCCAGCACCGCGTTAAGCGTATATCGCTATTCGATAGTCTGTAAATTGCGTTACAAGTATTCCTCATCATAGAAAAGAGTTCAGATTGCAGTAGCTAAATAGACATTCATGTTTTGAGTCTGTTATGTCTATTGTTTCCGAAAATACACTATCACGTTAATGAGAATCGGACAGCTACGCACACTGGAATCCGGAAATTCCGTGCGCGCGACTACCAGTTTTTCGGCTGGTTTTTTTTTTCTATTCATCGAACGTTATCGGTTTTTATCATCATTTAACTGCTTTCTCTATCAATAATTCAATAGAGGCGTTTTTTTTGCGATTTTTCATCTATGAACCACAGTAATGACATAGCATTTTTCGTGCATAGTATTTCGAACTGTGTTTGACAAAAGAATATTGTAGAGTCCGCTATCGCTTTAACGAGAATGCGGCGGGTAGGGACGGTTGACCGGCGATTTCGTGCACGCGCTATAGTTCTCCGGCTGATGTTCTTTGCTATTAATCAATTGTTTTTGACTTCTTACGTCTCCATTCCACTAATTTCTTTACTTATAATTCGATAGAGCGTTTTAAAATATTGTAATTGTTGAACGATCGTTAAAAACAGTCGCTGTTGCGTTAGTAATAGAGGAATATTTTGACTGACAAGAAGCTTTGAAAACGATTGCCTAAGACGAATGTACGAAGCTGCCAATAAAAATAATATTCAACGTGTATCCACGGGGAGTACTGAGAATGAATAAAAAATTATCAACTACGAATTATGTCGCGAAGAAAATTAAAGTTTGGCGAAAGAATCGGCGTCGATGGGCCGGGTCCTTATTCGCATTTCGCGCGCGCGGCTCGTCACGCCTCGGTCCGTCTCTCCCCTCTACCGCGCTTCGAGGCACTTATCGTAGATCCTTTCGGACGGACAGTTCGCGAAGATTTCCACGCGCAGGAGTTTATTGTGCATTCTGAAGTTTATTGTGTTTATTTAATCATCGTTCACACTTTCGTTAACTTTCGATTTTTCGTATTTCCATTTTTTTTTACTCTTGCATCGTTTTTTTTACTGGTAACATTCGAATCGTTCATTGCCCATGTAGTTTTTCATAGTCGCTGTGCATTTTATTTTTGCAAGAGTTTTTGTTGTACCCCGTTCGGTTTGCGAGTTTTCTTTAATGTAGTGCAACGCCTCAAGATGCCTCGAAGACGAAGAGCGCAGAGAAGGTTACCGCTGGTGGATAGGATTAAAGACGGTCGAATTTATCAAAAAAGCGGAATATCACGCGACGGAAGAACCACGTACGTTGATACATTGTTTTCATTTCTCGTTTAAACATTCAACATTTGTATGTACAACGGCAAATCGCGGATAGAAACATTTTAACTATGCAAACACGTTATCGTACGGTCGACAGTACGCTAATTTTTGACGGCAGCGTTGAAATTGAAATAATGAAAAACGATGATTTTGTAGTCGTATCTGATAGGCTTTCGATCGAATATTTATTTCATATTTCAAGCATTAAATTTGACGGATGATTTGGTGTACGACAATTTTTTTTAAATCGATTTTTCCAGTCAATAACGAAAGAAATGATTCACCTTATTTGCTATTAATGTTACAAAAATATGACTGTCTCGATTATTCATTCATATTTTTTATTCGCTGTACGTTGCGAAATAAAAATGTTGAACTAAAAAGTATAGTTTCGCGAAAAACTGTATAGAGCATGTACAAGCGCGCGAGAAAAATAAAAGGGCACAGAGGAGTGGTAGACGGTTGCGACTCAGTCGCCGGCTTGTTTACGTTTCTACACTCGGGCCTCTGGCGCGTACCCGCGATCGCTGTACAGTTCATCGGAGGCTCGAGTTTTTTCACCACACCGGATGACCCAGCACGGCGTTAAGCGTATATCGGTATTCGATAGTCTGTAAATCGCGTTACAAGTATTCCGCATCACAGAAAAGAGTTCAGATTGCAGTAGCTACATAGACATGCATGTTTTGAGTTTGTTATGGCTATCGTTTCCGAAGAAACACTGTCATGTTAACGAGAATCTGACAGGCAGGGGCGCTGGAAAACGGTGATTCCATGCGCGCGACTAATAGTTGTTAGGTTTCTGTTTCTATCCTATTCCTTTCTTTCCTTTCCTATTCGAACGTTATTGGCTTCTTTTATTCTTTATTGAAATAGTTTTTGTATCAGTAATTCAACCTGTTTAATATACTTTGTTACTGGACGGTTGTTGAATATAACAGTCTTTATGTTAGTAATAAAGGAATATTTTTACCAGCAAAAATCTTACGAACATACTAATATGTTTAGCCACGAATTATAACGCAAAGAAAATTAAAGTTCAACAATATATTTTTCGTCACTGGGCCGGGTCCCTATTCGCAGATCGCGCGCGCGGCTCGTCACGCCTCGGCCCGTCTCCCCCCTCTATCGCACTTCGAGATAATTACTGGAGATGCTTTCGGACGGATCGTTCGCAACAATGGCCAACCACAGCAGCTATCTCAAGTTTATTGCGTTTGTTTTTAGTAATCGTTCACACTTTCGTTCACTTTCTGTTTTCCGTAGATCACATTTTTTCGAGCTTTAATTTTACTGATTTCTTTACGCAAACGCACGTACGTACGTTTGTCTCGCATTGGTCGAATGAAAATAATGAAAAACGGAGATTTTGTACACGTATCTGATAACATTCGATCAAATATTTCTATCATATTAGACCGATAGAATTTGACGTATATTAAGTAAAAAGACATAAATTTTCCCAGTAAATAACGAAAGGAACGATACATTTTATTTGCTTATAATGTTACAAAAATATCACGCGGTCTCGATTATCTATTGTATGTTATTCAAAATAGTTAAAAGTCAGGATACTCAGCGCCACGTATAGCTTAAAATGCTGCTTGATTACATGCAAATGGCATCCTAATTATTGCTCATCTTAGAAGAGTGACAGAGAAAGATAGAGAGAGAGAGAGAGAGAGAGAGAGAGAGAGCGAGAGAGAGAAACGATGCTACATAGCTACTCTTATTTTTGGATCGTTATGACTGCATTTTCCAAAAAAACACCATCACACTAACGAAATTCAGGAACCTGAGAACGCTGAGAACTCGCGATTCTGTGTGCTCGACTAGTTTTCCATGAAACGTTTTATTTTTTAATGTTTTGAAAATATCATTTCATTGTGCAATTTGTATTCGCCACAGATACATACAAATTTATATATAACATACTATACATGTGTTGACAACGAAATTTTATTTACATTCTACACTGTTGTACGTGTTTTAGCATTGTTGTACCAATGCTGCTATCGTCGAGACGCCGCCGTGGCGAAGTTTCGAGTAATAATCGATTGATCGGATCGACGAGCGCGCGGGCACCCTCTTTGGGCTCAGTGCTGTGGCGCGTATTTCTCGTGATTAATCTGAGATATTCTCATTGCAATCCATTTTTCAGTTACTTGCGGTGTAAGAATAGCACGGTGTGTCATGGCACGGCGAAGTTTGCCCGGGGGGTTATTAGCGAAAATCACCCGCATTCGGAATTTTGCTTGCCCGACGAATCTGCTGAGTTCATTGCCCGATTCAAGGAAGCCATGGCGGAATCTCTCAGCCGCCATTGGTATAAACTCAAGACATTGTATGATTCGTTGGCAGCCGTGTGAGTATTAGTCTTCAATGACATTGTATTTGTGGTCGGTTAATTCATGATTATGTTCAATTCTTATATATAGCCATCCAGAAGCTGCGGCGGAAGTGTCTTTTCAAAATGCTCGAAGCTTTATGAAAAGATGTAGAAGGAAGAGATATCCTCCAAGCCCACGAAATCTGCAGGAGTTTGTTGCTCGGCTTTCCGAACCATCACAGGAACGAAATTTAGAGTACGACACTGGCCGGCTTACCGTTCGGCTGTTAACGGATGCTAACGGTGCAAATCATACCATATTGTATGACGAAAATTTCGTCCGTGACGAAATGAGTACCGTCTCAAAATTGTTGATCGACGCAACATTTCGAGCAAGGCCCCAAATTGACGGTGTCTATCAACTTCTAACGATTATGGGCATAAAATTCAATCATGTGAGATATTTTTTGGTCTATATAAATTTTGGCTCTTCATTGCTTTTTACGAAATCTGTTTCAATTTACACATGTCAATGATCAATCATCAATAACTAATATTTAAACATTTGTTACATTCGGTTTGATGTTTTCTTTCGCTTATAGGGCTTTCCATTTGTGTGGGTCATTATGACGAAGAAAACTCAGGCTGCCTATTTAACGGTTCTGCAGTATGTGAAAGACCATATCCTACGAAATAACAACATCGTATTGGCAATGAGTGACTTCGAAAGAGGTTTGCGTAACGCCATTACTGCGGTTTTCACGACTGCATATAGCACGGGCTGCAATACGCATTATGATCGTGTAAGTATTTTTCAAAATTGCCTAAAAAACTACTACTGAATGTGCATATGTTGATGTTTGTACGTTTTATGTTTTTTTTAATTTATTTTGGAGTCTAAAATTCGGATGATTTTGACAATATCCCACAAAATATTATTAGATTTTAGTGGGATAAACCATTTATGCTAGCATTATCTTCACTTTTTCAATGGCTTGGAGCAGTTTCATTTTCACATTCAATGTCAACTCACGAAAATGTTTTCCGATAACGTCTATTTATTTGCATTCTTGCACGTAACATTGAAACATAATCTCTAGAAAACTAGTTAATTTACTTGATTATGAGTAATAGTTAAAACAAAGTCGAATAGATGTCTAAAAAACAAGAAAATTTCTTATAAAATGAATTTTTCAATCGCGATGTATGTTGTGATTTTGTATCGGAGTAAATGAATTAAATCTTCTTTTAGAAGACAAAAAATCGATAGTCCGTTTAAAAAAACATCTCAATAACCAATTATTGTTAAGGACTTCTTCGTACCGTTCTTGAAAAAACTAAATAAAATGTTATAGGCGATTTATCACAAACTAAAGACGTTGCGCCTGCAGGGGCTACTTCGATCAAACGCGGACGCGAAGACATTTGTAAAAAAAATACTGGCCCTCGCATATTTGCCAGCGGATTTAATAATCGGCCAGTATGAAACGCTCAAGAACAGCTTATCGCCGGCTCTTCGAAGGCAGTTTTCACAGTTCTGCGCGTACTATAATCGCTATTGGCTACTCACTGTACGGCCAGCAGGTTTTAGCGTGTATGGGTTAGGACGAAGGACAAATAACATGATCGAGTCGTATCACAGCAGGCTCGGCCATAGACTGGAGACTCGACCGGGAAGCTGGGATTTCGTCTGTAATTATCTATATTATAAAAATAATTTATTTCATGTCAGTTAGCGAAAATAATGCGATGTCCAAAGTCTTATTAGAATGATTTTTAATATAATTCTAATAATTAGGCAAGCTTCTGCGACTACAATCGGACGTGCGGGTAGATGTAAATCGTCTCCGAAATAACAAGCAAATAAGCAGGCACCCACGATACGCGACAGTATTTAAGCAAAAAGAGTTAGTGAGAGGTTAGTTTCACTAAGGGAAGCGTTTCATGACAATGTGGACTTCAAAGTTTCTGTACATAGTTTTAGATTGACCCACGTTATTTAACCCCTCTAAATCTCGGTAGATGTATACACATTATTCGTATACCACAATTTTTTTTAATGTCGTTGAAGTGCATGTCATGTTATGTTTCCGCATGAAATATCCAATGTTTTCAATGGTTAAATGTACACTTAATATAAATAAAGAATTCCGTTTTATTTAGCGTGGCGACAGCTACATATGCTGGAGATTTCGGTGGACGAATTTATGCAGAAGGCGGCGTCCCTGAAGGGAAACGTCGACGCCATAATCCAACAAACGCACGAACGTGGAGGCCACGAGTACGAGTTGAATGACCCTCCAGTAGTTGTGCCGATAGGTAATATTATTTATCCGACTATTTTTACACAGCAATGTAGTATCCACTACAAAGGATCATCATTTGCTATGGACTTTGGACTTTCTTTAAGTACCTAATCTCATAAAAATTCAATTAATTCAGTTTTCTTGTAAAAAGGAATTTTCATTCATATTAGTGCCACATACATTTTTATTATCTTTTACCAGAGCAAGATCCGGATTATGAAGCTGAAGTATTCGAGGACGAACGACCGCACTGGTTACGCGATAATGCGGAAGAAGCGCCGGTGGTTGCTCCAGAAAATGGTAATTTAAGTAAATTAGTTTTATATAGATAGCTGATAATCTATATGATTTATCATACTAATGTAACGTTTCTCACTGTTAAAGTTGACCCGATATGTACTGTAAGTATATGTGATTTTTTAAAATATATACAATCAGGTTCTTCTGAAGACGAGTCGGACGGTGATGAATCCGATTCTGCGGATGAAGACGTCGATGCAGTAGAGGTCCGCAACCAAAGAGGTAATTTTATCCACTGACTTTACTTTCGTAATATTGAGAATAGATCGTCCCCCTGTTTTATTGAGTGATTTCTTAAAATGCCATTCGATGAAGAAGCGTCGGTGACAACTGACGAGGACAATGCCGCAGCTCCTGCATTAAACGATGCTGCGACACTACCAGGAGACCACGCAGACGATGTACCGATAAATCGGCCGCTTGTCGAGGACGATGGACCGCAGGCGCCACCGTTGGTCGATATATTGGGTAAGTTTATAAAATCCTGTTAACAACAATTTGCTTTCATGAGATGCACTTATGTCACAAATAATGTAATATGACATAATAATTCATCAAACTCCGTAAACAGATGACAATCATTCACACATAAGCCTGTCATCTGACGACGAGGCTCGACTGCCAAACAACCGCGTGATCGATCCTCCGATAAATCGGCCGCTTGTCGAGGACGATGGACCGCAGGCACCACCGTTGGTCGATATATTGGGTAAGTTTATAAAATCCTGTTAACAACAGTTTGCTTCAATGAGATGCACTTATGTCACAAATAATGTAATATGAAATAATAATTCATCAATCTCCGTAAACAGATGACAATCATTCACACATAAGCCTGTCATCTGACGACGAGGCTCGACTGCCAAACGACCTCGTGATCGTTCCTCCGATAAATCGGCCGCTTGTCGAGGACGATGGACCGCAGGCGCCACCGTTGGTCGATATATTGGGTAAGTTCATACGACCACAGCAAACAACAGCAAACAACAGTTTGCTTCCATGAGATGCACTTATGTCACAAATAATGTAATATGAAATAATAATTCAATAAACTCCGTAAACAGAAGACAATCATTTACGTATAATCCTGTCATCTGACGACGAGGTTCGACTGCCAGATGACCGAACGATCGATCCACTTTTGGATAACAATGGATCTCAATCGCCTCAGAGAACTGAACAAGACCACGTTGGTGAGGAACATGGTGTACCAAAAAGTGTTTAGAACTTTTATGCCATATTTATCTCATTAATTGAAAAAAAAAAAAAAAATGGTGTATAGCAGACGCCCATCCACCAAACGAGCAGCGCGCAATAGGCTCTAATGAAGGGCGACAGACGCCACCACGCATTGGCATTACGGTACCGCGCGAGGAGTTATATCGCCAGGAGGACGCCACAAGTAATTCACAACTATTCCCAATAACTTTATCTATTCAATGTAACTTTATGATATTCGACCAAATGTGTACCTAATAATAATAACGTTGCTCTGCTGCTGCGTTGCGTTGCTGATTCATTGCTTGCACTATATTAATAGCATCCAGGTATATTACAAAGCAGACTCTTTTACAAATGTTCCGCTTCTTACGTCGAATTTGTTCGAAAAACATTTATAACAGATAAAAATGAAATACTATATATAGAGCATAGAGGTTTATCAAAATTTAATTAATATTGATTTTTCATCAATACACTTGGTGCACTTTATAGCGAGTCGTCGGCGAAATCGAAAACGGCGAAGACAAGCAGATCAACCCGTACCTCCCGAAGCATCGACATCGGAGAAAAAAAAAAAGAAAAATAAACGACGAAAAGGTTAGATGCATAGAAGTAAAAAAAACGACGACATTGTGACGTCATAAAAAAATTACAGAAATGAAGCGACGAGCAGTTGCGCGACGGCACGAGGAGGCAGCACGAGCTACAGAAGTTGCGCAATTACGACTGCAATTGGAGGAGACCCAGAATCAATTGCGAGTGGCCGAAAATCGTGTAGAGCGTGCAGAAAATAATGGTAACTAAATCATTGTTAATTTATTTATTAGCACATTTCTTTAATATTAAAACTTAACATTTTTTTATGTGCCGGTCATAAACTTTGTTAGACACTACCATAATTAATATACTTTGTGATCATTTCAAAGTAAATTGCAGATCACGCATTACACAATATATTCAACATTATTTCAACCCGTGAAGCACACGTATATATCTAACTGAAAAATCAGAAAAACCGTATCAATTCTTTTATTCACTCTACGGAATACGTCAATATTATTCCACATTTTTTACTGACTGCAATTCATAACACTTGTCTTTTTTCGCCTTGATTATTCCTGATGGAACCCAAATAAAATCTCAATTTTTTAGTGACGACTTTTCATAACCAATTAGTTTATTTTTTATTTTCAATAATTGCGCATCATCAATTGTTTTATTGATATTCTACGTGCAGTCAGTCGAATAGGAAAAAAATATTTTATTCGTTTTCAAGTCCCGAAATTATTTTCGAGTCAGGCGCATGTGGAAAGACAAAATATACTTCGAAACGTGAAACTTTCTTTACCATCAAATTAAAAGAACTAAATAACGGAAAATGCGAAAGAAAAACGGAACACATCGGAGTAGGACGGAGATATTTTTCGGAGGTCTGCCGGAGAAAGTCACATTATAATTCTAAGGAGAATTAACGAGCGTGAAGAAACAATAATGTAAAGTAGACTCAAGCAGAATTACAAATCAACGATCAACACGAGATCATACTTTTTTTGTCAAACGCACTAATTAATAATAGATCGGAAAAGGACGGGGAGTAAATTGTCTACTGCTTCTGTAGAATTGAGAGCGTTTTATACGGTTGACTAGGGATCAGTTGAAGAAAAGTTAGAAAGAGATGTGAATCAGACAAAGGCTTATCATGGTTAACGAAATACATAAGAACCGAAGATGGAGTAAATGTAAAACAGGAAATTCCGGAGCATTGTACAACAGGAAAAGGGGCAAGGCACGGGTGCCTGCTAAGTTGAATATTGTTTACTTGATCTAGTGAGGATTTAGATAACAGATAGAATACAAACAACGAGAAAGAAACTGTAATCGGCAGTAAAAAAATTGCAAGGAAAACAAATTATCTGATGGTGACCATAGGTAAACCAAAATTTAGATTTCTAGAATTGGGGGGGGGGGGGGAGGGGGGAGGGGGGGGGGGAGAATATAGAAACAAATAGAGCTATAAGAGTAAAGAGCTGGAAGTCGAATGTTACTTTGCCATTTTTTGAAATTTGGAAGTACTATTTTTAGGTTGTTTTCGTAAAGAAGATAGATTATCTGTAATTCCGTCATATTGTAGCTTGCAGTATCCAACAAAGTTTAAATGACCGTTACAATATTGAATATACCTGGGTTTAGGATTATCAACTTCTGTGATGTTTGGTAGAATAATTTTGTGATACAATGATTTTGTTACGACACAATTTTTGTTCTATATGTCGGTTCATAGTTTATATTTCGAAGATATTTTCAATAATTAACCCTGATTTCGCGAGTGAACTTAACGTTTAAGATGGCATCTATGAATAATGTCGTGACTAAGCTTTTTTCGTTGTATTTATCATGAACCGGCTGATATATGTAATGATATCGACGTTGTTTAAAAATGTAATGTAACTTTCTATTTTTTAAATTTTCTTATAATATTAACTACAAGATGGACATCTTTGATGATTTAGTCGGAAGACGGTATGCTGTTATAGTAGCCTTGTTAATAACAATAGTCAATTGACATCAGCAACCATTGTACAGATAGAACAGTCGCGGTTTTCAATCGTGATTTTTTACTTAAGTAAATATGTAAACGTTTTCCGTGTCTACAGCGAGTTCACTTTTCGATCTATTGATTTAACGTTAAATCGTTACGATTTAGAACGAATTTTTATGACCTTGTAGATGATCTACATATGGAATATGTATAGGATAGATTTTGAAATGTTTCTATGAAATCATTAATGTATAGAGATCGATCATTTGCAAGAGTACCTTGCCGTATGGCAACAGATCCGTAGGGTCGCTTCTCTTCGGAGTCAACGTGACTAGGGATCAGTTGAAGAAAAGTTAGAAAGAGATGTGAATCAGACAAAGGCTTATCATGTTTAACAAAATACATAAGAACCGAAGATGGAGTAAATGTAAAACAGGATATTCCGGAGCATTGTACAACAGGAAAAGGGGCAAGGCACGGGTGCCTGCTAAGTTGAATATTGTTTACTTGATTTAGTGAGGATTTAGATAACAGATAGAATACAAACAACGAGAAAGAAACTGTAATCGGCAGTAAAAAAATTGCAAGGAAAAAAAATTATCTGATGGTGAGCATAGGTAAACCAAAATTTAGATTTCTAGAATGGGGGGGGGGGGGGGGGGTAAGAATATAGAAACAAATAGAGCTATAAGAGTAAAGAGCTGGAAGTCGAATGTTACTTTGCCATTTTTTGAAATTTGGAAGTGCTATTTTTAGGTTGTTTTCGTAAAGAAGATAGATTATCTGTAATTCCGTCATATTGTAGCTTGCAGTATCCAACAAAGTTTAAATGACCGTTACAATATTGAATATAGCTGGGTTTAGGATTATCAACTTCTGTGATGTTTGGTAGAATAATTTTGTGATACAATGATTTTGTTACGACACAATTTTTGTTCTATATGTCGGTTCATAGTTTATATTTCGAAGATATTTTCAATAATTAACCCTGATTTCGCGAGTGAACTTAACGTTTAAGATGGCATCTATGAATAATGTCGTGACTAAGCTTTTTTCGTTGTATTTATCATGAACCGGCTGATATATGTAATGATATCGACGTTGTTTAAAAATGTAATGTAATTTTCTATTTTTTAAATTTTCTTATAATATTAACTACAAGATGGACATCTTTGATGATTTAGTCGGAAGACGGTATGCTGTTATAGTAGACTTGTTAATAACAATAGTCAATTGACATCAGCAACCATTGTACAGATAGAACAGTCTCGGTTTTCAATCGTGATTTTTTACTTAAGTAAATATGTAAACGTTTTCCGTGTCTACAGCGAGTTCACTTTTCGATCTATTGATTTAACGTTAAATCGTTACGATTCAGAACGAATTTTTATGACCTTGTAGATGATCTACATATGGAATATGTATAGGATAGATTTTGAAATGTTTCTATAAAATCATTAATGTATAGAGATCGATCATTTGCAAGAGTACCTTGCCGTATGGCAACAGATCCGTAGGGTCGCTTCTCTTCGGAGTCAACGTGACCCGCGGTGATGCCGACGTTTTCACAAGCGCTGGTGGGAAATTCAGTGACCGTACCTCTTTCGGGTTATTTTTATACTGACATTCAAATCACAAAACCAATAACTGACACGTATTAGATAAACAATGTACTTTGCAGTGAAGATGTTGAGTCCCTAAAAGTTGATTGTTCGCGGAGTACCTTGCCATGTGGCAACCGATCCGTAGGGTCGCTTCTTTTCGAAGTTAACGTGACCTGCGGTGATGCCGGCACTCTTTTTCCAAGCGCTGGAGGGAAAAACGATGATCATGCTTTTTCCGACTTATTTTTTATTGAAAGAAAGTTACGCAGTCATTTATTCGAGTTTGAAAATGAAAATAAAAATCCCCAGACCCTGGCACGTCGATTGACACAGAAGTTGGTTGCACGCAGTACCTTGCCGTAAGGTGACAAATCCGTAGGGTCGCTTCTCTTTGGAGTCAATGTGACCCGCGGTGATGCCGACGTTTTCACAAACGTTGGTGGGAAATGTAGCAATCGTACTTCTTTGTGTCGTACTGGGATCGAAAACGAAATTTTTGTGCAAAGGTAGTTCAGTAGAGGTCAATGATGCCAGACTGTTCGATAGCAGTATGACGTTAATGAAATTAGGTGTAATCACGGTTTGTGTTAATCGCTGTAGAAAAATGTTTACATTGCTACTTTTCCGAATACTTGTTTTTCTGTTCAATAAAAAATAGCATCGTTTGCAAAAATAATATCGCTGATATTTATGATTTAGTTTCAGTGTTTCTTGGTATCTGAACGGTAGGGCCCACCGTTCAGCTACTTGCCTAACCTGATACTGAGCTCAAGATTATGGCGATCATTATTTGTAAAGTTTACAAAGAGCAATATACATCTATGCTAAATAATTCGAAATAATTTGCAAATGAATAATCAATTTTCTGTTCAGTTTTTATTAAGAAAGAGTATTTTTGAGGTTGAAGTGTCAAGTTACGGTGATATGTTGACTTTTTACCGAAATATTATTTAAATGTACTTTCAACATGTTACCATATATATTTGGCAACGTCGATGTCATTACTGTAGAATTTGTATAGAATGTTGTGGTTTGAAATTGTGTACTCCTTGTTACAAATTTTTTTTACAGCCCGATGCCGAATGTGCTTAGCAGCTAGAGCGGAATATGCTTTTTGGCCATGTGGCCACCAATGCAGCTGTGCCGATTGCGCGGAAGTGTTATGGAATGCCCCAGGGCAATGCCGTTGTCCTATCTGCCGAACAAATTCTGGCAGACCACGAAAAGTTTTTCTCAGCGCCATATAATTAAAGGGCGTCAACGTTTCTCTTTTTACTAGTTTATATCTTAGCTATAAGTTAAAAATAAATTTTCCAAAGTGTCGTTGCATTTTTATAATTTATCATTGTTGTCCCTTTACTGCAAACACACCCCCTTTTATTTATATGCAGAAATAGTATCAAGGTGATTCTTTCTGAGAATGCTTCTAAATTAAAGTATCATCTCGTTTTTCTGGAATTCAAAAAATATTGCTGGTCGAAATTTCAGAGCATCCGGCTCTAAAATATCTCGTCGGCGTAGCATTTGATTGGATGGCAATTATTTGATTGAAAGGATAGATACATTATTAACAAGCACATAATAAAAAATGTTGTAAGATTGTATCACTAAATTGAACTTGTAAGAAAAGCTATTCGTCAGTTAACATTCAAACCAGCAAGTACAATACTCGGCATATAAAGCATAGACCTAGAAAAATATCGAACCTTATCAAATTTAATCAAATTCATCTTGTACCGATCAAAAATATACATTACATTCGTTTAAAGTTTTCTGGTTCACTTCGTCCCGGTACGTTAGCAGGTGATATGCATATCAATAGTCAAGGACACCGATTTTTTATCACCGGGCTGTACAATATTGTGGGGGCTTAGTGGTTCATGTTTCTATGAATTCTTGGGCATCGCTTTATCTTTAATGTGTTGATAATAATCACTGGAAAATCTGTAGCCAAAATACGCTTTTTCCAATACAAAAATAAGTGTTTTGCAGAACAAAAAAATGAAGTGATATGCTGAAATAATATTTGTGTTTCGTTTTTCGGAATTTTTCTTTATGCTGTTCGCTATTTTAATGTTCGCTATTTTGACCTTTCGACATTTTACGGATCTAAGTTTTAGGCTATTGAGATATTTATTCCGAGATAGTTAATTTTCTATATAATGGTTATTTGAAATATTAGGTGTTCTTCATCTTCAATTTCGAGAAAATAACCCTTCTATACCAGTAAATTTCTTGTTTCCTTCGTTACAAATACCGACGGTCTGCCAATAAGTATTCGAAAAAATGAGTATTTAAAAAAAAAACCTTCCTGTGAAATAGTCATTCGATATAGCGATCTGACGAACTAAAAAAATGCTAATAATGTGTTTTCGCTATTTTAACATTGGAAATTATGAAATTTCGATTTGTCGAGCATTCTGTATGTAACCGTTCGAAGTTTTGACCCCCACCCCTCGCCGTCTATGTCTTAATGAAATAAACTTTTCTATGTCTCTGTTTACATTTACGAGAAGGTGGGGCAAAATTGGCCAGCGGAATAAAAATTTAACAGTCTACCCGTATATTGGGGCAAAATGAATGGGTGCAAATCGCTGCTTACCTAAAAAATCGGAAACAATGTTAAGTGGAATTCTACGAATAATTTATCATCCGGACTAAAATGGACCGATACTAAAAATTGAGTACCCAGATAAATAAAATTATATTTCCATCATTTCCATTTTTTAATTATTTTTCATTTCGTCTTCGGACTTTGGAGACGTGTGCCGAATCTATTTGGATCCTGAGTAGTCAGTGCGTGTCGATATAACTACTCAAATCTTTGTAGCAGTTCGTTTTACCCCTTGTGCCCTACGTGCATTTTCTAGAATAATGCTCCACTGTTTCTTATCCCTTCTGCCGTTTTATCGGCATCAACTTCGTCATGTGCCACAGGCCTGCGTTAAATGTCTGCGTCACGTAGTCGTATACTCGGCTTTTACCTGTAACGAGCGACTTCGAAGTATCGCGAGCGTATCAAGCGAACGAGCAATACGTTTCACATCGAAATCGTTTCGCCGGTTTAAAGGCTAGCGGGAAAATATACCTACGCGAGAGTCAAAGCGGGGATAGAGCTATATTGCGAAAGTCCTTAATGCGATAAAAGCTTGCCGACCGAAAACGGGCGGAATGCCAGATCAACGGTAGCGATATTACGCTCCATTATGGGCAGAGATGAAGAGAAATTTTCGGCTGAACTGTTTATTCGTGCTTCGGCTTTATCCTTTACCCATTCAGATTCGCCTCTATAATCGAGCACTCATCAAGGATAAACTGCTGTGGTTATCCAAATATCTGGGTCGATGTCCATATGTTCGTCTCGATTTGCATGTTCTGCTTCCCTCGAATTAAAGCCCGGCTAATATACTATTGGCTTCTTACATTTATCCATTTGTTTTTGATACTCATTATCTTTGTCTCTTCGTTTACCTTGAAAAAGCGAAAATGAAAATATTTTTATGAAAATTAGTAAAAAAATTTAGGAAAATTAAAAAAAAAGCTCTATATTTTCTTTCTGCAATTTTGAGGTTTTCTATGTGATAGATATTCGTTTTACATTGACAAGCATCCTCCTAAATGTCATAGAATTTTAAGGATCCTCTGACTTGTGACTTGAAAGGGGATAGCAGCGAAATATTATGAGCCTTTGCGGTATTGCGGGGCGGGGAGTGAGAGCAATGCGTCATCGAGGCTCCGTAGTTGACGACATAGTTGCCGAAAAGAAAAGCGAGACGAGGGCGAAAGAAAAAAATGACCCGTTGTCGTCCACGATCTCAAAGAGAAAAAAAAATAGCTGGATCGTTGAAATTGATGAGTTCCACCCTTTCATGCTGGCCTGAGGAGAGACCGCCGGTGAGGGGAAGGGGGGGGGGGGGGGGAGGATGAGAACAACCCCGAGGGATTTGAGGATACCACAGCCGCCAGCATTAGCCTTTCGCTTTTGCTATTCCTTTCGAGTACTCTCGATATCGAAAGCTCTTTTCACTGCTTTCGCATTGTCGTCCCTGTCGTCGTGGCACGCAATGGCGTACTTATATATCGCGCCGCGATCCGATTAATCTCAACTTTCTTTATACACTGCTCTACAGATTCTTCATCGGTCCCCTTTCGCTCATCACAAAAATAAATAAAAAAAACTCCCTGTAAAAAACACAAATCCTTCTCAGTAATTTTTTTTCTCACTTATTCGATTCGCGACATTTATTTTATATCTTGAAAAATCTCTCTTCTCTCCAGTCTCTCTCCAGTCTGATAGAAAAAATAAAACGCGACGAATGAAGCGAAAGGTAACAAAAAAAAAAAAGTAAAGTGGTTGCCCGGGGCGTCGCCGTCGCGATCTCCCTTCCTCCCGAGCGTTCTTCTTCGAGTCTGTCCTACCTGTGTGAAAAGCTCTTCCGGAGCTTTTGCTGCTGGTTGACACGAGCTTCCTTGTATGTATGTACGTATAATACACAGAAGACGCAAAGGCTGGCCAACGTCGTTCCAATTTGTCAACGTCTCAGTCGCAAGCTCTGTTACTATCTCCGAAAGGTTGAGGTGGGGTAGAAGGGGTGAAGACGGCATTCTGTCCTCACCGAAAGATCCGCAGTGTCGTGTGGCAAAAGTCTGTGTGCTCACCTCTTCGGCCTCTTTTACTCGCGCTCTCCTAGTTTTCCTTCATTTTTATTTTCTCTTTTTTCTTTGTTTTTCCCCTCTTCTTCTGAGCTTTATAGCTTCGCCGTCACTCTTTGCTGTAACGCAATGTCTCGAGGCTTTTCGTTCTACCTCTTGATAACGCCACGCAAGCCCTTTATATCATCCTTAAGTCTCCTCTCATTCCCTTTTTACTATGGAGCCCCGAGAGAGCTCGGCTACCGCGGTCGACGAAACAACCCACGTCCGGGATTTTCGACGCAGACGAGGATTAATTTGGACGTTTTTGCGGCCGCGAACCGCCGCGGTAACAAGAGCACCGGCTTCCGTTTCTGCGAATCTGCATGCCACTGTCTCAGTGTTTTCATTCTGTCTCGTCTTGTTCTAATAACTTTCACAATTATAACTCAACCACCGCCCGGCACGCTTTCGCCATGATAAATCGTCTCGGTTATTCATCCTCTCTCGAGTTTATCAAATTCTGATTTTTCCTTTTTCCGGAGGGATCTTCGACGCTCGAGCGGAGAAATCAGCGTCGAAGTTTTTCTCGCGAACGTGTAGTATTAATTGTTGAGTTCGCTCACGCGGTTGAAGTTTGTGATTCCCGTGATACCCGCTCCCTCTTCATTACGGGCTAATTATAGAGGAAGAAATGCTCGAAGAGGAGAAAGTGAAAGAAGAGATACGAAGTGGAATTACGAAGTAAGAGCCGGGCAATTTTCTCTCGGGAGAGAGTGTAGGCGGTATGAATTTAAATGATGGACGTCCCCGCTCCGTTCGGCAGCGACCAGACGAAAACGCTTTATAAAAAAAAAAGATATTCTCGCCTCTGTAAAAATTTATGACCAATTTGTGTCCAACGCGCGCTTTTCGTCGTTCTCCCGGCGAACCAAAAAAAAAGGGTAGCTTTTTCCCAAGTCGCGTTCAATGAATCTCGACGATTCGATCGAAAATCATTCATGGGATATTCTATAAATATATTTAAGTGTAAGAATTCGAAAAAAATGGGTAAAAAAAAATTCTGAAAATTCCTTCAATTTCTGTCTTTTTTTAGGGAAATAAGCGTAGCGTAGCTTTGTTGTTGTCACATAGATTAAATAATGTGATAAAACGTTTTGCCGGGTCGAGCGAAACGATGGCTTTTGGGGATTAGCGCGAGAGGAGACGGCGAGTGATAGAGGAAAGCTGCGAGTCTCGTGGTTATAATCCATTTTGGAGGAAAGGCGCACAACCGGCGCGGAGCTACAGACCTAGAGGTCTGATATAGAGGGAGAGACCGGTCGTTTGGAGCCCTTAAATTGTTCGGCGACGGTGCATTTGGTGGAAGAATAAAAAAAATAGACGGAAAAAACAAGAGAAAAAGGAACAAATAAACAGTCAACTTTTCGTCGAACCGTATATCGTCTTTATTGCGCGATATATAGACCGCGAAAGCTTATGACGGCGTCGATTTACGAGAAGCCAGTACTATTCCTCTCTCGGCAACTCTGCAGTTTTTTGTCTTCATCTTTCTCACTATGTTTGACTCTTTTTTTTTCTCCGAGGACTATAAGTTGCTAACACGAGCTATTCTACGCTTTGAAAACAACGGAGAAAGGTGTAATTAATAATATCTATTGTATATATAGGGGAATGCGGGGCAAAATGTATCGCTAGCAATTTGGAACTTTTTGTCGATATACACAACACTTTCCCACAACTTTTGAAGCAAAAAAATCGATATTTCACAGTTCTTTAGATTAAGATCTGAAAATGGGACAAAATGGACCATTATTAAATGGCATTGAATTAAAGTTATAATTTTTTAATAACTATCTATGAGTGTTCTCTAAAATACTACGAAAGATCCAAAATAATGAAATACTTTTTTCAAAAGACAACGACCGAATGATAGTTTCATTAATTTGTGCTCATATTGTTTCGTATCGGTCCATTTTGGAAATATTTAATAAATACTGTGCATTTTTGCAAATGTACTATGATTTTTTGGATTAATCGATTTGGTGCCAACATTCAAGTTGCGCAACTGTTCCATTCTGACCCCGAGGAGACCCATTTTACCCCATCTTTCCAGAGAGAGACAGCAAGCGCTGTACTTTCACTTTGACAGTTAACTCCTTAAGAGAGCGCTTTGCTACAACAATAACCTCGAGTGCTTTTCTCTCTCGCGATGCCGTTTCGGTCTCTCAGCCTCTATCATTCTCTCTATGCAACATCTGCTGCAGAGCCTGTACGTGACTAGCCGAGCGTGACGAGTCAGAAAATCATTGCATTTTTCTCGTTTTTTTTTTTTGTAGATTTATTTCCATATCCTTTTTTTTCGATTTCCTCTCTATATTCTCACGGATGAAAATAAAAAAGGTGAAACGTTCGAAAATCGCCTTTATTCTCATTCTTTTCTTTTTTATTAGATGGAAGATCTAGTGAAAATTTGCATTTCCTCTGTCGCCTTGATTCTCTGAGTACGACACGGCAGTTTTAGTTCGAAGTGTAAATCGTTCGCGGAAAAGTTCAAGTGGCGCGCAACTGGGTCAAAGCAAATAGCAACGCTCTCTCCCGACGCTGGGAATCTATCTGAAAGGGCTATTTACTCGACCCACGGAATGATCAGATCCACGGTCGACTGATGGGCTCGATGGTGGGATTTAATATTTTAGATTTTCCTCTCCCTGTCTATCCGTATCTATTTGTCCATCTCGAGCAGCGTTTTTGTTGCAGCGGAGACGTCGCTTTTACACAATTGTTGCAATTAATTTTTTTGCTTCGAGTGATGAAGAAAAATAATGTCAACCTCATTTACTATTTTTTTAATCGTACAAATATAATGAACACGTTTTCATCAATTAATGATCGATACGAATCAATCATTAATGAACACGCTGGAAATTCACAAGATAAACAGTGATTCATCTCTGTTGACTTTCTTCTATTGGTATTGGCTTTTAAAAAAACTTTTATGTTGAAAAAAATCAAATAAATCGTCGATGTTCGATAATTCAGGTATATTTTTCCCTATCGATGCCTCGATATCAATGGCGAATTCGTTTACCAACGCTTGCCGAAACGAAATAAATGTCCCAGGGTGCATCCCCTTGGCGATCGTTGGGTTTGGAGACTAAAATAGAATTTACATCGCGTCGGTGGTTTCTCTCTCCGGGCGGCTGTTACGTAACGAAACATGACGGTGAGAGCCGGTGGGTTGAGTTTCGCCTGTTATCGTCGGCAGCCGGGTCGTCGCCGGCGACGACGACGAAGCCGTCAACCAGCCCTCCCTTCGTTCCCTCGACCCTCCGCCCCGGAGGCGCAGCGGCGTAGAGTTCGCGCGGGGATTTTCGGTGCTTTAGTTCGCCTGGCTATCTCGCCCGTTGGATCGATGCATGCTCCAGAGCCGTATAGCTTTCGCAGCACCAGCGGCAAGCACCGGCAGCAGTAGTAATAGAAGTATAGAGATGCTGAAGCAGAAGCGGAGCATCAGCCAGTAGCCAGACAACAGAGGAGCCGTGGCGCCTACGAGTCTAGCCAAATAAAAGCGGAAAGTCGAAATCCCACCCTCTCGCATCCGTAGGGTATTACGACGCCGCACGCCCCGACAACGCGCCTCGCGAGCCCCGAGAATCTTTCCCCGGATAAACTAGTGACTCAACGAGTCAACGACGTCGGCAAACTCGTATGGCCCCTTTTCTTTTATTATTTTTTATCCTGCGCTTTACCGTGTAAAACTACGCACACAACGAGTCTACGTGGTCACTGATCCTCGGCGAGGAGCATCGTAAATGTCGGTACCGGATACGGAGGAAGTAAAAACGCTGAAATATAGAGGAGATTCCGAAAAAAAAAAAATGAGTGACGTTGTAAAAATATTTAAATATGAAGGAAATTCATCTTGGGGATGCTAATACGATGAGTTTGTGGAAATGTATGAATTCTGAAGTTCTTATTCTGATCTTATAGCAGCTTTGCAGGATTATGTTGGAGAGATTGAGCAACTTAGACGAAATAAATGTTGCAAATTATATTCGTACATCCCTTCCTTCTTTTGTTTCAATTCCCATATTTTGAACTTTATCGAATTGGGGCAAATTTAGAACAAAACAACCTTAGAGATCACTGAACTTATTTGTGAAGTTTGGGCTTAATCGCTTCAAATGGAAGGTAGTTCTTTCATCGTGACAAAAAGACAAATAATAATTCGGAACGACGTCGAAGCACGCTCTGTGAGTTTATATCACTTGTTATTTTATACATTAGAGCTTTTGTTCACTGCTTCTGTGTATGGGGAGCGCAATGCGCGTCTCGCTTATCGGATTCCGTGCTTTCACAGTAGTTCTCAGAACGAATTCCGTGGAGTTTTTAATTCTACTGGTCAAAATTTACAAAATTCAACGAAAAGCAGTGCGCATTCTTGGAAGAAGTGAGCCCAGTTCTACGACGAAGTTTTTCTGAGCCCACGAATTCGTAGTTGTGTATAAAATCCATGAACATCGGTATGAAGAATTGGAAAAGGAAAAATTCGTGTCTCCCGATTCGTATATCGATTCTCACTGCGAATAATAAAAAAAAATCTTGCCGTATCTTCTTCTTTGCAAATTTTTACGATGACACGAGTATTTTTACTTTCAAGCTGATAAAAACTTTTAGATCGCGCGACAACAAGATGCAAACAATTCTCTGCCGCGTTACTTTTTCCCTTACTTTTTCAATGCTCGTTGAGCGGTCTCTTGCGTTTCGTTTTACTTCATAACGCTTCGTTTGGCGGAGCAATTTAATCACGCGATCCCGCGAACTTTGTTGAAATCATTTATAAAATGTGGTGAAAACAACGAGAAAAATCAAACGTCCGAAATGAAGTTGCGCGTCGCACTTTACATTTTATTTAATGTCATTTTTTCGAGCAATTTTTAGCTCGATTTCAATTAATTTATTGTACCTTCGATTTGTTTTAGTTATTTCCTTTTCTACGTGTCCAATTTGCCGGTCTTTCCCGTATTGTAGTTTTTTCATGGAAATGAGAAAATAAAAAATAAACTGAAGGAAAACAACAAGACCCTTTAAGTTCTCACCGTAAACGGAAGGTTCCGCGGTCGGTGCTTGCAACCTTTTGTGCTCCTCCGTATTGTTTCCCTCGCGTGATTCCGGCGTCGGAGAATGGTAAAAGCCAAAACGATAAAAAGCACGAGTACGGATGTAGCTCTGAGGCACCGCTGCGCCCGAACTGACGCCGGTTCTTCCGCTCGAATACTTTGCCGCACCGGCCAAACAATATTTGATTCGCTCTAATCTCCACAATGCAATGCAGCGTGCGATATAACACACGCGACAAAGGATTTTCTAGACTTTCCGGAACAACGTCAATCGCCATTTCTCGATCCCCACCAATTTGCGTGGTAAACCGAAATTACCTTTCGTTCTCTTCTTCCCTGTATCGTGTCGCTCGTAATTCATAAAACTCGATGATACAAATTTGTTTAATAAAACTTTATTTCGCCAAGATTTATAGTCCCCCACGGTGCAGCATTATGTACCCTCGACATTAATATACAGCCGCACCGGGCGCGATCGAGGAAATTTCGTCACCGTCGTCGACGTCCGTATTCCGTAGGTTCTAGAAGTTGTTTTTTTTTGTTGGCAGCGTCATAACAGTGGCGTGGAAAAATTGCGTGTATAAGATTTAAGAAACTGCTTGTCTCGCTGAAACATTTATCCCCCCTCACGAGTCTCGGAGAGTTTCGCCGCAGCGCGCGAAGGCTCTCGTCTAATTCTACCTCTCACACAGTACCGCGCGTTCTCCGTTAAACCGCCCACCGGAATTTCCTTCGCTCCTGCTATCCGTATCTCGCTTCCTCGCTCCCATTCCGAGCCTCGGCCTTTTCTCAACTCGTTTTCCCTTCGACCCCTCAGCCGTTGCTTCTCTCACTCGCGTTTCGTCAAGGTCACCACAACGCTAGTATACGCGTGCGAAATCTTATTTATTGCTCGTGTACTTACCGGAGAGATATTTCACCGGCCTATCAGCAGGACAGAAATCTTCTTTGGAGAAAAAAGGAGAAAACATAATTTTATAAGGCAAATAAAATTGAAACTTGAGAACCCCAGCGAATGTTTGAAGGTAGATAACATGGCTTTGCACGATAGATTTGTCTTCTAATCGTAATAAAGAGCAATATTTTTCAAGGGGAGTCACGCATATGAAAATATTCAACCTCAACCTTGATAAGTTCGCGGAATTCCGAATTCTTCGAGTATGGCCTTCGTTCTATTATATGTGTCGAATGATTTATTGCGTCTCGATCGCCTCGAAGTTGTCAATAACAACGACGATGTAAACTCGAGTAAAAGCAATATCTTTCGGAGAAATGCTGAGTGGAAAAATAAATTATTACACGCTAAGTGAAATGGTCGGCGTCGCCGACGAGCAAAAGCAATATCGTCCGAAGGAATGCTAAATGGAAAAACAAAGGATTACACGCTAAATGAAATCGACGACGACGATGTAACCTTGAGTAAAGGCAATATCTTTCAAAGAAATGCTAAGTGCACAAATAAATGATTGCGCCCTTAATGAAATTGCGATTTGAAGATCTTCGAGCACATGCGCTTCGTTGCATTATATGTTTCGAATTGTTTCTTGCTTCTCGATCGACTCGTATCTGTGGGACAACGATTTAACCTTGAGTATCTGTGTAAACTTATCGTGAAAGAATGAATATCTTTTCCATATTGCAGGCAGTAATAGAAAAGTTTTTTTTCTTATCGGTTGTCAGAGTATAATTTTACTTATCTGCATTCCCGCGTTTGATATCGGCCCAGACAGTAAATGTTCTGCGGAATTTCATTAAACGGAGTTCTCGATCTTTTTTAGGCAAGTGATCTGCGGGATCTGCGCCATGAATAACAGCCATTGAACTTGAAAATCGAACTTTTTCTAAAATTTCATAAAAGTCAGGTCTCTCGCATTTTGCCTCGCAATGTGTGGCTAAATTTTGAACGACTCTTTGCAATGCCATAAAAAATTTGGTACCTTTAATCTACTTTTCATATAATTTTAAGAACGTTTCGTAAATTGCGATCGATTATCGTTACATTTTAATATCTTCGAATCAAGGACGCGTCGAATGTTATATGAGAAGTATGTTCGGCTTCGGGGGTATCAGACATATCGGACAAAAGACTGGGAATTAACGGGAGAGAAAATAGATTATATTGGGAATGTGAAAAAGCTCTCGGGGCAAATCCTTTGAGCCCCGAAAACGTTTAGCTTGCATTATCTCGCTGTCGGCTGGTCTGTCGGGAATATACAAGATCCGTCCCGAACTGTGGGTAGGTCCAACCAAAAAAAGATAAGGGATATATAAATGGGGGAAACATGAAGCGAAAATGAACAAGTTTATCGCATGACGAAAGTCAGAAGGGCGTAGTTTTTTTTGGAAGCTTTTGCAAAATGGGCAATTCCGATTTTTAGTCGCGAATGATATGTAAAAAAAAGTAATTGAATCTTCTAATATTTCGGGATTATATTTCAATGATTATATTTTAATTTTCAATGTTTGACTTATAAAACTATCGGTTACTACACACCTTTTGAAGTATCCCTGGTAAAACCATTAAAAAAAATGTTTGAAACCGCAGAATACTTTGAAAAGCTGACCAAAACTTCGGTTTCCCTTCAATCCGAATTTTTCCAATTTCTCTTTCCATCTCGCGAAGTTTTACCGTCGATCCTTCATATTTTATTTCTCGTTCCTTCCTGGAGTAAGCGGAGTATATCACGACGACGTTCGACTTTAACTATAATTCCCGACCTTGTTTCTTCGAGAGTTCAACTTTACATCCCACCCGAGTAGTCACCTCTCTCTCGTTTCCCACGAACATCTACTACCCTCATCCCCGTCTATCTATTGTCTGTGCCAGACCTATTCGTCTCTTCCGCATCACTCGACGTTGAATTTAAACTCCGGTCGCCAGCGGTGCTTTCGAGTACGCGAGCACGACCCACCGTGCGCTACTCCTATCGACTTATATACATTAAAGAAAAAAAAATCAATTCAAAGCCTCTTTACGCTCGGTCCTCTAAAAATATTCATCATCCCTTCGCCTCATTGCAAAGAAAAGCGGAATATCTAAAATGAGAAAAAGCTCTCGTTATTAATACCCGCAGAGGGACGGAAAGTAGCTTCCCACCGTGAAGGGCCCCCCGCGGGTTCGCTAATTATCTTCCATTGATACTTTATGCTTGAAAAAAGAAAACCTTCGCAGACGAGCTAATTGAATTTTTCATGAGAGCTAATTGCACTTCATTTGCGAGATATGCCCGGATAAGGCGACGAGGTTCGTCGGAAAAATCTTCGGCGAACATGGTGAATAATTTTGCGGTTTTTTGAAGGTGATAAAAAAAAAGGGGGGTGTAATAGAGGGAAGACACATAGGAGACGGTGTGGAGTGTATACCGCAACGAGAGCCCTGCGCGCAGGGACGCAGGCTCGAGGGTGGCTCTCACGGGGTGGCCGAGGAGAGGCGACGCGAGCACCCGCGAACGGGCCAGCATCCAGCCAGGGGGTTGAAATCTGTCCTCGGCTCCGTGAGAGCTTGTCGTGGATGTCGGGACTCAGTAGTACGCTACCGCCCACGCACGTAGTACGCACGGCCGCTCCACCACGTGTGTGCGATCGCAGAAGCTCGTAAGACAGAGGAGAGAAAACGCTGAATAAATTAAAAAGAAGAAACTGACCGCAACATAACGTATCTCGTACATCCTCATTAAGAAGAAAAAAAAATTGACATTGAAAGATGGTAAACGGAACTGATTGGAGTTGAGTGAAGAAAAAGAAAAGTTCAAACACAATCGAGGCTAATTTTTGAACGGGAACGAAAGGCGCAATAAAAATTGGATGTAACAGGGAAATATTAATTGACAAGGTCCCGATGTCATCGGTCGAATCGTCGATCGGCACTTACGCGCTCGGGGTTGAGTCTCAAGATTCGTCGAAGAGTGTAATCGGACCGTTGTTGCTCCTCCCGCGATTGGTATTATGGTAAAGTTTAAGATGAAGGAGATACATCACAATCGTCGTGGGTACACGAAACATCAAGAGAGTTGTACGACCATCGGTAGTAGCGCCAGCTGTGCAGTGCATCATCTGCAACGAGCCGGAGACAACTGACCGAACACCGCATGGCAGCTAACCCCATCAGACTGTTCGGCCCTCATCCCACGCACTGAATCATCACGCAACAACGTTTTCTCGGTATCCTCTAATCACTAACGAGCTCTTCGAAAAAATTGTGAGTCCTCCTTTCACGGTAACATTGCTAATTGCTTATCAAAATGCGCTTAATTTATTTATTTCGTTTTTGTTCAATATCTCTAAAGAGAATTGATTTCATTTTAACATTTAAGAGATTCAATTTTTATTTCATTACATTTATAGATACAGATTTGATTAATTAAGTAAGTTCTATTGAAACGAGTTTTCACCGCCTCCCTTCGTTAGTTTTAAAAAAGAGTTTAATTCGAATAAATTCGTTTTGATCAAATTTAATTTAATCATCGATATAGTTTCTTCCATTTTTTGGGCCAAAACAATATATTTGAAAAATATTATAATATGTAGTTCAATATATAGAAAGATATATAGTTCGCGTGTGAAACTAGCAACCGTTTACCATTTGCCTGGATCCTCCATTTCCGAAAATGGACTACAGTCCTACAAGAAAAAAAAAAAGATCCATCGAAGAGATAAAACGGTTTGCGAGAGACTCGAAATGCGAGGTTACGGATAGAACGAGGGGGAGTCAAATAAAGAAGATTTGCGTCGCCAAGTGAACAAAGTTGGAGGGAGATCTGACGAAAGAAGTCTTGGGTAATTGGAAGGGTCGTTCCTATTGCCATTATAAAGACGGTGGATGCTGACTTTTGAGGTTCGGGGGAAGAGTGGGGAGGGCTAAGAGATTCGGGGTAGAAACGTTCGCATCGACTTTGGTCGAAAGACTCCAGAAATCTTTGATGTTTATCACTCCGGGTAAGAGTATCTTCTCGACATTTTCAAAAGCAATTGGTTCCCATTTGAAGCGATTGAGATACTCGAGCAAACCACGAATTTTCGTTTAATTTGAAATAAACACGGATTTATTTTCCTTCGACAATGAAAAACGGTGAAATTATATTTGGCTCGATGAGACGTAAAATTGAATGCATAGCCGATATTTTCGGCGCTGTTGTTCACTTAATCGGGAATCGCGATTTCGTTAATTGGAGCTGGAAATTTTGATTGGGCATTTAAATAGCGCGATAACGACCGCGCCGCGTGGGGTGAGAGCGGTACGAGAGAACGCGGCGGTACACAAACGGTTACTCGAAAAATCTCACCCCCCCGTGCGAGCCATTTTAACTTCTCGTCGATTGAACAGAATCGGCTGGGTTTTTACTTCGTGTTCTTTTTTTTATTTCTTCGTTTACCGGGACGAAAAAATATTCAGCGTGAATGCAAACTCCATCCGCCAACCCCGTGGCTGTGATGGCTCGTTAATTTTGGCTCTACGAGCTGTTACACCACGTCCTACACATTGTTCCGTCGACGTGAATATGTCCTCGCGAAATTCCACTCTAAATTGTTATACGCACTGTCTCTCTGTCTGTCAAGCCCCTTAAGAAGTTATAGTCCCGAGCATACTCGCTATGGGTCTCATCCCGCGCCTATATTTCGCCTCTGCCATTATTATATACCGCGCTCTCTTCACTTTTGCCCCAACCCCCCTCCCTTCACCCCGACATTCTACAATGATAATGGTTTCGGTCCGTCGTTGTCATGTGTAACATTGAAAATTCCAACGGAAGACACACGAGATTCCAGGATATTAAAAAGGAAAGGAGAAACTGTGAGTCTGCGTTGGTCGCCGCTACGACAAAACGTGGAATAAAATAGATCGAGAACGACCGAGGCAGTGAACGACACGAGAGCGACAAGGGTTGAAAGTCGAAGTTGTCCGTGGCCCGAAAAAAAAGGGCTGTTATAAATGAAATTCTGGGGGAGTGGGGCAAAATGGATCGTCTCGGCAATTCAGGGAGCTTCATTGATATACACAACGCATATCCACTACTTCCGAAGCGAAAATAAATTTGCCACATGTCGTGAGAATATTGAAACGTAACGCAATTGGGCAAAAATAATGGAATACTTTTTTGAAGGATAATTACCAAATTGTCTAATTGTTTAATTCGTCGGAATTTCCATTTTTTGGGGCGGTCTATTTTAATTCGGACAATAAATGTGTAAAATTTCATTAAACGTCGTTCCCGATCTTCTTTTTGAATAGCCAGCCACCGAGAAAATGTCTACAAAACTGGAAAATCGAACTTCTAGTAAATTTTACGCATTTTTTGGTCGGTCCATTTTGCCCCTTTGGTTCGTTTCTACCCATTTTCCCTCATATAACCGGGACTATTGCGATACCTATGACAGAATTTTTCGTCGTAACTCCGAAAAACATTTCTTCAACGTTGACCGCGCGTGAGACGTGATCGCGCGTTTAAAAAGATTTCCCTCCCTCGTAGCCGCGAGGGTGGATGATTTTTTTTCCTTGTCTTTGTGAGAGACTGAAAAGAGTCTCGATGCCATTGGGAGTCGTTCGTTTTCGTCTGCGAACGATGGCAGCGAAGAGAACGCAACGATCCTATCAGCTTTCTTCTCGAGTGAACACCCAAAGTGATCGCCGATATTAAGGGTTCGAACGATACAATTCCGGAGGTCGAAAAAACCCTTGGCAAGGATTCCATGCAAACCGAGAGATAAGTGCCGATAATGTCGGGGAGAGATTTTCGCGGTTGAAAAATCGAACAAGACTTTTCCCTTTTGTCGTGCCCTATTGCACGATACAGAGACGATAGCGAGAGGGCAGACTGATAAACGATAGGATTACGTGGGAAGCCTCGAAAGCCACACGCACGCATTTATTACCGATCAAAGAGGAGCAACTTTAGGAACGATAACAGCTTATTTTACTTTCTTTTCGCTTCTGATCTACAAGATTGAAAAAAATCTAAAAGAGGACACCTATACTGCTACGAAAACTCAACCTTTACAATTAAAATATGAAAATTGATTTTAGAGAAAAGTACATTCGTGAAATTATCATTTTTCTTCAAAATTTATCACGATCCGGCAAAAAGACTGCATGAAATATTCAAATCTACGTTTTCTTTCGAACTACCGGTCTTTTATTTCTCGCCGTTTGTACACATTTTTTCTCGCCCCCGGATTGTACGACGCATTTCATCGATATGTACCGGCAGCCCGTGGAGGGGTAGCTTATGTAGCGAGATAAAGCTCTTTGAAAAGTTAGACAAGGCGAGAACGAACAGCGACCGGAAGCTCCTCACGTTCTTTGTAGCCGTTCGTCGGTGCAGTTGCATCTCCGCGACGCAGAGAGCTATAGTGTATTTCGTTCAGAGGAGCAGGGCTTACGGTAGACTCGTCGCAGATCCGGAGTCACCTTCTCTCGTATTTTCCCTCTCTATATACAATTTCGTACTTGTGTACTTTACCCGTTATACATTAGGTATATATACGTACACACACACCGTAGGGATAGCTCGGTGTACACAAGGTCCTCAGGCTTGCCGCTTCGGACTTGCACACTCGCATTCGGGAATAACGAGAGTAGATTGAACATGAGATAGAGGTCGATGCGAGTTCGCGAGAGACCTCTTTGCCACAGAGTGAAAACTCGCACACGGAGAGAAACCGAAAGAGAGAAAGAGAGACAGTAGCGAATCGGAAAAACCTCCTCGGCGTCTCGACACAAAGAGAAGATAAAAGAAAAGGAAGAATAGAGATATACGCACTGGGATCGGATGCATCCCGGATCTTTGTATCTCGAGGGAACCCATACGTATATACTATAAATACTTTTGGTACACTGAAGTTTTTCAAGGGTTTTCAACCGGTAAGAGGCCAATCATGAGATTAAAGGAACACGGAAAGAAGTGGAAAAGAGAAACCGAACTAACTTTCGCGCCGTTTTTTCGAGGAGAAATTTCGGACGAAGATCGAACGATGATTTTCCGAAAGACTGAAGGGTTGATGAGACGTCCGGATTGACGATGGATTCGATGAGCGAGTGTTGGGTCGTATCGAATTTGTTGCGAAAATTTCCCCCTCGTTTCGCGAGCTTAAGATACGCGTGTACATGTGTACATGTGTGCAAGCACAGGATGGATATCCAGTAGAAAAGATGTTTGGAAGAGACGAAGAGTGGATTAAGTGTAAGTGGGACCAGAAGCCAATCGAGTAGAAAACGCCCTTCAGTTCGGGCACTACTCAGACGGCCAGCGAACCATGGATCGATTCGCAATATGACCACATCGTGCATTATGTCATAGTTTTGCGTATAAATTGGCGTTACATACACACTAAACACCAAAATAAAAAAAGTATATATTGAAAAAATATATAATAGAGTGTTTTATGTAATATGTAAGAATTGTTATCATTCCATATTATTTTTTTTCATCTATACATACACATTTATATACATTTTTGGGCGGGGGGTGGAAGTTGCTTTTCCGACGGAAGTCAATCTCACGGAGTCCCTGAACTCCCCTCAGACACTTCAGTCGCTCGTCTCGTTTTATTGTCTGTCTGTTTGCCCCGGGTAAGTGCTCCGTCTAACCGAAGATTTATTGCGCCAAAATAATATCACTGGGTCTCTTCTCTCCTCCGTCTATTATGCCTCGACACAAAGTCTAATAACGTTCTCGTTCTCTCCTTTCGGTTTAAACGTTTGAGATGCTAAAAAAAGACGTGCGCGTAACTTTTAGGCGCGATTGATGTGAAACTTCTGTACTTTCTTTTATATCCGTCATTAACATGAATAGGAAAACATTCGATATTGTATGTTATTGGTAACACGTTACTCGTAACAATCGAACTTACTATCTCAACGCGTACGTGCGTTACGCACTTTAAGCGTGTAACGCGTTACAGCGAATGCGTAACGCTCCAATTCTTCCGTGAGAGTGCAAAACGGGGCTACACAAGTTTCACTTAAAAAAATGTCTATCTATCCGAGACTACAACAAAATATCGGATGGCGGTCATCCAGACTGAGAGTCCGAGCTCCGAGCTTTCGGTATCGAGAATTCGCATCGAATTCTCCGTCAAACGTAGATACGAGATGAACGTTAACGACAAAAAAAAAAGAAAAAACCGGAGCAAAAACGAGTGAAGAGTCATATGATTTATAGGCAAACGGATATATTCGGACATACGGATTTTGATTCATGGCTATGGCGAGAGAGCCTCGTGACGCACGCTTGATTCTGCAAGCGTGCGGGATTCGAATGTCAATGCTTTTTTTTTTTTTTTTCAAATATTTTATCTCTTCATCGGCCATTCCTCATCATCGATGCTTGGCTAACCAGCGAAAAAAAACTTGGATAAAAGAAAGAGAGCGATATCATTTATTTTTTTCCGAATCAGTCGATATCTTTGGTCTTTGAGAATTCGGGGCTTGCGAAATGAGGGACCGGAGCATCAATCATTTCGTCTTTTGAGCGAAGGGAGTCTGGGTCTTTGGAGGATCCCGAAGGAGGTATCCGTATTCTCGTTGCTATCGCGGTCCCTTCAGAAAAGCCTGAAACTGGCTCAAGTTCCATTTGAATTCCATTCACGCCTCTTTCGGCCCACTCTCTCGATGCTACTTGGCTCTGTACATACATATATTATATATATAATATATAAACAGATATCCATACATATATATATCAATGTATAAGTTTGGACAAATCCTGTCCTTCACGAATCGAGCCGTGCTTTTGCCGTTTTGTCTCTTATTCCGCGATATCTATCGCGATGGGATGATATCCGTGAGATCAGCGTGACGTATGTGGATCAGAGAAAGTCTCCCGTGGAATTGAGGATGAAGAAACAGCATCGGGCAGAGTGAAAAGTGATATACCCAGTGAAAAGCTTATTCTCGTCTAGAAAAAAAAGAATAGCATCGCTTTTCCTTCGATGAATCGTCCGTTCGTCTTGCCACGCGCATGGCGCGAAATTAAATTTCATTCCGTTCGACGAGCAGTTTATAAACGCCGGCACGGCAGGATGCAGTCCGTTGACGAGAGAAATGAAGAAGATCACTCGTCAGTCGGGAAAAATGCATCCGCTTCGCGCTCGCAACGCTGAGGTAAATCGAGCAAGACTCATTCGGAAACGAAATCACTAACGAAATAGCTCTTTATCTGCGAATCGTTTTCTAGGAAAATGGATTATCGGCTTGAACACTATTGTTATTCCGAAGTAAGGCAGAATAATAGCAGATTATAGGAAAAAGGTCATACGTAAAATTGTGTAATTGGAGCACTTTGAGATGAAATTTGAACAGAAATTGCTGTTTGGGAGCAATTGTTTGAGAGCTTGGTTTTAGTGAAAATATTCAATTCCAAACTGTTTATGTGAACGCAGTTAATATCGTTTGAAACTTTGAGACAAGTGGGTTAGAGAAAATAATTTATTTTCCACCATTCATAAAACTTTCTCTGCGCGGAAGCCAAAATTGTTTAGCAGACTTCCTCATTGAGAGAACTTTGTGAAAGGTAGAAAATAATGAGGAACCAATATTCTAGGCTTTATTTATCACTCTTTTTTCCCAGACCTTCCCTATATTCTTATTTCGTCTCATTCATCGCTTCATAAATTGGATTCGAAATATGCGTCGAGTATCTTCCTGCTGTATCGTATGTATCACGATACATTATACCCTGGGGAGTTCACTGTATAAATAAAAATAGTATACCCGGGGAGCTTACACGCGCAAAAAGTTCAATGGGTCGTTCGTGACACCGAACTCTTGCACGCGCCGTTTGCGTCGCTTTATGTATCATCCCGAGCTTCCTGCCAGGCTGAAAGCCAAGAAATCACGAGATGGGAGGGGTGAAACTAATTAGATTCTCGGCGACGCTCGCCGGGCCCCGTGCAGCACGGGCTTTCTCGAAACCCGAGGACTCGCAGCGTCGAAGCTCTCGCCAACGAGAAAATTCATTCAATTCATCGAGCAACAACAAGCCACCTCGGCTTCCTTATTGTTTGACACAAACCTTTTTTTTCCTTCGTACTCAACAAAGGATACTGTAACCGATCTGCGAGTCTGAATATTTTTCTCTAAGAATTTCACGTGTAATGAAAATATCTTAAATATTTCATTTATAATGTAATGATCACAACAGTAATTACCATACAATATTTACTATTCGCATTATTTACTATTTAATGTATTTGTTACATTATAATATAGAAAAAATATATTAAGAAAGGCAAATATATATACATTTCTAATTTTTTGTTTTGCCATTTTGCAATCGCGACTAATAAAGCCAGTCGAATGTCACATTTCGAATCCTAAAGCGATGGCTTAGGTCGTATCATTGACGAATCTATTCTGGAAAGGCCGATGGAATTTTGCATCCTAATTACCAAGTGCGCAATACGGCCTGTCTCTCATTACACAGGATTTACTGAATACCGCCGATGCAACGCAAACGCAGAGCTCACAGGCAGAGGCGTTTTCATTCCAAAAGGATCGTTTCGTGGACCCTATCCGCTAATTGACGAAAGTTCTGGTCCGACCAATCTTGACAAACGGCCTTGCAGGGTATTAACGAAGCTTAGACAGCACAGACGTCAAACATCACCGATGATGGCCAAAATACCGGCGTTAAGCAACGTTAAAGCAAACGAAGATATTAAAGCCGCGCTGTTCGTTTCGCATCATCGAGACGTTCGCGTTTCGTCAAGTCCTATTCATTTTTTTTCATTCACCCGATAATAAACTGCAATGAATATTCAAGAAAAAAGTCCTGCGTGGCGCGACACGAGAGGAAATTGAATATGAGAAACGTAATTGGTTCGAATTCGATCTCGTCTCGTCAACGTTTTAATGCTAACCAATCGCGATTGAACAATAGAGTGTTTAATTTTGTTTTTTTGATGCGCATTGACGTTGCGAGGAGTTAACAATGTATCTGCACCGCATACGGATTCGATTGAACCGTCAATCATCTCTTGTAGATACAATGATGTGTATTATTGTGTAGCTGAATAAATTGTAGCGGTGAGTGAACAGTAATTCGAGATGAGTCTCGATACATACGAAAACAAGGCCGGAATGCGCAATAGAAAGAATACAAGAATTATATCTAAAAGAAATTTTTATCAAAATAAAGTTTCTATAAATGAAAAAAATAACAATAAGTCAATAAATAATTAAATATGTGTTAATATTACATATTAATTAAATATTTATTGTTACTGTTATTATTATTTTTCAACAATAAAAACCATAATTCTCGAACATGTTGATTATCTTCGCAAATGCGGTGCTTAGAAATTTTCCGCTTTATTCGAAATACTCTGTCATACTTACGTGTCTCGCTGATGCACGATACTTCGAGGGGGTATCGAGTACGAAGCTCGAAAGCATAACTCGCCTGATGTTCGCATGAATTACGCGTACCGCAAGATCCTCTTCACATCGCTCCTATGTCGCGCACGTGCATATATTACTACGGTACAGCGAGCGAGAACGACGAGACTGCCTCGTCACGAGAAGCATACACGAGCGGCCGGGTTCTCGAGATTTCGTTCGCCGCTTGTACGCATAACACGTAAATTCATAGATCTGAAGCGCATACCTGCTCGAAAGCACGTCAACTATTTTAATGTCTCCTCTACCCAAGGCTCTTCATTGTCGCGTCACACACAGACGTTGAGGACCGATTACGATTACGCCCACACGTTGAGTCGAGTCTTTTGGGAAGGAGAATGGAAATATATTTAAAAAATTGAGATAAAATATTCATTTAAAATTATTATTATTCTATTACATAAAAAAAAATTTGTATTTACCATTTGAATTTTTAAAAAATGTTATTTTTTTTCTTAATATTTCTTACTCTACAAACCCATTTCGTCGTTAGTACAATTCTAAAAAGTTGCGAATTGTATGCGCGTCTGAATGGTACGGACAGTTTCCACTTCGAGCCTTCGAGCGATCTGCCGTCAAAAGTTGCAAATAAAAAAGCAAGGTCTTCGATAAAAAATTGAAACAGCAGGACGAAAATTGCAATGTCTGTCTGAAAGCAGAGGTGATGATGAAAGAGATTCGAGACACGCTCGACTGTGAAAATTAATGTTAATTGACGGTTGCACTTAGCCGTTGAGTTAGTGTTTCTTGATGCGTGAACAAATCGCATCGAGCTCAACATCGCGATGAATCGCACCATCAATCATATGTTATCGAGAGATATCTGCGAGATCCAAGTTAAACACACAAGTCTGGCTTTGCCGCGTGTGCAGTACGCCCATCGATTCCTTAATTACTCTTGCGCCGGTCGGAGAGCACTCTTCAGTCGGTCGCCAACGCCGTTCCCTATCGCGCTTTAACCCGTTCACACTGTCAAGTGGAAAGCGCCGTTGAGGGAAATCGTCTAAGTACATATCGAGTCAGGTAGGACAGGAGTAGAATATGTAAAATGAATATTTCAAGCGCAATATCGCATGATGGAACGCTTTGCCTTTCCCGAGAGGAGACTACACCGGCTGTGACAAATTGATATAAGATACACAAAACGCGAATATAAAGCCCGTGGGATGAAGCTCAATATATTTGTACTATACGAAACGCTGAAAACATTATCGTCGCCCAATAGGGCTTGTTCTTCGCCCACATTCTCATCTCGAAATGTTACAACGATTCGACGTCAGTCCGAACACGATTATTGATGACTTATCTAGATCTTCTTCATTCTTTTGTTGCAGCTATCGAAATGTCGCGAACGGAGATCCGGGACGGTGAGACGAGTCCAACATTTCAGCCGAGGTGAATGCAAAAAGATATTTCCATTATAACAATATTTTAACGCTAAAAAGATATTTCGGAAATATAATAATGATTTTTAAATATTTCATTTTTCTAATAATACCTTTCTTTTACGGATAAGTTTGTTCAATATTATATACGTTTTCTTCAATAGTAATCATTTTATTTCATTTACGTGCGATATGTTAATTTTTGTTTGATATATTTCTAATATATCTTCCATTCATTTGATATTCACGTGGAATGTTTTTTTGCTTAACTAAAGTAAATTTTCAACAGTATCCATAATTTCTGGTTTCTCGTCGGGCGACACTCGGTCCTTGATTAATTCATCGTAAACGTAGTGGCCGCGGAACACAATTAACGATGGGTGCTCCGCCGCAGACATTTTCCTCTCGCTCTCAACCCTTTCCTCTGCAGCTCCACCCAGTCTTGTCCAGTCTCGGCGTAAGGGGTCTCTCGCCGATTCGACCCTTTCAGTAATAAACCCAAGCTCGGTTTATTAAATTCTCTCGTGAAATTATCTGGTCAGCTCTGGTCTCGAGTGCCGTCCCACGCGACGCACTTTGCTCGTTAATTTTATCGCTTATTATTCGACAATGGTGATCGAAAATTGTCTTCTTTTCATTTTATTTCTCCCGATGAGAGGCGAGAAATGAAAAATTGAATGAGAAGAAAAACTGGTATCGTTTGTTCGCGAAAGAAAGCCAAGCTTGTTTCGTCCCTCGAAGGGTCCTTCGATCGTAAAGTGCCTGCAGAAAACGAGTAGCGCAGTGTTCGCGATTCGGCTGTAAAAATCAACTTGATTTATTGCACGACGATTGTACCTGGTTGTTACAGGCAATGCAGGACGAATAGCGTCGGGCTTCCGCCCCGGGGATCTCTGCTGCCGGAACCACCGCCCACCGGAAGTCGACGACAGCCTCCGATACCACGACGTCATTCCGTAACCCCCACGGTACGTTAGACAAGCCGATAAGGCGACCGGGGAGTGGCTCGACTGCTGCTCTCCGCGATTCGTTCTAAAAATAAAAATGAAAACGGTTCTCTCCATTCCTTTTTCAACCGGTAAAAAAAAGTATTCAAACGAACTTTAACCGTCTGGCTCTCTAGCCATCCAGCACTGTACGAACGAGACGAATGAAAAAAAAAGCAATCGAGGATGAAATCGGTCAGTTGATACATTTCAAGAAACATCCAGCTTACCTTCACTGCTGCTGCGCTTAGAGAAAGAAAGCCATAAAAAGAACCGTAATCAATTTCTTATAAATAAAAGAGCGAAATAAAAAACAATTATTCGTTCACTATAGTCTCGAGATTAATTAATTCAAACATATATATGAGAACAAAAAATATCAATATCCAGAAAGGCGTATTTCGTTGCAGCTGCATTTCTCCAGGATACTGCAAGACCGATATCTTGGTTCCGACAAACTCGGACTATCGGTCACCAAAACTCACCCAGAACACAGACACTCACACCAAATCAACACGACACTGACCAGAGAGAGAGTGCGGAACGCGGCCAATGCGTGCGTGTCGTAAACAAAAAAAACACAGAAACCGAACAGAGAGAATAGGTACACACATTGACGTATTATTTATTCGCCGATGCACACTCACACCACCGAAAATCGTTGAAATACAGTCGAATAGCGCCAATAAATTTAGCGGTCATTCGAGCGTGCGAGGTTGAACACGCGGCGCGTTGCGGGCTTTTGGGAGGGATCGAAAGCGTTGGACTACCGACTCGTCCGAATCCACGATACGACCCAATGAATTGAAACACGAGAATTTTTGCCGGAGTGAGAGATTGTCATGTGGCGGTTCTCTCGTAATTTTCGCCCGGCAAAGATCGATGAAAGCGCGACAGATTGATTGACGAAAAAAATAAATAAAACCGTCCAACGAGATGGAAATAGAGAGCGAGGCACAAATGCGGGCTTTCGGTTTGTACGTTGAACCTAAAATGGTACATGTCTCACGTTTCATTTTCGGGAAATTCAGTCGTTTCGGTGCTCAACGTGAACAGTATTTCAATGAATGGGTACGGATTAAAAAAAATATATTTGTTAATGATTCAGGACAGCGGCTTTGAAACCGGTGAAAAAATTGCTTGCGTAGAAAACAAAAAAAGTTTTTTTTTTTCGTTATGACTGGAAATGGCAGCCATATTCGTTGTCAGCTCGAAAAAGTGGGTTTCAATTTTTGCGTTGTCTGCCTTTTTACCAAAAAAGTAATTTTCTATCGCCCCTTAACACCCGATAAAATTGTTCCAACTCATTCTCGGCCTATCTTGTTCGTTTTCGGGGAGCGGATTGCACAAGGAATTATTTTTCTACGAAAAAGACGATGAAATTCAAAAACCAAAGGTCATTTCACAAACATTCGATTACCTATCGATTGAATACGATATTTTTTGAGGCGTAATGTCCACTCTTAAAATCTTCCAAATCGTCATTTTTTAACCGACAGTAAGATTGGTTTATCCATTCTTTCAGCGGAAGTGACTTAACAAGAAAAATGTATATTTTTTTTTACTTCAACGCTTCTAAGATCTCGGAATGAGTCGGCCGATAGCGATAATTGAATTTCTTCAAATAATAGAAGAGAAGCCGATACAAATTTATGTTTGAATCAGGTAGCGCCGCCACCGATACCGCTCAGACCACCGATCCCGGGGCGAAAAACGAACGACAGGCCGATATTTCGAATTCGAAAGAGCGCAGCGACCGGCGTTGAGTCGTCGATAAAAGAGGCACAATCGAATTCGCGTCGGGACGAGGAAAGAAAATCCATCGACAAGATACAATTGTCGAGCGAGCCGAACAAGCTAGAGAAGAAACACAGTAGCATCGATGCATCGGCTTACTGTTCCGGAAACGCGGGTTCCAACAACGGAGATGCGCTGATAGATTTGGATTTGTCCAACGCGAAGGAAGATCAGCGTAAAAGCATCTATTCATCCACGGGCTCGGTCAAGGCCATCGGCGGTGGCAGTGGTAACGTCGTCGCTTCGACAAGGGAATCACCCGAGCGACAAGTTTTCGTCGCTGATTTTCACAGTAATTTCGAAGATCGACCGGCCGAGTTGCAATTCAAGTCGAGCTTCGAGGAGCTGAGGAAAGTTTCACGGGATCTTGAGAAACGATTGCACGAAGGTATCGTGAGAAATGTCGTCGTGGGCGGTGGTGCTTCAAGGCCCAGTGCCAACGGGGATTCCCACAGTGGAAGAACTACTGGTCAATGGGACGATATCGTTGGAAGCACTAAGAATGGCAGGTTCGTTCCATATTTTTCATTCTTTCCATAAAATCCTGAAATCCTTTCTACGTTCAATCCATTCGCATTTTCATCATCATTTCGATTTTGATTCATAACAGAAACCCGGCTTTCTATACACTTTCGGGTTGCCTCTCATCGTTCATCGATTTTAATACCGCAGCGTTTTTTAGAATTGTTTAGAAACAAAAAAGAGAAAAGGTATTCATCGAGGAAGCAATCTGAAAATATCCAGCTTTCACGATTTCCTTTTGCCTTTAAAGTTATACAGATTCAAAATGTCGGATTAAGTTCTCACCTAACGTCGAGTCTACTGAATTTATCAACGTTTCATAAAAATTTAAATCGGAATATATGAAAATCGAAAACATCTGCAACTTTTAAATGACTTTGAAGATGATATTCAATATCGAACCATTCACGAGCCAAAATTGTCCGGGAAATAATTTGCGTGACACTGTCGATCGGTTATCGCGAGGAATGAAGGATGGTTTTGGGTTGAATGAAAACCATGTCGAGATTCTTGTGGACGCAGATTGATCCCTCACTCTCCAAGGCGTGTTGGGCGCAGGTGTCGGGAACGCGGGCGTCTCATGAGTTTCACCAGAAATATGTGACCGGTTACGAGCTACCCTTGCCCGCGTCTCGGAAACCTCTCGTGGTTTAGGATTATTGGGCCGCAGAACCGAGATTAGTCGAGAGTATCGACGACCGCCCAATGTATGAGAATTTCCTGGTGCTTGTCGCTCGAGAAATCGAGATTGCCTCGGAGTCGATCCCTCCTTGCAATTCAGTCCCTATTCATTTTTTATTTCTTCCTCTGATCGCGGCTTTCCTTGATCAAAGCAATTTAGTGTAGGATCCTGGCATTATAAACTGTCTAGACTGCAGCGGGAGAGAACAAAGTTTTCATCGGACTCGGATGACCTTCCCGAGGAGCCTCGAAAGCGTCCGGACTCAACGATCAATCGTCCGCCCCGGGCTCTCTCCTTCGATGAATCTAACGAACCGAAGTTCGACGTATTCGCGAGTCCGATGAGCATTCGTCGTGAGGCCGAGAAAAGATCAAAGTTCGAAGCGCTTCAAGCAGCCTCGAGAACTTTGGAGAACCGGCTCTTGATCGTGGGACGCGAGGAGACCGGACATCAGAGGCTTCAGGAGATCGAGAAACGTTTTCAAGCCTGCAGCGCGAGCAAGCAAGACGAGCACAATCAACCCCCGACGATTCCCGTTCGAGATCATCAGGACAAACGCTTTCAGGAGAGAATTCCGAACTCCTACGAGCATCATCATCAACATCTGCAGCAACAACAACAACAACCACGTGGAAAGTACGATGCCGATATGGAGAGAGCCAGAACAATGTTGCAGAACAATCAGAAGAAGGAGATCAGAATCGCGAACGAACGATTGGCGGAAAAGCTCGTCGACAAATTACCAAAAGCAACCCAAACCAATCTACCACCACCTTTGAGCGCGATGTGCCAGAGTCCGGTACCAAAACCCATGAGCGTTCGACAGGACAGCAACGTTTCGTCGGATAGCTTCAGTCAGACCAGCTCCCCGAGCTACACCAGCAAGACTATGGAAGCTCCTTTATTGCCGCACAAGCATATAAATGGAAAAGTGCCGGGTGAGTTGAAATCTGTACTCTTTATAGGGTGAATCGCTCATGAAATGAATACACGCCAGTGAGTGGTTAAAATTGCATTTACTGATTTGTTTTCGACCTTGAAACTTGATGATTTTGACATCGCTGTGAGCCGTAGGCGTGGCCGATTTCCATTTTATTTTATAGAAAAAAAGACATAGCTGGTGGTAGTAATTTTTTTGTTGTAAGGGTTCACCTATTAAAATTCACGGTTCCGAAGTGTTTTTATCTTTTAATGAAGTTTGTTGGATTCGACGGGTTGCTCACATATTCTATTGCATGAAAAAACCACAGAATGTTTTCATTTTAAAAACATCGCGTACAATAATTGACTGATTTTTTTATCAATGAATTAAATGAACGATTCACCCCACTGCTTGATCTTGAATTGTTTTTCGCAACCCGAGCTCAAGATTGTCATCGCCTTCAGTCTTCAGCCCGGATAGAGCCCGCACCAGAACTTATCGGCGGAAAGGTCGCGAATTCTTATGTCATTCCTAAAATTGCAGGCAGGGCTCTCGTGCCCGAGGTGGACAATCCACCGGGCAGTCCAATCACAAAGTCAATGAGCACACCGGCGAGTCTCCAGGCAATCGTCAGGTTTCACAATGGCAGTAACATGTCGTTACATCACAGGGTGAGTTTTCGAACAACGCTCGAGGTTTGAAATATTTGGGGTCTTCGCGAAAATTCAACAGTTCTCATAGCGTTTACGTTGCTTTCGACGATAGTGGCTTGTATTTCGTTGGGTCCATTCAATTAACTGAGAAACCTCAACGACTCAACGCTGGGCTTTAGAAACTAGCGGAACAGACCTATAGACCGCTGTCGATTTCAAGTCCGACGCGGTTCGTCTATTGGCCGTCTGTCAACCTTGCTTATTATTAGACCATTCTAAACATACGGTTTCACGATCACGAGGCTGCCGCTCTCGAATTGCTTCAAGTTCGACTATCCCACGGTCATACTTGTACTGTCTGCACTACTGCCTCCTCTCTATGATTTATTCAATCCCGCATTCAGATAATCAGGGACATGAGGCGACCCAGCAGCCACTACGTGTCTCGGGGATGGCTACGATTTCGATTCGCTCAGGTTCTACTGAATGCTCTCGCACTTCTCGCTATCGCCGCTGGACTTGCTGTCTACTTCAAAAGTGAGTCGTCACTCTGCATGGTTTTCCTTGTATTCGATCTTTATTGATTACCCATTTATCGGAAGGACGCAGTCTAAGACTTAGTTAGATATGGAAATTTACCATCCAAGCCTTTACAGAAACCCACGGAGCTGATATATTAATATTTAACAACATCGCCTTTCGACGATTACAGTCAGCTTAGTCACGACTGAGAGCAGCTTACCTAATATGAGAGTCAAAGAGAAACCGGCGAAATAGCAAGAACCGAAGCGTCAATGCGCTTGCTTCGTGTCATTCTCGGAAATTCCTAGGATCACTGTTGGTCGTTACAAATTCTGCAAAGTTATCGGAAATGCAAAGCTCACATAATTCCCGAGTCGCGAGTTCGCTTCTCGACACACGCGTCGTGTTTCACTTTCATCCGGGCACTATAAGGCAATGCCGGGTTTCCTGCTTAGTTACAATTGTCTGCTCCAAAGTCGATACATTTTTTACTTTTTCTTCGATTCATCTAAAAAAATATGCGGCATCATAAGCTTTTTTTGAAACTATTACTATTGATCTATTCCGTGATTAAGGTAATACTAGCGATACAGTTCGGTCAAACGTGAAATTCAAAGAGAATTTAATTCACTTCTCAATGTCACAAAAATCTGAAAAAAATCAGATGTACGAAAGATGTGAAATATTGATTATGTATAACAATCAATATCACCATAATATTAACAAATTAATGAAACAGTTAATTGTTACCAAATCAGCTTAACTTTTTCGCTATTTTTTTTCATTTTGATATTACTATGCGAAATTATTAGTTTCATATATCTGATTATAAAAGATTTTTATTTAATTTCGAAGTGATCGGAACTTTCTTTGAATCTCACGTTTGCTACTTCGATTATCGATGCGCTGCTGAAGAAGCCCGCGGAAAAAGGTTGAATAAAGAAAGAATACAAGAAGCTATACATTGTAAAGAATTTTTTTGTCTCTCGTTGAAAGTACTGGCGGTCGATATTTTCCCTGTCGGCTCTTGTCGTGCAAGGATTGTTCGAAGTAGAGCGAAATCTCGAGTTTCCCTCCGGTGAGCACTTAGAGCCTGTCGATTCCACTTGAATTCCACAAGTCGCGCTTCGTCCGCAGCCGAAACTCCTCGCTATAATTAAGTCGGTTCTCACACCGTACAAGTAGCGATATATAGATTATATATTAACAACGTACTCCACTCTAAGATAAAAGGAAAAGTTGGAAAGAAGAAGGAAAAGCATTTATTCGAGCTAATCCGTTTTGCGTTTTTTTGCTTTTCAGCGTATCCTCGCGAAGTCGTCAGACTGGAGAACAGGACGGTATACACAACGCCTGTAGTATCGGTGCCGGAACAAATAAAACATATCGCCGAACCCAAGAATCCAGCTCCAGGAATTTGTCTGCCCGTTATTGCAAGCTTTTGCCTCACTCACAAGGTGATTATCACGAGGATTATGATCGGTAATCTTTTTCTACTTAATGACGAATTTCGAGTCGACCATTGGACAATTACAGACACTCTCACAGTATTCTTTATTAATGTTACTCGGCCTATCGCAAACAATTTAGTGGGCTCAAATATCAAAATCCATCATTGTAAACATGGTGGATTTTACCAACACTTTTGAAATTTTTTTCTGAAAAATGTAATGTTGATTTCGCATAGAAAACACAAACGCGCGAGCTTAAAGGACAATGAGTATTTTAATAAAGAAGTTGGAAAAATAACAATCGAATCCATTGAAAAGACGCAGGAGTGTGTTGTGAACGGAAACAGAATTTTAACTTCACCGCCAACTCCTACAGTTGACACGAGTTCTCTTATTGTTTTTCTCACGCTCAGCCGGAAAAATGTCCCTTATTCATGCGAGAAGCCTTTGGAATTTTTCGTACCACCGCTACGCAGCGTCAGCCTGTCGTTTGCGGAATTTTTCAAGACCGAAACTAGACGTCCTCTTGACATTTATTTGTCCCGGTTGCAGCTCCGAAAAAATCTCTGACGCGGCCCGTCCCGGCGAAACATTAGTTGCACGCGTCTCTCGAAAAGCTTCGCCGACCCGTGCGAGCGATGTGTATCCTATCTTTGTTCCTTTTATTCTTCCTTCCGCGCCTCTGTTATCCAGCTCGTTTTAACGACGTTCACTCGCAGCCGGGTTGAATTTAAAATTCATAAGGTCTCCCGGATAAACGGGATAGACCTGCGACTAACAGAGGTACGCGCATGCGCCCGCACACACAGAAAGGAAGATTAGCCAATTCTCCTCCGGTGGAGCCAGTAAAAACAATAAAAAGTAATAAAAAAAATAGAGAATCTGGACCAAGGGGATATTCCGTATTCGTGATAAGATAAACGATATTGCCCGGTGGTCCCGTTAAGAGCTTAATTACGGCATTCCCGGCGCAACTCGAGAAGGGAAATGAGCATATTAAATTTCATTTCACCTTATATATCGTAGCTCGAAGGAAATTTCGCAAAATGTTAATCATATCTTTAAAGCGGGCCAGCCTTTTTTAAATCCTTTTTGTTTATCTTTCAGAGTAGTTCGAGAATCTATTTTGTTTGCGAACTCGATAAAGAGACGGGGAACAATTTAGTCGGTACATCGACGATAGCATTTGAAGCTTTATCGGCTTTGCAGCTGCGCCCAATTCGTGCAATCAAGCGGCGAAGCGATATGTACACGGGATCCCAGTGCAGCGCGAGACACGATGTTCTACAAAACAGTTTTCAGTTTATCCCCCTCCTCCTTCTCCAACGTATATCTCGACGTACAAATGCTTCCGACGTAAACACGAGAATCGAGAGACTCAGACTCTCTGTACGCGCGAACGCGCTGATACGATAAACATGAGTTGGCTAGACACTTTTTTATAAAGGAAATATCGCGGAATCCTCTCAACTTCCACACGCGGTCGTCGCTCGCGTCTTGGGTTTCCTACCAATCGAGTTTCTCGAAAATTGTTTCCCTCGTCGGGACTTTTATTCCGTTGTTTCGAAGACAAACATGTTCACTGTTCGTCGCAAACCATTCTCGAGGCAAAGAAATGCGGGTCAAAAAATGTTCTTGCGGTTTTTTTCCTTTTTTTCTCTACTGGACAAACCTCTCGACTCTTCCCCACTGAAATGGCTTGGATATGGGAACGGGGCGGTTCTCGTGTTCCACTGGCAATTTTACTCCTAACGTCTGTCTATCACTCGTGGCTTTCAGATTCCCTACAACTTCACCGTATTTCCGAACTATGTTGGAAGTTGGGGTCAAAGAGACGCCCAACACGAGTTGGAGATGTACGACGCGGTCGTTGATGTGAGATGCTACGAGCTTGCCGCGCTCTTCCTTTGCAGCGTATTCGTACCGAAATGTGGAACGCGAGGGCAGATGGTTCCGTCGTGCAAGAGTCTATGCGTTCGTGAGTTTCTTCATTCGTATAATATTTCGTTTTTCGGAGTATATTAGGTTGCCTGAAAATTCTTGGAAGTTCTTGAATGTCATACGTATTTTGCTCTCATTTGTTTTTTGATAAACGTTGTTTGAGAATATTTTTCAAATAGAAAGGTTACAAATTCGACCTATTCTTAACTTTGTTTCTTCTCCGTTCCTTTTTGATTGTTCAACGAAATATCATTATTGTGAATTATAAACTACGGAAATTCACTATTATTTATTAATCGAATTTACGAATGATTTTTCTATTCAGTGAAAATTTATGTTATTGAAAAAAATCTTTTAGTCTGATTCTTTTACCATTGTATCGATTCTGAATTGCACTGATCACTGATCTTTTACTATTAAAAAAACATTATTTCAGAGACGATAAGTCGTTGCGGTTTTTTCTTGAAAGTCTTCAGTCTCGGTCTGCCGGATTATTTGAAGTGCGATATATTTCCGGACAATCCCGACTCAGACGTCTGCGTTGGTTATCACGAGGTACGAGAGGCAGCGCGAAGAGCCGAAAAGCCTGGTGAGTCGAAATATCAATTTTTTCCTCGATCCGTCATATTTTCTGTGTATTCCCTTTTTCCGTTACATACACGATACAACATCGTTCCACACTCTATTTCCTCTTTCACCGCACTCGGTAAGGATTTATAGATACGATTTTTTCGATTTAATATTTTTTTTACGGGAGGGTGGTAAATCCGTTCTAGAGCCAGAGAATGTGCCTGGGCGCGGATGAAGAGCCGGGTAATTGAGGGATTAAAATAATCTCGGGACGACAGAGGGACTCGCGATTTCGCAGAAGGGGCCGTTGACAGAATCCCGCAATTTCTCGCACCGTCACTATTACTATTTTTTTAAATTCCGTCGAAGAGCTGAATCGACGGAATAGTCGGCATCAGCGTTCTCGTATAACTGCGCGTATCACGAATTTTCACATTTTAATCCTAAAAATAACACGCACGCATTTTCCGAGTCTATTCGAGTGAAGAATATGATAAGAAGAAAAATTCACTCCATTTTTCTTCTTATCAAAACACTAGGCCAACCGCGTAAGTTAGCGCTATGAGCAAACTTCAGACCGCAATTGTATGGCAATTGTTATTCAAAACTAAGAGGAACACCGAAAACCACAAAAATAAAGTTCTTCCCTGCCTTTTCATTTATCAAACTTGAGACGAAGAAGAAGACTTTGATACAAACTTCAATAGTATCTCTCAAGAACTTTTTTAGTAAAGAGTTTTATCTGAATAATGACGAAATCGCGCAGAGAATCTTCGATAGCTTACATAATTCGAACCAAAACTTCGAAAAAACGATTGTTTTCTTTTTCAAGGTCTACAAGCGATTGCGTAAAACGATCCTCCATTCTAGCGTCGATTTCCCCGCAGAAATGGTTTCGCAAACGGGCGCGTCGGCTCGTAAAATTCCGGTATACGAATGTACATCCCGGTCTGTGTTGGGGCGCGTTATTTCGCGCTCTCCGATCGTCATTGTTTGCCGGTTGAACAAAAGCGACGAGTTTCCTGGCCGCGTTATAGCCTCCTCGTCGTGCCGATGGTCGAGGCGTGCAAGCGCGGCGTTATTTATGCGAAGTGGCGCAAGCTTTTCCCCAACGTCGCGCTCCCCTTTCTCACTGCGAGGGATGGATAAACGACGTGGCTTCTTTTGTTTTCCACTGCCGATGAAATGTGCGCACCCTCCCGAAAGTCCGACGTCGACGCTCCGCTCAACGTGACACCCTTCGTTCTCTCGAAAATCCTCCGACCGGTGGCGGAGGACTGGGAGAAGACGAGGTCGACGAGGAACGCATCGATAAACCCGGAAACGGGGCTAATTGTCGACTATCGCGTTTGTCCGATGCGCTCTTTGTTTTACCCGGCATAGTCGACCGTTCCCGTCACCGAAGTCTCGACAACTGACGACTTCTGTGTCATCCCCGTTTTCTCTCATTCTCCCGCTTTCCGTCGCCATGCCCTTTTGTTTCGGCGAAAGCAGAGAGAAGCTCTCTAGATATCAGCAGCTTTTCATCCTCGTTTTGTCCACTGATTCACCGTTTCTCCGACGCAAATATCTCCGCCCAGCATCGTATTATTGTTCTCCGATTTATCATCGGGAGCTTGCAAGGTTTCAAAGGAAAGTTCGCCGGAAGTCGGTAGGCGAGTTCAATAAATTAGACTCGCATGATAGCGGTATAGTCGACTTCGGCTTCGACGAAGCTTCCGATAGTAATAATTTGATAATCGGTGTGGGGCAACCGGCGAACGCGAAGGGCGTGTGGTGTCTCCTCCGTCAGGCATTAATAGCGTCGCGATAATGATCTCGATCGAATGCCTCGAGAGAATTCAAGGCGAGAGTCGAACCTCGAACCTAGCTCTGGCTTCTCCTCATTATATCGCACAGATATCTCTGACTGTTGTCTCTCGAGCGTGGCGACTCCCGCTTGGACCACATTATACAAGCTCATTCTCCGCAACAGCGCGGATATATAGATTCTAATTAATCGCCCGAGCTCCCTTACTACTCGCGCTCGGTGCGCGCAATTAAGAGTAAATTGTTGGGGGACATTCGGAGGTTCTGCGAATGCGTATACGGGGTCACAGAGATAGGGGAAATTGCGTCGTCCACTATCGCGAGATCGCTCAACTTTGGACGTTAAAGCGATTCAACTAATTTGCAAATGGATTAAAAATGTTGGAGAACATTTTTAATTATACTGTTTTCAAGTCGTTGACATTTGTTTAGCAATAATTAAAGAATTTTGTTTCTTTTTTTCTCGGGATTAGCAGAAAAAAAAGTTAATCTGTGAAATACGCTGGAAAATCATTTGAATTGCCAAAAAACGTTTTCGAAAAGACAAACTTTGTCGAAAAACTGATAAAACAATTTTAAGCTAAACAGATCCGAATGAAGACTTCAAATGTGGAAAAGTACATTTTTTGTACAAAAAATTGTATTTGCAAACTTTTTTCGTTTCGATTTTTTTTAACTTGGCACAAACACAATAATGAGCGGCTAAAAATGTTTTATTTGCAAACCAAACCATTTATTTTCCGCAGCTTCGTGCGATTCTTATTTACAGAGGTGATAATTCTAACTAGCAACGTATTTGTATTGCCTTTTTGAAGCTTATTTCGTGATTCTCGCGTGTCTCGGGATTTCGTCTCTTCGCCGCCCTGACGCGCGGTCTCTCGACATATCCGCTATGAGAGCCGGCGATTAAATGCTTGCGGTTACTGGCTCGCGCTGTCCTGTCCGTCTCTCGTTGGCGATTCGACTAACGCTGCACTGTCGTTCGCTTCGCTGCACATCCGTCTCGTTAGTTGACGCACGACTGTCACGAATACCCCGTAACCAACGCGCGGAGTGGTTTAAATGTGGATTTATCGCGAAAGGACATTACTCTCCTTTGCTCTGCCCGTTTTCACAGTAAAACTGAAACCCCCCCCTGAACTTTTCCCTTTGGAGCGTTAGTATCGGATGTTTATGATGACCGAGCGTGCCGAATCTAATCATTTTATCGTAGATCCTTTTAATTTATTTCTAAATACCACCCGCGTTTCATATTATTTTCATAAAACAAAGACAGTCTTTCTCGGAATTAAATCTTTGCGAAGTCGAGAAAGATGCACGGGCTTTAATCTTGAACCTGTTTTTCGTTCGTTGCGTTGCCTACCTAATATCTCGCCGGTTTAACCCTCCCTGCCACTCGAGACTCTTCCTCGAATGAACTCCCCCGGAGGAAACTTTCTCTTCGGGAATATATCTCGAAGAGTTTGCAGAGAAATGCCCGCTCGATTTGCCGTTCCGCCCCTCAAAGTCAATCCACTCTCCCTCCTCTCGTTTCTCCCCTTCGCCATCATCCCCGAGAGGTTTATTTTTCGAAGCGTGATTGTGTGTGTTTTTCCGCTAATCAAATATATGGAATATATTTCTCAAACTCCCCGACGGCGGTGGCGATGCCTCGGATTTAATTTCGCCGGTAAGCTTAAGCCGCTTCGTCGATTTTCCTCGTTAATATGCATCGAGACTGCATCGACCTCAGTTGCAACCTCGAACGGCGCGGTTCCTCGGGTTCCGCTCGACCGAAATTAGAACCGAGGCTTCTCTTCTCTTCTCTTCTCGAGAGCGCGCGAGAGAAAGGAAGCGAACGTGGGAGGTGGAGGCGCAACATCGAGAGGAAATTCATCGTCGAGTGGAGTAAAGCAGCCTGTTACGAAGATGCAGCTGCAGCATTCACTGAGCTATTATATACGCCATTCGCGCACCCGAGGCCCTCCTTCGTTACACTCTTCATGTGGACGATGCACGGAATTCGAGTGGGCGCATTGATTAAATGCTCTTGAGCCCTTTCAGATGGAAAGCAAAAGATTTGCGATAATCTAAATACATCGCCGAGTATAAATACTTTGTCGTTTGCACCGAACCAATAAAAATTTCGCCAATTGAAACATTGAAAATTAAACAAAAAGAGACACGTTCAATCTCAAATTGAACTGTTGTTTGTCATAAAAAAATATATCAATATATTTTCTACATTTCGGAACTCTTCTCGAAAAATCGTTTTTCGTTGTTTTGTTCAAATTGAACATTAATTTCTATTGATATCTTAGAAATGTGTTTTCCCATAAAAGCGAAGCCTTCTTGGCGAATTTTCTTTTTATAGATTTCCGAGAAATCATTTGCTGCATAAGATTCATAATGCATTGTACAATTCACGAGCTACCAAGTTTGAATATTCGCAATAGCCACGTCTGCTCGTCGTCCTATAGTTGCAATCGATATATCGAGAGCCCGATCTCATCGACTCACAGGAACTTCATTGTCGGCTTTTGCCGACGATAGGACATCACGCACGTACTCTATCTGGCTTGTTCCTCTATGCCTGTCGCCAGTATGCACCAGTGGTTTCCAATGCGACGTTACGAGATGCATTCCGGTCGATTGGAGATGCGACGGGCACGTGGATTGCGCCGACGAGAGTGACGAGATCGGTTGCGGGGAGTGTGGAATCAACAACATCAATGGCTCGAACGGAACCAGCCTGAACTCTAAAACAACTGTTCAACCGTTCCCCGTCGGTGGACCCGGCAGAAGACCCAAAAAACCCAGCGCCAAGGGTCGCGCCAATATCTATTCCCGGCCGAGCGTACACTGCGGCGAGAGAAGATGCATGTCCCCGGAACACGTTTGCGATGGCGTAATGGACTGTCCTTGGGGACAGGACGAAAGAAATTGCTGTGAGTCATTTTTGATCCACCCTTTCCTGTGCTGCGGCAGATTATTCCATTTCGACCATCGAAATCATCGAAGATTGCTCAGAAACAAAATATCTTTGTGTCGAGGCCAAATAACTGAGAAAACGCACGAAAAAATTGATGAAAAACAAGATCTTTTTCCTTGTCAAATTGTCGACATTCGCTCAGCATCTAATTTTAAAACGAGACTGTTGCGATACACTCTTTTTAGAGTTTGTTAACGTGGAGAAAAGAAAATAGAAGAAAAAGTTTACTTGGTTATCTGGCTCGAATTGAGTTCATGATAAGAATGCAATTAATCGATAATTTGTGTTTATAATAAAATAATTATTGGCATCTCAGTAAGACTGAGCGACAGAAACGGCGACATCGGCAAAGGACGTCTTCAAGTCTATCACTCCGAGAACGGAAGCTTCATTCCGGCTTGTATAGCCGACTGGGAGCCAACATCAGCCCAGGCAATTTGTAATCTTCTCGGATACAAGTGAGTAAGGATATTTTACGGGTCAATCGCGACCCCCCGGAAAAATGTCTCCACGGTTTCTTTCGGTGAAGCGGAGCAAAAGCGTAACGGCGATGAGGCGTGCCCGTAATCCCTGCGAGCTCCCATGAGTCAAGCGGCAAAATATCTAGGCATCTCGATATTATGCAGTACAAGTATGGTCACGATTGGTTTGCCACCCCGCAAGCTCTGGTCCGTGATATCGATATCGGGCTGATCCCCCCTCGTTTTTTTCGAGACGGGAAGAGAATTCTCTTCGGATCTCGACGATAATGCGATCCGCGCGTTTCTTCGAGAACGCTGCATCACGAGCGAAGGGTACGGATCGGGGCGCGGGTATCACTGAGGGTGTATAGCAATCTCACGGTGGTCGAGCACACGTCTCGACGAAAATCCTTCAGGCTCGACCGTTCGCCAATTTTTCTTTTATGACGAGGCCAAAGCTCGTCTCGGGGCGAACGCGGCGTCGAGGAACCGAAAACCCTCGTATCTTCGATTTACATGTTATTTCTATCTTTTCTAAATTTCAGCGTCGTAGACACGTCGAATCTGTCGATGAAGAACAACAACCATACGGTGATCGATTCGCGAATCGACACGTCCGAGAGCTGGAGACTCGCTCAGAAGGGCCAAGGCAATTTGTTGAAAGAACTCCAAGAGTGCACCGATCGGAACGACTATCGAACCGTCGAATTGAGTTGCTCGGAATATGGTTGGTGATTCCGTCTATTTCGATTCTTTTCGCAATGTACTTTTTCCCTTTTTATTCTACTTTCGTTGTGTCGATAATTGAATTTTCTTTGCATTTAGCGTGCGGACGGAGGCGTCAAGTTTACGGAAACGCGCGACCGCAGTCAAGAATAGTCGGCGGAGTCGAGGCAGCCCCCGGCGATTGGCCCTTTCTCGCCGCGCTTCTCGGCGGTCCCGAGCAAATTTTTTACTGCGCCGGAGTTCTTATAGCCGATCAGTGGGTTCTTACCGCGTCGCATTGCGTTGGAAAGTGAGTTTAATCGTTTTGTTCGTCGGCGTGATTGGCGGGGACGGTGGCGAAGGGTCGACGCGACGACGGTTCAATATATTCGATAGTTTCAGTCACTCGAATGTATCCGATTGGACGATACAGTTGGGAATAACGCGACGTCACGCGCACAGCTATCTCGGCGAAAAGCTGAAAGTCAAGCGCGTCGTGCCGCATCCGGATTACAATTTGGGGGTAGCGCACGACAACGACGTTGCGCTATTTCAGCTCGAGGAACGCGTACACTTTCACGATCATCTGAGGCCCGTTTGCCTTCCCAAACCGGAAACGGACTTGGCGCCCGGAACTTTGTGCACGGTGATTGGGTGGGGCAAAAAAGAGGATACCGACGGTAATGATCATTTATCGGCTGTTCTCCTCATCGATATAAAGTATATGCCGAGACACACAAATATACAATGATTCATAATAAATATCGAAACTTTTTTAATTTCAGTTTCCACGAAAAAAATGTATTCTATAAAAATCGATATTTAATTCCTTCAAATACGTTAATAATAATTTCAACAAAGGTTAATCATCAATAGACATGACCTTCATTCGAAGGAGTTACTTTTTTCTTTTCAAGACTTTCGAAGAAAAATTATTATATTTATAATAAATATTCTCGAGAAGTAAGAAGAATTTAGATACTTGTTATGAATTATTCTGTACAGTCATATGTGTGCTCTGCGTGCAGGACTGCACATACAATTTGTATAGAATCCATACGACACTTTCCGGGCATCAAAGACGTACATAAAAGATGTATCTTTTATAAAAGATTCATGTTTATATACTTAATTTCTATGGGTGCGCCGCCGTTCTTTGCGAAGATTCTTTACAATTTGACTCTCGATCGCAGATTCGGAGTACGAGCCAGCTGTCAACGAAGTCAAGGTCCCCGTGCTCGAGAGAGAGCTTTGTAATCTGTGGCTCGAGTACAGAGATCTGAACGTGACAGATGGCATGATATGCGCCGGTTATCCGGAAGGAAAGAAAGACGCTTGTCAGGTGAGTTTCAGCTACGGAAATAAATAGTATATTGCGGCCCGAGGGAGGGAAAACACTTTTCTCGCGAGTGTGAGTTTGCAGCACGAGCCGAAGGCGAGTGCCGCATCCACACGAGCTGAGAAAGTGTTTTTCTCCCGAGTATTGCATACAATTTTCCTTCACAAAGTGCTGAGAGTGAGAAACCTCACTTTCCGCGCTGCCGTGAAGGAAAATGACATTTTCGGACGAAAGCGAACGGCATTTTGAATTACCTTCCCGCAGGGTGACTCCGGAGGTCCGTTGCTCTGTCAAGACGAGAATGACAAAGAGCAATGGTTCGTCGGTGGAATCGTGAGTTGGGGCATCAAATGTGCCCATCCAAAATTACCGGGCGTTTACGCTTACGTGCCAAAGTACGTACCGTGGATTCGCAAGGAGATGGCGAAATATTCGGAGCGCGAGAAAGGGTAACATAAGAAGAACGCCGCCAACGGGCCCGGCAAGAAGAAATTCGTAGGTAAGGGATTCAGACAGAGGCTCGACGAGCTGATGATCAAGAAACGCGTTGGAGGCTAACCGAGGATGAAACGACGAGGAGACGACACGATATAACAATTTTACAAAGAAAAAGCTCATTTTTGTAGCTCTCTCGGATCAGAGCACGGTTCATGGTTCTCGTATAAGAAAAATGAAAAAACAAGATAATGTTTGAAACATTGTCAATAACTCAAGTAACGAAACATTGAATCTCAAGGAATCTACGGGGGATAAAAAGATGTAAGAAGGAAAGATAGTCGTCGCGAGGGGAAGATTTTTTATACGACGATAGACTATTTTTTTTTAGTTTCCATTTATTTGTAAAGCCAAATTAGGTGTGTAGTGATCTTGCTGCCGCTGTTAGGATGCAAATGTCTTAGATGCGGCGCTTTTAGAATAGAAAAAAAAAACGAAGATACAGACGCGGGCGGATTAGGAATAAGAAAAAGAGAAATAACATAAAGTATGTTTAATATGAAGAAAGTGGGTAAGGAAAGGATCCCGTTATTCCGACGGGACTCCGCGACGATAATGAAATACTCGGAAACATAGTACGATATATTAAGATGTAACGAAGGAGAAAGAATTAACAAGGAAACAAAAGAAAAAAATCATAAACGCGCGTTTATCGAATACTCGGTGCGTACTAACTATAGAAAAGTTCAGATAATATACGTGCGTGAGCGGCCGTGGTTATTATTTTCTATGAAGTTGAAAACGGAGCGCGAACACACTTTTGGTAACTTAAAAATAAAGAAGCACAAAAAACTACGGATTTTCGATGAACAAACAAGAAAACTAACAAAAAGCGCGCATGTGATGCGGCGAAAAAAAATTTTTGTAACGTCGTGGGGAATAAAGAAGGGCGACGGGTCACCAAGTGGCCGAATTTCGATTTTTTGGGGTGTATAGTTGACGACAATAATGAAAATATTTAAAAAATCGCGCATCAAAATCATCGTAACATTTTTCACAGAAACGAGAGTCGGTTTGAAGGGCGAACGATGAATAAAGATTTTTTGAAACAATTGATAATAAATTGAAAATGGAGACAATAAATTATCCCGGTGCTTCGGGCATCATCGCGTTCCGACTGTACACCCGTTGTAGTCGATAAATATATTTACGATACCGCATATGATGCGAACAGAGGAAATTAATGTAATATAATTGTCTATCGTGTATTTTAAGATACTGTATATTGCATATTAAGAGAACGAGTAAGAAACATAAAGACGACGAGGGAGGGTGAAGGGGGATGATAATATTCCTGCGAAGTAGGTTTAAGCATGAAAACTGTGAGTATAAGCTTACCGCATTATTAATATTGCGATATTTATCCTGTAAATAAAGAGGCGATTCGTAGATTTTGAAAGATTGAGTCGAAAACAGCGATCGACAAATTGGCCAAGCAGTTCAGCCGTGAAATCGTTTTTTCGACTCAAACGCACAAATTAGATACAGCTTCGTAGTTTGTAGTCAACCGTAGAATAGGCTGTTGTATTATATAACTGTAACCGAAATTATTAATCGACTTAAAGTAGTAAAAAAAACGTTGACTGAATTCTAGGGATAATCTACTGCACCAGCACTTTTTTGATTCGCACTCTAAAGAATGAAAAAAAAATAGTTTTTAAACGAATATACTTTATACAAAATGAGAAAAGAAAAATTGTTTATAAAAGCTAGAAGCCTTACTAATCGACTTGGAATATTCTGAGCTCTAAGATGACTAGTGGTATTGTTGGTAACAACTTCAACAAGACATGATTTTTTTCATATACTTTATTTCCATCGATATGTTACCGACATTCGAACGCTTCGAAAAACCGATTCGTAAATTCCCGCAACTTGATTTCTATTCGATTTTAATCAACGAGCCTATTTTCGCTGACAATAATTCAGACAAAAAGCGTGACAATAAACGTCTTCCTTAGTATCCAGACAACAGATAGTTGTAAAAAAATGATACTTAATAATAACCGACAATACTGTGTGAGCAGACAATAAATATTGTTAGGTAATGTTCCAAGATGGACAATAAAACTACCGTTAAGAAATTTAGCGTAAGGATAATATTTATGTGCCTAGTTAATAAAATCGTTCTTAACTTAACTGTAAGTAATTTTATTGATAAACATTTAAGTTAGGCGTCTACAGGAATGAATTTTGCGGACAATTTGCTCTCGGAGATAGTATGGAGTAAATTCGCGAGTTTACTCGGGCTTAACATTCACGACATTGTATCCTCTGCTCTAAAACGAAAGGTCTTCCGACAATCGTCGGTAGAGAAAAAAAGTTATAGACAATCAGATAATCAATTTTGCAGATTTAGGAGACGCGAGAAAATCCCTCCGGGAGCAAGATGGGGAGCACGTGGAAAGTGAACACTTTGTATTCGGCAAAGTATAACATAGCGTAACGTTAATGTACGATAAGATAAGATAGCTATTAGACTAGAATAATTGCGTTAAGCAGAGTAATCAATTGAATAACAAACAAATCGATGACTAATCAATGAGACATATATTTTCCATGGATTTGAGAAGTATCGCAATTTCGTTCGTTCGTAAAAAATGGTGCTGCATTAGAAAAAGAAAAATAAATTTGAAACGTATTGGATGTGGAATAAAAGGAAATCGTTATGTGATGTGAGTCGTTGATCGGCGATAAGAGGAAATGAATTAAATACGATATTGATGTTATGGAAGGTGTATCGTAAAATTTCCAGCCCAAAGCGATATTCAGAGAGAATTTCGAATACTTCCCGGTAGAAGGAAAATCTTTAAAAAATCGACCATATACAAACCGCCAAGATCATTGATTATGCACAATAATAGTTCCAAAAAGTTATTGACCGATTAGGTTGAATAAATGATTTATTGTATCACACCCAATTTTTGTAGCGGGAATTGATCCGTTAATTTTTTTTGGCATGAAAAAACAAATTTTATGTACATAAAGTTTACGCCTGCGAGATTCTCTCAAAAACTAACTTTTGACTGGGAATTTAACGATACACGATACAAGATATGATTTAACGAACATATTGCTCTTCCACAAAAGCTTAATTACGATAGAAAAAAATTTGAAAAAAAACCGATTCGAGGAAATAGACAACAAATCGAATCTCGTGCGATAACATAAATTTTGTCGCGCTTATATACAGATGTACCGAAGAATGAGAGTTATTTTAATTGGTGCGGGCACCATACACGATCAAGACAGATTCCTGGGTGATCTCAATTTGTAAGCCTTTTTGGAGGACATTTTTAACGGGAGATATATGAGTCAATACAACATAGTCAATTTAGGATTCTAGAAACTCAGTAAATTTCATAGTAACGAGTAGCGTTGAAGAACAATAAAATAACGCGATTTCGGAGTCAGCGACGTCATCACGCATGCTCCTGCTTAAGTATATAACGAAATACTGCGCACAAAACCCCATACGTCTATGAGGGTAGACACTATTTTCATTGATAAAAAAAAATTAATAAAAATAACAAACAATGAAAATTGCATAACTACTCCTGTCAAGTCAATGTCGAAGATCGGTCGAATACTATATTGTATACAGTAGATATTGAGACGAGATAAAGTAGTTTAGTCTAGGGCATAATTGGGCTATAAGAGACATTAAAAAAACTCAACGTACACGCGTTGTGCACATATACATGCATTTGTCACTTCAAAAAAATAAGAAATAGATAGAATAGGCAGAGATATTGTTTGTAAGTGAATATATATTATACATAGATATATATGAAAATTAGTAATAATTGTATGTTAAGATGTAAGAAAAAAGATAATCGTGGAGAGTCTCTATTGGTCTCTATTACAATCGTTATTGAGCTTGCTAAAACGTACGAGTTTCTATCAAAAGGCTACAGCTAAATATATACACACACTATTTCTCACAGTGGCTTTTCAACGAGCCTTGCAATGACGAAGTCGAGTCGTCAAGTCGAAGTCGTAAAAAGAGGAAAAAAAATGCGGCGAAAGATTACATCGTTACTGACACACTTTAAGAAAAAAATTGTAGAATTTATTAGTCGAGGCTCCGAGGCCTGATATAGTCTTGTGAACTATATTGCACGCCCGAGAGAAATTGGTACAGCTTTAGCGTATGTAGCTGTTATAGTTTAATCTGTGTCGTGTCTCGCGAGAACGCGGATAATATTTCATACAGCATTCGCAGCTGCAGCGAACTACAAAAACAAAAAATTTGAAAATGATTTGTCCATTATCAAGTGCTGTCTCTGAATTTTGTTTTTTTTCGGTGGAATAGAATACTTTTGAACTACGAAATTAAACGTGCAAAGCGTAAAAATAGCTAAAAAGTAAAATCGTAACAGTTTTTAATTTTTTTTTAGTTTATTGTTTTTTTTGAAAAATGAGCTACGTTGGTTTACGACTCTAGACGCATCTTTAAAAAATTAAAAAATGACTTTACATACCAGCAAAGTGTACAAGATAGCGGTGGAGTGATTCTTTAAATGTGATGCTTGGCGTGCAGTGCACAAATCCTAATCGTACAATCAATGGTCGATATTATCGATATACAAAAGATAAACGCAGATGTTCGAATATATTTAGCATAGGATATGTAGCATGTGACAAGTAGATTAGAATTAGGATTAAAGTGGTACATTTTACACATCTACACTACAATATCTGCAGTTTCATTCCTGATAAACGTCGAATATCTTTTTTTATTATCCCCACAAACAAAGACAAAATTTTACTATGGAACTTTCGTAGTTTTGGACTTCTTAAATCTCTTCCAATATAAGGATAAAAACTTCTGAAAAAGTATATTGTTAATTGACGTGATTTTCATTCGAAAGAATTGGTTCTTGTTCCACAGTTCCATTCTTTTGTCGATGCATATTTAAGAACAAAGTAACGATTTCAATTTGCATAAAATATAAACAAAATTTTATTATGAAAACTAAGACACGTTTCTTTTTATTCAGGCATTATTCCTTTTTTTTTCCTTATTTTGCGTTAAACGATCCTAATTCGTTCTGTACATCCTCATTTACACGAAATGACGTAAAACAGAAAAAAAATTGCAGCAAATAGAATAATGGAGAATAATGAACGAGCTGGAGTAAAGTAATGTTTGTATGTTGGATATATTTAGTGTTGGATATGTTTGGTAAATCTTGATAATTTAATGTGTTGCTGTGATGAATACATTGCAAGCTTAGGCAAAAAAAAAGAAAAAAAAAACATGATGTATTGCTCGATCCTAGTGATGCTAAACTATTACAGTAAGTGTGATAAAAAACAGACAGTCGTTGCTGCCAATCGCTTAGATGTGCGTACGTGGCTTCTCTATTTCGGGTCTTATTCCAATGGACAATAGTTATTTTCGATGCAAGTCCGAGAAAAGAGGTCACTCTCGACGGGTGTGAAGTGCGGCACCAGCCGAAGGCGACTGCGACGCTTCACACGAGTGCGACAAAGACCGATTTTTCTTTTATGACTTTATGACTTTTCTACACACTACACATACATAGTAAAGTACACTTTGCCGCACTAGTACATGAAAATGTACTGTTTTTCGTACCAGTGTATAAAAATGTACACTTTTCCGCACCAATACATGGAAAAGTACACTTTTTCGCACCAGTGTATGGAAAAGTACACTTTCTCGCACTAGTGTATAGAAAAGTGTGGTAAAGATATATGTGTTTTTTTTTCACTTGTGGAAAAAAGTCGAGATCAACATAATTGTTGAAAATTCGAAGGAACTCCGCGAAGATTTTCAGTCAAATTTCGCATTAACGTTTCTACGGATGACGTTAGGAAGAAACAAGAAAAAAAAAACCAAGGAAATCCCATCCTGAATGATTTGGTAGTGCTTCGACGCTTGCACTGCCTTTCCCTTCGTTAGTATAAACCTCCAGCGAAAGCTATAAAAAAAAACCACTGCTGTTGCATATATTGTGCTGTCGACTATAATAAAAAATATAATAATAATAAATTTCACGACGACGTGAAGTCGATCGAAACCCACTCTTGCGGGTCGAGAGTTAGAGAAGTTAACGTACTGTGTAGTACTTAAAATAAAAAATAAAATAAAAATATATATATAGCGTTGATACGCTCATACACTGATGATCAGGGGCGAAATCGGGACTCGCTGAGCGCAGAACTGAGGGAAGACAAAAAATTTACGTACACTGTTGCAGATTCTATCGGCCAGCATAGAGATTTCAGTAATTTGCAATGAAAAGAATTTCACAAGACATATCCGACACATATCGGTGCATCACGGAATTTACTGACAACAATAATTCTGGTAAAATTTTTTTCTTTTTTTTTTATGCCTAAAACTGTATTAGATCGAGTGAAGAATCTGCAAAAGTGTACGATAGAATTATTCAAAGAGGATTAAATATTGAGCGCGATGGCGGTTTTGGAGATGGTAGAAAAGTTTCGGATTGGTACAAAACCTTTACAAAGAGATCTATGAAAAAAAAAAATTATATATTATACTACTTGTGTAGCACGTAAGAGAACAGAAAAAAAACATTATATATGCATACAAGACGAAAAAAATAAGATGAATATTGATATATCATATATTTATGGAAAATGCGTGTTGACAAATAAATTATGTATTGACAATGTATTAATGATCTCTTAATTACATTAACTCCCCTTGCAACTAAAAAAAGTGAATAAATAACAAATTGAATGGAAATTATTATTACCATAATTTATTTATCAGTGAATAAACAACTTATAATTTATATACATTAATGTATAGTCGAAATTTCAATCATTTCGATTGATTCGAAAAATCTGTAACACCCTGCAGGCCACGGTCGGCAATGTAGAAACCGCTTCGCTTCGAATGAAATACTAGCGTCGGATAATTGACTACTGAGGGTATTCCCCCGATTGTTGGGCCGCTGATCGATTTTTCAAAGGATTGCCTTCAGTGGTAAACATCCGGACCGTCATTTGATTTTGTTCCTTCGAGGAAACAACGTTCCGAGCTCGATTGAACTTGAGATTGCTCAGAGTCTCGAAAATAATCCACTAGGGTACGTCTACCGCTCTCGTTCGTTGGTAGCTTATCATGGAACATTAGCTACCGAGGATTTACCGGGTATAATGCGATTCTGATGATCCTTGCATTATAATACACAAGCAGATATCGCGTCTTAAGACTCCAATCCGAGGAGGCATAATAAAGTAAGAAAAAAAAATGCTGAGATTCTTTTCCCCAGAGAGACGAATCGTTCCCGCGTGTAATCCTCGCAGAAAGACTGAATACGTTTTTTTTTTTCGTCGTATCACGCTTCATTCTTTAAAAAAGTCGGATGCGTGCTCCGTTTAATCCTTCAGGTGATTTTACACCATTTTGCTTCGTATTCGATGCGACATTAAACACCGAGAGATGACAATTTTTTTTTTCATGGATAAAGGGGTTCCCCTATAAAAGATCCGAGGGGGTTAAACGGTGGGAGCCCCGAGGGATCGTAGCGAGCACCAGTGCGAGATGGGATAGGATTTGTAGCGATTTGAAATCTATCCGCGTGAAATCTCTTCCCTCGATCACAGTCCCGAATCTCATTCGTCGCGACCGCGTCAGGGAATTTCAACGAGCCAAAAATGTTATACGGTAAGCAGGATAGGGAAAAAACTACCCTCCCCCCGTAAAAAAAATGTAATACTATATTTATTATGTAGAATAAATTTAAAAATGTGTTAATTTTTTTTATTTTTATTATATCTATTTAAATATTTTAAATACATTTTGGTTATTACTTCTCTGCAATATATTATATGTTTAAACTGCTAATATTATAATTGGTTATTATGATTTTATTTATATTTTTGTATACGCAAAGAAAAAAATCCATCGGGCCTAAGGCCTTGCGCGTGAAAAGCCTCGAAGCCTCGAATGTTCCGCCGTTAACGTCGATAAATAACGCTTTATTAAGCGAACTAATGTCGTAGGCGAAAATTAACGAGTCTCTGGAACATCATCAGCGTTCCCGTGGGGAACGGGGATGTTTTCTAACAGCGAACTTTCTTAAATGAGGAAAGCAGCGGCATCGGAGGGCACGCTGTGCTGCGTGTATTACTTACTAATTAAAAGGCAAACGCGATTACAACTTTCAACTTGAATTTATAATCAAAGGATTATTAGAGGCGCGAACCTCGTCGGTTCGTTCGTTCCCTAAATTACCGCATCCGCAAGGATTAATTCGCATTATTTGCATTTAAAGCTCTCGCAATGCTTCGAACGCGCGGTGCGGCAGTTTAAACACAAATTGGCGATTTTTCATGGACCCTCGGAGGATTTTGAGCCTTTTGGGACTGTTTTAATCCGGTGACACGGTAACGATTTCGAGAATTCAACCGATGCTCGGACCTGCAAGGGCATCATAGCGCGAGGATGAGAATCGATCGGTCTCGGGCTACCGATCGATTCTCATTCTCGCGTTATAATATCGACGTTTAGGCGCCCGCTGGGACCGAGAGATCCGCTTATCCTCCCCTTTACTCCCCTTCCCTCTGGCCCCCCGGAGGATTATGTAAGCGCGTGGTTATGCATTAAGTATATTTACACGAAGCCGTCCAACAAACCCCCTCGAGGCCTGTGCCACGCACGTGTCCACTCTGACGCGCTTCATGAATCAAATTTTGCACCATTTTTCATTCACCCCGTTTCGTCGTCTTAATCAGGAACTAACCCGCGATTTTTAATTTTGGAGCCACTCCCACGAAAAGCCAGCGGTGCCTTGTTTGTCGTGAGTCAAAATTTCATTAAATTCCATGCAAATTCTTTTGCTCGGCTTGAAAAACATCTTTCAGGTAACTTTATTAATTAAAAAAAAATTTAACTTGAAATTTTTTTATTTTTACAATATTTTTCTGAATTTTTCCTTCTTCTACTACCCTATGCAGAGATCTTGATCAGAAAATTTTAAAAGTCCGCAACATCAACTTTTGGAGCCACCCCTCCAACGACCCCCGTCGCCTCATTCGTCACAAGTCAGGATTTCATTAATCGTTTCGCGCAATTTCTTTTGTTCCTCTTTGAAAGATATGTTTTTTAATAATAATTTCCTCGAGTCTCTTGCGGAATTGTGAATGGAAAAAAAAAAAGAAATTCTAATTAATGTCCACCGTGGGAGGTGCGAGAGCGCGCGACTGTCCCCGGACGAGCTTCGGAGTAATTAGCGCTCGACGCAAAAGAGCAGCGTAAAAAAAAAGGAGGCAAACTTTGTCGGAAAGGGAGGCAAGGCGTGTTTCTTTAATTACGAAGTTGTTATCACGCGAGGCGGGTTTCTCTGTCGGTCGTTGCTGGCGGGGTATCTCCGCGTCCGAGAAAGAGCTATGTGTATACAGTATACACAGCGCTATTGCGCTGCTGGTGCACAACGAAATTAACAACGCGAATTCTCGCTCGAGCGCGCGCGAGCGACTGGTGTACCGGTGCAGTTTGAAAACAGGGGACGGGGGCACGGGTAACGCGGTGGTGAGCATGTTTTATTAATTTATCGCCGAGAGTATATTACGAGCTGTGCGCACCCCCTCCCTCGCTTGCCGCTGGGTTTATGCCGCCGAGAAATCAGTGAGCGAGATAAACGTATAAATATATACGTAGTCGGGGTCGATGAGAAAAGATGTTGCCGAGAGCGAGATGAAGAGAGACGAGGCGAAGAACCGAAGCTCCGGATGCTTGTTGCTTCTTGTAATTACTTCGTAATTAAAAACTCGTGCCGCGAGACGAGCTCGCAGTTTCTAGGGGATGAAAAACAAGAAAAACAACGTGTTCCGAGGCTTCCTTTGCTCTTTCCACATCGTTGCGCGTTTAGTCGCTAAGGTGGAGTAATAAGACTGGGCGAGCCGATGATATTCGAGGCGGGAAAGCTCCGTTTCGCATCGGGGTTGGATCCCGGGGATAATCGGGTTACGGGGGTGAACCAGAGAAATTGAGAAGCGGAAGGTAGAAGGGATAGAAAAAGCGATGAGCCCTTCGGGGTCTTGGAACTTTATTCAAGCTTCGCGCGCTAAGCCGAATTAATGTAGCGAAGGTGCAAAATAGCTACCGAGCACCTGCATCCACGTGACGGGAGCGGCGAAGCGCATTATAAGCCACCCTCCGTTTGAAATTCACTCCTTGCTCGGCTACCGGCTGGCCGACCCGGCGTTTCGCTTCGCACTTGAGGTCTCAATTTTCGGTATTGAAACGTTGAAAAAATCTACGGCACCCTCACACGATTGAAGATTTAGCGATTTATGGCCAACATGTTTTTTTATAAGGGGAACATAAGCGAGAATAATTGTTTTTCGATAATTGAGTTCTGACAATAGGAAAAAACATTCTGAAAAAAAAATATATTGATTTCACGAGTTGAAATTGAACGAATAAATACAAACCATTTTAGTTTTATTGATTTTAATTTGTTTTTATTGAAAATTATATTTTTCAAAAATGCTACTCTCATGGAATTACATGGGATTGTTTATCAAATTTTTTTTAGGGCTATCAATGAACAAAACATGATTATTGGGGCTTTTTCCACGTCCAGTCCCTGAGCGACACCCGCAAATATTGAATAGCGAGTTATCTCATTGAAGCTGATTTATCGAAGTTCGGGGGCATTAAATTTTCGTGACTCACAGAAACCGACGAAGAAAGAGGACAAAGTAAATAAACGAACGTTAGTAAGAATAATTACGTGCCCGGCGGGGAATCCTTTTTTTCTTCGCTCTTTTCACCCCCTTAACGCTGTCGATATCCCGCTACTAGGCGAACTAATTGTTTTAACAATAATGGACGGAGATAACGACTTTTCGTTGGATAGAATCAATATCCGTGTCCGTAGGACGGATAGATAGATAAGCTCGTTATCCGGTACGATCGAATTTGTGGCAAAAGGGTGACGATACAGTTGTCGACGGAGGGGCAAGCGAATAGATAGAGATCCACTTGATTACCGCTCTATTGGCAAAACCACTCAAATTCATCCCCCTCTCCCTTCGCGTCTCTCTTTTACCCTGACGATCGCACATATCGCCCGAGGATAATTTGCCCCACGGACACGTCCCGAAGATCCCGTTGGCGGAACTTCAGGGCGCCCGCATTTCGCCACCCCGACAAATTTATTTATCGTCTCGTGACAATGAAGAAGGCGCATAAATAAATAAAAATCGTTACGCGAGCTTCGAGCTGAAAATGTTTTGGAAACAGAATTACTTCAAGATTACTTTCGATGATGTAGGTGATGAATTATTCATTCGCAGCGAGGATTACGAGAGCAAAGATGGGCAGTCGAAAGGCAGAAAAGTTTCGATGCCCAAAAAAAAAATTATGAAATAACGAAGTATATAATGCGAATATAATTATTATTTCATTAATTGAAAATTATTTTCGTTCTATCGGATTTTTTTGATTGTGCAAAGTGCCCCGTGGTTTTTTTTCATCGGACGAGACTTCACGAGGCGATTGACTTTTTTTTCGAATAAAATTCGCCATCCCAGTTTTTGTTGGAGGCGAAACTCTGCCGCTGCGGAGAAGCAGCTTGCGGACGTGAAAACGATAAATCAGGCACAGATTGGGTTATTCGGGTGCAAAGGGCCCTTCAGTTTCTTTCTTCCTCTTGTTTCTCGTCTCCTCCAGCCGAATCGGGGGTCTTAAAACAAACGTGTAATTTAACGGTGGCTAAAACGCGAAATCGTGGCCGGCCCCCTCCCGGTAACTTGCGTGGCGCGATGGTAAAGGGGATCGACGGAGTAACCGATGGGGAGTGGGGGACGGAGTCTGCGTTTCTTCAGCTTCTGGAGATGAGATTATGATGGGTTATACTTTAGTAGGCGGGTTGGGACTCCCGTTTAACCGGCAATTAAGCCACGGCTCCGCCCACGATAAACACTTGTTCTCTTGTTCTTTCGGTTCTCGGAGGAAACGAGAGGCCAAGGATCGAGAGGATTATCGAATATAAGAGTTAAAAAAAAATCGTCAATTATAGTATCGATAAGTGCGTCACTTTAAAATTCAAAAAAGCAATACTTATAAATGTCAGTAACAGATCGATATAGCTTTATAGTCATTATCAAAGTTACTACCTTAAAAAAAAAGACTGGACAGTGAAATCTTGCATTTTTACATCGTGACTATTTTCCGTTCACTAAAATCCCCTTTCGAAAACATGTGGCGAAAAAAAAAGTTTGCTAAAAACAACATTTTTTGACAACAAAAAAGGAAAGAAAAGAAACGAAAAATGGTTATAACAGTTTCAAATTATTGATACTGTGTTTTCTGTTGAAAATCATTGATTTTAATACCGAAAGAGGCGAATTTACCCTCTTGCCTACCCCCAATCGTCTATATATTAGCTATATACACTTGGTCAATCAACTTCAACCCCCGCAGTCTTCCCCGATTGTCACGACACTCGAAGCTCGCATCCGGAGAGTTATTTTGCCTCTCTTGATATACGTCTAAGGCGCTCTACTTATTTTTTCCTTCCCCAAGAGTAAAACTCTGCACGGGCGAGATAGAAAACGGAATGTAACCGGTGAACGTTTTCTCTCTCCGCTCTCTGTTTCTCTCTCTCCGATAGTAGTATACGTTGCGAGAGCACGTAATTCCCGAGTGAGTCTCGACCCCCTCCCGGTTCCCGATGGGACGCCATCTTATTTATTGTTTTAATTATATCAGAATATATCGTTAGAAGCAGCGTCAGGCGGCGCTCACCGCACGCCGCCAAATACGTGAGATTTATGGTGGCGAAAACTGAAACGTCGAGGAAGGAAGAAGATGCTTCTTCCTCTTATATACTTTCGATCGTACTGTTCTGCTTCAACCCCTCAAATCCTCTTCGTTGCTCTATTTTCTTTCTTTTTTTTTTTTTTTTCTTTCAAAAACTGATCTTATTACGACTTTTTTTAAGTCGATCCTTTTTCGTTTTTTTTTCCCCTTCGAAGACTCTGATCACAGAGAGCTTGTGTTGACGCGCGTAATATGTTGCCTCGGATACTGAATGAATTATCAATTTATTAACGGCGACGCGGACGCGAGGAGGAGGGATCGGATGCGATCTCATCTCGGTATCTCTGCGTTATAATCCTTGCACGAGAGGGGAACACGCCCGACCCCCCGCTCAGAGATCTCGATCGTGCGGGCACGCGATTCCAAAGCGGTTTCGTTTACAGGGCAAGCGAGAAAGGAACTTGTCCAACTCTGTACGACCGCTTGATATACTCGGGATGAAAATTCGCTCATAGGTCTCGCGCCGAGTAAACTGAATGAAACTGAACGAACGTTCGATCCAGATGACTACGGCGGTTGGCGATGGAAATTTCATTCGATATTTTCAACCAATTGTCCCCTTAAAAAAATAGTTGTTTTCAAATGAACAGCTTTTTCAACTACTCATCCATTTGTAACTAATAATTTTTTTCAGTGTCCAGACGTGCTTGACACTCTAATTTGCATTGGTACTTCGATAAGAGCATTATTAACACTGTACCTCGAGGAGAACAACCCCTGAAGAAATTCATACCAAAATAAATTGAATAAATAAAATTCATTACGAAATTGCCGGAGTATCGACTCACCGGATTAAAGCTTCGAAAAAAATAGAGGGGGAGCGTTTCTTCTTCCTATTTTTTTTATATTTATTATCTCTATTATTTTTCGTCGCTCCGGTCGGCGGGGCAGCGACGTAGCCAGGCGGCGTCTGGGCGCGCGCCCGCTGGTATGTCTGGCATTTTTGGCTGGCCGCTCACACACGCCGAGTCCGATGAGGACGAAAAATTATTGTCCGTTGCCGCATCTTCCTTTCATTCTCTCTCTCGCCCTCTCGAGAAAACTTCCACTTCGATAAATTCAACGGCGAAATCTTTTCCCGAAGGAAGGTCTCGGGTTACAGGAAAATTGAAAGATATTGGCAAAGAATTTTGTTGTTTTTTTTTAAGGATGTCTAGCTTTGATTCTTCTTTGGATTTTCTTCGATTTCTTATGTTTCTTCTTAGCATACATTCGAGCTTAGGGATTAGAATAGGGACAAGACTTTGTCTGTTGTGCACACGCGACCAACGGTGATCCCTATCTGCGCTTGATAAATTACTGTCCCTATTCGAAGCTCTTTCTTGACCACCTTTTGCCTCGATCTCTCCCTCTCTCGTTCTCTCTTATTCATTCTCGTGCACGTCTTTTCCTCGCGCATCCACGAGCTCATCCTCTTCTTCATCCCTCCACACACGCCCACACGGCGCTCACCCCCTTCTCTCTGATTCTCCGGTTGTCCCGGAGCAGCAACAGCGGCAGCATCATCTCGTGAACTTGTCGGTCCGATGCCCGGGCGCCTGGACGAACAGTCTCGCGAGGCAACTGCCTGCACCTTGATATTAATTTACCCCTCTATTGTCCATTTTTTTTTATTACTCACATATTTTACGGATTTTTATTTGCCTCTGTTATTTCCTTCTCGTACGCGACGCGCCGTCCATTGGTCCAGCGTGCCCTTCGAACCCCCATGAAAATGAAGGACACGCTGAGATGTACGAATGATAGAGAATTTTTTGTCGCAAGGTTTATAACTTGTATAAAATGTTAATATATCGATGAGAAAAAAAAATTAGTACCAATAATAATAGATATATATATATATATATATATATATAAATAGATATAATAATAAATAAATATAATAAATAGAATAATAAGCGATAGAAAATTAAATAAATACATATTCTATAATTATGTAAATTTCATTTGATTTGACGTAGAATTTATTTATACAGATAGTTAATGAATGAAACGGAAAATAATTTTTTTAATCACAGTCTATTATTATTTATCGAGTCTTCTACAAACATTCATCACTCTGAACAATTTCATTCTCGATCGTCGTCGTCGTTCATAAATTTGCAAAATACATTGCGTCGGTCGGCGAGTCATTTTCTCTGCACGAAAAAAAGAAGGAAGGGCGAAAAACGTTGCAAGCGCAGAGTTCATAAATCATCGCTGCTGCGGGGTTATGGAAATAAGAAGAAAAAGTCTACGAATTTCGCCTCCCCCGGTTTGCGGCAGCAGGTACTACCTGCTTCGAGAATATCTTCTCTCGAACGAGAATAATTACCGAGAGACGAAGCGTGGAATTTTTGGAAATAATACGCAGTTTTGCCGAGGCACGATCTCCCGTCGAACAGAACGAATTCGCAAAGTTATTGAGCCTTTCTTCGTTGTTAGTTCATCCCAAAGGACCTAATAGCGGACGTTTACTCGCTGCAACGCGAGCCACTCCTATTTTTCGCGCGACGACGACGCACTTTGGCAATAATAAAAGAACTTAAGAGTGGAAACATTCATTATCGATTCTTCGCCGATATCGACAATAAGAAAAATTTGTTCGAGTCGAGAGGAACGTCCCCGGAGGTGCAATCGCTAATGGATTTTCCTGAAAGGAAAATTTTCATTCCTCGGGCGAGGATGAGGAGTAACGCCCTCGGCACTCCCACGGCCGGTACTCGAATGTGTATTTCAATATCGAAAGAAATTTGCCAAATTTAACAACGAATCTTTCGCCGCGTTTTTTTGCCAGGGTTAACTACGATTGCCGGCAATGCTGGTCGGTTTGGAGGAACGCGCGAACGGGTACCGGGACGACCGTTGAGAGCGAAGGAAAGGATATGTCCCTTTGAGAGGAGCCGCGACAATGCTAATACGGAGTTATTAGGCACGGTGGCCCATGCTCGGTTTTGCACCCCGAGGCGTACGGAGCACGGTGTCCCATGGCGAGGAAGCGGTGTCCCGGAGGGGTTCGAGAGAGTCGTCCACCTCCCCCCCACCCGACCCTTGTTCCGTATTGGTCTTGACAAGTATATCGTCGCGACTGCAATATACCGAGATCTATCAGCGATCGCGCAGGCTCGTGCCAATATCAGCGATGAAAATACCGAAATTTTTTTGTCATTCGATAATACATGAGCGGTCGATTGTTCATAACGTGAGGCCAGAATTTACTATTCCGTGATTTTTCTTTTAATACGAAAAACGCTTTGAGGATAAATAATCATTAAAAAACAAGTAAAATATAATAATAATCTTAAGTTAATTAATGAAATAATTCAGAATGTATTATTATTTATTGATTACTTTTATCCGAGAAAAATCATTGTAATAATAACAAATAGCCAGAAATACAAAACGATCCATAATAAGAATCAACTTTGGAGCAAAAGATAAAATGCAACCTGAAAACAACGCACTCTCGAAAATTCGAGTACCAATCATGAAATTGAATATAGCGCTCAGTCTAGAACCAATTAATGTATTCTCTTACAAGCCTAAAAGTCTCAGGAGTATCGATTGGCAGGTATCGATTGGCAATCGCGATAAGACTTGCATGATAGAACTAAACTGGCGCAGCGCAAAGGCCTCACGGTTAAAACGGCGGTAGACTTCTTACCCTGCACTTAGAGTCGCACGTGCTCGTCCAAGTACGTTGGAGAGGGGAAAACAGTCGTTGAGACTCCCGAGGCGTAAAATCGTTGACTTCGTACTCGTACAATGCAGGAATCCGTACAGAATGAAGGAATAAAGAAAAGAAAGAATCTCGATAGACTCTGCTCTCGTTGCGCGGATGTATTCGCGTTTGACTCTGGAGAGCGTTCATTGTTCCTGTCGACGCTTAAGAGAGCTCCCCACCGAACAAATAGGCACCTGCGACAATGGCGGCATCAGGTTACCGCGCTCCAGGTGGAGGGACCCCCGAAGAAACGGAAGAACGGAAGGAAGGCAAAGAGAAGCGAGAGAAACGGAGCGGGGAGTTGACTGCTTCGTCGCGACGGTTCGCTGGGGGGGCACCCCGTCGGCGTTGAAGGGGGAGGCGTTGCCCCTGTCCGATCCGAGCCCAGAAAGCAAATATTCTTCATTGTTATTCTTTCGCACTTTATGAGAACGGAAGTCGAAAATTACTGGCTTTCTCGATGTCGGAGAGAAAAGTGCGAGAGAGAGACATTTTCTCACGATCAGGTTTTCGGCTCGCTCTCGTCGTGCCGTCGTCATTTCGGGCTTAAAGACCGTTGTTTTCTCTCTCCTTCACGATTCCTTTCCACTTGCTCTATTTGTAAATGCTTTTGTGTACCTTTCCCTGCGCGTACGTGACTCTATTAGTCGAAATGCGAGGCACCGCAGCGAGACCCCCGAGATGCGATTGTGATGAGGACGATGTGCACGGGCTCTAATAATGGAGAGTTCGTTACGGAGACGAGCAGTCAACGCTTTTCGCTGACTTCAACTGACTCGCACCCGTGACTACATGCGCTAGAAAGCCGAGCCGCGCAGGACACGGATGAATGAACGAGTGAATGAGAAAAAGACGTTGAAGTGAATCGGCGAGATATAAAGTATTCATTCTTCATTCGTGCGACATGGAAATAAAGTATATGCAAAAAATTATATTGAAATTTCGGTAAAAGCATTAAATCATGGATAATTCATGGATAATTACATTATATTATATTAAATAATAATAATAATCATTACTATTGTTATTATTATAGTATATGTGTTTGTAAAATATAGTATTTCGTGAGAAATCACTGAATTTATCGAGTTCAGTAAATGTAGTTTAATTTTTCGAATATGAATATGTTTGTCTGCTAGCTATAATCTATCCACTTGCAATTGATTCATTGGTAATAAAATCAATGAATGCAATCGAAAAAAATAAAAATTGTAAGGTAAAATGTCGGAGTCATGTGATCAGAAGATAATAATCGACTAAATGATGAAAAATCGTCGAGTCTCCGTGCACGGAAAGTTTCAAAACATTTTCTTTTTCCTCTCGCGGCTCGTGTTGCGTCGAAGTTCTGCAATTATAATTGACCGGCTTCGAATATATCTTGTCTCGCCGATGATTAAAACGAGTTCAACAGCGGGATTTTTGCCTCATTTGTGAATCAATAAAATATATATTCGATGCGACTGTCCGACAATGTCCAACAGCGGGATCTAAGATGGCGTTGAAACAAGAAAATGCTAGTTCAACCGGCGCTGTCGGTCCTCGCCGCGATTGCCCGCTCGCAATAACGAGATATGTGTTTTACGAACGAAAATAAAAAGAAGATGAGGCGAAGACGAAGCGCCGACAGCATCGAGAGACTCGCGCGCGAGATGATCGCCCCGTCGCGATTGGTCAGTTCGGATTATGGGGCGGGACTTGGACAATCGACTTTTACGGTTCTCGAGGTTCTCCGCGGACGAACCTCCGCGCCTCCACCTCGAAACGAGGCGCGCACGTTCCCGTCCACGCAGGGATGGAGAACGCGATGCTGCGGTGGTTCACGCACGCGCGCGCTCTTTATTTTTCGCCTCCGCGAGGCCGAACCGCGAAAACGCGAGCGTGGAATTTCATTCCCGTCCGAGCGTCGGACACGGGACGAGAAATGCTCGTCCCTCATGCGCGATCATTTTCTCCCGTGGGACTTCGAATAACTCGTATTTTCGTCATTTTATTCACGAGACGTTGTGAAAAATAAAACGAGATAATGAGCGATGGTAAAATAGAGAAAAAAAAAAATAACAAATTGAGTGTACAGGTTGTAATGAATTACTAATTAATTGCAAGGAACCCCGTATATTTTATCATTTTTTTTCCTTTTTGGAGAATTTTTCTCGACGCGAGTTTCCGAGAGACGATTCCCTACGGATGGAGTTACGAGTTACCAAACAAGAAATTCAGGTGAGGAGGCTGATAGGAAGACGAGTCTCTGAAGCAAGGATGTTTGCGTCCAGGGAAAAGACGACGACGACGACGACCGGCTTCTTCTTTGCGTGTGCGTGCCGAGTCGTCCGGAGGCACGCCCGCGAGGACTGCAATGACAACGTTCACCGCGGGCGGCGCGTGACTTAGCACCCGGTTTCTCTCTTGGTAGACACGAAACTTGCCGACAGACACGCGGAGAGAGGATGACGATGAAAAGAATTCGAGAGGAGGAGGCCAGGAGACACGACACGCTCGTGAATTTGTGACACGAAGAGGTATCCTGGCGTATGCGCGATGGGCTTCCGATGTACGAAGAATCTCGCCGAGCATAACGAGAACGAGATGGTGCGAAGTTGTTTATTTTTCGTTTTTGTCGCTTCGATCGGTTAAAAACAAAAAAAAAAAAAGAGATTGAAATTGGTCATTAACTATCGAGCGATATCGGCCGCGAAGACGGAGATTAGATTATATTTCAAAATTAATGACCGAGTTACAAGAACCTTCGTGATCCCGTACAGGATGGTGCGAACTTGCTTTTTTTTTCTCGGATCGATTAGACGAAAAGAAAATATTGAAAGTGTTTCATTAAATATGCAAATACACGATAAAAAATCCCTAACGTATATTCCATCGGAAGATTAATAAGCGGCAATTGTTAGTTAACTCTTTTTAAGGCAGAACTCAGAGAATGCTGAAACTTGCAAAAATCGGAGAAATTTTGGTGTTTTTTGCTAATTTCAATATTAGCTATTTTTCAATAATAACGTTGAAATAGAAAATTAATTATATTTAATGTTATTTCATATGCATGTAATTGATGTGTAAATTATATGTAAATAAATCATGATTAGATACATATAACTAGGACACATGAACCACGTGAGGTATAAGGGCTGATAAAAAATTGTATTTTTTGCGGGTTGATTTAAATACTTTTTACATCTTTCAAAGTATAATCAATTTATCCGAAAACTATAAAGGGTTCGATTGAAAACGAGACTAATAAAAAATCGCATTTATTCAAAGCGCGAATCTTCAAATTCGAGTTTTCGATGTCGAACAACATTCTTTTATTATTAGGCGTCTGTCGCCAGGAGTGATGATTTCAACCGTGAAAGTAAGTACACTTGTGCCCGTACCATAGAGTCGCCCGGTGTGGGGATGCATGCGAAAATAACGAAAGCTCAAGAAGGTGGAAAACCTTTTACGCTCGCATGTCCGTATCTTTTATTCCAATGCGGCTCGCGTCCAAGTGCTCTCATCTCATCCTCGAGATTCGCCACTCGACTCCCGCGAGTCGTGCGAGGGCTCGCTTGTGTGCGTTCCTCCTCCCTCGAATTTTTGCCGTTTCCTCCGGTTCGCTCGAGGACATCGCGCCAGATGTTTGGCGGTCCTTGAAAAATCTTAGCACGCGTTGCTGCACGCGCCCCACTCGAAATCCGAGTTCTCTCTTTTTTTTCCCTACCCTCATTGACGCTCGACTTATTTTGGATCCTAACGTTTTGTAACTGTCACTAGTCAATAATGTATTGTAACATCGAAAGGGTTGAAAAAAGAAAAAAGTCTTACTGTATCCTGTTAGAAAGTCAATATGACAAAATTTGGCTAACAGAATTTTTTTATTTTTATTTTTCCATTAAGAAGGTGAATAAAGGAAGGAGGGAATAATTATAATCGTTATCGAATTAAATAAAGAATATCGACCAATTACATTTGGACTCATGTCGAAAAAAACGGCTGTATCCTCTTGGGAAGTCGATGGGACGAATTTTCGAGAACAACGATCTACGCGAATACAAAAAAAAATGGGAATAAAATATCAATGAACAATGGATCTCCGTAACAATTATCTGCAACTGTGATCGAATTATAATCGAACCAATCCCACTTCTCATTCCGTGTATCTCGATCGATCGTTCATAAAAAAAAAAGACAGTGGGTGAACGCAAGATGGTCCCGAGCGACGAAATAAGGCCCCCGAAGAGCCCAAAAGCGTGTATCTATATATCTACAGAATAGTTGCGGCGAGTGAGCACAATGACTAAAAGCCGATGAGTCTTTGAGACGAGAAAGCGGCGAAACTCTCATCTGCTCCTTCTCATCGAGCAACAATGCCCCGATACAATGATACACGCCCCCTTCTCTCGTGTGGCCCGAACGAGCCGAGGCAACTCTTTGCTTCTCTTCTTTTCCGATACGTTGGTAGTATAACGCGCGTTAACCGTTAACGTTACACGCAATGGAAGGCGAAACTCGCGAGAGCCACCATCGAGTCCGAGCAACGAGGAAGGTGGTCCGCGCAAGGAGTTTCCTCTCGACGGCACGTTCAAATTGATCAATTTTCGTAAACATTCGCTGCTGAAGAGAGACAACTTCACCGGGTGGGCATAATCGCCGTGGCCTGGGAAGATTTCGAGGATCGAATCGTGCGCTCGACTAATGAGGCCCACAAACGCGCCGCCATTCAATAGAGATAAAGAAATGAAAATAAAAAAAGCATCTTTAATTTGATCGTTTCAATAGGGACGCGATGAGATCGACTCGCCACTTCGATTATCTCGATTACAATACCGGAGAGACACGTGAAATAACAAACTAACTGTCTTTGTACGAAATCATCGTATCGCTGGAGAAATCGGCAGGGGAGAGTGGCCGAATATCGGCGAACTGAGGGAAAACTTTATTGCTTCCATTGTAAAGCGAAGGTACTATACAAATCTCTGATGGGTATGAGCTTGCAGTCAACTAGCTACTCGCGTTTGACGCTATAAATTTATCGGCCATTATTAGCGATTGAAAAATACGTTGTTTTTCCTGGATTACAACCGATGACAAGTGTTCATATAGTAATGATGCTGGAAATCGATTCATTATTGATGACTTGAGAAATACAGAAAAAAAGAACATGATCGGTATCGTGATCTCGATTCGTGAACCCATTTGATTATACAGCGACCGGTAATACGGATTGATTAGTTTTATTTTTGTGATAAAATTTTTGTTTTTTAATATTTTCACCATTTACCTTTTTACCAGATTCAACATTTACCGGAGCTAAAATCGCACGTCAGTGAACAAGAAGGTAGTGCGTCACCATTGTATGCGAAGATAAGTGACTACAAAAAAATCCCCTCTGGAATGAAGTACCTCTTACACTATGCACAGGTAAAACCAATCAATCGCTTTTCTAACGTTTTCAGATCAGGCCACGAGATAATATTAGTTTTAATTGTTTGTTTTCCGAGCAAACAAACAAGATAATTCGAAATTTATCGTAAAATCGTGGATCATTTTCTCAAAATCGGCCTGCCCGGTATTCTCCCCCGAAGCTTGGTGTTTTTTGAAGATCAGTTGATAACCGGGACCACAGAGGGTGGTTGTCAAGGGGGTGCGTGACGCACGCGTGGCTCACAGTCGAGCTGTCGGCGGTATTAAAATCGTTCGTTGAAGTTGAAGCATCGCCGGTTTCCTCGTGGTTGATTCGAGCCACGAACAACAATGTAAAAAACAGGCACACACAAATGTGATGCTTGACTCTTGCCGATGTACCCAGGTACATGCTCGTATCGCGCATGCATTAATTCGTCCGATAAGGGCACTCAGGCACGCGAGACTCTGGTCTCGTGTTATTTAGAAAAATCTGCAGATTGCGCTTATGCGGAATGAGGTGAAAGAGAAGCTAAAAAAAAATAGAGCGACGGACTTATATGAGATGAGAAATAAAGGAGCGAGCGAACGAAGCGAGAGCACGGAAAGCGCGAATTTGTCAGTGGGGCAAAAGAGACCCCCCGGGTGATCAGTCGTCAGTGCCGTGGGGGGTTAGCATTGTCAATTCTTGGAGGCCTCCCGGGTTTTTCTTTTCCTTTTTTTTTTTTTCGCGTGCTGAATAGCCCTCTCGCACTGGGAGGCATCGTCGCGCTGCCACGTTTACAGTCCGCAGCTCACGGGCTTCTCTACTCTGTAATTTTCGATCGGCTTTGCGTTCCGCGACTATAATGTACTCGACTCTCACGAGGGAGAATATCGTAGCGGGCCGTCGATGCTCGCAAACAACTGGCCTTCCAGGGACAAAACCCACCTGGTTGCATGCGCGTTTGACTCGCGGACTCGTTTTCTCTGCTCTTTCTGGGCTCTCGTCATCGATCAGACAGAAAATTCGCGACGGCGATTGTCAGCTTGACGCCGTGTATGGTTCGGAGATGAGATTGAGTTGACAGGAACCCCGTGCCCGTCGTCACTTCGCGTCGGTGTGGATAAAAGTCGGAGAGCTCATCGGGCTCGTTAGAAATTGAAGCTGGAGCTGGATCTTTGTGTCGCGATGAACATTTTTCGAAAATATGTTTCTCGATCATTTTTTCGAACGCGATCAATACGAGGCTAAAACTAATATTAGGTCGATTTTTTTTCAATGAGCGTTTTTTCGCGAATACCAGAGCGCCTCTTTTTCATGTTTTTTCATGAAAGTCGAAATGATTTTTATTTTAAGCGATTATAGCGATTTTTAAATATCAATTATATATCACGGTGACAGAAAGTATGCGAATAACTTCGCGCCAACTGTCCCACGTACATTTCATATAGCAATTTCACCGGTATATTAATCAGTTTCGTTTTACGACGTTTGCAGGTCACCGTCGTTGGGCCCATCGCAGGGTTCGTCGACGGGGCGTCATCGCGTCTCGTTTAGCGGTCATTACGCATTTGGCACTCGTGTTTCCGTCGACGAGCTGTTCGCCTCCCAGCGAGAGATCGTCGCGGGGGGATGGAACGCCAGAATCAGCGGCGGCAATAGCGAGCAGCATCAACGACGACAGAGGCAGTGCAAGAGAGGAGAGTAAAGGGAGTCGCTGCTGCTGCCCTGTGCAAGACCCCCCATCTCGCTTTTATCCAAGGGCCAACGGGGGTATCCCGCACAAGGCCCATGGGCATTGGACGTTCACTTCCATAACTGACACTGCTTAGGTGTATGTGGGCCACCGTCTCCTATGTTCCTCCGTATGTCGGACGTTGTACCCCCCACGTGTAAATACGGTACCCCCCGTATCGCGAGCAAACCGAGCAAACCAAGAAAACCACGCAGTCGAGCGCTCGCTCGCGCGCGCCAACTCGTGTACCGGCTCTCTCGGCGATTAAGAAAAAGCATAATAATAATAGTGAAAGAACGAATAGTATAAAAGCCGGGAGTATGAAGAGAAGGGAGGTAAACGATGAGGAGAGGCGAAAAAAGACAAAAAAACATGCGCACAACTGGCTTCAAGCTTCTGTTCAACGCTAATGGTATATTAATCGCACTATGAAAAAAAACAACTACAGCATTAAGTGATTTAGTAGATTTTTGTTTGTTTTCTTAATTTGTGATGCCTATTCTAAAACTTCAAGAAGTGAAGAATATTGTGTGCGATTTGAACTCGTAAAAATGACAAAATCGAACTGCTTTAAAGTGGTCGAACGACGGTCGGAAAATACCGAAAACGATTTCATCGATTGCTTTGAATTACTATGAAAGCGATATTGTTGAATAACTTCTTTGTTGTGCCGTGCAATTTTTATTACTCAAGCGCTTTTTTGAAAATGATATCGAATAGGTACAAAATGCACTTATAATAACGAACTGTCGCTATTTTGTGATCGATGGAAATTCGAGAAACAACTTTATTTTCCCCATTTTTTTGTCGCTCACTTCATTACCCGGCTAATGATGAATATTGGTACTATAAAAAAAACCGGCATTAAAAACAAATGAAGATGTTAATTCGGCGAATATGGGATTCTCCTCGGGCCCTAAAAATGCGGACTTCACATTCTAATTGATAGATTAACGGGAGCCCGGAACGAAATAAAGAGGCTGTGATAAACACCGAGCGTTTTCTCTTTTGACTTGATGCTTTAATCCCTTCCCTTGTCCCAAACGCAAATTTGCGGATTACGAAGGCACAGCGGGAATTGTTTAATCTCAGTATCGTCGGCTGTTTGACTATGTATGCATAGCACTCACTGCGAAACGTGGATACGGGGGATTATTCATGCGGAGAGAAGCTAGAGGAGGTGTGATCATTGGGCACGCGTTGTACAACGGAGAAGAGCACAGCCAAGGGGAAGGGGACGGGGTGACAAGTTTAAGGGGGTTGTATAAATCGTTTTTAAACAACATTACATCGCAAGCGATAAATTTATAATGACGAGGGTAGCCATGTATTTTTACGACACTCTTTTAGAGTCTGTCAAGCTACGGAAAAAAAAAAAAAGAACATGGACAGGAATTCTCACCGAAGAACGACAAATAATAACGTGCGCACAAAAGCCCGCGGTAATAACAACTATGGAGTCTCGGGGCATCAGCCATCAAATTTTCGATTCCATAAGCGAAACGAGAGAACATAAAATGAAAGAGAATGCATCGAGTCATAAGAACAGCCGCGATAAAGGTTCCACGAATGTGAGAATTATTTACGATTCTGAAATAACCTGCGCGCGAATCAAGATGTAAGCGTGGGCGACAGGGAGGAACAGCAGTCGTACGGCGTGAATTTCGTGTGTGGAGGTTTCTCTCGGGATATACACGGAAAATACGTGAATATGAGCTGTGCAAAAAAATTGAAAAAATAAAAATAAAAAAATGTTCGGGCGTATACAACGAGAAACGTCGAGTACAAAAAGTGCATAATTTCGCGTACGAACGTTTGGGGTCCGGTCGGTCCGGCGCGAAATACCTTGGAGAAGGAGACACTATTATATTTTTGTCCGCGGCTGTACAGCAGTTCATAATTTTCACGTCCCACGCAAAAACGCACGCGCACTCATATTATAGGTACTATCTCGCGAAATAATCGTGTGTATCTCGACGATGCATAAATTATAAAAGTGATATATATATATATAATAGCGACGTATTATGTGGTGTACAGATTGATTCAGAATAAATATCGCATTCGCTTCGCGACAGTCATAAAGACTAATACAATTTTCTGCTAGAGAAAAAATATAGCATTGTTCTTTATTCGTGAGACCTGTTCCTTCAGAATGAGAATCGAGGTAAATTTCCAATAATAACTAATATTATATAATAAATTCTATTATTATTAAATCATTCATAAATTTTTGTTATTTTCTATGAGAAATTGAAAAAACTACTACATGCAATGTTTAGAAATGTTATCATATTTAAAAAATAAATATTCCACCATAATTAAATAGTGTAATGGTGATAGTTACTGTTATTATTATTATTATTATTATAGAATAATTTTTTCCGATTATAGTTTGCATAGGAAAATGGAAATTAAAAAAAACCCGATTAGATATTCATTGTGAATCATCCTGTATATGTATATGTATGCATAGTGCGTACATATAAACAGGCACATACTGTAGTTATGTGTATATAAACGCGTGCGCGGCGTTGGCAAGAATGTCGGTATATGAATTCGATGTCGTAAAGGAGATGCCAATAACTTGTCCCCTGCGAGGTTGGCCCTGCTCCGGGTTCCCTCATCTTCAGGCACCTCGACGACTGGGATACACGAACTTCTTTTCGCATTCAATATCAACGTGCTCATGAGCTCGATCGAATATCGAAAGGAAAAAAAAATTCAATAAAAAGACGGATAAACAGCAGAAATTTGCGCAGAGCAAAAAATAAGAATCGAGAAGACTTCTCGTTATATTCCTTCGAAACGATAAGCACGGCTAATTTTCAGAATAGCAAAAAAAGAAAGAAATCGCTTATGCTTGTATGTGTGGCGCATATAAGTTTCACCATTCGCACTTGTCACGCACTTTATGCGACATCTTTTCCAGCGAGCCCTGTTGACGAAGCCGACGGGAATATTCAGCTCGTTTCGCCTTTCACGCAGCCTCGTTTTCTTCGCGATTTAACTGAATGGATCAGCAAATGTGCTTTCACGGTCGCTAATAAAATAGGAAAAAATTGTCTCTCAAAACCACGAGCATTGGGGCCTTATCTCGCGAAATTTATCCCTACGAATTCTCTTTTTATCACAAATCGCCATCAATTTGGCGAAGATTAGAAGGGACAAAAAAAATCAAGATGTGGCGCCAGATAGGAGATCAAATTCTTTATCAATGGTCCGGCAAACGAAGCTGTCAATGCAAGAAGATGCGGTGGAAACGGTGAGCAGGTTTCCGTCCCGGTCCGGGATCGGGAACTCTTCTTTTTTTTCTTTCAATTCTTTATTTTTTCATCTCCTATCCGCTCACTTTGCATGGTCCACAAACGCGCACCACGTCTAGACGTTCTAAATTTGAATAATATTTTTATGAATGAGCGGACGTATCATAAATCCCGGGAGAGGTTTGAATACTGTGGGACCACGGGTGTATAGACTGCATTGCTGCCGGGGTGTGTTAGTTATATATATATATAGATATATATACAGTCGTAGTTCTGTTCAACCTTCTTCATCTTCTTCCTTCTTTCCACCATTTTTTTTTCACTTCTTCCTTCTCTTTCTACGCTGTGTACAAGAGTTCGGAAGGCTCGTGCTCGATGCTCCTGCATCTTCGGCCTTTATATCGAAGCACGTAGCACCCGCGTGACCCTGTGACTAATAGGCTTATTATTTTATATCGCCGCACATTTGTTATCGCCGGTACAGGGTACATAACGGTGAGAGAGGCCGAAGGATAGACGAGAGAGGAGAAAAAGAGTTTGAGGGGGTGGGCATGCCAGCTTCTTTTAACCCTCTGGTCCACGGGACTAATGTCATGTTTACTCAATGCCGTGGAGGACGGGATTTCGTAGTTTGAGGGAGCTTCCCTTCCCTTCCGCCTTACCCTGCCGTTACGGACGCATCGTGAACATTTATTTGTTTCGTATGTTCCGTAATGCTATGCATTCTGCGCCCTGTATCGCCGACGCTTCGTCATTGTCACTGGTAAACCACGCTACCGATCTTGCATTAATAAAAGCTTCGAAGATTTATCGTCGATGTTCCAGTCGGCACGAGCGAGATTAATCTTTGATGTACAACTCGGTCATACCGTGGAAAATTCAGATGGATTTGTATTGAATTAATTATTGCATTAAATGCATTCCTGGGCAATGGGCGAGAATCGCCTCGATTTGGGGCTAGTAAAAAAATGAATTCCGAATTATGAGACATCCATGTTTAAAATATATAAGCCTAAAATTAAATCGGCTAATATTGTATTAAATGAATTCCCGGGCAATGAGCAAGAATCACTTCGATTTCGGGCTACTGAAAAATCAAAATTTGATTCTATTCATGAGGCAAATTACTCAAACGCGTGTCACTGGAATTTAGATAAATTACTATTGCGTTAAATGAATTCCAGGGGAGTAAGAATTGTTTTAATTCTGTAAAAAAAATAGATTCGATTTATGAGACACACATTTTTCAAACACGTCCCACTTCAAAATGGGACGGTTCATGATTCGTAACACTTTGAATCCCCTTTTTTTTAAATAGACACAATGGAAGTATATTCATTGGAAAATGATATCGTCGACGATGCTCGAGTTTCGAATTGAAGAAATGAATTCCATCTGTCAAGGGTCCGCATGTTACCCAGTGTTTCATGGCACAATTCCACATTGGCCTCGTACACCCCCGTCGTGCGGCGAGGAGGTGGCCAATTTTCGTCAGCAAAGTACCATGAAATAATGCGGTAGGTGTTGAAAGAGAAATCGTCAAGGGTGGGATGGAAAGTTGGAGACAACGAGGTGAAGAAAAGGTGCGATCTGTGCGCGGAACGTAAAGGGGCGCGAAGTCCAGCGAGGGGGTTGCGTGGATATTGGGGCAAAAGGGGGAGAAAAGAAGGAAGAAGAAGTAGAGAAAAAAAAATAGAGAGACTAGAGAGCATCGAAGGAACACATGTCGTTCGGTGTATCCCGCGGTGCAACGCAGGCTCCAATGCGTGGGATTCATATATATTATTAGGGCAAACTCGCGAGCGGGGCCAAAAAGTTTTCAGTTGATAAATAAAGAATGGAGATATAAGAGAGACAAGAACAGCAGCCGCGTTGCCGTACGCGTATACGTGAATATATACTGTACATATCCCTACCGCGTTATATACGCTATATACTACATAATGTATATAATAGGTAGTTGAAAGTCGACGCGAAAGCGAAAGGAAGGAAGAGACAGATGAACTAATGCTCGAAACTGCGGGGGGCTCTTGCCTCTTTTTTTCTCGAGCGAGAATCGTCTAATGATTTACCTTGCCTGATGGCCCGGTCGCGCGCTCGATGTTCAGGGGTTGAGAAGAGATTCCCTCTTATCACACTTCTCACAACATTCGTGAGCGCGAATCTCTCGATTGACCTTCATACATTCTATTCTCATTGACTTGACAAATTTCACTTCCGGCTGTTGATGCATTCATTTCAGGCGATATGATATGGCAAATAACAGACAAAATTGTAAACAGAAAAGAAAAACAAATGGTAATGGGAATGGTAAACATGGTCACTTGGGAAATTGTCAATAAATTGGCAAACCCCATTTCGTAAATCATAAACACAATTCTGAAAATGACTTGAGAAATTATAAATAACACTTTTCATTTCGATGATGAATGGTAATTCGAAAAATGGCAAACAAAATGGTGAATAGCTGCGACATGTTGTGCAGAAAGTGTGAGAAAAAATGGTTCGTTAAGGGATGTATTTGAAAGAAACTCGACGTCTCCGATATTGGAAGATAAAGTCGCGGGCGTGTTTCATCCCTGCAGAATCATTCGTGAGTCGTCGACATCGTTTCGACGAAACGGGGGCGTGAACCGGAGAGCCAAACGTTCGTTCGATTGCCTTTCCAGAGAGGAAAATCGATTTCTCTCTAATGATCAAACGATGACGCGCGAAAAAAAAAATAAACTCCATCGGAGGTATCCCTTGTCCCCTTTTACTTCGTAGATCGAAAGAAAAAAAAAAGAAATAAGAGAGTCCAACGTCAGAGTTCACTAAATTCTTGCGACCATTACACAAAAGGATTCTAATCGTTGCCTATGCACTGGGGTGAGATGAGGATCAAGCGAGTGAAGATGAAGACGATGGTTTCCGATTTTTTCCGAGAAACACGAGAATGAAAAATGGCGTTTGGAAAATTCATTCAAAAGCCAAATGGCTTGGGGAATTTTCGTTGAATTTTTCCGGTTCTCCGTTCTGTAAAAAAAAAAAAAACCACAAAAAAATGTCCACGCCGAGAAAAAGAAAGTAAAAGAGGTGTGCCATTCTCTCTTCAAGTTTTTCGGGTATGGAAAAGGAGGCTGAATTTTTTGTCTCGTGCTACGATTTTTTGTTTCGCTGACTGATAAAAAAAATATATCCAAGTCGAGAGAGATCGTTCGTGAGAAATTTATGCGATTTTCTCGGCAAGTTTTTCTCGCTTGTGTCTCGTCGCGGCAGTTTTCGTCATCGGTGCAGTTGCAGTCGCGGACGGTGGAGGCCGTAAATCAAGTATCTTAATAAGCCGTCGTATATCACGTTCGGTGGTTCCTCGAGTTCCAACATCGGTTGGGTTGTATACAGAGTCGCAGTCGTGTACGATTGCCGTGCCGCGCGAGAGGACGATGCCCGCCGGACGTTCGGACAATGCCGAAGTCGACCGATATTGTTGAAACACTGATCGGCTGCCGGACAAGCATGAACGGTGAAAACAGTCAGTTTCGTAGTTTCACTTCCGTCAAGATTTATACGACCGGTGATTGGGATGGGGCCCCCGTAGTACATTGGAGGGCGCGGGAGTGAGCATCCTTACGCCATGATGCTTCGGCATGTAGAATAAATACATACCGGAGAATACCTCCGCGACGAGTCGACCTTTAAGGGCCAAACACCGTAAAACTTTACGGCCCCGGTAGTGTGGTTTGCTGGATTTCCCTCGGCCTTTCGATGATTTACGATCTCGCGGGAGGCTCCTCGAGCTTTCGCTATAAGGATTCACTCTGTGACCCATCGGACCCCGCAGAAGCATAACTGCAACGGGCCCTGTCTTATTCTTACCTCGCGAACATCCGGAGAATGCAACAGTCATCTTTTTATTTTTTGTCGAGGAGCCTCAGTCATTGACCATTTTTTGACTTTGCTAATTGGATGTCGAGGAGTATATAAATTTAGATTTTATTGGAATTGATCAATTATATTTCCATCGAAGGTGCCCATCCTGGTGGTATTCGAATATGTTTCGAGTCGCGGAAGATATTCATTAGATAAGTGAACAACTGGAATGTTTTGATCTTTCTTTAGAAATTTCTAGCAAATTATAGAAATACCATTTGTTGATTTTCATAAATGGAGTTCGAATCTCCGGTAAATTTAGACTTTAGAATTGATCAATTATATTCCGATGGATCGTGACTCTCCTGGTGGTCCTCAAACATTCGTATTCTCCGGCTCATGGGAAATGCGCGTTGAATGAAAGCGGAAACCACCGGAATTCCGACACTCCGCCTTTATTTTGGTTCCCGATGTCCACGCTAGACTCGGAAACACAATTGTGCGTTTCCTTCCCCACTGGCGATGAAATGCGAGCTGGGAAGGCGAGGCTTGCACATTGCCTTCGCATACGATCGAGTAACGTCTTTACAAACCCGGAGGCCAGGAGAATTCGACGCTCCAAACAACTTATATATCATCGACATGGCAAAACCCGTGTGAGCTCTTCTTCATCTTCTTCTTTTTCTTCACAAAACCGTGAAACATTATGAAAATTCAACAATAAATGTCGACCACGCGCACGTCTCCAGGAGGGCCGTGTCTTGTACTGCCGAGTTTCGAAAAACACCCGCACAACGATAGACGTAAATGGCAATAAATACAAAGCTATGTAGGACATCGAAGTTTCGTGCCCCGTTAACGACTTCCACGAGCGGTCCTTTCGTTTCTCTATTTCCTTGGAAGCAACGAAACTGCTTTGGAATGAAAATCATTGTTGTACAGCATCCCTCCCGGCAGACGTCCTGGGTGGCTCAGTGCCGGACTCGTTCTACCCCTATTTCTTCAGGCCACAATGATCTTTGACTTTTGGTTCGAAACGTTTCTCAGTTCCTCGGCATTGTCGAAAGGCTCCCTTCCATCGAGAATTTCGTTTTCCTCTATTGGAGCAGGTTTCGCAGTGTGAAATGGACTGCGGAGATGAAGGAAAAGAGACATATCGAGATGTTGGGGGTGCCGTCTCGTGCGTGTGAGTCGTTGAAACAGCTCATGGCCCACCGGAGAAAAGGCTATTATTGCGAACAAACTGAGAAGCAGGTGAGAGAACAACATCGGACGAGGTAGAAAATAGTGCGAAGAGGATCGAGGATGCTACCCGAGAGTCAAAGGAGTCGAGAATCGGGAGGGCCACCAAACTCGATACGATCGTTTTTGGGGTTTGCTCGTGTTGCGTCTCTCTGGGGGGTTTCACCGAGATTACGCGGCACGAAGAAGCGAGAGAGAATGGTTGCGCGCGGAAAAAAACCTACAATGTATATCCTACGGAGTGAGTCCCAATTTCTCAGCTTCTAACAGCCGCATAATGGCACTGTCCATGGGGAAGACGGGTCAAGGCAGCGGGGGAAACATTTTAGCACGGGAAAAAAGGCACGGTGTTATAGTTCTCGTAACACAGATTCACGCTGCTAAATCTTCGTTGGGTTGAGCGAGTAAGAAAAGGGAAAACGAAGAAGAGATCGTAATTTAGACGTTTCACGCAGAAAAGGCCAAATGGTTCGTATGAAATTGACTTGAAAAAAAATATAGTCGGGAGAATCATTCGTGATTAAGTGTCGGATCTCCCGACCGTAATACGCTGAATAATATAAAGAATATTTGGTACTCGTTACACTATCTTTTGTCAATAAAGTTTATTAAGAATGGAATCGGTAGTTTCAAGTTTGTATTTTATTCTTTTTTACCGGTAAGAAAAATCTCATTAATAATAAGGAAAATTAAAACAGCAGTAATCATGGAAGAAATAACAGTTAATAATTAATTGCACATAAGCATTTGCCCTGGCGGTCAGGATTTAAAAACGGCACTTTTTATTGTTAGACATTTGAACGATGCAATATTGAGAGCGGTATGAAATATTTGCTTCCGGGGTAAGAGCCTTATATCTGTATACAAATGAAATAGAAGCAAGCATCGGTTGGGAGGTCGAGGCATTCGTGAAGCCAGCCCTCGCAATGGGTGGCTTGATTATAATAGAGGTATCATTCTCCGTCTGTATAGCAGATATTATACCCACCACTGTAGACTATAACAGGACGATACGCTTCCTACGGGCACGAGGATAATTGCGAATCGAGAGGAACGCTGGGGGAAAGGAGCTTCCTTTTGTATACGTTACGATATGTCTCTCTTCATCGTCCGATCAAAGCGGCGACGATGCGGCGCGTAAGGGGCGCGGAGAGGGAGGAGGGAGATAAATAAAAGATAATTATCTAATTATTCCATTGAACGAACTCGCGGGTCTCTGAGGTAGCGCATGCCAATGTGCTCTGTTCGCGATATTGTGTTCCACAGAGCAATCGCCACGATCGCATAATATAATATCACCACCGCGACTCCTTTCATTTCTCAGCTCTTACGACCAAACCGCACTCGCGTGTATCGAACGTTGAAAAGGGTGTATCGCTACATTGGAAAGTGTTGAAAAATTTATCTCATTCTCACATTTACCTGGGGACGTAGCCACGCTCCTTGATAAACAAAAGGGCCTATCTCCCAGTATTGTACATGTAAAATCACCCAAGATGTTCCCTTCTGCACGTTATCCGTCGATATTACGATTTTATCGCTCCTTCTCGTTTTTTTTTTTCAACCAATGGACCAACCGCGCATACTTCGATCTCGAGAGAGGCATTAATACAGGTGTAAATCGATAGAAAAAAGGGGGAATGCACCGTGAGGAAGGAAGATTGCAAACTGCATCGTAAGATATGCGTAATAGAAGTATTAATGGCAACACACGTGCGCAGTGTATGAAACGAATCTTTCGCCGCGGTGGTACAATAATTCGCCCCCGGGATAATTTACAACCGCCCTTTATCATCGGCATACATAGTACAAGAGGCGTCACGTGTAACCACTTGCGGTAGCATCGCCGATAGTTAAAATGAAACAGCGGGGGTATCGCCGTGAGAGTCGAACGTGCGACAGGAGCGACGAGAAAAATTTCACGTTGGAAAATATACGAGACTCGGGCTATTGCCGGGAGTGAACGAGAGGTCTGTTACTGCCGATATTGCCTCGCGAAGGCGAAACTCGCTCCGATAATAAATAATATATAGATCGTCGACATTTTATTCCGCACCCGACACCAAATGCTCCTCATTAGCGACAAGTTACCAGGTTATACGACAAAGTAGATTCTTTTTTCTTGTTCTCAAACTTCAATGTGTTGAGAATATCTCGATATCGGCTTTCAAAATATCTCGAAAACGGGGCTTCCGGTCGACTAATTTTTTATAATAAAAATGATTCGCCGAGGTATTTGGATATACTTTCAAATTTAAAAAACCTCGGATGCTCCCATGTCATTAGTTCAGACAAAAAAAGTGAATTTTTATCTCGTTTTTCGACTTTGTCATCTGACCTTAAGTCACACGGATGCGTAATCGCCTTTTCGTATCCTTCCAACTCGAGACCTGCAATCTTTACCGATCTTGTTCGATTTTTCTTCGCGCTTCGTCACACCTGGCGTTCTCGGTATCCGGAAAAGAATATCTCCGAAGAATCCGAACGGAAGGTGTGACCGAGAAAAAGGGACGAAAAAAAAGCGACAAGACAAGAGAAGGATAGCGCAGCGGACTGTATACGTGGAGTATCTCGGTGAGACAGCGTGTCTCCTCACGGAGGCGCGATGAGGATTTGCAGATAAGAATCTGTCATCCCCGCGCGCGCGACGCGCTTCTGCTCCTGTTGCTCGGTTGGAGGCTTGCGGCTGGTGCTGGTGCCAGGATTCCTCTCGTTGGCTAATGCCTCACGACAAGATACTTGCCACCAGATAAAATACCAACGAGTCTCACGAGTCACTCGGTCCCGACTGCAGCGAGATAGTAAACTATCGCCACTGAATCACGCGATTCTTCTTCCTGGCTAAAAAAACGACGAGTCAACTCACTCGAAGAAAACGTCTCGGTAACGCTGACCTTCATGGAAAAATCCATTTCGCTCGTTGGGCGATCGTAAGATCGAACGCAGGAGAAACGATTTTCGAGAAAAATTCGGAAAAGCTAAGTGATTTTCCTCGTGGATGAATTCTACGGCAAAAGAGAGAGCACTGGGTGAGTGGGTGACTGACTTCGGTTCGTGCCTGTGGATGGCATTGTCGTTTCTTCAAGATATACGACTCTTCGTTCCCAGAAACAGTTTATATTCCCGATGGGAATGACGGAGACGGAAACATCTTATAGCTCGTAGAAATCGTTATTATAGCCACGGAAGGTATACCTGAGATCTTTGCGTGAAAAAATCATCTTTTTCCCTCCCGTCCGTGTGCCTCCGTTTTTCGTCACCCCTTTTCTGATGGCTCGTCGCGAAATCGCTAAATATTCGATTAGTGGTTGCCAAGGTTGAAATTTACATTAGGTTCACTTTAGCGATTCCGTTATTAAATTAGTTATATCACCGATTTAATGGAGGAAATACAATATTAATTTAATACTCAATAATAATGGAATTTTCCATAATTTCATCTAATCAACTTTTTTTTTTAATAATGTTATTTAAAGAAAAAACGATCTCGGGATGGCGAATGAAAATAGATTTTTAAGAAACCTCGGAATAAGTAAACGAGAGTCTAGGATCTCGGAAACTGACTTGACCGACTCCGAGATTTCATCCGCCGTTCGGTGTTTTGTATACACGAACTATAGATACATAAAGTATAGAAAAATATGTATAGATATATAGAGCTCGAGGGAATGGGTGAGCCGGGCAAGGAAAGATTCTTCTGGGCATTGAGGTCCCTACAGGTCATAAATAATGCCGAATGTTGGGGCCCCATAAGTCAGGTAGATTCGTTGGTACCCGGACGAGAGTCGCTACAACCTTATAGCGCTTTGGACCCCCCCGCTATATTATAACTACGAAAACTGTACTAGTATATATATACAGCGAGTATATATACCCAAAAGCAACACTGCGGACGTTACCATTCCGAGCTGTTTGGATGCTGGTGGTTTTCAGAGTCACGCCCTGAGTTCGCCTGGTCCTCGACCGAGAGGGGTGATATTCTTCTCGTCGTTTCGTATGGCCAACGAGGCGAAAGAAAGAAAAAGACTTATCCGAGGTCCGAAAAACGAAAGAAAGAGAACGGGCGAAGGTGCATGGGAAAATCAAAAGAAGGGAAGGGAAAGGGGGGGGGTCTACGACTTACAGGTGTAATATATTTATATTCCCTGGACATCTTTATAATCTGTTAACCTCGATGGAAAATAACGAGCCGATTCTCGGAGCTCCCTCTTTCCCCGATTCTCCGATTCTTTTTTTTCTATCCACAAACAAATTCGACTCCACCTGCCGATTATCATTTCCATAACTCACTCCGGAGATGCTCATGTGAAATACAAACAAATCTGAAAATTTCGATGGCTTATCATTGGCCTCGTACCCCGAGGGAACGAAGAAATTTCACGGCGTTATTTCGAGCGAGTCACTTTGGCTGGAATAAGTTCGTGGCGAGTGTACAACTCGACCTAGATTATGGGCGGTTATTATAGACGAGATCCTGAAACTGTTTTCGTGTAAGGCACCGCGGGATCCTTCGGTCATTACACGACGGTATGGGTAAACGCACTCTATATCACCCTAACAGTGTATTTCTCTATCGGTTAGACGATAAGATCCTGGCCGCTGCAGCGGGAATGAAACGAAAGTGATTTTCTATGGTATTATGTTACGCGATAAGAATCGTTCTAATGCCATTCACTTGTTTGCCACTCGGTACAGAGAATATATGCTACACCCCTCGGGATAACGATCTCCGTACGGCGGGGTTGTTATTATTGAGTCCGATCGACGATCGTTTATCCGGCAGCTAATGCGTTTCTGCACATTCAGCTTTTTTTTTTTGGTATTCCAATAACAGTTGACATGGACTAAAAATCATGCAAATTAGATTTGCACGTCGATTTCTCTTTTTGTTTTTAATGTCGTTTGAAATGAATTTCACGAGCGAGTTTATTAACTAATGTTGGTGTATTCGCAAACTTATAGATATGAAAAAGCATTCGCAAAACATTCTGGTGAAAATATTTAGAACAAAAAAATGTATAACTTTTGCTTCATGAATTTGGGCTAAATGGAAAATCACGTACACCGCGTCTACACTTTCAGTATCATTGCCAAAAATGTGTGCAAACGGCAACTTGCTCAACTTGAGGGAGCGGAATCAGAAATAGATAATAACATTTTTTGAGAAAATGAAAATGAGAACGATCCAGAAATTTATTGGTGTATTGAATAACGCATCAAGATAAGTCAATGGGTTCGCGCACTGCACAAAATCGTGACTCGGTGAGTCCGAGATTTCGGAACGTTCCACGAATCCATCGAATACTCATTGAATTATGCGTTGCCGCAAAAGTATCCGAAAATCGTGCGTGGCCGAAGGATTCGTGAGAGCTCCGAGAAGGCGCTCCTCGCGCGCCTACGGCTTGTAGTAACGTCGTTGTCCCTGAATTATAACCGGGACGAGGAGGGAGCCAAGGAACTGGCAATGGGGGCCCTCTTCTCGCGCGTGGCACGAAAAAAACTCAACGAGCGTGCAGTGGACCATCTCATTCTTTTATCTACTCTCTCTCTCTCTCTTGCTCACGGTTTATAATTCACGGGACCTCTTTTCTATTTATGACCCTTGTGATAATTAACTCTCTTACCGATATCCCTGGAGAATACTTTGATCCTCGGTAACTCATCACAACTCAATGATACGCGAACGAAATACTCTTTTTCATTAACATTACATTTTGGGAGAGAATGGGTGTAATGATAAAAAATAAGAAATAAAAATTAATAAAGATAGTAATAATAACAAATATTTTTATTTAAATTGTACAATTGCGTTTGAATCGAAGATATCTCTTTGTCCCTTCGATTCATTGCAATTAATTGTTCGCCCGCATAACAAGCGGATAAAGTACTTTCGCCGTACGACTCAGTCGTTATGCGACAAGGCTACTCGTTACTCACGAAACGCGAGACGAGTCGCGCAAACGAGAAAGACAGAGTCGCGTTCGCATAACTCTGGTAATTCGCGAAAAAAAAAGGAAACAGCGCATAGCTTGTCGCTCCCTCGGTATGATTGCTTCGTTAAGGATCATTCACAAGACTAGAAGATACAGAATTCCCGTGTTTGCCCGTGCTAAGCGGGAATACCGATCAGCAGATCGTTAGCAACGATTGGTTGGTACGCTTTTGCACGTTGACCAATTTCTCCAGATAATTTTCGACGAAAAATTCCTCCATGTTTCCCGTCAAACAGAGATAGAAACTATGCGAAAAAACAATATTAGAAATAGATTCATATTCGGAAATTTAATAGAATTGATATATCAATTATACCAGTTTCCATTTCCATGAGATAATTGATAAAATTGAAACACTCCAAACACTTGTAAATATTGTGGTCTCGTCGTCGAGTAACAACGTTAAGAACGGATGGGGGAGGAGGTAAGAGAGCTAAAATAAGCGTTAACCCGAAAAACCTTGACCGGAACCAAAAAGGCTATAGGAGAGAGAACGATCCCTCATCTCGAGCGACGCTTGACGTCTCAACTCTCCGTATATGCATCGGGAAACCTCCCGAATTATTTTGCGCTCCAAGGGAGAGTCCTGGTTTTGCCGTTGGGCCGTTTTCGGTGACGAATGAGAAGAGGAGGAAGAAGTGAAACGCGAAGCACCGGAACCCACGTAGCTATTTGTTTGGCATTTACAGCCATTTAGAGCGGAAAACCCTCGGCGCGCGCTTTCTGCGGTGATTCCAACTGTGCGAGTTTTCGTTTATTATTCCGCTATCCCTTCTCCGCCGTTGCTTATATTCAATATGATTTTTCTGGTCTCGCCGAGTCGACTTCCCGTCGTCACATTGTCCATCGCTCGCGCGCGCGCCTCTCCGGTTCCCGGAGCGAAAAGAAACGCCGAGCCAAAATACCGTCTCGGTACTACAGGAAATCGGAGCTGCAACAGCGCACTTTCGAATTTTCACGGACTAACGATACGAGCCCCATCTGCGGTACAAGGACCAAGGGGAAAAAAGAGAAGAATCGAAGAGAGGAGAGAGGAGACAACGAGAAATGACGGGAACCGCAGGAACATCCGAAGGCCACAAGGCAAAGGAAGACCTCGTTGGTTATTCTATTACTTATGGTCGTCGCCGGAGTCAGAGCCGTTTCTTCAGGCCCGAAGGATGTATCCTTCGATGCTTCGACGGCCGAGAGGAAGAGAGGAAACCTCAGACCCCCCAGCAATATTCTCGACGAATTCGTTCGGGTCGACAGAAATTCGCTACGCTACTTTCGACACGGTCTTCAATTCAACTTCTTCTCTATATTATACATACTCCTTCGGTTTATTTCTCTCGTCACTCTCGAGACAAGAATAAGACGAAAAGAACGAGGAGATGCGGAGGGAAATATGAGAACTGAGGTACCGGGTAGCCTAGTGCCTAAAATTTCGGACCAAGGTTTTGACTCTTTATTTCTCGATATTCGGCCAGCGGTACAAGGACATCCGGAAATTCCAGCCTTGCCAAGGAAACAAAGTTGAAAAATGAAAAATGTGCCGATGAAATATATTTATACATCCAGTATATGGAGATATTTTAGAATATATTTGTGGAAATATATTTCGCCAAATATGGAAGTAATTTTTTTTTTTTATATATTAATTATATGCACACGTCGAAATTCATATATTTTTAATATACTCTCAACATTCTTTAGTACATTACGGATATACTAAAAATATGTCACCAAACATGGGATAATTCGTATGATATATATATCAATTATAAGAAAACGCGGAATTTCGTGTATTTCTAATATGTTTTGTATCTATACGTTTTTCGATGTGGGGACAAGGCACACACTCTATAATTCTGACATATTTTTATATGCTTATTTATCAAATGTTTTCATCTCTTTCCTATTTCTCGGTCCGTCGACTATCGGACCGGAAATTAAATTCACGACGGGAATTCTCACAGCTGCAACTGTAGGCTCAACGTTCGAGAGAATTATTTATTGACCGGCTCCAAAGAGCGTTGATGAAATAAAATTTGTGTGCATGATACTAAATAATATTCGTGCAAGTTGCACGATAGAGCCATCGCAGTTTAACGCCCTCGCAGTTTGTTTTTTTTCGATAATTCTTTTTTTTTGTTGCTTGTTAATAGTTCGATTTTTATTTGTTTCTCCACAGGGAAGTCCTTGCTTTTATTTGAAAAAATGGCGCCATTTCAGTGGGTTTTGTATATATTTAAAGCGTTGAAGCTCGAAAAAGTTTTGAGTTATGGTAATGCAATTCACAAGGCCGGTAGCCGAATCAATTTTTATTATTCATTTAAATTCTCGTTGCTATTCTGACAGCTCTTCAAATTTTTCACGCTTTGCAATCATTTTCGAATAATGTCTGTTGACAACTCGTTCATTGTTCGATACATTGGGCTAAAAATGTCTAAACAAATAAATCACCGACGATTGTTGTAAATTTCTTTCGGTCATCTTGGAATTATGCAGAATCATATAATTGATTAATAAACATTCTCACAACATGCAGGGCCCTTTGAGAACGACACTAAGAAAAATCGGGAAGCGATCTGAAAATATAGTTCGCACAATTTCGTTCCTCTCTTCAGAGCGAATCCTTTTACGGTTTCGTTTGAAGATATTTGGAGCACGAGAAGCTCGTCTCTGTGCGCTTTAAAAATTGTCGTCTCTCTGTTTACATTTGGCGTGAAGAATCGCTTTCTCTACACGTTTTCTCTAAACTCGACTTTCGCCCTTTGCGTCTTGTAGTCGCGTGTGCTATGCACATGGACGGAAGCGAGGAATACAATGAAAGAGATTCTACTCTATCCGACAAATGCCACACTAGAAGCGGCATATATCCCGACCACCCTGTCGGTGCGCGCTGTCGTGCTCCGACGTTATATATGGAGGTTCTTAAATACCGCAAGGACCAGCGAAAACTTATTTTTTCCACTTCTGTGGCTATAGCGGGCTCAGTTAAGAAAATATGAAGGGAAGCCACCGTGTCGCGCTTGAAGCTTCGACGTGATTTCTCAGCTTCCTCGAAAGTACTGTCGCAACTGCAGTAAACAACGTGCCGAAACATTTGTGAGGTCTTTCGGACGAGGGCAAGGAAAAAAAAATACAAGAAGCCGAAAAGGATCGCGAGGGTCCTTTTTATTGCCCCTTCCGTAGTTTCCTCGAGTTTCTTCGACTTTTTTTCGGACGAACGCAGACTTCTATTTTTCTTGCGCACCTCCGGCAACTGTCTTTTCATAAATTATCTCCTCGTAAAAGCTCGCCTCGCGCGCGTAATGACTACCGTTAATAATTTATTGTTTATCGAGGCGAGAGATGAGACTCGAGCAGCGCGATCAATGGCTGATTCTCCGAGTGCTTTCGTATTATGCTATCTGGCGAATCCTCGTATTACCCCTGTCCGTGTCATCGTGTAAGCGGGAGTTCGTACATCGTGTACAGGATATATCGCTGCGAGAGGCAACTTTTGCTGCACCACGAAGATCGTGTGAGCGGCTGTGTTAGACACACCCACGCCACTCCCACTCGACATCGAGATGAGAACGTTCGCAACTGGACCCTCACGCAGCTCGATGATGCCCTTTGCCTCTCATACCCATGCAGAATCTTTTTTCACGCTTTCAAAAAAAAAATTGTGTCCCGCATGGAAAATAGTTTACCGAAAAATATGTTTAATGTATTTATCGCGGATATGACTTCGAACACATTTCAGCAGATATATTATTAATATTAATATTAATTTGTTGTTATATATATATATCCATTTGATAATTTTGAAAAAAAAAAAAGACCTAGCATCCTTGAGCTTTATATCCGGCAGCATCTGTGTCGAGGATTCATCTTCCCATCTTAGAGCTCAAGAGTGCTTTTACGACTTCGGCGACTTACTAAAATCGACGCTCAACGGCGCGTCTCAGGGGCTGCGCGGGCTCGACAGAGCCTCGTGTAAATTCTTCGATGCGCAGGAGAATTAGTCAATAAGAAAGTGACCTCTCGATGCGCAAAGGAACGTTGGTAGCGCGAAACGGTAGGTAAATACCCGCGACCGTTTCGCCTTACATATCCAGAGTTGAAGTCGTCGCGTCGACGTAGAATAAGCAACTTCCTTCTCGGCCACCGAATTTACGATCAAACAGAAACGCCGGTGAAGTCATAAAGGTGACAAAATATTTCCATCGAAACGTTATTTATGATTAAGGTCGTACGTCTCTTTTCGCTCGGTTGGAAAACGACAGGAGAGAGGCCGCTCACTTCGCGGCCATTGACTACCGCCCGACCAGTCCTCCCCACCGGGGGCACTTAATTCCTCCGACTCATCTCATCGGGGCCCCACTGCCGCCGGTCCCGACCGATATTACACCATAGTTGCGCAAATATTTTTCCTCGCACAACTATTATCGTAAAGTTTCTAACGTACAAGCATCGGCGAACGGAGAGGGGAGTCTCGATTCGCGAAACGTTGCGGGTTAGAGACAAAAATTATGCTTTGAGAAATTTCGCGCGACACCGAACATGTTTATTGTACATCGTTTTCTGACGTCATAACTTTTTCGTTAGGTGGATATAAATTTAATAATTTTTATTAAATGATAAAATGATAAATAATATTATTTTGTTAATAATTTTTTGAAAAGATTCATTGAAATGTATTATAAATGACGACAAAAGGATTTGAAAAATTATTAAATTATTAGAATAAATTATAATGCTATTATTTACGAAAAACTGCCGTCAGCGGGCGATTTACGATAAATACGGTAATGCCACACGTAGCTCCGGAATCATTAACTAAAGTCAAAGGAAGTACTGGCGAGACTTGACTTTAAATTGCGATCGAGAACTCGAGCGTGCGCGTCTACTACATAAATTGACAAAAAAAATAAAACATTTGATATCTTGGTGGGCAGCCTCGGCAGTTCTCATAGCGATTATCAATGCCGGATTATGGAGATGTCTAGGATATTACGATCTCGTCGACCCGTAAAAGTAGTACTTTACGAACGTGCCGGGGCGTTGGTGTAGCTCGGCGAGCCACGATTTCTGTGTAGAAAAATTCGTGTGCGCGTCTCATCCGCCGTTCGGTTGAAGCGCCGAAGGAAAAGTGGGAAGACTCGGTTGGTATCGAGCCGTGCGACGATTCGAATGTCTCCGCGTTGCCGGTTAGCCGCTCGCACGAGTGGTCGCCGTGCGCTCGTGAGAATATTTGCTGCCGGTGGGTTAATTCTTTAATCGCCACGGCTAATTGGATCCGAGTGGCGCCAGGCCGCGAGGCGTCTCTTGGAAAAATCGACGAGACGGTCGTCGATATATAGAAGCCCGCGATCGGGACACCCATAACTTTATTACAATAATATTCCCGCGGAGCTTGTAATGCCTTACGTTCGTCAAAATATTATATTATACCGTTGAAGCCGAGTGCGAGGGGAGAGGGAGGGGAAAAAAAGAAATGAAATGAAATAAAGGATGAAATGAAAATAAAAGAAAAAAAGAAAGCATCGAAGTTCCCACGGCGAAATGATAATCGATGGGTTAAAGACAATATAAAATAATGAATGAAGAGTTACAGTCACGCCGGTGAGTTTCAATTAATTTGACGATATTAATGATCATCGACGAAATTGAATTATACCCCGATGGCGGAGCGTTCGGGCGAGATCGTTTAGTCTCGAAGGAATTTATCTCGGGCGCGCGTGATCGCGTTCGAAGATAGAATATCGTGGATCAACGGTTCGATACACTCGACGATCACTCTCTATCCGAGATGATCGTATAGAGATCGGCAACGCAGAGACAAGGGGCATTCCTTTCTGTATCGTTGCGCACGATAAATTAACTTACGAAATTCAATCGATTAGAAAGTTTCGTTTGTTTGTTTCTTTTTTTATTCGCGATTATCGACGAATCCAACGACGAAATATCGAGTGCGGGGGATGGAATGTCGTTGCGAATGCGCGAAGAGTCATTGGAAGGCATTATCATTTTTTGCTAGGTGGAATTCAAAAGGGGAAGAAAAGAATTAAAAGAAAGATAAGAAAAGTTTGTATACAACGGGTACCGGGATTACAGCGAGCATTTATAAAGCTGCGCATTCACGTTATCTATCGAAGGATCGAGAACTTCGAGATGGATGGCTCTCGAGTCTCGAAATCTATTAGTCATCACCCACACGCGGTTGCGGTTGTGCGCGGTCCTTGCCCGTGTCCGCGCCGGTGCAGACAGCCCGAAGCCCCATCGCACTCATTGTGCAGCTAAGAAATGCATATCTTTAAAATAAATGTATTCTTATGCAGATAGGCCAGGAATCTTAATACGACGAATTCGTAGCTCGAAATGTGAGTCGATTTTCCTCGAGGCAGGTGAGCTGGTCTAAATATAGATTATTGGCGGTGCTAAAATTAATAACCCGAAAGTTCTCCGGGAGGCATTTGCCAAAAACCTTGACGCGAGACCCGAGAAACTGAATTTAGACGGCGGAGAATACATTTTTATCTATTAGAATCCAATTGTTCAAATAAGACCGTATGTATTCTTGGAGGTAAAAATATATTCTTATCTGGAGCAAATTAGTTTTTTGGTTATAAATGAACACACATTTTTGTGCTATCTGTTTAAAGCTAAGTAACTCAACTAGAAATGAACCTATTCTGAAAATTTAATGTACTGACATTGGCAATTTGAATGCATAAACCGATACATCACATTTGATGTACAATTACGATGGAAAATGACTGTAAAGTGTATTAAAAATTGGTATTATCCTTTTAATCCTTTTAATAACTTACTTTAAGATGGATTGTACAAAAGTACATTAAATTTCGTGCATCGCTTTATAAATTAAGGTGAGGTAACACTTACTCAGACGGTAACAAAAACTGCAATCGTAATTGTTCTGAACATTACTTAGATTTCTGACGGTCATGTACTAGATTTAGTAATTACAAAGTACATGACGCTTTTTTTGTCCGACATCTCCCAGGTTTCGACGCAACAAGGTTAGCAAAAAAATGTCTGTCTCTCTTGCACTCATACGTTTAACACTTCACCTTAAAATTCCCATTTTTTTTCGACCCAGCCGTGTTATGCTATTTAGTCACTTCGAAGTCGGTCGACTTAATCAATTTTACGAATTCTGACATGAGACCCGTAACTGATATTCTAAAAACATTAATGTTTGAGAATGTTAAGAAAAAAATTAATCAGTTACCGAACGCTAATTATTCAAAATCGTCGAATTCCATATTGTTTATATTATATTTTAACGTACTTTTTGCCCCGTGAAAAAAAAGAAGTCCATATTACAAGGGATATCGAGTTTAAGGAGCCGTAACGAAAAAAATCGGATAGCTCAGTGACGGGCAATATATTCGCGCAGAGTAATACGCAGCCGTACTGCGTATGTTCCCCGGGTGCGTGAATGATGCGAGGCGAAGAAGAGGGTTAGCCGACGCCAAAGTTGCTCACTTCCCGCTTGCACTCACGATGATCGCTTTGCCAACCGGCCACTCCATGCACTCTCGTACCCATTCATTCAATTCATTTTCATCTACGATTCACCGTTCACCCTTTCTGTTCTCTCATTAGCCACGTTTCCGGTCCATCTATAATACGTGTGTCATTATATTATACGTCCTCCTTCGAAGGCTGCTAAGCCGCGTTTACGCACACTTCCCCTACCCCTGTCGTTGTTATTTCTAAGATGAATTAGGAACACTTCCGTTCGCGAAAATAGTCCTCGAAGCTTCCACAAAGAATGAGTCTTGATTAAAAGAATTCATTGAGAGCAATTATGACCAATTTCCGCGTCTGCGTTCGCGTAACGATGGAATTATTGCGCGACCGGATCATTCGTTCCAGTCGGAGTTCTTTTTTTATCCGTAGTTGAGTAAACGAAATTCGAACGAGCCCCGGTGGTAATTTTGATATCTGTCGAGGGCAAAGGCAAAATCTCCGCTCAGGTACTGGATGGAATTCAAAACTCGCTGCTCACGAGGACAGGGGCGTGTGCGGTCCCGATATACGTGACCAAGTTGTCCGAAGAGACTACGGATAGAAGTCAGGGAAGAACGATCTTTCGTGCATAACCGATCGTTTGCGGTCGTAGGCGTGGTGCGGACTTGATGAGTTACGATCTACCCTTCTCTTTTTCTTTTTTTGTTCTTTCTCGCGGACAGCGTCACGTCCCGGAGTAGCACGGGTCACAGTAATTATAGAGCGAGAGAGCCTGAATTCCGGACTGCGCGACTCGCACGGAAAAATCGGGAAAATCTTCGAGAGAGATGAAAAAGAATGGAGAAAAAAAATCAAGGGGAAGATATAGAAGACAGTCAGACAACCTCCGTAACGCCCATTCTGCGCGCTGCTGAGACTTTATTGATGATTAACACCGGGTCCGGCTGTGTATAAGGGCCCTTTGGACTTGTGTGCTTCATCAAACCGAGAAATATAGGTACCGTATTGTGTATATGAAGAGGGTAGACCTCGTTAGCATTCGGATAATTTGAAGAAATGTCCATCGAGACTACCGAGAGTAGCTCTCTGCGCGACCCTCGTGGCTTTCTTGAAACAGAGAGCAGAAAATCGACCCCTGCTGTTTCGATGCTGTTTCATTTGTTCGAATGAAATAAATAAGAAATTTGAGACCGTATAAAAAAGAATTAGTGTAATATTATAAATCGTATGTTTTTGATAATTGTTTGATTAGCGAGAGACCAAAAAATAATTTATGGGTTCGTACAAAAATTCATTAAATAATCCTAAATAACAGGAAATACTAATTTTCAACTGGAAAAAATATAGGAGTTGTGGGTTTCACTGATTGATTTTAAAGAAGATGAGCTAAAAATGAATTTCTAGACATCAAAAGAATTTCTTATGATCGAAATTATGACTTGCATCACCAATTAATTCATGGATAAACAAAATCAAGAAGTAATGGTATCATTTCTTCGTGGTTGTTTTATAAGGCCTATTAAAATCTATTCAATATACAATTCTTCTGACTCATCGATTTCCCAGAAGGTTTTGCACTTATAGGAAACCATTTCTATGAAATCTTGTCTCAGGTAAAAAATATGTTTAATACGACAAAATTGCGACGTTCGAGAGTCGGAACAATTCGTTTGGGAACTAAAAAAATCGTACTTTTTCGATCCCGCAGCCAGCCCCGATGCGGGATTTATCGGAGCGTCGATCGCGCAATATCGCCAAGGTATATAGAAAGCGAGAGACGAAGATTAAGGTGAACGAATGACGCTAGGGGTGGAAAAACACTACCCCTACACCGATATCCACTCGTGCACGTTGCACGCCGAGAGCACGTGCTACATCAGTGCTGGCCGCACAACGTTGGGACAGGAAACTTGCATCTGCTACGCGACGGGGGATGCCCGATCATTTTTTAGGGGTAAGTCCACGGCGATGTTGTATTTTTTTTCCTCCTACACAATACAAGCTTTTCTCCCCGAGGGCACGGAAACGCCGTCTCTCATTCGACTAACGAACTATTTTGTTGCCCGTGGAGTGAAATATATGCGAATGTCCGATCAACCCTGAGATCTATCATTTGTTTTTTCCTCATTCTTCCCCTCCCGCGCGAGAAGAACAAAAAAAATTAATACGATAAATAATAAAGTTCGCTTGTGCCGAGAATATCGAAATTTACCTACAGCAATTCTTATATTGAATTTCGGGACACACTATTCTGTGAAAATTCGATAATTTGCGTATATATTAATTATCAAGTTAAGAGAACATTTTTTTTAGTATAGCAAATATAATTAAACATATTTAAAAAATTCTTCGACGTCGAGAGGACATGACGAGCCTTTACTTGCGAAATTTCTCTCATCGCGGACACTATAATGCGTCGTTAAATGAAGCTCGCGAACAGTGACAAAACCCATATACAGCGAGAGACCATAGGAGTCGGTTGAGTTTGGTTCGCGGGAGTTGTAAATTCGCCCGTAAAAATTTTCGACGAGAGAGCGAGGGGGTATAGGAGTAGAAAACGGGACGACGACGTGACGTGATGCTGCGTGCGCGAAACGATAAATATTAATGGGTCCAACCCGATGGTCATCTTTTTCTTATTCCCACCGGTCACTTTCCCTGTCTTTATCTTCTCTCGGGGCCTCGTCTCTCCGCTGCGCACCGTTCGGCTCTTGGGTTGTGGTTTTTTGAAATTTTTTCGGCTTTACGGGGGCGTCATAAATCACCGTGGCTGGAAGGTGGTCGTCAGCGAAAAAATAAGGCGGGTAAAGACCGGGTGAAGGGGAGGAGGAGGATGAAACGCGAAGGAGGTTTGTTTTACACCAGCATTGGACTGACTATCCTTCGACTCCCTCGCGCGCGTCTGTTATTCACGTATGAAATTCCAATTAGAGAAAAGTAGCGAGACTCCCGCGGGACGGTCGAGCCGATCTCTTCGGGCAAGAAAATAAACACGATTTTTATTATGTTTCACAATAATTAATTATTGGCCGGCCCCGCGAGCGCGATAGTTATTCGACAATCGCGTGATATCGCAATATCTGTAACTGTACAGATTCATGAGACTTCTTATTGCCGTATGAATTTATCCGGGAGCAACGAGAGACTCTCGTGACCTATAATTCAAAGATAAACAAAAAAAAGTAATATGTAAATAAAAATCTCGTTCGCCGGTCGCGTGAATCATCGAGGAAACATTTTCTTGACCCGTTTCTCCTTCCCCTTTTTTCGTTACCAATCGTCTTATCGAGTTCGAAAGCAATTCTCGTGGTCGGGCACATGCAACGATATTTCATTGTCGTTCGGTATGCTCGGAGAGGAAAAATTATGAGATAGAAGCAAAATATTAGGTCTCGGCTCGGTTCTAATATTCATATTTGAATAACCCGAGGCTTAAAAGCGGGTTGAAATTTTTTATTTTTCTTTTATTATCATATTCCGGAGATTTTTCATTTAGCATCCCCCAAAGCCATCCCTTAGATCCCGTCGTTCAGGTGACTGATCCCATGTTCGACTGTTGGACATTTTTGTCGGCCGCCGCCTTGAAGATAAGTATCACTGGTTCCACGCTGCTCTATCACCGGTAAACTATACCCGGGAGATGTATCTTTCCTCGGATCGCTGGTACCAATTCTTATCTCCAAAGTCGAACCGAGCCGCTTGCCGATCCGTCATTCGTCGTTGGCACGGCGGACGGCCAATCGCGTGTCACACTATTTTTCGTTTTGGTTATTTACCCACTTTTTCAAACCCTTTTTCCTCCTGAACCATCGATATCGATAAAAAATGAACATTCAAATGTGAACTTCATGGTTTTGTGTAATTGTTATATTAATCATAGAATTTTTATTTATTCCCCCATTATTACCAATGATTCACCTTTTGTTCAAATGTACTTCATTATCGATTTTTATTCGTCAAATCAACCTCAAGAAAGTCGTCCGGCTGGATCGGCAGATGACAAGATTATGAAGAAAAAAAACTTCTCGAAGGCATTAACGAAAGTCAAATAACTCATACACATTAATCCGAGACAAAATAAAGCTCTGTATGCATCGTTCAGAGTCAACGGAGGAGCTACGCAGTCGGTCGCGGAGAGTCGTTCGAGTCAAATCGAAAACGCAGCGCTGCCGCTGCCCCCCCGGGGCTCACCGACACCGATTGTCGTTTCTCTAATGACTTCGAGACAAGATCTCGAAACGGTCGGTGCGCTGCTGCTGCACGGATATTCGGGCTCTCGCGGAGGTACCGACGAGAAGCGAAGATCCATGAAAATCTAACCGAGAAATCTACAAAGTTTTGCGTGTGTCAAGAGCGTCGGTTTCCTTTGTGTCTTTTGGCTTTCCTTCTTCTCTACGCGAGGTCTCGGAGACGCTCACGACTTTGCGACGTAACAGAGAAGCCGACTAATCGTGTCTTCGCCGCCGCAAACTTCTCTCTTTTCCCTGAGTTCTTGTTTCTTTTTTTTTTTCAACGAAATGACAATGAACAGGTATTTAGTAGATCTTAACTCTGGGCTTTAAGGATCCGCAAAACCGTCTCGACAGCTCGATAATTACCGCAGCCACTCTTTTTGTTTCATCGTCTCGTAATCCTTACAACTTCTTTACACGAAAGAAGCGAAGACTACGTTTTCAGGAATGATTCGAGGCTCGTAATCGATATGTATCCGCGTATGCATTCGATTCAATCAAAATTTGTTCGATGAAGTGTTGAAGAATCCCCCTTACTTTTTATACTGGCAATATATGCGAAAATATATGCTTAATAATATTTTTCACGTTATCAATCTGTGCCGAAAAAAGTCGAATATTCAGCGTACACATTTTATACGCGTCCGAATGATATGAACGCAAAAAAGTATTCTAAACAAAAATATATAATTAAAAAAAATATTGTAACAATCGCGAATGTATTGCGAATTCTTGAATACTTGAATTTCCGAATATTCGAAATGTACTAAAGCTCGATTTAGTATGTACAAACGATAATAAATATAATGAAAATGTGAGCGATGAAACATATAAAATAAATTCAAAATAGATAAAAATGTATCATTATTATATAATCAAATGCAAATGTATTTATAAAACATTACTCGCATACGCTGTCGATCCGAAGAATGTCCATAAAGATTCTCGATGAAAAAAATGTCCATATAAATTCTTGATAAAAAGCAAATGTTTACGGCGCTTTCCGGCATTAATTCCTATCGAATTATCCTAAGGAATTCTCCTCGCCTTCTATTATAACAATTTCGGAGTCCATACGCGACGTATTCCCGTCGAAATGAAACGTGTCACGTCGTTAGGTAGCCGCGACCAGAGAGAAATGAGGTAACGAGCCTCGTATCTTTTTTTCATATTCATTTTATTCTTTTGGTAATAATTCTATCGGCAAGTACGAGAGAGCAGCGCACGGCGCCGATGAACGCACCGCGGGTGAGTTGCCATTCGCGAAGCGAAATGAGGAACGGCAAAAAAGGAAAGAATAATAACGCGTATTATGAGAGAGGCCACGCTCAAAAGTGAGAATAAGAGAGAAGAGCCGCGTGAATTGACGATAGCGCATCAGGCCAATCGCTCACGCGATAAACGCATCTCCGCGAAGTGCGTGACGTATTGCCCGTGCTGTTACCTTATTCCCGCTTAATACGAACATCGCGGCGCAAAGTTCTCGCATACGAATTAAAACAACCATGAGTAATACGTACGGCACACGAAAAAGTATAAAAAATTGTATCGCTCCGGAGCGATTAATATTTTCGTTCTTGCGCTGGAGTGAAGGGAGCGGCGAAAGGGGAGCGACGAATCGTGCGATAGCTCTTTCGCCCTTAATGATTAATTAAATATAATGACGGTAGTGAGTAGTTCTCTCGAGTGCGCGAGCACTGTTCTCGCGATGAGCGATGACCGAGCAGACTTCAGAGAGACAATGACCACCTCCTGTGTGCTCAACCATTGCGAGTTGTTGTACCAAAACGGATGTACCACACGGATCGAACGAGAATAGTGTTCCACAGAAATCCAAGATTTTCCCGACGCATCAAACATTTTTTTTTTCAGCTGTTCATATCTCATCGACGATGGCGACATGAGGCGGACTAATGCAATCGAGACTCCGCGCGAGTTCTAATAGAGAGAATACAACCGTTAGACAGGTTCTTTGAGTTTCTTGCCGGCGCGTACGATTTACGTTATTGACAGCTCGACGTGTCGATTTCGTGCGATAAAATTGACTCGATATCGTCGAGGAACGCGGAAAAGAGGGTCAACTTCATCGTGGAGAGATAGAAGGAAGAATAACCATTAGTCTACCGTTGCCGGAGACGAGTCTAGTTGGCAAAGCAGGTCATAGTTATTGATGTCCGCCTGGAAAATCTTTCGTTCTCGGTACATGAGGAAGCGGCATTAAGAGAAACTGTTACAATATTCCATGATGAATTAATGACCAGCATGAAACGCGCGCAATGCCGTAGACCGCGAGAGCGAGACGAAGAAATGTATGACATAGGACATGAAATTATTGCAACCGGAAGAATCGCGAGTCAGCTGTCGGCTATGAGAATTATGGCGTTTATTTGCCATGCGTTTAACATTGGAGGGTCAATAAACGCATTATCGCGGGGCTAATTGCATTGACGAAAGTATGTACGTGTCAATTATGATTGTCGAGTATTATATAAATCCTCGGAGTGCCGGATAGTATGAAGAAAATTTTAATACGTTTGTCAAGCACGATCGCAAAGATTCGGATGCAGGTATGAAGGATTTCTCGGTATTAATAACGGTACTCAATCCCTTCGCGATTGCCAACTTCGACCGGGTTGCGGATACACCTGAAGGTAAAGTACAGGTGCCGCGCAAAAAGATTTGACGAAATCTTCGACTTATCCGGATCGCGATCGCAGGATTATCCCCCGGATAATTTCGAGAGCTCTTGAGAACCTGATCATTGTTCGCAAATCCTTTGGGTATAACAAGTATACCTCTCGCGCGGCGAGTAAAAAGATTTGTTCGAATTAAGGAAATTTGTTTAAATTAAATTGAAGTAAAGTGGATTATCAATCGGAATAAAATTAATGAAATTAATAAAATCCATAAAATAAATAACATTAATAAAATTAATAACAATGTTTCTGATGTTAAGGAAAACAGTTTGGTAAGACGTTTTGCTATCGAACAGTAATACAGCCTCTGTTTAAAATTGGCCGAACGCGAGACGAGCGACCGTTCTTCGATGAAACTGCGAGTCCGGGGAAAAACCAGGCGGAGAGTCGTCTATTAACGGGGCAAAAAGGGTTTCGCTAATTTTCCGACAATGAAATGTTTCGCTGCACAATGGACATTCTCCTAGGTGCAATAGCGAGTTCGGTCTCGTTTATTGGCCGACAATGAGGGTCGCACTCGCCGACCGTTGAGGTGTCGGGATTAGGCCCATTAATTCTTGTTATTCGCCAAAACCGAGCAATATACTGGCACCGCAGTCCTATATCCTAATAAACTAAACTCCACTTTGCCGTGTATATACATTCAGTGCACTGGCCTGTTTTCCGAGCGCGTTATAATACCTGTCGTCTCGTATGGTCGTCGAGCGTTCGAGCGAAATTACGCCAGTGACCCGGCTTGCGCGGTTTACCTGCACACCATCTCATTGTAATCAAATACCGCGATTGTTCGGATTAACAAACGGCAGGCTAAAAATCTCAAGTAGCTTCTCGAATGGGCCTCTTCTCTTTTACATGCAAAAACACTTTCCCGAAAGTAGTTTCCAAAATCCTAACAGCGCGTATACAAAGCAAGGAATACTCTGCGGAATCTTGAACCTTTGAAATCGTTGTCGCGCCTCGAGAGGTGTCGATCTAATACCACTTCGAAGCGCCGCTCCGTCATCCAAATCCTGGATCTTGCCATTTCGAATCTCTTACAAATTTACCCTAATCAGCTCTCCGGAAGATTTTCTCTTGTGCTGAATAACAGTATCTACACCCGTTAATCCTAACAAATCTCGCCTTTGCCCCAAACGAAAGCGACCAAATCCTCGTCGCTAGTTTGCCCGATAATCCTCGCCGAAGGTACGATTTCTCGACGATAGCCTCGTCGCCAATTTTTGAAACTGCAAAAAAAAGCTGCTTCCCGTTGCGAGAGGCAGCACCGACAGCCGGAAACTCATCGAGGTCTCTTGGCGAATTCTTCGCGCGGAAAACAGATGTAAAAAAAACGTCAGGAATGGGACGTAGTTCACGCCCAGAGAAGCGAATCCACGAGATCTAGGCGTGTTTCAATGGGTGGAGTACGATCATGCGCTTTCGCATCGCTTCCGCCTACGACCCCGGTCGTTTGACGAATGAGGCGCGTTCCCATAGCTCGCCAGTGTTCGAATCGGGCTTGAATGAGCCAATGCGAGGCTGGTACCGGTTCGAAAGCGTTGGGATTGGACGCGCACCTGGCCACGAGGGTCATCGGGCCAAGGAGGAGTGGCGTAAAGTTGGTGGGGATGGAACGGTTCAACTGTACGGCTCTCTTACCCTTACCCAAAAATCGAGTTCGAGTTCGAGTCGCCCCGCGGCGAGTGCCCAAGACCCTACACCTCAGTCCCGCTGTGAACGCAGCAAGGAACACAGCAGCAGCAACGGATTTTGCGCTACCTGTCGGTCGTTCACGTATCTAGTTGTTGTCGTTTCCTATCGCGACACGAGAAAACTCAAAGAGTTCTGCCACGAAGTCGTCGTCGACTTTCGCCGCGAAATCGCCGGGCTAACCGGTCTAACGCACTTCGTTACCGATAGATTCACGAGTAATCCTTGTTTTTGTATCTTGTTTTTCTTCCCTGTGCGCGCATCGCGAGTTCATCGAGAAAAGGGTGCGTTAACCCCCGGAGAAAACAAAACAAAAAATCGCGTAAAAATCGTGAAGAGTTGATACGAAAAAAAAGCAAAACTTGTGTGATCGGTGTGGTAGTCGACAAACATAGTGTCGAAGCTGTGTAATCGGTAGTCTTGTTGACAAACTTCGTGACTCGATTTATCGTCCCAGTGTGAGAGATCGTAGATTAAACAGTGCGCGAGGATTATCGTCGTTGTACGGAATAGTGTGAACTAAATATATAATCGTTCGGTCGGTATAAGAAATCATTTATCGTAATGCTCGAGCCCCGGTGCTTCGTAGCGAAAAGTGTCCGCGTAGCAGGCGCCTTCTATGACGCTTTCTGAGTTCGTCGATTGTCACGTTAATAAAAAAATAATAAACATTCGCCTTTCGCGCTGAAGCTGCTAAGAAATTAGCGTAGAACAAATCATTGTGAACTTACCGAAAGAACCTTGATTCACGATGATGAACGCCTTTTTGGACGGTGTATCGTCGCATCCGCATCACCTGGCGAGTCTGGGTATAAAATTGTCCCCCGGCGGTTCATCGGGAACCCCGGAATCCGTTGGTACACCTGGTGCGGGTGGCGGCAACGTTGGTATCCAGGGTGCCGCCGCACCCGGGGAAGCCGCGTCCCAGCAGCATCATCACTTCCACCCGTCCCAGGCCGGTTATCCGCCGCATCATCCTCATCCGGCTAGTCACATGGCGCCCCACATGGGACACCACATGAGCCATCATCCGGGTTACGCGGCGCGTGATTTTCTATTGCGACGCGAGCACGAGTTCAACGCGACGGCCAATCCAACGACTCCCGAGAGCGGTTTGGGTCTGTTTACTCCGATTCATCACGACGGCACGGCCGGTGGTATGCAACAGTTTCCGCATCATCCGGGACAGCATCCACTTGCCGCCGCGGCGAGTCACTACCCGGGACACTACGGTCAGGACGCGAGGCTACCTCCTCATCATCAGTATCTCGGTGCGCCGCATCTCACACCGGCTTCGATACACCACCAGCAACATCCGGCCGTTAGTCATCCGAGTCATCATCCGCATGGAGCTTTTCTCAGGTACATGAGATCCGGCGGTAGCGCCCAGAGACAAGAGATGTCTTGCATGTGGCTCGATCAGGACAGTCCGGGACCGGCGGGACGGAAGTTGTGCGGCAAAATCTTCAACTCCCTTCACGACATCGTCACGCATCTGACCGTCGAACACGTGGGTGGACCCGAGTGCACGACGCACGCGTGCTTCTGGCAGGGATGCTCGAGAAACGGCAGAGCATTCAAAGCCAAGTACAAACTCGTCAATCACATCAGAGTTCACACCGGTGAGAAGCCGTTCCCATGCCCGTTTCACGCTTGCGGCAAGGTTTTCGCGAGATCGGAGAATCTGAAGATACACAAGAGAACACATACCGGTGAGTTTGGCTAAAATGTTCGAAAAAAAAGTTAATTTCATCTGGTATCTAAGATCTAGTCTTAATAGTCGAAAGGATGGAATGAGAAATGTTTCGACCTCTTCTTGACGTCATTCTCAGACTATTCGGATGCTGCGAGAAAACCTCCGCGGTATGAGATTCTCTCGCAGGATCTTTTCTATTCTTCGAATTGTTAAGTTTGCGGGTTTCATCCGTCGATACATTGGCGTGGTAGGCGTGGTAGCGGTTTCGGAGATCGCACTTTGGGTGGGTGCACCGGAAGGATAAACACGAGAATCCTCGAGAATGAGAATAAGATGAGAAGACGCGACGGCGCGTCTCTTCGTGGAACGAGATAAAACGAGCGAGGGGGCCCCCGAGGAGACGAAAATAAAGGACTTGTGTATAACACACTCACGCCCCTCTTTGCTCTCTCGGGCCTTAACCGCGGGGTCTCGACGCGGTATTATTGTCCAGACACTTTATACTCATCCTCATCGCCCGCTATAACGTCGTCGCTTGCATGGGGTACACTCGATACCCTTGTGTAATCGAGATTACCAATCTCCATATCACGGATCCGGTTATGATCCACTTATCCTACGCTACACAATGTAATAGAGACCCTTAAGAATTCTTTCGCACCCTTTCGTTAAACTCCGCGCAAAGATTCATCATCCTTGATCGGTGTTTATACTGGGCAAAACAAAGAAATTGTCTCCCAGATGAGATACTTAGATCTTTTTTTTATATTGAAATATCTTTGATCGGTAAATAAGTACTGGAGAGTTATATAAACATTTATACAAAAATATTTATTGCAATAATTGTATAGAAAGTGGTGTGATTTACATATTAATTCATGAAAGTGCAAAATTTCATATTTTTCCATGTGCCATATTAATTTGGAAAGAAAGGATCAAGTTTTCTGTTGAATGAATTTATTTCGTTATGAAAAATCAACTTGCATCGAATCGTTGCATTTCTCAGTGAAGCTGAATGCTCGCTAAAAGAGAAAGAAACCGTGGGATTTTCGAACGTTGGTTTCAATATAGATTTTTTCTTCTACTATTTTTCCTCGTCTTTTTTTTTTTGGATCTCCTCTGTCGTTCTCTTCGTCGTCTGGTCAACGCGGTGGCGCCTCGGGGCCTCCACACAGCCCGTTTCAATATAATCAAGCGCCTCTTTACGATGACAAGAATTTTCGGGGCGCAATTAAGAAATTACCGGACCATATATCGTGCCTCTTTATGCCCGGGTTCGTCTTCCTTTCGTCCCCCCACCCCCTTCTTGTCACCCTCCCGCCCCTCCGATTCCCCCCTCTTCTCGCTCCTCGGGACATTGTATTTACATAAGTTTATACACCGTATATACAAGAAAGGGAGTGGGAATAATACAGCGCGAGATCGAGGATTCGGTCTTGGCTTATGGCGTCTCGAGAGTTGTCGGAACGATCGAGCCCGTCCGACGGGCCAGGCCCCCGAGACGCCTGGCGTCTCATCATCAGCCTTATTCTACGGGTACCGCGAGACTCTCGAACGCCGCGCGCCGATGACCAACTCTAATTCTAGCCTCCCTTTTGGAACGTAACACATCGCAGCATACCGGAATTCTCGTCGAATTCCAAAACCTTCCTCCAATCTTATTAATTTATCTCCGGACCATTCTTATTTATTAACCCGTGGGCATCTCGTTGACTCGTAATCGACTATCCAAACTCGCGTCATCCATGTAACTTGGCCACAATATTTTAAAAAACACCAATACATAAAAAATACATGTTTAAATAGCAATTTTTTTACTCGGATCCATTTTCATTCGTTGTTCCGACGAAAAATGTTCTGTAAATCCTGCATATTTTAGCACAATGGGAGCTCTACCATTGTTAGTTGTCGAGGCTTTCCCGTTGTATATCTTCGCTTAACGACTTGCGATAATTAAGTTGCCGGGGCTATCCGCGGCGTGCGCGCGAGTGGCAAACACGGCAAGCTCGGCTCACGCATGTGTACTTCGAGAACGGAAAATTGTATACGATTTAACACATAGTCATGCGGCGCCCCGTAATAATCACCGCTGAACCCGCACGTGCGCTACCGGAGAGACAAGGGAAGAGCTACTCGCTCAACCGAGAACGATATTCTCTCGTATCGCGAGTGGGGGTTTCGTTATTGCGGGATTCGCTCTCACGAGAGTGAATTGCGAATCCGCCGGGTTTGTAAACATTTATTTCCACGATGCCAGCCGAGATAACGGCTATCATTCACGCGAACGGGGAACCAGAGAATTTCGTACGTATCGCGGCGATTTAATTTTCGCGATTCCGCCGAGCTCGACGACCAATCGTCCTCGCACGCCCATCGTGGGTGTTCCCCCCGTACAAAACTCGTCGGTTAGCCGAGAGGGTCGGGAAATTCGCACCCTTCAACCTCCCCCCTTTCTCTCCTCGTCACTCGAGCAACTCGTAGAAAATAAATAAATAGTGGTGATGAAAATACTATAAAGAGAGCGCGGGGCGAAACCCTTCGGTGATCCGACATTCGCACTCTCCGCGAGCCTTTAACCCTTTGTTTTCCGCACCAAGTGTTTGAATTCTGTTCACTTTCGTGTGCACGATTTTTATAGCGCTATTGTATTGGGTAACGCGTCGATTCTGAAGCATCGACGCTTCGCCAAACGTACCCGGGCTTTGTTGTACCAATTTTGGGAGTCTGGTAATAATATTTGTACTCGAATTCGTTGAATACAATTATCTCGTAATCGGGAACAATTGAGAGACAAGAGTTATTAGTCATTTTATTTTATTCAAAGCTTCTTGAAACTGAAAACTCAAAGATCTTCGAGAGAATTAATGACCGGGGCTAGTTGGCAGACAGTAAAAAACCGTAATTTTGATGCTATCAATATAGCAATCAGTGGGATTAACAAATAATTGATATGGAAATACTGAAAATGTGAAAAATGGACATTTTTAATGATACATTTAAAAATATGGATCCGATTCCATAATATTTTTCATATCTATGGGGCTATAGTAAATAATTCCTCGGAGCTCTCTATTCTTAATCTGAGATTTTTTTTTACCACGTCTTCCGTCCTTCAAAGGATATCCGTAATGTTAAATTCTCAACGAGAACATACTGCATATATTTTGGGATGTTTTTTTTCACGCGGGTCAACTAGTCCCGATTTCTTCCATAGCATGCAGATAGCCACAGATTCACCATTAAGAGAAATTCATATCCATTATAAAAGAATATAGCGGCTCAAAGGGAAAAGCGTAGCCTCGTTGTGTAAGCAACAGTGGCGAACGATAGAAAAATGTATTCTTCGCATGTTGCCGGGGCTGAGCGTTCGAGCTTTTTCCGATTGGTCGACACGACAATGGGATTCACCCCTCGTCGATGTCTGCCAATGGCCTGCAACAAGGGCAAGGCACCTCTTCTTCTTTCTCGCCGCTTACCGTAACCCTGCCCGATGCCTGGCTGTTGCAGGCGCGGGGCGAAAAAAAAATGAGGGTCCGGGAGAGAATAGGGGGATGATAGGGGATGAGTCCTCGCGCGAGGGGTGTCGGAATAAGCGTTAAGTAGGGCCGAGCTTGTCGGGTTTCGTCCATAGAAGCGAATCCTATGCACGTTTCGCATCGTTTTCTTTCACTCTTCATTGCCGCATATCTGTATTCATTTTTTCCCTTCATCCCCTCTCTTACAACGCGAAAAAAAGTCTATAAATGGCTACCGGATGCGAGAAGCATCTTTCGACGCTGATCCGCTTGAAAATAAAGCAGAAAAATCACATAAATAAATCATTTACTCGCAGTCGAAGTTTCTTTGGCAAACTTCAGCCGTTTTTCGATCCTCGAGACCACTTCCATTCTTCTATTTTAATTGCCGACCGAAGAACTCATCGAACTCGCAAAATGATACTTCGTTCTTCGACAAATATTTCAGAAAATAATGCATCATTTCTTTTTTCTATCGTAAACACACTCCGTTCGAACTTGCGAAATAATTTCATCGTCTCTTCGACAATAACCATCAATCTTGGGTCCATTATTCTTTCGCCTTTATAATTGGAGCGAAGAAGTTCCTCGGTCGTCTTCGCGGCAATGACGACGAGACAAGAGAGCGAAACGAGCGCGAAACGAATGAAGGAATCGGCGGAGCCGTCGGGGGCAGATGCAGCAGACGCAGTCGCAGCATCTCCACCAACGGGATATACTTGTGGACGTGATAGTCCACAAGGATACGTACCGTCTCTTGTAAGCGACGCGGGGCGTCGTCGAAACGAGGCGAGTCCACGCAGCGTGTGCAGCAGGTCGCGCAAGACTTTCGACGCAAGAAATATAGTATATGGCCGATATGACCATGGCGTATGTGTCTTCTCTCCGGTAGAATAATAACTGATGCGACGAGGGACGCGAGCAACACACCACACAAACGGATCGGGAGGAAGAACGAGAGTGGCGAGAAAACGATATTTGCCCCGGGTTCGCGAGTGAATCGAGCCACTCGCTCACCCGATCCGTGAAATAAATTGCTATTCCCGGGAGAGAAATAAAGACGAGCATCCGAGGCGAGCTTGTTGGAAGCGGGGATAAGATACACGCGAAGGAATCGAGAGCCGGGCGACGAGTGGAACAGATTTTTCGGTGTCTCGAGTAGTACGAAGGGCCGATCATTGCCGGTGAATGATCGATCGGCTCGCATGTGCCAAGCATCCGATAGTTAATGCTTCAAAGATTGTATTCATCTAGACAAGAAATCATCGAGCGGAGAGACGTCGATTTGGAATCGATTAAAAAAATATATATCCAAGCAATTCTTTGTTCTAGGTCTTGTAATTTCGGCACTTTCTAAATAACTCGCGAGAGATCTGAGAACGCGCTACGGCAGAAGACTCGGAATTAAGACCAGATAACTAAATAGACGAATAAAAAAATCGATAAAAACGAGTTTTTTTTTTTTTTTTCGGAAACTAATGATAGTAGATTATCCAAGTTGAAATAAAAAAAATATCGTTGATTTCGAGAATTCTCGAGGGGAGAGACACACGTGTGGCGGACGAGAATATATCGCAAGATGCTCGTTGGTAACGGGGAATCGGGATCGATGAAGAGAATTGCGACGAAGGTCCTTCGTGAGGAGAATTTTGTTGCCACCTCGAAACCCTGAAACGTCCACCCCCGCAGCGCTATTTATATCGCAACGCTTAAGCAACTGGGAGGGGGTTGAGAGGTGAGGGCGGACGTGAAGGGTTGGCTTCCCACGTACACTCATCGATCCGCGAGCATCTCGAAACACTGAGACGTCATCGAGCGTCAAGGTCCGAGATTATCCAAAATTACACCGACATTTATTGAGTGTTAAAGAGCAAGAAAAATGAAAGTAAAAACTGTGAATATATTTGGCATTTAAAGAGCGTAATTCATGCTATATCTCGCGTCGCGGACAGTTTTAAAGTCCGGAAGGAGTTAAGATCGTTGGCCGAAGCACCGAAAAAGGGCTTCGTTGCCAGGGCGAACAGCGTGGAGACTCAATCCGCGAAGGGATACGCCTCTGCCGAAGTGCCCTCAGGGCCCGAAACACTTATCTCACTTGAAACTGATTTAGACAGAAAGATTTGTTGCTAACCCATCCTCCCACGAGGCTCACCGAGCAGTCGAGAGCCGGTGCCTAGAGCCCTCGGGCGCTACGCAAGGATCATATAGGCTCGTGAATCCTTTTGGACACACTCGAGCCTGCCTCACCGCCGGTCGTTTGTAAAATCGTTTCGAGCTACTTTCGGCACCTGATTCGTGCTTGTAACTTATATAAGCTTCGCGGAATTTATTCTTCTAACGCAAAACAATTAGCGGACCGATGTGTGTCGAGATAATCGTCGTCGATTAAGAAGTAAAGAAAAAAAGAATATTCGAAATGTATTCATAATGAAATGAAACATATGAACAATATAATAATTAATATGCATACAATAAGTATTATATTAATTAATATATATTATTAATTAATATTATGTTATCATATGAAATTATTATTTAGTTCATAAAGTTTCCATATTTGTATTTTTTGCATACAATTATTCTCCATGTTATCCTCGATTCGACGTGTTTGCGTGTACACGTGAATCATCGCGATATAAAATACACAATGACAACGAAAAGCAGAAACGCGCCCGAGCGCCCGAGAAAAGAAGGATGAAATATACTCGTGTGTAAAGTAGAAAGTAGAAACGGATCCGAGTGTTTATATCTATATACACGATAGTGTTATACTGTGGTTATACCACAGAAAAAGGGCTCGTCGTATGTATACACACTGGCGCGAGGCGTAAACCAGAGGCATTTAAAAGCCAAGAAAAGTATAGTGTTACAAAGAGACACTCGATATTTTCTCGATGATCGTCATTGTGCGTTATCCCTTCCCACTGGAATTCTTCGCCGTCCCGAGCGGTTTTCACTCGCGCTACCGTACTCCACGGTAGTTTCGGTAGGGCAGTTACATATACTCAATGATTTACCCCGGCTTCGGTTACTCGGTTCGCATTGTCGGGAACTCGGAGAGGATGAAACCCCGGGCATGAGAAACAATTTTTTTTTTTTCCGGTTCCTTCGTGGAACGTGTATCTTTTTATGTATTTCCGACGATTGCTCGCGCTCGTGTCGTTTCGTGTTCGATAAAAAGAAAATCAGGATAATATTTTTTTGATGTTACAAGATCTTACATGATTCCGAACTCTGTGAATTTTAATCAACGGATCCGTGATGCGGCACGCGTTAAGTGTTTCCGGCAATTTCATGAGATTGGCAAACAGACGAGAAGTGTCTTGGTTGGCGGCAAAGCCGCAAGAGCGAGGGAAGTTAAATTAAAATAGAATAATCTTTTCCGTGCGTTTGTGAATCGAGTCTGGCTGTATAATCAAAAGCGGGGCTTCTGGTTAACATCGAATCGGAAGGGAACGGAGCGGAGGAAGTCAAGGAAGTGTAAGAAAGCGCCGTAGGTTAAACGGAGTTTCCACGGGTTCGCTCCGCGTTTTCTTCGTGAAGTCGGCGAGATGTAATCTCGGGCGGGTCTTCGAAGTCTCGCGCCGCCGAGACGAGACGCGCGTCTCGTCTTTCGCGCTGCATCCCTTGGATTATTTTTTCAGCTGATGCGCGCGTAGCTGCTCGCTCGAGTGCGAAGCCTAATTGAGTCTCGAGTGATAAAAGAAAGAAAAAAAAGAACGACGAGGACGCGAAACGACAAAACAATTAACTGTCTCGGGCTCGGCCCTGTCGCGAGTTGTTTTCACAGAAGCCAATATAGTGTGTCGCCTCGTGACGAGAGTTGCTCGCGTCGCGATGCTTCCTGTCACTACGATTCTCGGCCAACGTCGTCACGACGATACCCCGAGACATTTAACCGTGGCAAAACGCTTCCGGAATTCGTTCGAGATGCCTCTGCGCGGCCAATAATCTCAATTCGATACTTTTCGAATTATTGGAATTTTTTCGTAATTTCAATCGGCATGTACCAAAATCTTCTTTTATCATAAAATACAGTATTATTATTATTGATATAATTATTTAAAAATTAATTATTCTTACTAATAATGATTCTTATGATTATTATATTCGATATTATAAAATGAATATATTCATTTTATGAAAAGGTCGAAATTTGTGGATTACCGTACAAGAAGAGAAACGCTTTGCCGTTGCTAAAAATCCGTAAAATCGTATTCTATACGACGAGGAGGATAAAGTCGAGGTAGAATGTATCGCCGATATTTGCCCCTGCCGAGAGGAGCGTCGGGTAGGGATTGTATATGAATGAAAACGCGGAAACCGAGAATGAAGAGAGCTACTGATTCACGTGCTCAAACACCACGCGCCTCGCGGCAAGTTTGTTGCCGCAGCAACGAGGCTTGAATGGCCGCAGAGCCGACAATTCGCGCACACAAACAAAACGCGCGCCCAACAGAGAAAGATATCCTCGTCGACTTCGCCGCGTCGCGAATATATTATTCGCAATTATTCATCGCGATACCGATTAATCCTACGAGAAACGAAAAGATTTATTATAATGGAGGACCGTCGAGAATTTATAAAAGCGATGATAGTCGCGAGATTTTTTTCCCCACAATTCTCAATCGTTCGCCTTTGCGAAAAAAAAAAAGATCGTCTCCGTCGCGGACTCGGAAAAAGGTGGAAACATTTTTTTTTTAATTAAAAAATACATCTGTATAATAATACAAAAAGCGAACGAACAGCCAGAAGTAAAGCGGACGATGAGCGAGTCAGAAAGATAAAAGTATAAAATAAATAAGTAAATAAATAATACAAAAAAAAAATGAAGAGGAGTTTGCCGGAGTGGGGGGGATGAGAGGCAAAAGAGGAAGAGAGAAAGGAGAAAACAAAACGGAATTGCGGCCTAGCGGTGGATGATTTAGGGAGCGAGGGTCGGGGGTCGCGGGTCGAGAGACCGGGCTCTGGAATGTTGGAACCTTCTCTCGTTTCCATCCTTCTCGTTCTATCACATTGCGGTCCACTATTCTCGAAGCGGGGGCGCGCCTCTTGGACCATACGTATGAGAAATATCGAGAGAGAGAGAGAGAGAAAGAAAGAAAGAATGAAAAATATAGAGAGACACGGACACAGATGCGCTCGGGCGAGAGAGAGAGAGAGAGAGAGAAAAAGCGAAAGGCTAAGATGATAAGGGACAAGGATAACGAATAGAACATTTACATAGGATCTCGTTAGTACATATACGCTCAAAGATATATGTACAAATGTTACATAGCGAAAAAAAAAGGTATACAGTACAGAGAAATAAAACGCAAAGGGCAACTTGTATTAACCGCACGATTCTCCAGGGGCGCATGTCCAGCTTCGATTCTCCATTCTCATTTTTTTTGTCTTTCTCTTTATCATTTTCTCTGTGCTCGCCCGGGGCCCCGAGCTCGCGGGGACATTGCAAAACCGAATCGCCTGTGTACCTTACGTGGAACGGGTCGTCGTGACGATTCTCGATACGGCGAGTAAGAACGATTAAAATACCGCTCGAGCGAATTCCTCAGCCAAAGAAATGTTTCTTTTGTTTATTTATTTTTTCAATTCATCCGTAATTTTTTTCCCTCTTCGCGACTTATATGTGAGATTAATTGGAACGATGTTTCTTGCGCTTCGTCGGGCTTTTCATCGTGACGAACTAATATCGACTTCGGTTGGTCGCCCGACGGGTCAGTACCCGAATTCCGAGAGGCTTCCCTCTCGGGGACTTTCCCCCCTGGGACCCGGTGAGACCAGTTGAAAATTCACCGATGGAACGTATCGTTCGTTAAGCTCTCTACACGTCGGGCGCGGGCTCTAACCCATTTTTTCTTTGACGCGGAGTCGGTTAAGCGAATATCCTCGGGTTCGTCATTGTCATTTTTATTTTATACACGTAACTCGATATTTAGGCTCTTTTGCACTTTGGGGACTGTATCTCTCTGGAATATATGATTATGGGACAATTATATCCCCCCCGCTGCCGGTTCCGACGGTACTCGGCTTGCTTTTCCGTTGGCAATAATTTCTCGAAGTTATCTCGTCCGCTCTACAATGTTTCCGATAGTTGTGCACACAACGGGGTCTAAGAGCTCGGCGATCGTGGGCTTTTTCGTGGTTTGAATATAAATTGGTATCGTCGAAGGGAGGAACGAGATCGTGTATTAATTATCAACTGGTACGGGCCATTACTATTTGTTTACGATCGAAGCTCGCGCGAGCCTCGTTGGATTCGGCTCTTGGGAGACTCTTACCGGCTGCCTCTCTACTCTCCTTTGCCTGATATTTACGCGAGCGTATGATCCGGTAATTGCTCGCATTAGCCTGCCTTCTATCCACTACCGGGATACCGGCCCCGTCCGTGCTGTATATTGTTACCCATACGTTATGGAGTAACGCGAGCTCTCTCTACCGATCCCGGAGACCCGTTCCGCAAAGAGCAGACGGTTAACTGTAAAATCTAGTGATATTCGCCCGGCTTGCTCACTATTACAGTATAATATGTAGTATGTGTACCAGATAGCTCGAGGCTTCTCATACGCATTGCGTATAGATTACGCGTGTTTATAAGCGCGTATCGGACGGAACTTAATGCGTCCTCGAGGAAGATAAATATAGAGAAATGAAAAAGAATTCCGGCTCGTAGAACCGGGTAATAAAGAATTCTCGTTTCCGAGGCAGATCAAAAGTTTCCTCGTCATCGGTAACGAAGATAAACAAAATTTATGAAAAATAAGATAGTTATTCTTTAAAATAATTAAATAAAAATCATTGAAAAATAAATAATAATATTAAAATCGTTCTTTTATAATAAAATTAATTCGAAAAAATTATGGAAAAATTGAAAAATTGTATAAAAGTTCCAGAATAATCGGAATTTCCGCAAAGTCGACATGGAGATAATTACCGTGCGATTAAAATGAAAAATGAACCGGTCGCCCTCGATTGTTTTTTTTACTCTTAGGTTGCAACGGAGCGCGCGCGAGGGGCTAGAGAGAGCATATTAACTCGGGCGAACTCCGAGAAGGACGTCCCTCTCTCTCTCTCTCGGGATTCGCCGTGCGTTCTCGGTGGAGAGTCGTTTCGCGAAATCTCAATAAATAAAATTGTGGCGTGAAACGGTGCCTAAGCACGCCAACGGCGTATCAACGATAAAAAATGTATATACACGTATATGTGTGTATAAGTCTGTCGGGGTTGCGCAGGGTTTTTGATCGGAGGGTCTGCCTTCTTTCGCTCGAGACTGTGGCTCCGAAAACCACACATGAATTAGAGAAAGAGAGGAATTAAATGAGTAAAGGAAGAGCTTGGAAAAAAAATGAGACAAATTTACGGGAGGGAAATATTAAGCTACGATACGCTCTGGGAATCGCGCGAAGGTTCTTAATTTCACTCAATTTTTTTAGTGTCCCGTCACAAACGACGGATGTGACGAATCTTTGTTATAGTTTTTTCAAACCTTGAACATATAAAAAATAACTCGATTTTTTGGTGAACAAGCGAACCAATTGAGAAGTTCAAGTAAAAGAAAATAGTAACCAAAATTCGTATTATCGAATCATAAGCGCGTTTGAATATCTGCTGCATTCTGTTCGCTTGTGGAATGACTCCGTGCTACAGTTGATACCGGGGACGGTTTGCGAGCCTGTATAGAGGAAGAAATTGGATGTTCGTATGTGTGAAGGCAGCCAGCGCCCGAGAGAGCCCGCGCGTGAATTATGTCTCGTGCGAGATGTCAAATTGCTCGCCATATCGTAAAATATACAACTCCGCGCGCTGTGGGAAACATTATGTTCAACCGCCCCTTCTCATTCGCCCTCCACCACTTCGTCCTTCTCGACGCGACCGTCTCGCTCTCATATCCTTCCTCTCTTGTCTTTCATTCTATACAACGCCGTTAAAACTTTGGCCTTCTCTGCCTCGTACCCTCCGTCTTTTTCCCACCCCCACCCGGGCCCGCCCTCAACGCCAACTCCCGGCGTATTTGCCGATTAACGGATAAAAACAGAAACGCAACTACGAGTGTGCGACAAAAGCACTCTTGCATTATTGCCGGAACTTGAATTCCTTTTTTTTTTGTAAATATCTAACCTTTCGCTCTACTTCAGTTCCGTGCCTCTTTTTTTCATCTTTTTTTTTTACTGCGAGTGAGAAAGGGTGAAAAAATTCATTTAGAAAGCTTCGCCGCGAGGATTGATTGTATCGATGAAAAAAAGTTCTTGTAAAGGGTTTCGGATGCTTCGTCAAAATTTTCGACGTTTCATCGACGAGCGATGCCTAACTATAACAATAACGGGCGTATAACTAGAAGAATAAAAAATAACAAATTTTCAACGAAGAGGTTCCCTCTGATTTAGCAATCTTCCCGCCACGCCCTGTGTCCAGTCATTAGATGACCCCCAGCCGGTTCATTAATAAGGCGAAACCGGCCACACGCGAGACAGAGGAGCTCTCTCTGAGCTTTGAGTTTCATTTCTCTCGCGCGCCAAAAGCCTGGGAATAAGCCGGGCAGCGATACAGAAAGAGTCTCGCTCGCTTTCTCTCTCTTCCTCTCTGACTGTACGAAAAGTTGCTCGAGGAAGAGGAAGACGAAGAACATGAGGAACCGAGACGGGATCTGGGAGAAAGGATTGTGAGAGCGAGCGGGAGGAACGTCGAGAGGCCCGGAGGGGTTGCACGATTTCGTGAGACAGGAGATTGCGACCGGTGAAAGAAATGTCGAATCATCGAACGTCAATAAATACCGATCGATCTTTTTTTTTTTTTTTCTTTCGTACCGGCGTTCATTAATGACTCTAAACGTCCGCTAACCAAATTAACTGTGACTAAAGTCCATTTAAGTATGGACGAGCTTGAATACTGTTTGAATCAGTCGAACTCACCTCGGTTCTTTTTTTTTAACTATCATTATTATGATACATTCGAGGTTCAAGGACGTCGGTAAATATTGATCGATTTCTTTCTGTCTCGGCGATCATTAATAATATTGGACGTTCGTTAATCGAATTAATTGTTAATGAGTAAACTCATTGGATAATCATATGGAACAAAATCATATTTAAATATAAAAATCAATATATATATTCTATATATAAATAGTTCTTTCGTATTTTTATGATTCATTGCAATTTTTTCCTTGAAGTCTATCGAGATTTAAATGGAAAGAAAAAATTCAATCGAGTTCTCAAGAGTTTCGTTGGTCCCGAGTCCGAAATCGCCACTCGAGACACAATTCGTTTCGGATCTTCGTGGAGAAGTGGCTAATCCCGGTTTTCCTATGCCCGCGCGCCCGCTCATTCCCTATTCATTCTCGTCAATACCGTCGTCAAAAGCACCAAACTCGAAGCTCGTTTTTCCAAGCAGAAATCTCACGGCAAAGAGACGAGCCGCGAGGAGAGGAAAAATGAGTAGCGACGAAGGAAAAACGCTCTGGGGGGAGGGGGTCGACAATGGGATCCCTAACAAGCCGGATCGTCGTTCTTCGAGATTTCGTGCCGTTTAGCAACACCGGACAACAATACCCGTGCTGAATTTCTTTCTGGCACGCTCACGCCGAAATCTCTTCTGTATCTCAAGTTTTGTATATATACGTGTATATATATATGTATAGACTCTGTGACCAGTTCACTCCTCCCTGATCCGTCTTTCTCTCACGAATTTTGAATAAGAAACCAACCCTCTTTCTCGCTTCGCCGGCAAACCGTTACGTGAAGTTGACCCTACCGGATTTCGTTATTAGTTTTTTTTTCACGTTATTAAAATCATTTTTAGAAACCATAGCAAGATAAAATTACGTTTACCTTCCTTAATTTTTGTACAAAATTTGAAACAATTTTGGCGAAAAATTTCGTCACTTTTTTTTCCTACAAAAGTACAAGTCGGTGAGTTTCACCCTATTCTCGTATAACCGGCGTGTCGCCACGGTGTTTGTTATATTTTTCTGCACTGCCTGGCGCGCGAAAAGCTTCGGGATTTCCTTTCGCTGTCATCCCTGTACATTACACTGTGGCATGAAAGAATCCGGAGTGTCTCCCTTCGAAAGGGAATCGCCGGTTCGCCAACAAAGTTCAAGGGTCGTACCGCGCGCGAACCTCTTCCTCTCCCCTCAATTTCTTTTACGCCTCGAGTGCCACGCCGAGTGCAAACCCACGAAACTTTTTCTCTGTTTGAAATCTCTTTCGCTCCATTCGTCGCTCCCTCTCCGGTGCGGCACACGCTCGACGCTCCGCGTGTCATGAGATTTCCACGGTATTCATGAATTCAATGGCTCTTTACGCCACGTCACTGCGGCTCGTTTACCTTTGGCACTCGTGAGCGCGACGCGGTTTCGTATAACCAAAAAAAAATGCCCGAAGATCGAGAAAATTAACTTCCGCGTTATATAGTGATTTTGAACGATCGAATTTTCTTATAAAAATTCATCGACAATCCCGAAACGTTTGTCTTTCAATCCTTTATTTCTTGGCTCTTCAAGTTTTTGCCAGGGGGTGCCGAGAGAGATATTCAATTACGGTTAGATCGTTGCGAAGATTAAACGGTCATCCTGCGCGCGCGTACGCACGGTACAGTCGTCTCGGTTCGCCTTCTTGTCGTCGTCGTTCTCCACCTTCGTGACAACTATATAACCCGAGAGACGCGACTTTGGCGGAGCAAGAAAGAACGGTATAGCGGGTCAGTGTCCAAAAAAAGAGATGCCACCTTCCACGAATAAATATATAAGGAGCAGGAGCATCAGGAGAGCGAAAGAGGAACAGCCAGAAGCAGCAGCGAGGATGAGCATCGTCTTGTGTTTTGCATGAGCGGTATCTGGCGTCGCGTCGTTCTTGTGGTAACTCTAGACGGATCCGACTCTTGCACGAGGTCCTGTCCTTTCGCTACTTCTGGCGCCCCTATCTTTTATATGTCCGAGAGTCGGAAAAAAAAAGAAGAAGATCAACGAAAACTGGGAGCAAAGCGAGTTTCACGGAGGAGAAAAATCTCCGAGCTTGATCTCTTGTTGTTCGGAACGAGAACACCGACTCCGACACGAGGACTCTTTTGGTCCTCGGGCTCTTCTCCTTGGCCTATCGCGGTTTACGTAAACACGTACCGGGAGACGAGACTTTTCGGGACAGGAATGAGACGGATAGAAAAAAAAAGGAGGAAAGATAAAAGAAGAGAAATTCCAGTGTTTTTTCTCGTTCTTAACGCAACGGTAGCCATGTACGACTCGTATAACCGGCGGTGGATACACGACTCTAAACTGTCCCTACGTGCAACCGACAACCTTGCTACCGAATTTCATTTCGTATCTCAGTCTTTCTTTCGACGACAGAGCGGCGAGAAACTATTTCCGATATCCGATTGAATTTAATTGGATCAAATCCTTTCTACGAAGTTCGAAAAAATTGGATCTAATATATGAGATATTAGGAAAATGTTCAATTTGATTTGAAGATTTCTAAAAAATGATTTTATGACAAATTGAAAAATTAAATGAATAAAATTAATCATTTGGTTGATGTTCCTAGTAAGTGCCGGCAGGTTTTTTTTCGATGCACAGAATAAATAATAGCTACTCTGTATCTCATGGAGAGGATCGACGGTCGCTGCTCCACGAGTCGTATAATTCGATGGGCGAGGCATACGGAAAATTTGAATCGTATTGGCAGCCGAGCATCGTGTGGATGCAACACAGTTAGTGGAATATTAACTATAGGTTGAAAAGGTATACGACCATTGGAAGGACCAGACAGAGTGGCAAGCACATTCGAGTGGGTCGGAGAAAAGCTAAACATCTGCCGATGGCTCGCTCCTCCGTCGAAGGGGAGAGAGGAGGGGTCTTCTCTTATTCTTTCTCCCTTTTCGTAGCCAACATGGCGGAATGATCGGTGCGCATCAACCGGTAGTTAGGCTTACCCACGGATTTGCGGTTCTTTTTTCACCATCTCGGCAATTTCCTTCTTTTTTTTTCATCTCTCTTTTGCTCATCTTTTGCACCCCGAAAATTCACGAGAGTTTGCCAGTTTCTTTTTTTTTTTACCATTGCCAAATATTGTTCTACACGCTTCGATACAGTTGAAGGATCTTTGGGATCATCCGCGAGGGCCTCGGTCGACACCGTCGCATTTTTTGGCGAGTGCGGAAAGCCGCCACGGTCCTCGAGGGATCTTTCGTTCCATCGGCTCTGCACGTTTTGCTGGTCTTTCACGGCTTCTCGAATCTCACCGCGCGTCTCGAGGACCGCAAGGGATGCTCGTGAGTGCCGAAAGTTTGTTTGGGTGTTATCCGTGTAAACACGACTCTCTCCAAAGGCGAATGAGCGCGACTCTGGCCGAGCGTGTAACTCGATGATCCGTGTGTTGATCCTCGAAGCCAAGTATTAACGGTGCTTCATTGTGCTATTGAACTCCACGGTGCTCGAACGAGTAACGCGTACTCGCTATTGAAACTCTGAACGCGGGGTGGAGAAAAAAAGATGGCCAACCGAAACTAGATTGGTCAACGTCGCTCTTCGAAACTTCGAGGAAAAGCTTAATTATTTCTTCATTAAAAAATAGTGCCTAAAGAACCATTTTAATAGTCGATACGGCAAAAGGAACTCGATCTTCGTCAAGATAAAGATCTCTGTCCAAGATCGAACTCATAACGTGTGAAATAGACAAAGTCGTTCGAGATAATGAATCTGCTATACAACGAAATTTTCCATCGCTATCGATCGTTGTATCTGTGACACAAATTCGAAAATAGAGATTGAAACGATAGCGAAAGATTAGACGTATGAGATTGTAATGTATTATGGTTTCTCGTTAACAAAAAAAAAATCGTGCCAAAGTTACAAATGGTCGATCGGTATCCTAACCGAGCGCGAATTCCAAATCTAAATTCAATATCTCACGGGTGATCGTTTTATGGAACGTTGAAGGAGCGAAAGAGAACATCGCTGGGCCCCTGTCGATCCTCCGCTCTCGGTCCAGAGCGATCGATTATCGTCTTTCCGATCTTCTTTCCCGTCCACTTCTTCCTCACCACTACCGATCTTCTTTTCCTCAGCGACCACGGGTTATCCGGGGTACCGATCTTCTCTGACTCTTCAATTCTTCCACGAGTCATATAGCCAGACGAACTTTACTCTTCGCTCCGTCCCGCGAGGAGGAGCAGAAAAAAAAAATTGGCTCGAGCCAAGAAAGAGTGTCAATCGCCGGGGATAAATCGATCCTCTTCTTCGATAAATATAAATACGCAAGGGCGGTCCTGGAACTTATTTCAACACCGTACTCTTCATCTCCTCCGATCTGCCCCTCGAATTTTTTTTTCTCTCTAATGTCGAACGTATAACAAGAAAATTATCCACTCGAGAAGCCGAGAATGGCGCGGTGGTTGGCAGGAGGTTGGACTCTTTCGAGGGTCACGAAAATAAATTCAAAAAATAGTTTCTTGCACGACGAGGACTGGGAAGAAGATGCGATGCAACAAATGTTCGAACTAGCTGCTGATGCTGCCCTTGCTGGTTTCTTGGCGGGAGAAGTTTCGGCGTACTAGACACAATGAGGGCGAAAAATCATCCATTATCCCTCGTGGGCCAAGGCTGCTGCTGCTGCTGCTTGCCTGCCCGACTGTCTGGCAGCGTTTCTGACCCATCCCGGGACAATGCCCTCTCTCTTTTCAACGTTCGACCATCGTCCATATATCACTTCGGTTACGAAAAATTTCTCCCCCGAGAAAACTTCGTCCTCGATGATTGTACAAGCCAAGAAGTTGCCTTACCGAACTTTCCGAGATTTCTCCACGGTACGACGAGAGAGAGAGAGAGAAACTCGCACATTTCGGTGTCCCTGACCCGCACTAGGGGATAGATGGCCCTAAACCATTCTCAAACTAGAATCTCGTTTTCTCCATATTTTCAAAGTACCATTCGACCATCTCGTTTATGGTGGCGAAACTACCCTCAGTCCAAAGCGGGCACATAGGTCAGAATCGAAAAAAAAATTACGGTCTTTGACTTTTCGCCGTTTCTCGTCAAAGATCTCTGACTTTTTTGCTTTTCTTTTCTGGCTCTTCGACCTTTCTCACTCGACACTCCTTCGTCCCCGTGTCTTTGCCACTTTTTTTTATTTTTATTTCGCTTCATCCGGAGTGCAGAAGAACGAGAGAGGGGGGAAAAGGCCGAAGAATTTACTGTAGACGCGGCGGAAGTCACCCCCGGCGGCGTTTCGAAGAATTCGCTTGCACAGAAGGGGCGAGATCGTGGAAAAAGTATAAAAGTGCTTCTTCTTCCACGTACGTTCTTTTTTTATTTATCTCTGTTTTTGTTATTCTTCTCGAAATGAACCGACAGATAGCAATCTACATTTTTCTAATCTAGTCATTTGTGACCTGTCGCCTCCTTCTACAAAAATATCAACATTATAACAAAACGCAAGAAATTGCAAAATATATCAATTACATATATAAATATACAGGGTGTAACAATTTTTAATCGTTGTTTCGTTGGACACACCCTTATACAGTTACACCCTGTATAATTAATATACCAATAAAATAAATATTTTAATGTATAATATATTTTTTTGCATCTACTTTTATCCGCAGGGATAAATTTATGCAGATATTACTTGACCGTGAGCGTGTGTGAACTAAAGGTTGAATCTCGGGGTTGGATCGTCGTCATCCAATCTGGGCTCTTTGACTCGACGAAACGAGAGATAGAGCGGAGAGCGAGACCGAAACGATTATAATAACTATTTTATCCCGTCTCGGATCTGTTCCATTGTGACTCCCCATTCTGAAAGTCATAACACGAAATACACCGACTCGAAAATATCGCTCGGGGATGCTGAGCCGATGTTGCCTAGACCCGGGATCATCCCGAGACGATTCTCTCTAACCAGTGAATTTCGACTTTGGTCCCTCAGCGCGCGCACTCTCACGTTGCACTCTCGGCGCTGCAACTGTGTAGCGTCGCGGCGCATTCGTGACTGCGTGAAACACTCTGGGTAAGAATATATGTATATGCGCGCACGCACAATACATAAGGAGAGATGTGAGAGCGTGGATGGCGACGCAGGGGCAATATTTCATGGCATATTGTTGCCATCTGCACACGCAACCCCACGCGGACAGAATAGACCGTGGGCCTGTGTGTAAGGGCACAACGAGAGAGACGAAGGCAGAAGAAGCATTTTTATTTATCTGCTATTTATTTGCCAACGCGCGCCGGCTACCGGTAGTGAGCGCGTTAGAGCTCACGACCCTGCCGGGGACAGATTTGAAAAGTTATTAATCGTTTCGTTTGGGAAGTAACTCTCACTCTCTCTCTTAGATTTTTTTTATTTTTATTATTCCCCCGGATCGAGTTTCGCGCGATGAATAGTAAGGCGATAGAGAAAGAGAAATAGAGCCAGGCACGGAGATACACCGTGGGGGGAGGATACAATAAAAATCGGTCATTGTACTTGTCACCATACAATTTACCATTCATCACTCTCCGGATTTAATCCAATTATCAATTTTTCGCTCACCGGGGTCGGAGGCAATGGGCTCGACAATTCGTGCCGAATAGAAGTAATAATTGAGTCGCAAAAAAAAATGATAACGTTTCTATAAATCCAACACAAGTATTTTAGTTACACTTTTTTTGTGTGTTTATTATTGAATATTCATTCTGTAATTCCATGATATTATATCATTCTTAAACAATAATGATATATAATTTTTATTATTATATCTTTTTTATTGTATATTTTATATTTTATATCTGTAATTTTTTGTTTTTCATAAATTGTAGTCGAAATACGCTCTTACAGAATTCAATAATTACTTTCGAGAAACTATAAGAAATGTAAATACGAAAAAAAAACAACTGTTTGTCTATCGAGGCTGATTCTCTCAGACGGCTACTTTGATCTCCGATTGAACGTATAAAGGTTGGCAAAGTATTGCGTACGGGACGAAGAAGACGATGTGCGAGAGAAGCGTTTCGGAAGCACCGCGAAGCACCGGCGGCTCTTCCGACTTCATAAATATTTAAAAGACGAGCAACAGCAGCACCGGCCGCGGAACTCTTTTACGAGTGTTCTTGAAGCCGCGAGTCGACTACACTCGCATTCTTGCTTTACGAAGTGTTGCCGAAGCGCGAGTCGCGCTGCCGGGGCGAACTCTTCGACGTGGAATAAAGTCGCGCATTCTATTCCGCGTATAATTCGTCCCACGGCTGGGTGTACTTTCGGTTGACAGGCTATGCAATAATGCAGTCGGGGTGAACGATGTGTCGGCCGATTATCGCATTCGGCGCACGCCGTACGCATCGTAAACGGACATATAAAACGCGCGCGAGTGCCACGTACCGTCGCGACGCGAGGCTTGTCTCTCGGCTCGCATCGGAACGGATGCGTAAAATTAATTAGTCGATAAACGAGCCGAGGTCGGTGAGAGCGCCGACAGTCACATTTGAATATCGCTGACAAAGCGACAAAGCGCCGTCGACGAGCTCGTTTGTACGTTACGACGATAAATTATTAGTTTGCGCGCTCGTCACGCCTTGAAGAGCTCATTTCATGAAAACATTTTAAGTTCTTCAATTTACTTCACAAATCAAAAAATATATTCTTGTTGTTACAATTATTGAAAAATTAAATAATATTATTAAAAGACGTAATAGCAATGATAAAAAAATGTTATTGTCCTTTGTAGAATTTTTTTTTGCTTTAAATGCAAAGTAAGAATTTTATTTCGTCGACTCCTTTCCCCCTGCGAAGGGAAAGAAAATACACAACCCCGCTGCCGTTAGTCAGGAAGCGAGACGCCATTTTTCCCATAAAAAAAAATAAAAAAAATCCGCCAACTTTGCGCTTCCGGTTTTCGCGCCTCCGCCGCGGAGATTTTACTGAGAATGCGAAGAAGAGGAGAGAGCCTTGCGAGAGTTCGCCCCCTCGAGGCTCTCTCGAAAAGAAGAGAAGAGAAGAAGGGAGTGCGCGCACCGGTGAAATATATTCCAGTCAACTTCCGCTTGATATAAATAAAGTCACGCCACCGGTCTCAGACCAGCGGCAGAAGCAAAAGCAGCCACGACGTCGTCGTCGTCGTAGTTTTCCAACCCCCCCTCGGTCTCCGGAGAGCGAAAGAGGGGCGGAGGGTGCAGAGAAAAAGAACCACCGCGGCCATTCGTGTGCACGAGACCTTATCTCTCGATATCTTTTCCAACCCCCGGCGCGAGCGTGCTCGACTATTTTCTCTTGCGCTCACGTGTCTTCGATAATACAGCCAGAGCAGAAAAAGTTTGAGGACGAAAAAAGTCGCCAGATAGGTTTGGCAGCCACTTTTCTGCTTTGCTGTGCGATCGAGAGACAAAAAATGAACTAGAAAAATGGTTTTAAGCTGGAAATGTTGTACCGAATACGTTTCGTGTTGGAAAAAAAATGATTTTACAATTTCTTGTGTTTTGTTTTGCAGGCGAAAAACCATTCAAGTGCGAGTACTCGGGATGCGAGAGACGATTCGCGAACAGCAGCGATCGCAAGAAGCACAGTCACGTTCACACGTCCGATAAGCCTTACAACTGCCGCGTTTCCGGCTGCGACAAGTCGTACACACATCCGAGCTCGCTGCGCAAACATATGAAGGTACGTTATCGAAATTAAGTCATTATAGTAACTTGGAGCATTACTAAACCAAAAAAACATGAAGAACCCATTCGCGTGATCGAGTGGAATTCGTCAGTCGTCGATCTTTCTACCATGCAGATAATCACTCAATAACGAAAAAAACGGGAAGAAAAAATTAATTGAATGCTCTCGATACAGTTCTTGAATCTAAGGACGCGCGTTGCCGTCAGGTCCGCTCGAGAAAAGGCGTTGAAAGTGCTCGAAGCGTCGAGGGGGTTTAATAAGCGTGCGGTAACAGTTGAGGATAAATAAATGTCGCTGATGTTGAAGAACTACCGCAACGCCTTGTTGAATCCTCGCGCAACCCCCTCGCGCGGGTTGAAAAACAACCCGAAGAAATAGATTCGCGGTACAGCGAGAAATGCGGGCGCAAAGCGAATCCCGAGAAGGCGAAAGAAGACTTTACGCACGACCGAGCGTGGAATATTAATAGAAAATTACGTGTGGTTATATCTCTCGGAGGAGTCGGCCAACGAGGACGAGGCACGAGAGAGACGCCGGGCCCACGTTGAATGAAGGGGCAAGGGAACGAGGGAGATGCAATCCATAGAACAAGAAAAATAAAACAAAAGAGAAAAAAAGATTGCTGTTAGAAACCGGAGGCTCGGTGTGCCTAACCGCGCGACTCCTGAAGATACGTGAACGATAAGATTGACCGAGGAACGGGGAATGAGAGAATGAGGCAAAAATCTCGCGGATACCTGAAGTCCACTTGTTTTCTCGTACAGCTTTGCTCCACAGCGGGCACGAGAAGATCCCCACTAAAATCTTTCTCTCCTTCGCGCTGTGTAACCCTGTAACCGCGGGAGGGGCGAAGAGTTCTCTCTTGTCTTCTCGGGGATTCGCGGAAGCCAGTCGACGGAGATTTGCTCACTGAATTATGAACGAAGGACGCGCGGGACGTGAGATCCTACAAGCTGCCTTCTTTCTCATTCTTCGGATACAAATTCTTGACGACCAATGGATCAACTTTTGCATTGTATTCGGATAACAATGATTTATCGGCAATTCACAGAGCAATACCTTCAATCAATTTAATTATGTTGATACTTCGGATTTAATACATTCTTTGCATATGTTCGAATTCAATCATTGCGAATGAACTACACTTGGTCCGTACCACGGACGATTGCTGCATTCAATGTCTCTCGCGCCTATCTATAACGATAAATGTCCACCGATCGTGCAATATAATTAATTTCCCGTTTCATTGTTGTTTCAGGTGCACGGTATGACGCTGGGCGAAGGTAAATTGGGCGGTGGATACGAGAGCGAGGGCGAGGAGAGCAGTAGCAGCGGCGGTAGTTTGTCAGTTACCGGACACACGGAATCGCCACAGCCACCCCCCGTTGTACCAACGACGACGACGTCCTCGGCAACGGCAAACCCACCGACGAATAACCACCACCATCATCATCACCACCTCGCGTCCTCGAGGGGTCCCGAGTTAACGGAGTGGTACGTCTGCCAACCGCCAACGGTCGGACCGCAGCACAGCCCATTGCCCGGCCCACCGCCGCCTCATCACCTTGGACACCACTTCAACCCTCTGATGCATCATCAAGCAACTGCCTATTGAGCGAACAAGACTTTCATGCCGGCCGGCTGGTTGGAAGTCAATCGATAACTCGCAATCACACTTCACGGCAATGAAGAACAATTGTATAAAGACGAAATTTAGCCCATTTTCTTGAAGGAAAAGACGGTAGCGAATTTAAGAAAGGAAAAATCAGGATCGAGGGAGGAATCCCTATTTCCGGTGGACGATGACCCGGAAAAGCTCTAATTGGACGTCGTAAACGCTCGGGGAAGAAGCCTCGTCGAGTCAATGACGCAAACCGTTACCACCGACAATCTCTCGCAGCCCATTAAATTTATAGTCGAAATTTCGAAGCACACAAAAATACATGTATACATATAAATAGGTATATATCTGCAGCATGGATAATCGAGACCGTTCGATTGGACGAAATTATTCTAATCGATCGATAAAACGATTCATTCACGAAAACTCGTCAACGGTCGTACACAATTACAGTCACGTTCGTGCCTCAAATTTGCTTACCAAAAATTTAAGAAAAAATGAAGTTAAAAAAAAAAGAACTCATTACATAGATGTCCCCACAATACGCTCGTCATAAGCTTTTTGCCTGTTAGTTCGAGAGTCGCGATATTGTAACGTGGAAAAATAACGAAATTTATTTTCCTCCGAAAGTATATATGTATATGTATAGTAAGAAAAAACGACGAACGAATGACGTATATATACGCATAGTGTGTATAGATAAATAGAATATTTTTGCGATTTATTCCGCATACGGAGAGAGAAAGATAGAAAGCTGTAAATATTATTATTATTATTATTATTATTATATTCGACGCGAGTGTGTAAAAATATCGACAAGTTGTCTTGCGAGGTGTAAATGTGTTTTTTTTTGTTTTCTGGACAAGAAAAATGTTGTACGTATATGTATAAAAAAAACTGAAAATTTCATTGGAAAAACATTGTAAACTCGATGATTTTTTTTAATTGTGTGATATCCTGTACATACAGAGAATCTACCATTGACTAAGTAATATTATTATTATTATTATTATTATTATTATTATTGTAACGAAATAGTAATTATTAATTATTATTAATCTTGTGTATATGCTTAGGCTCGTGAGGACAAGGAGAGATGAAAGTAATGTCGACTTTGACGGAGACACAGTTGTACTATACAATATTATAATATTTGTTTTGCAAAGATTCGAAATATACTTGCGACGCGAAGATCATTAGAATGAAAAAAAAATTGTTCTTTTGGGTCTATATTTATTCAACGCCCATCCTGTGTTTCTTGACTTATTTTTAATCGAGAAACATTTCGAAGAAATGATATTTTTTAGGAAAAAAAAAAATTGTTTTTGAATTTTTTTTTTAATTCTTAGGACGCGTACTCGAGGACGCGAGGCGGCAAAGCGACGGCGCGAGGAACCGCGCGCCGTTCCTTTATTGCGAGTCTCTCCTCGTCCGGCCCGGATATTTTATTCTCTTAGCGAAATTTATGAACGAGTAGGATAATAAAAAATGCGAAGAGAAAGGAATGAAGCGAAATGGAAGGGAAGGAGACGCGCGATTCGAGGGAACGAATATCGACCTGGTCGAACTTATATACTCGAAACTCTCGATTTCCTTCGCGAGATTAATAAAAAAAAAAAGAAAAAAAAAACAAGTCACCGTCGATAAATAATAACGGCGCTACGATAACCGGCAAAGTTTCGAGTCTTTGAATATTAATTTTTAATTTTCTTTTTTTATCCGTCGTTACTGGGAAACAAACGATAATTTCGAACAATAATGGAGTTAATGCCCAGAAAACGGAGATTATATTATGTTTTTTTTTTCCTTTATTGAGCAACGTTATGTTTGAGAGTCGAAGAACAGTCAGGCACAAGAAAATACCTACAGCTCTGATGGAACGAGCGACGAGCAGTAAACTTCACGTATTAACGTGACCGGTGACCGGTCCCCCCTCCCTCGTCCCTTCATCTCTCCTTTACCCCCGTTTTTTCTTCCTCATGAAATTTACTGAAGGAATAAAAAGCGAATGAGAGGGGTAAATAATATACGAAACGTTCGAAACTCCACGGCGCCAGTGGCCGATGGTCTAGGCCTTTTCTTCTCTCTCGAAGGCCCCAAAGACGAGTCGGCCAGCACGGAGAGAAGGAGAAGAAGTCGAAAGAAGGAGGAGGACGAGGTCGAGAGGCAAAGAGGCAAGAGGAAGATTTCGTGAGATAGCATCTGCGTCCGTGGAAGCTGAGCGCGTAGGTTTTATTGCTCGATATTCAGATTATTCGATCAGATAAACCCGTTTCTTTTCTTTCTTTGCCTCTTCCCTCCTCTTTCCTTCTTTGACTCTTTATTTTTATATTATTTATTTCCAACCCTCTCCACTCGGGTCTTTTGTATCCGAGAAATCGAGCCGGTCCGTCCCGGGACCGCGGGCGGGACGATTTTATTAGCCGGACACTATATATATAGGGTATATATATCGTCCTTGCTGAGTCTCGCGCCTCGTTTCTCTATAATACTTTTGTATACCACCAGCGCGTCCTAGCCTCGTTCTCCTTCTTCTCACCATATTAAACACCGGGGGAATTCCTCAGCGACGGGGGCTAACGCCGCGACCGTGATTGAGATGACACGCCCATGACGAGAGATCACGATAAATAGATAATAAGGAAGCTACGAGACTGCGACGCCCCGAGGAGAGATATCTCGGCCGAGCTGCAACGAGATTCCATTCGCGATTCGATGATCGATTATCGTCTCTGTCATTCGCTTCCACGAATTCTATAATAGATTTTTTTTTAATTTATCTCGTGACACAGGTCAAATTTCGAGGGCATTTTTATCTTTTTTTTTGCATTAGAGGTATGCGCGATTTTTAAATTCACTTTGAGATCCGCGCATGAATATGGGTCAAATGGAGTTCGCGGTACCAATTGCAGTGGTTTTGGCTGCGCCAGATGCCAGACGCGTGGGCGAAGTGAAAGGCTTGAGTCACTGTGGACGCGAGTTTCGAATAGTTTCGATTCGCTACTGTGGTTTCTCGCGTTTAGGCGCCGCTAGAAAACGCCAGCGGAAGCGTGTATCTCTCATACATAGTGTATACACTACAATACGAGTGATTCAGTGGAAGCAGCTCTCGCGCCATGTATTCTCATAGCTCGGGGATGCAAAGAAGTGGTGTCGGAGAAAGGCGAAGCTCTCGCTGACGGATTATTGGCCATCCGTCAGCGGAAGACATCGGGAGGGTGTCTCGCTCCAGAGAATTGAAAAAAATGAGCTCCTCTCACGAACGCGAAGCCCTCTCGCCACTCTAAGACTCCGTTTTATTAATTCTCGGGCCTCCTCTCTCCATTCATAATTTTAATTAGTAAGATAACAAACAAACGTAATAAAAATAATTAAAGAGATAAAGTTAGAGATTGAAAAAAAAACTGATGTGCTCGACTTTTATCAAATGCTTAATATAAGTTCCGGCAATTTATTATGATGTTTAAAAAATTCTGTACATTGGAAAGAAGAGTCTTGTTTTAGTAGATAAATAATAAACGACCGCAACAAAAGTTGTTACTGAAATGAAGAGATAAAAATTTTTATACATTTTCAACATAAATTTCAACAATTATTTTTTGATAAAATAAATAAATGATTCATTTATTACGTATTATTTATTTAGTAATGCATTTTTTTAAAGAATTTTTTTATTTGACTTTTTCGTACGATGCAAAAATCAAGCGGGGTATCCGTGTGTTGGAACAATGCTTTGGCTGTGTCGTGACGAAATTTCGTTCGTTTAAAGTTCCAATTTGTCGTGATCGTCGGTAGAGGCAAGACGCTGGGGCATAAGCCGTACGTGTATGAATACCGATAGGTTGAAGATAGAATGCAAAAGCGAGTCGTGGAGTCGTGAGGAGTAAGTATATATGTAAGAGAGAATAACCGCGGAGGAGCGCGCCCCCGTGTCCACGGCTCGCGCCTTACCCGCGAGTGAATAACGTGGGAGTGCCCGAGCGCGTATTCTCCAGCACCTGTGTTGTCCCCCTGCGATCCGTGGCCCGCAGCCTCCGCGATATGTTGCGGTATCTCTTCACTGTTCGGAGATCGTCGCGGACCGAACGGGCGAGAGGGCCGCGAAGCTTGCCATTCGTATAATCGAGAACGACGAAGACGCGAAATACACAAGGGCGAAGGACGAGTGAGAGGGGAAGATTGGTACGAGGAAAATATATTTTATCAAACACATATAGCGATGTGACGTCGTTGTACTTGAGCCTGTTCGGTATACGGCGCATCGAGAGAGAATCTCGGAGAGTGGTGCAGGCCTCGCGAGTATGATCTACGGGGGTTATTACAACGGCAGCGGGGCACGACGAGGATTGCTCACCGGTACGGTTTTGTACTCACCACCCGTTCGTCTCGCCGACGGGAATGGGCTGCACTTTGCCGAGTAAACCGCAAGAGCACTTATTCTATGCTTCATTAAGTGCAGTGTCGATGCATTGAAGTATTTGGTAATTGTTTTTTTTCCTCTTTTAGTACTTTTGATTAAGGTAGAATGAATGTGGAGATGGGATAAACCTTTTTTTGTATTTAAGGATTCGACAATGGTCCAGAATGATCGATTATCGGACATCTATCGAAACAAAGCCTATAAAAAAAAAATGTTTATTGAAAGTCGACATTTTTTTGGCCTCTCATATTATAATAAACGAACACTTTGTTCATATTCCTAACATCAAATACCAGGGATCTCTCGACCCCCTTCTTGATTTTCGACATTTCTACAAACAATTAATACCATTTAGTAAATTTTTAGCGATTATTCGTCAATAATAGCCTAATCGATAAGAACCTTTTTTTTTCAACGTTTTAAAACATTTTAAACCTGCGTTTACTAGTACAGATTGAACTTTTTTTTCTAACGAAAGAAGGATTCCTCGATCGGGAAGCAAGAAGGAATTTTAGTTCCACGGACGAAGATATAAAATGAATCTTACAACACACAATTCAACGCGGTAGAAGAGAGTATTAAGCGGGGACAATAATCTCGTTCCCGTATGCTTTGACTGCCGCAGTTGAACTATAAGAATCCGCTGCGAACGGCTTTTTCGAGAATGGGTGAAGAGGCGCATTGTCGGAATCCCAAGATCCTCGGCTTGCAAAGGAGCCCAAAATGACTTCATAAAACCCGTAGGTTTTCTGGGAACGTGTCATCGGGACGGAAGAATCACGTTGTGCGTTCACCTCCCTTTTTTTCTTCCTCTAATACAGTAAATAAAAAATACCTCGCTCTCCCGTCCTTTATTTCTATTTTTTTTATTTCCAAAGTAGGAACGTGAAAAAAAAGAGCTCGCGTTTCGATATCGCCCCGAGCGTTACTACACGGCGTATTAACACGTAACACATCAAAAGAGACTCGTTCCTTTTTATATTATATATTCGACTCGACCATTCGTACTGTGGCAAACTAAATATCGAAGCCCGCCACGATATTTTATGTCTCGTAAAAAAAAAAAGGACACCGAAAAATCGGACAAGCATGAAAGAAAAAAGCTGAAAGGAGGATCGAGGAAACAACGAGAAACGAGAAGAGAAAGAATAAAGAAGTAGCGCGAAGGAAGAAGCGAAGAAGCTCGGCAATTGACGTAGAGCCGATATAAACGTCCGCGTAAATTCGTAGCTGGTTAGGCAGTTGCCGTTTCGAGGGTTCACCCCGGTGTATTCGGTGAGCAGAATACGGAGCCTTCGAACTCCGCCTGGGCGTAGAGCGAGAAATCGTAAAGTCGATTCGTTAACCGGCTCCTTACAGTATTTTTCTCCTCGTTGAATTTCACCTGATAGTTTTTTTTTTTTTCGAGGGGCGAAAGAAAGTCGAAGATAAAGAGAACGGGTGGGCGGTAGGTTGCTCTCGAAATAAAAGTAAAATAAAAAATACTCGGGATTCTCGTGGGATCGTAATAAACTTTAATAATAACGATAATAAGAGAGTAAAAATCGTACTCCTTTCTACATTTAATACACAATTAACTACGTCGAAATTAATTGGCTGTTTGCAGATCGCTAGCGATATTCTTTGTAATTTTTTTTACGAAAGAAAAGTTCTTTTTATCTCGATAAAGAATTATATTAAGCGATTTGTAAATAACCAATTAATTTTATTATAGTTCGATGTGATTGTAATTAAGAAAATTGAGCAAACGATAAATTTGTTTAACGATTGATACAGATGAAGGGATGTATAAAACTGTTGCAAAGCGATGAACTATCGAATCTGACATTCCGATCCAGTCCGCTGCCACAACACTCGCTATTTCTCGTCCCTTATAAGCAACTCGCGCGCCCGCGCGCGCTAACCGCGCGTCCGTTCTTATTATTACAAATTATTTATTTGCATTTCCAAATGATCCATGAAAAATCACGGTATTATGCTAATGCGACGATTAACATACGAGGTGGAGTCCCGACGCGATATTTCAAAACTCGACTGCTCTCCGCGCGTTCTCGCACCAACCCCACGGGACACGTCTCCCTTTTCCTCGCTCTCGAATACCGAACGGTCAATTTCTTTTTTTTTCCCTCGGGATTCGAAAAAAAATTATACTTTTCTTGGGAAAAAACGTTTTTCGTAGAAATTTCCCGAGCGTTTTCTGAACTCGTTGATAAATCGTGCCGTGATTTTTTTTTATATTTCTATTTACATCTCAAATGATTAACTTATTGAATTTCTAAATTATTCGGTAATAATTCTAGTCGTAACCAAACACCGTTAAATATTAATATTTTCAAAATTAATTTAGGAAAATCTAAACGCTGGGGTCTTGGAAAAAACTTTCCGACAAAATATCAATAATCAATATAGGGAAAAATATACAAAGCGAACCTTTTGAAAAAGACTCAAATTGACGAAATTCCGCAGATTCACCTACTTCAAAAAATTGGAGATGCTCGAAATTTTAAATAATCTAAAATGCCCAAAATAAGACCAGGTATTGTGGGCGTTTCTAGGTTTAAGATTGTGGCGAAACGGTCGGAGGTTTAGTTTCGGTTCAGAGGTCAGAGAAAGATCGCATATATATATTTCCTTTTGGGCGTGCGGAGTACAAGTGATGCGAGAGGGTGGGCCCGGGTCGTTATGAGATACGTAAACGTAATTAGCGTTGGCCTATCATTATGTGGTAGCGAGGCCACTCCCCCGTCACATTATATGTTTATAAATCAGAAACGGGACGGCAGTAAAACACGAAGCAAACGAAAGGGAAGAGAGAAGATGAGAATAAGTCTTTTGGCTCGGAGAGTTCGCTCTCGAGGGGTCTCTTTCACATCGCATCTTCTTCATCTCGTTCTCTCCTTCCTCGCTTTGATCTCGCTATCGCCTTCCGGGCCCTCTCTGCGCTCCCGAGAGAGATCGAGACAGAGACTCTCATCCCAGGTATAGAAATTCTTATGCTAATGATTTTATGACCAGGGAAACGAATGCTCGTCATATTATTTTAATCGCGTGGGTTTTCACGACCAATACGAAAGCTATTGAGACGAGCTCAAGAATGAATATGAATTTTGAAAAATACAACTAAATGCATACAAGTTGATGCTTTGAAAAAAAAAAATTTTTGAAGAAGCACCCGAGGCATGGGAAAAAAGCTCGGAATTATCGCGGAAATACTTGTTATTCTCCCACATGCATCGGGCGTCCAATAATTTCTTCTCATTACACTCGGCCGCGACGAATAAAGCGGACACCGAGCATTATTAACCCCCGGATTCTTTCGGTCCGTTAGTCTTGTCCCGATGAAATAAGCCTCGCTCGATGGATCCTTCACGCGAGAGTCCTCAAACGACAGAGTCGTTTTTCTGAAGTCGGAAAATCTTTGCCATTAAAATTTCGCGCAATTATGAACGAATTTATGAAGCTGCGAGCATTGTAATGCATTGTAAACGGCGAGAGCGGCGCGTACGCGCATACACGCTGGTTGAGGCGAAGTGAGACGTCAAGAAAGGCGAGAGAGGGTTTGCGCGATGCGGGGGGAGCGAAGGAACACCCGCGGAAGCGGAATAATACCTATGAGGTAACAATTACATTGTCGGGAGACCGGGACACGGTCTGCCGAGAGGCAGTCAGCTCATGCGTGTGTGGGAATCGCCACGTTCTGTATATACATGCATATACAGCACTTTTCATAATAAATATCGAATTTGTGTTTTGTTCCATTTCTTCAACCGTCATTTATAAAAATATTTACTATGAAAAAGAAGATTTATTTCTATTAAGAATATCGACAATAATAATAACTTTTTCAAATTCAAATAATCAATTGACTCGATTTTCATTTGCAACAATTATTCGATTTTTTTTCAAAGACTGATTTAAAAATGTTCAATTATTAATTGACTTGATTTTTATTTTAAACCATTAATATTAGTAACAATAACTAACTCGTCGAAAGGAATTCGAGTTCATTATTGATTACATTTTTATTTATTATTGTCATTACTATATTTTGAAAAATGCAATTTTCGATGTCGTAGGAGAATTTTTTTTATGGATATTGAAAAAAAGGCAGGTTCCATATTTATTGTGAATCATACTGTATATGCGTATGTAAATGTGCGAGGGCGTACCAGGCAAGGCGAGAGAACGTTTGCTTTTGCTCGTTGCAGCTCGCAACGATGCACAAAGTCACGCGGATGTAAACGCGTGAGGGATATGCACACCTCCGGTATATTCGCGCAAAGGGAAAGATCCGAGGACGAGAGAGAGAGTACAGTACCGAGCGGTGCGACGGTGTGTTGGCCCGCTGATGGCAGGTGCAACGGCCAACAGCTGAGACTTTGAAGAGAGTCCACCCACACAGTCAGTACAAAGTTGAGAGTATGGGCACTCGGGACACCTTGACGGATATTGCACCGGCGCGTTAACCAACCCATAGGTACTCGTAACAGTTCGCAATGTTTACGCGCAAGGTGCGCCCCAAAAACGAAGGATTTTTGCATAGAGGAAAGTGGGACAACGTTTTGTTCGCGGCTCTCTTCGGAAAGGAGATAAATTATTATCGCGATCGACATTTTTCCTAGGCATTGAATCCTGGGCAAAGATAAATGACGTTTGTTTAAAAAAAGGCTGAAAATTGCTGAATTTTCGCGTCGGAGATACGCGTAAAAAATGTTGGCTCCTCAATATACCTAATAAACATCTTAATATAACTTCTCAAAGTAGTGTCAGCTGTATGTAAATTTTTTTTTCAGCAAACCTGAATTGAGACAGAAGCATTGCCCAATTCATCGTTGCAGAATGTGACTCGGAGGCGGCCGGTGCGTTAATTTCGTATCTCGAATAAATCGAAAGAGAACATTCTCCGCCGTTAGAGCAAAGCATTAAACTCGGTCTGGACTCTCCACCATTCGCGACTCGTGCGCTAAATAAATGTCCTTTCTTCATCGCTAATCCGTTCGTTCGCTCTCGCCATCTCGTCCTATAAACTTGATCATTTAACCACCGGCCATTAAAGTCAAGCTGTCTCTCTTTCTCTCTCGCCCCGCACGAATTTTCATACCCATTCGGCCTCTTGACCCGTGATAAAGTTTCTAAAACGATAATAAGCAAACGGTTTCTCGTTCGACTCTATCACGTGCTCTGTCTATGCAACACTGCAAAGTAGGTGTTAAAAAAAAAAAAAGAAACGTGCGCAATATCTTTTTCGATACAGAAACTCGATTAATTCATGTCGCGTGCCTGACCGGTTTCAGCATTGCACTACTTCCGGTGGCCTCGTTTATCTCAAAAAAGCGTAAATTAAAGTTTAAAAAAAGCCTATTATCCTGGCTGCTATGCCTACCGCTCATTACTTATGTATCGTCCCGATTCGAGATTGCGCTATGCCATTCTATGCTCCGCCGCCTGTTAACCAGCCGAACGAAATTTCCACGCCGTTTCCGCGTTCGTACGCGTCGAGACTGCGTAACCGCAGACAATATCGTTTCCTCGACGAGAGAGAGCGATAACGCGATGAATCCCTCTCGCTGCACCAAAGTTTGCACTGTTACCGGTATACAGTAACGCATGTATGCCGTGTATGTATGTACAACGTCGGATGGCAGGTGGATATAACCCTCTCGTTGAGCACGCCGAGAGCTAGAACGACTCTCTCGGTGCTCCGTCGGTTCACCGCGAGGGCAACCGACGATAATGCACATGTGTAACGCCGCATTGTGAACGCACATGCTTGCTCACAATTCCCTTTTTTTCATATATTTTTTTCGTACCAACTATATGGGTCGAAATTAACATCGGGTACGCGAGCGTTAATTGCGAGACCATATTCCCCTCTCCGGACTGTTGTAACTAGCAGGCAAATCGTGTCGGTCTGCGTACCGGTCTCTGTGCCGCTCGTAATGCCGCAGCACGCTTCGAGTAGTTACGGTGTAAATCCCAACGAGACTGACATGTATATATACTCCCTGAAACTGCGGCACCGCAACACTTCCAGAAGTCCCGGGATGAGAGCGCAGGCGAGAGAAGAGATGGGAATACGGCGATACGGAGAGAGGGAAAGAGAGAGAGGGATTTTGTACACAGCTGTTGGTGGATGGTTAACCCGTCTACAACGAAAATTATGCTGAACGATTCTCCGCGAGGGAATATTACGCAAGGGGGATACATATCGGTAAATGATGTTTATTAACGAGCCGACGACATCGCTCGGGACCATGGCGCTACGCACCCGCAGTGTTAAGGACTTGATCTTCCAGTTTCTTTGCTTTCTTCACGTTACTGCCGGATAATTGAATTTTCCGATTGATTGGATACTTTAGTATAAGTAATATTCGCACGGAACACAGTAAAGATGGAATAATATGGATAGGACAGCTTAATAAATAATTATATACATCTCTGTATATATATATATGAAAAAATAAAATAAAAAAAATTCTTTTCGATCAGCTAATTAACACAAATTGGTCAACCGCACCTTACGCAACGACTTTGCGTCAGGCAGATTCGAGCTGGTCGTCCCAGACGGAAAAAATGTAAAAAAAGAGTTCAATAAAAAAAAAAAAAAAATGAAGAACTCGTCGAGCAACGTCGGGTAGGCACGCAAAAAAATCCGTGTAAATTTCGTTTCGTTCATCGCCAATGAGAAACGCGAAGGAACTAATTGCCGTCCCATCACTTGCTCCCCCGTAGTTCATTTCTCTCTCTCTCTCGCTTTCTACGCCTCTGCGATCGCGTTTACCGCGCGAGGATTTTTCGAGTCGACACGAGCATTCCAGGAATTCCGTCTCGTGATCTCCCCGGGCGGGGAGGGCGGCTGTGCACGCGCCCGCGAGATAGTCGCCACCGCGTTTCCGATTACGGATTCACAAAATGCCGAGGCACCGAACGCCGCTCGATCTCCGTTCGTCGGACCGAACGTCGTCGAGTTCCGTCGCGGGCATTCCCCGAGTCATATAACTCTCGCGTTACTGCCGCGAGGCCGGCATACAGATGTCATAATGACGGATCACGAGCTCGCCACTCTACTGACTAATTGGTAACACCTCGATAATCGTAAAAAAAAACATTCCAAGTCAACTTCGAGCGACACAATATAAATTAGATCGAAACGCAAAAAGTGCAAATTTCGTGCAATGAATAAGCAATATTAATAACAGAGTAATGTGCGATTTTTATAATAACAAAAAACAATAATAATAATTTGAACGTTTCATTTGTTATCGATAAATCGGTAAATTATCATTTTACCAATTTATCGATAACTAATCAAAGTTTATTATCATTATTGTTAATATTATTATTATTATTAAAAAATCAGATAAAAATGTGTTTTTCATTATTAATGAAATATTCAACGAATGAGATCAGTGTGTCCGTGTTATTGGCAATCAAAAGGAATTGTTCGAGAAAAATCCACCAAAGGTATTCGATTCCGCTAGCGTGTCTCGTCCCGTCGTCACGATTCGTGTATAATGTGGACTCGCTCACAAAGAGAAGTTACTAATTTCGAACAAGCTCATTCGGATGCTACAAGGGGTATCCCGTAGAGGCTGCGGAGCGCGATAGGGCTTGCACGGGTCGTGCGCGAGACGCCTCTCGTGTCCTTTCCTCTCGCAGTCTCGGTCCCTCCCCGGCCCTCCCGCTCTGCTTCCTTTTATTATTTGTCGTTTATATACCCCGTAGTCGTGGCAGTTGTTCTCTCGTCGTTATTGTTTTATTCGTATTATATTCTTTCCCCCGTTTTTTTCTTCCTCCTCTTCATAGCCATTTTTTTGTATTATTTATTTTCGTTATTATTTATTTCTTTTGGAAAGATATTGCGAGACTACGCGCTGCAGCGAGAGAGCCACGGTCCCCCATAATATGCGAGTCCGGTAAGAAGAAGGTCCGCGCATCTTTCTCACTGTATATGTATATCCCCGCTCTTTCTCGCTTTATTTCCTTCGCCGAGCGAGAGAGCTTGTCCGGCCCGGAGAGGAGCCGGAGAGGATGCTGCAGAGAATACGGGGGTATAGAGGTCCGAAGTTACTCGGTCCTCTTGCGGAACGACGACGACCTATAACGTTGCCAGGGCGGCCCCCGACGCTAAGCGTGTATGCATGTTCGGTGCATAAATAAGGAGCACAGCTCGGGAGGCATTAAATCACGCGCGAGGATCGCGTGTGTGGCGCGAGAGTGTAACAAAGACAGAGAGGACGACGAAGAAGAAGCAGAAGAGGAGGAAGAAGAAGCAGCAAGAGTAAGGGCAATGAAGAAACGAGAAGGAGAGAAACATACCATCGTGTGCCGTACCAGCAGCAACGAAGCCTGCACCTTTGCAAGGACTCCTCGTCGTCGAGGATTACGTTTAGTTCGCGTTGCCCCGTAGCTGCTGCTGCTGCTGCAGCTTCTTCTCCTGCCGCACCCCGTGGAGCCAATATGCCCTCGCATCAAGAGCGCACCCTGAGCCTACCTTCTTGAGTAGTCGAGCGATTATGGGTCCCTCCCATACCTCTCACCCATACAGTCTGTAAAAAAAGGACAAATTATTATTATTATTTAATTGGGATTACATTGTTATTTAATGTTTAATTGTCATTATCGGAATTAATAATACGTTGTTATGAATTATTATTATTTTGCAGCAACTCAAAACTACCACAACACGAGGATGTAATTCGATTCTTCAATCAGTGCTTTCCTAACATTTATTTGGACGAAAAAACTTTCGGGCTCAACTGATGAAATGATTTTTACAAAATTATAATCATATTTCAAATTGGAATTTAATTTTTTTTTCAATTATATTAAAAAACATGAAGTAAATACGATTTTATATTAACGAATTTATCTTTATTTTTTAACTGATGGATGATTTAGTGGAAAACCATTGGAAAATCGTTCAACATCGGCGCGGATAATGGCGAGAATTGGCCTCGAAATAAAAACCGTGTGCATCCATCGTAATCTATCACGAGAAAGAATTGCATCGAGAGAAAGATGAGAAGTTTGGAATTTTAATGTGCCTCCGGTGGTAAAAAGGGTACGAGAGTTTCTACCCGCTCGATATATAGAAAGAGAAGAAAACGTTGAGTTGAGGAGCAGAAGATCGTAGCAGTGTAGTGGGCAGAGCGTGCTGGTTTGCTCCCACCCCCCGCGGAGCCAATCACCGCCCGAGAAATGGTAGCTGTTGAGTAGCAGCCGCAGTGGATCTTCTCCTCGATCCTCTGTTTCATCCTCATCTCGAATTTATGCCAATTCTTTTATTTCTTATTATAACCCCCTACAAAAAACATTTTCAAACATTTGTCGAAACATTTTCTTCAGTATCTAAACAAATTTATTAGAAAAATCGAGCAATCAATTTCACGGTGTTTTTGTTCGGGAACGAATCGTATCGATAATTCCATTCGATAGTTCGTTGATCGTGTAAAAAACACCCAAGTTTAAGTAATGAAGATCTCAGGAAAAGTTAATTTTTCTTCGACTTCGATGAATTTTCAACGATCGCGCGCATGGCCTTCTTCCATCTTTTCCTCGAAGCTGAGAGGGGGAAGGCAAGGAAGGACCAAATAAAAGTACAAGGGAACCTAAGGGCAGGCAGGAGGATGAGCCCGTAAGAGACGGACACAACCCTCTCGCGAGAGGCGCGCGAGGGATAATGAGGATTGGAAGATTTCATGCAGAGGGGTTTCCTACAAGAGTATACGAAGCCTCAAGGTGGGGAGAATATACACTCAACGAGGGAGAAGAGTTCTCGCGCGCGCGCGAGAACACCGGGAGAGACAACGATTGAAGAAAGAACGAATTACAGTCTCGGTCGCGAGCGAAGAAGAGAGAGAAATAATAAGGAGTAGGCTGATTGCGTCCGGACCGCGTAAATCTTGTTGATGGAAATTGTCCGCGGAGCTTCACAGTGTGCCCTCGGCCGGTGCGGCTCTTAGGGAGTTCACGTTTGGCGATTACGTCCCGGGGTGAGCCGCGTTGGTCGGTAGCACACGTACCATCGCTTCCATTGCTCTTTCGTCTTCGTTCCCTCGTACGTTCTTGCTTCGGCCTCTCCGCTTCATGATTCTTCCCATACGCGAGAGTTCTTTCGTTGCTTCGGTCCACTCATTCGTTCCTCACGGGATGGGAGAGAGGAGATCCGCCGGTCTCTCCTCTCCTCTCTCGTAACTCCGATTCCCCCATCGCTCCGGCGCGACTCTCGGCGAACCCGCGCGAGATTAATGAGGCCCCGTACTTGGGACTTTTAATTCCAAAGACGGAGTGCAAATAAGTACCCTCATCCATCTTGACCGCCAATTACCACCGTGCGTACGTATGCTCTACGTGCGTTTCTCTCGGTCAAATGTCTCTCGACTCTTTTATATCCAACCTCCTCGCGACCGATATAAACCCCCGGGTACGTGCATTCGTTGCGTGTGTGTACGCGCCAGTGCCATAAGTACCCGACTGCGTACTCGCGCCCATCGCAGACCCGGCACTTTATGGGCTTTGATCTACGAAACTCGATGGACAATCGCGAGAGCGATTGATCTTGTCGTGCGCTTCGTCCGCGACGAGTTGTGCTTTTGTCTCACTTGGGAATTACTACTGTCGTCAAGTTGCCGGGACGAAGCGGAGAACCTAACGCGTTCATCGATTTATTGTTATTCGCTTATTTGCGAAATGTTCTTTTCAAGAATCGGCATTCCAAAGCTAAAATACCAGTTCATATTCATTTATTTATATACTCATTTTTTCATTTGCGAATTTGAATTTTTCAAGAATTGGCATTCCGAGTTCAAACTATTTGCATTATATTTATCTCCGAGACCCAAATCTAAAGCAGTCGACAGCATCCGACCCGACACCGGTTAACCCGTGAACAACACACAACCCGCGCACGAACACACCGGAGCGCGTCGAGTATACAAACGAGCTTGGGATCGCGTACCTCTCGGGACACGAAGACTTGAATGATCCCAAATTAGAGGAATGTCCGGACTTTCGTTTCGAGAACTCGGATGAAGCTATAAATAATATTCGTGTGCGTTGGAATGTTAATGTGGTGGGACTCTCTCTCGCTCGTTCTCCACGAGTTTTCGTTGCCGCTCTCTCCTACGACTATCTCTCGCCGAGCTGTAAGATCCCCTATGTCCCGTGTCTCTTTGGCCTGGGCTCCATCGAAACTCCGTATAACCCCACGGTACAACAGAGAGAACTATAACGAATGTTTCGCCACAGACCCCCCGTCAAAAATCTTGGCGTTCCACGACGGAGAAGGATATATTCTACGAGTCCCCACGTCCACCCTGTGAGCCTTCAAATATGCCAGAAAACAAAAACAAAATTAAAAAGGGAGGAAGAAAAAAAGGATATCGCGTTCCTTTTGGTTACATTAATTTTCATAGACGTGTTTCTCTATTTTGTTCGAATATATTTGGGGCCCCGTTGTTATCGTTGTCGATGTCTTATCGAGTAGGCACGAGGAAAGGAAGAGTCGGATAAGAATCACGAGAGAATAAAGGGGCGATGATAGAGGCTTGGAGTACAGAGAGAGAGCGAGAGACCGAGGGGGGAGGCTGCTTCTGCTTCTGCTGTTGCCGTTGCTATTACCAGTGGCTGGCTTTGCACTCCGTTTGGGAGGAAGCAGGAAGGGAGGTTCGAGCTGTCACAGGCAGAGACGCCCGGGGATGGTCCCCCTCCGTATCCTCGACGACGTTCTCTCGTCCTCGTCCTCATCTGTAATCGCGGGGGCGGCAACGTCCTGTCCTCGACAGGATCACACTGCCACTGAGCTACACTATACTCCTCTCTCTGTGTGTACAGTAAACTATGGAACAGGGGGCAACTGCCTCGACTCCAACGTGTCACTGGGTAGTAAATGTATATATACAGGCGTTGTATACAGTACATTCATTCGCGGCACAATATATGTAGGCTGGTTGCTACGATATAACAGAAACTGGAGGGTCTCGGCTTGTCCGTTTGACGAGCTGACGCTCTGACAATTCGATTTGCTTAGAATCGAGGACGGATTTTCGAAACTATTGATGTAACGAGGTATTCTGTTTTGAAAAAATAAAAAATAACCTCCGGAGCGGAAAAAAGTTTCAAAATTTCGATCCTCGGAACAAAGATGAAACGGGACGGATTCACTGGCAAAATCATTAATCGGAGGAAATCGTCGGATGGGATAAAATGACAAAAGAAATTGACCGAAGTAACTGAATTTCGAAGATTTTTTGGAATCATTCATTATATGTAATTCTAAATTGATAAGGAAAAGCGCGGAAATTTAATGGACGCTACAAAACATTTTGAAATTTGCGAAAATGCGACGAGACTGGATACTGCCCATTAAGCAATTATGGCGGCATCGTTTACTCACTCATTTTCCAACTTGTGAAGAACTGAGTAACGATAAATCGTGGAAAATTAATGGCGTACCACATATTATAGATATTTCGAGGATTATTATTCCCGCCGTTTCCAGACGCTGCTTTCCGGATCTCAAAGGGCTTTATCCACGTCAAGAAATGGCCAACTGTATGTTTACATAATAACCGCACCGCACACGCTGCAAATATACGCGGGCAGTACAATGAATAGACTTATGACGTTGTAGTCGTCCAGCGTCTGCTAACAATCTCATAGAGAGCAGAGCCAGTGCAGTTCACCGCGTCTCTGGCCTTCCGCTAACTACTCACCTTCGCTTTGCGCAAAGATAATTAATTTCCGCTGTCCCTGAAGCCCTCGTGCCGAGACAGCGTTCCAACGAACCGGCGAACCGGACTCAGGATGCGCGCAAATTCGACGCACCAACGTGCGCTTTCGCTGAGCACGACAATTGCGCCGAAGGTACACATTCCGCGCGGGCGTAACCACGAAATTCTATATTCAAGTTTATACTGAAGCCAAAAGGATGCTTTGGAAATTCCTGCGACACTTCGTCTCCTCATTGTTGGTTCTTGGACGTGGGGAACAGAATTGATGAATGTGGAAGACGTCGCCATTACGGATGTGGAGTATTCGCATCCATATTCATCTCTTTAATCCTAGTAGAAGATCGATTTTCAAGATCCAATTAGACGACTCTACAATAATCGCGTAGAGCTTAATGCTTTCATTTGGAAGGTCAACGATTTTTCGCTAACACCGAGACCATTCGTTTTTTTCGAGTGTGAAAGAGCTATTAAAAAAATGTAATCTCCCGACCCGAACATATTTACGATCGACCATTTCGTTATTACGAGTCACTGCTTTTTGTTATTCTTTTTTCGGAGTATTTATTGAGCCAAACTGGGCGCAACATCGGGGACTTGAAGAAGTGAGCATTCCAGTAATTCGATTCGATACACGTAAGAACGAGCACGTCTCGATCGGTCGGGGTATCTTCCTTTGGAGGAGGAAAAAGTGTGGCGAGACGTAATTGCAACCTGGATGGACCTAATATGCTGACGATGCCAATGGTCTTGCGGATCTTCTTACGGTTATCGTAAGCGAGGGATGGAAAAATGTTTATTTTATTTTTAATTCCCAGCATCGTTTACTTTCATAAACATTTTTTCGAAATTTCAATGCGTTCAGAATGTTTTGAAATCGGTATCATATCTGGGATTGAAGTGGACCATTAAAATTTTCGTTTTTCGCTAACCTATTGAAATAGTTTGAAGGGAACAGGATGGAATCAGCACAGAGCGAGGTACTTGAGGATGATAAACATTGGTAGAAAAGCCAGTACGGCTTTCCGTCTCTTTGCGCTCGCGGTCGATCGAGAAATGCGTATTATAAATAAAATGCTCGCGCTGGACGGCGCGTAGATGATGATGATGATGATGATGATGATGAACATCGTGTAGACATCGCGTTGCGTAGACTCGCGATCGCGGTACGTCAGGCGGACATACGTATATTTTATGTGCGCACCACACAGTAGAGAGTAAGTAACCTGATCTGGAAGAGATAAATGAGCCGAGTGGACGAGGCGCGCGCGCGCTCGCGCTCGTTACACAAGAAGAAGGAACGAGAGAGAAACGCAAGAAGAGTAAGATGGTAAAATGTCTGGCGCCATTCAGCACCCCGCAGCTACTTAGTTCAGGTGATAAAATTATAAATTTTCTCGTACTCAAAAAAGGAAAAAAAAACAAGAAACTACCAATCTCGATAACGACGTGTTTTTGTGCAAAATTCGACCCTGATCGAAGCAGCAAAATTACCCAAAGAAGAAATCAAGAAATTATTCTCGTACGAATAAGACGAGACGCGACGAGATAAATCACTGAAGCCAATCCTTTCGAACAATGAAGAATAATTCTTGAAAAAGCATTTTGCAATCACATTTGATCTATTTAGTGATCGAATTGTCTATTCTCTCACACGTAGAAAAAATCAACTAATTCAGATAACCGACGTGTTCCTGTGCAGAAGTCGAAGCTAATTGAAGCAGCTAAATGACTCAACGACAAAATCGTGAAATAATTCTCGTATTAAATACAACGAGATAAATCACCGAGGCCAGGCGATTCGAATGAAAAGATGCAAGCTAGGATAATAAAGGATGATTCCCGAAAAGGAACAAGAAAAAAAAACGAAAAATTGCTTTTCGATGAGTTCGACCGAGCGTCTTGAGTGACGCGGGTGTCGTCACAAAAAAATCATCCTCCGTCCAGCTCGTCTCTATCATAATTTCGTCATCGATCATTCGTCACTTCGCGAGTTTTGCGGCGTCGAGTTGAAGAGAAAAAAAAAAAGGGAAAAACATGTATAGACGGATAAACGATCGGGGTGGTATAGCGGCGCGCACTCGCAGCGGTTCGATACTCTTTATTCATCGGCGCCGGGAGACGAGCGAAGCGAGACTTCGGATGCTGCGACGACGAGCATTCGGTGAATAAAGAAACGGTCAAGACGGGAAGGAGAGAACTTCGGATGAAGATTTGGTGTGTCTGGGATGATGAGAAAAGGGTTGTAAAGTTTAGGTAGCGCGCGGCGTGAGCGCCCGCGGTATGGAGATGACAATAAATATGTCTCCGAGTCGATCCCCGTCCATGCAATATGTATGTCGCGCTTTCGCGTTCACCGTGGATATACCCCGGGTGAACGCGACCGGGATCATCCGAGGAGGTCCTTCTTCGTCCCGTTCTCTTCGTCGAACGGGCAGCACTCTCGCGATCTTATGATAAAAAATAATATGAAAAAAAACCTACTATCCCGAGGGACAGGCGTGCGCGCGCGAGACTGGTAGACGCGATCCAGACCTGACGGGGAGGAAGACGAGATCTTTTATTTCTTATAATGCACGCGAATTTTGCGCCGTATTAAGACGAAGTGTATTAAAAATTCCCGGCCACGGCGGACTCACTTAATTTCTCTGGACATTAGCCGATAAACTTAATTATATTTTGAATATATACAGATCGGTGAACAATTCAATTTACCGATCATTTCCCCTCGATATAAAATCTTAAATGACAAGAAATATTGTGTTCCCAAAGTAATTTCCCTTCATAAAAAAATCTCAAATGAAATAGAAAAAAAGGATTTAAAAAATTCGAATAATACAGAAAATATTTGAAAAAATAAACGGATTTGAATATTACCTTAACTGACCGGCATTACTTCTAGCGGGATTATTTATGTGCGTTTATAAAGGCGCGCAGCACGTGTCGTCTTCATTAAATTCCCGTCGGTAATCACCCCGTAGCTCGAATGACGATGTAAATAACGATATAATTATGAGAGAACGGAAGTAGAGCTGTGAATCAAGTGATGAGTTCGTTATCGAAGCATAAAGGAGCCCCGCGACGAAGCGGAGAGACGGGAGGAATCGAGCTTCGGCGGGAGAGAGACAAATATTTGGCGTATATCCCCGCGAGCTCTCGCCGTGTTTGCAACGAGTGTAGTCGCGGCGCATCGGGTGGTCGCCGATCGCGACGGATAGACGGTCCCGCGACATCGGGGGCAAAACATCCGACGGATCGATCGAACGTATTAACGATCTCATCAATAAGGGGAGAGAGACCAAAGTCCGAGACTCTCCGGAGAGAACGGGCTCGAGGGGGCTTGTAGTATATACTTATACTCACTGTATATATAGACAACAGGGAAGACGAGAATCGACTCGGCGGACGGGATCTCGCATCGATAGTGATCGCGCACGCGCAAGAAAAATCACCAATTTGTTGAATTCTCCGTACCGTGATGAGACTATGAAAAATTATGGAAAAACCGGCGGCTTCTCGCGCTTCAACTTTCGAACAATAGCAATAAGATACTGATCAAATTTTATAGCCTTTGTAAGAAAATTAATACCAATACAAAACATTTTTTTATATATTCTGCAAATGTTGTGTTTATGCACCGGTTATGGCCATATTAATTATATAGAAAATCCGAATTTTATATACCTTTAATATATTGTCTGATATATATTTTTATAGTTTCCTTTTTTTTTCACGCGGGTGCTGAGACAGAGAGTGAAAATCAATTTCGGAACTGTAGAGTCAGTTGAGCGTTATTTAGATTTTGGAGTTCTAGACGAGAGAGCCGTTGGCAAAGCAACTGACTGGCTAATTGACGTTAGGCAGACGCCCAACGCGCACTCTCGTGTCTCTGTCTCTCTTTCTCTAGTCGTGCGTATCAATTCGACTCGCTATCCGCTGGACAAATAAACTTTCGCGCTCGTCGTACTACACTCGCTTATTCCTGGACACACTGGTTTATCCCCCTGCGCGTGTTCTACACGTCTTACTCCGCGGAGAGTTAATACAGCGCGTGGCTCTCTACGAGCCGGCGCGTCGAGTTGGAAAAATACGCCGGTTGGCACGAGATAATATTTGGCGGGATTCGGAAGCTCGCGACGTCTTGTCTATACACACTCGAGGATACCTACGTTTCTCGTTCGCGTTCTAATTTAACGATTGCGGCAGCTCGAAATTCGAAATAAATAAATAAAAATTACCCACGATAGATGTGCACATTGCTCATTTTGTCGTCAGTGCTCCATACTTCTATTGAATACATTAATTAATCAATTTGTTCGAATGTATTTCTACAATTACGGAAATACAAAAATATCTTTCGCTTCAACTAAATTATACTTCATTCATTCGTTCAAATGAAATATAAGATATGTTAAAATAATAATACAATCTACCCATTAATGATGACAATAATTTAAAAAAAATAAAGATGTTCAAACAAATGTGATTCGATATTATTTGACAGATTATGCTTTATTTGAACATATTCGCCGTTATTTCGTGAAATTCTTTTTAATTCAAAACGATTTCAATGAATCTGACAAAACGTTTGCTCAAGTGCAACGCCAAACTTTGAGGATTAGGTCGTTCTTTTTTCCCGATGAGTCCTGATAAGCGAGCAAATAAATTGATAACGGATATTGTAAGGAGAACCGGGAATGACCAGACCCGTATTGTATTCCACGGCATCGACCTCGCGACAGAGAAAGAAGGAAGGATCTTCTGTATAGATCTCACTCCCCCATACCGGTATTCCGGTTTACGGGTACTTCCGGTAGGATCCAATGTTGCGGAGGAAGTTGAACCCCTCTCGACGATGGTTCCACACGCATGCATAGCACAGAAGATTCACGAGGCATGGAACATATAATCGAGGGGGGTTTCCGCGCGGCTATGATCATCGAGCGCACAAAACCCCACGCGCGTACGGCCGTGGGCCATAGGTTCGCAACGCAAGGGTGCATGCTCCTCGGAAGGCTTCTAGCGCGCGCACGCAGCATTCACGCGCCGCCGTACGTCGAGGGAATAAAGAGAGGCGAACAAAAAAAAAACCCCAACGAAAGGACATTTAGGCATCGCGCCTTATCGAAGTCACACGAGAAGATGATTTAGCACTGACGATGCTTCTTTGTCCCATTCGCGAACTTCCCGCGTTCTCGAACCAAAACGATAGCGGGGGACGAATGCGCTTGTCTCTGAGAAATGATTGTTTGCATTATTTATGATAAAAACGTCGCGAGGCAATGGCTGAGGGTGGCGAGAAATTTGATACTCGAATGTACCGAATACATCGAAATTGCTCGCTCAAAACAACTCGGCGGGAAGACAATGAGAAAATAGACGCACGATCTATAAAAAAGGTCGGAAGGAACGCGTATAGAACAATCGACATACGCTATAAATTAAATATATAACTATTAAATGAAATTTTAAAAAATATGATGAATTCAATAATCCTATTTCATGAAGTATATAATCGAATGAAGTATACTTAATTCTATTTCATCTTACTTAACATACATAATCATACGTAATTTTCATGGCAACGTTTCTGCGAATCGTTATCCGCTTCTTCGTTTCAATATTTAGAAATTTAATTGCTCATAGATCTCATTCAAGAATAAAGTAACGACTCTCCGTACGAGCTTCATAAATAACTGTATAATTTTTTGTGCATAGAACGTTCATGCGACTCGTCGCTGTCCACGTGCCGGGTAGTCGGAGAGAAGCCAAAGCCGAAATTATATGGGGCGGGTAAATGGGGGATGAAAGTGTCACGAGCAGCCCCTCGGCCACAGTGGCAAACACAGGCCTAGTTATGGACTCGTGGTACTCTGGCTACGGGAGAGATGTTATATCGCTGGCTAGTATACTACACAAACGAGGCATGGCTCTCTGTAATCAAGAGACAGAATTACATGGATTCACTACGGGATAGAATGCATTATCTTGCTACCTCATCAACGAGTCAATTCCTACGTGAACCCGAGAGCAACATCCCATGTTTAAACTGTTACAAAGTTTCCTGCTTGGAAAACGACATCAAAGTTAAGGAACGTTTTGCTAAACGACTTGGGGTTGTAACATGAAAGAAAAAACGAGAATAAAGACTCGAAATTGCCATTCAAGACCAGGTTACCGAGTAGAATTTTCTGTCATATTCTCAAACGTTGATGCGCTGAGAATATTGCGTGCAAATTTCATGCTAAAATTCCTCAAATTGACAAAGTTCAACGGCTTTGGAGGAAACCGTTTTTAACCTAATTCTGATCGCGCTAATATCTCGAAACATCGGTTCCGATATTGGCTGTCGAATACGTCGCGAAATCGATTCCACCGATTGTCTTTTGGTTTTAACACGATATCGTTGGATACTTTTTCTATTGCGACGCGTAGCATTTTCTTTTAGTCAAGTAGTTTAAAAAAATTAAATCCAATACTTAAAAAATGTATGTAAGAAACTACACTGTAAGTTTCAACGATCGCCATTTGACGAAAAAATGGATTATTTCAATGTCTACTCGATTACCTGGTAGAAAAAAAAATTGACTCCGAAAGACATTTCTTTTTCAGATACGACAAAGTAGAGAATTGAAAAGAGTTTTCCAAACGCCTTCTTCTACCACCAAACTAATACGTGGAACAAGGGGGGAGGATAGTTTTTTTTTTCGAGTGTATAAACGAGAACAAGAGCGCGAAACGTTAGAGAAAAGTTTTCGTCGAGAGGAGTA